>CM059440.1:52987745-54187745 GCA_030390025.1 Squalus acanthias | reverse complement strand
CAGCCAATGAAGCACTTTTTTGGAGTGTAGTCACTGTTGTAATGTAGGAAACGCGGCAGCCAATTTGCGCACAGCAAGCTCCCACAAACAGCAGTGTGATAATGATCAGATCATCTGTTTTTGTAATGTTGAATGAGGAATAAATATTGGCCAGGACACCGGGGAGAACTCCCCTGCTCTTCTTCAAAATTGTGCCATGGGATCTTTTACGTCCACCTGAGAGAGCAGACGGGGCCTCGGTTTAACGTCTCATCCGAAAGACCGCACCTCCGGCAGTGCAGCACTCCCTCAGCACTGCACTGGAGCATCAGCTTAGGTCAGGTTCCAGGATCCCAGCATCCGTGAGCTGGTCTCTGGCATTTATGTTGTTAAATGTAGTTTCTATAGGCTGGCAATATGGCTGTATGGAAAACTGATTCAACAACAGAGGCACCATAATCTGGCTCAAGGACTCCAAGATCCTAGAATGCAATTTCAAAGATCAATACGCATGTAGCTTTAAACAACTTTTAACCACTTCAGCAACCCTCGTTCTAACAGTGGGGCAAGAATCGCTGTGGCTGAAATGCATAGTTACATCATAACTGTATTTAACCAGAACATATTTATAATTTCCCTGCACAGGACAATCAGAGCAATTCTTCCCCCATTAAGTTCTGATTGCCTTTAATCTGTACACATGACTATTTACTTTTAAAAACTTAAGTTGAAATTTACAGTGTAACCAAATCCGATCAAAACAAATTGCTTCTACTCACAGTGCGGTTAAAGGTGCGCCAGTGTTATTACGAGGTAATATTAGTTTATATTCCACTGGGTAAATTACAGGGGTGTTCCTGTGGACTGTGGTGAATCCTCAGCCTATCCAGTTTCAATTCAGAGGAAATTCTAGCCCCAAAAGTCACAGGGGCAGGGGCACATCCTGACGAAAGTTCACAGGGCGAGGGGCAGGGGCCAGGAGGAGCATAGCTTTGTTAGTTTGTGGAAGCATCTGTGGCATCAAACCCCTCGCCTCTCTAAAGAGGCAGGAAATGCTGGCTGAAGCTTACAGGGACAGGGGGTGCCAGGTTTCCCCCTCCAGATAAATCATAATCATAGAGTCATAGAGTTATACAGCACAGAAAGAGGCCCTTCGGCCCATCGTGTCCGCGCCGGCCATCAAGCCCTGTCTATTTTAATCCCATTTTCCAGCACTTGGTCCGTAGCCTTGTATGCTATGGCATTTTAAGTGCTCATCTAAATGCTTCTTGAATGTTGTGAGGGTTCCTGCCTCTACCACCCTTTCAGGCAGTGACTTCCAGATTCCAACCACCCTCTGGGTGAAAAAGTTTTTCCTCAAATCCCCTCTAAACCTCCTGCCCCTTACCTTGAAACTATGCCCCCTGGTTATTGACCCCTCTACTAAGGGGAAAAGTTCCTTTCTATCTACCCTATCTATGCCCCTCATAATTTTGTGCAGCTCAATCAGGTCCCCCCTCAGCCTTCTCTGCTCTAAGGAAAACAACCCCAGCCTGTCCAGTCTCTCTTCATAGCTGAAGCGCTCCAGCCCAGGTAACATCCTGGTGAATCTCCTCTGCACCCTCTCCAATGCAATCACATCCTTCCTATAGTGTGGTGACCAGAACTGCACACAGTATTCCAGCTGTGGCCTAACTAGCGTTTTGTACAGCTCCATCATAACCTCCCTGCTCTTATATTCTATGCCTCGGCTAATGAAGACAAGTATCCCATATGCCTTTTTAACCACCTTATCTACCTGTCCTGCTGCCTTCAGGGATCTATGTACATGCACACCAAGGTCCCTCTGATCCTCTGTCCTTCCTAGGGTCCTACCATTCATTGTGTATTCCCTTGCCTTGTTAGTCCTCCCAAAATGCATCACCTCACACTTTTCAGGGTTAAATTCCATTTGCCACTGTTCTGCCCATCTAACCAACCCGTCTATATCGTCCTGTAGCCTGAGGCATCCCTCCTTGCTATTTACCACTCCACTAATTTTCGTGTCATCTGCGAACTTACTGATCATACCTCCTACATTCATATCTAAATCATTAATGTACACTACAAACAGCAAAGGACCCAGCACCGATCCCTGCGGTACACCACTGGACACAGGCTTCCAGTCACAAAAACAACCTTCGACCATCACCCTCTGCCTCCTGCCACTAAGCCAATTTTGGATCCAATGTGCCAAATTGCCCTGGATCCCATGGGCTCTTACCTTCTTGACCAGTCTCCCATGCGGAACATTGTCGAAAGCCTTACTGAAGTCCATGTAGACCACATCAACTGCACTACCCTCATCCACACACCTAGTCACCCCCTCGAAAAATTCAATCAAATTGGTTAGACATGATCTCCCCCTGACAAAGCCATGTTGACTATCCTTGATTAATCCTTGCCTCAACAAGTGGAGACTAATTCTGTCCCTCAGAATTTTTTCCAATAATTTCCCTACCACTGATGTTAGGCTCACTGGCCTGTAATTCCCTGGTTTATCCCTACTACCCTTGCTTTAAAAAATAAGAAAAAAAACATTCTGTAATCCTAATCTTCGAGAGTCTTGACCCTGATCCCAGCCTGGCCTCCATCAGGTGTGGAGACCAGGCGTACCTGCGCCAACTCTACCCCCCTTTCCAAATGAAGGCTGGGGCATGGGAAACATCCAACTTAGGGAGTCCCCACTCCAGCCGCTACCCTTTTACATCGATGGTCCTGCAGGGACAGGCAGAAGTGCCGCCCGTGCAAAGCCACCTAAGAACGTAAGAACATAAGAAATAGGAGCAGGAGTAGGCCATTCGGCCCTTCGAGCCTGCTCCGCCATTCAATGAGATCATGGCTGATCTTCTGCCACAACTCCATTCACCGGCCCTATCGCCATATCCCTTGATGCCCTTACTAGTCAGAAATCTATCAACTTCTGTTTTGAATATACCCAATGACTGAGCCTCCACAGCCCTCTGGGGTAGAGAATTCCAAAGATTCACCACCCTCTGTGTGAAGAAATGTCTTCTCATCTCAGTCCTGAATGGCCTACCCTTTATCCTGAGGCTGTGGCCCCTGGTTCTAGACTCCCCAGCCAAGGGAAACATTCTCCCAGCATCCACCCTATCAAGCCCTGTAATAATTTTGTATGCTTCAATGAGATCCCCTCTCATTCTTCTGAATTCAAGAGAATACAGGCCTAGTTTACTCAATCTCTTCTCATACGACAGTCCCGCCATCCCAGGAATCAATCTTGTGAACCTTCATTGCACTCCCTCTATGGCAAGTATATCCTTCCTTAGGTAAGGAGACCAAAATTGTCCACAGTACTCCAGGTGTGGTCTCACCAAGGCCCTATATAATTGGAGTAAGACTTCTTTACTCCTGTACTCAAATCCTCTTGTAATGAAGGCCAGCATACCATTTGCCTCCCTAATGGCTTGCTGCACCTGCACATTCACTTTCAGTGACTCATGTACAAGGACACCCAGGTCCCTTTGAGCATCTGCATTCCCCAATCTTTCACCATTTAGGAAATACTCTGCCTTTCTGTTTTTTCTACCAAAGTGGATAACTTCACATTTATCCACATTATATTCCATCTGCCATGTTCTCGCCCACTCACTGAGCCTGTCGAGATCCCCTTGAAGCCTCTTCACATCCTCTTCACAACTGACACTGCCACCTAGCTTTGTATCATCAGCAAATTTGGAAATGTTACATTTAGTCCCCTCATCCAAATCATTGATATAGATTATGAATAGCTGGGGCCCATGTACCGATCCTTGCGGTCACAGCCTGCCATCCTGAAAAAGACCCGTTTATCCCTACTCTTTGTTTTCTGTCTGTTAACCAATTCTCAATCCATGCTAGTATATTACCCCCAATTCCATGTGCCCTCATTTTGTTCACCAACCTCTTGTGTGGGACCTTATCGAAGACCTTCTGAAAATCCAAATACACCACATCTACCGGTTCCCCTTTGTCTACTCCACTAGTTACATCCTCAAAGAACTCCAATAGGTTTGTCAAACAGGATTTCCCTTTCATAAATCCATGTTGACTCTGCCCAATCTTACTATTCGTTTCTAAGTGCCCAGTTATTGCATCCTTTATAATAGATTCCAGCATTTTCCCAACTACTGATGTGAGGCTAACAGGTCTGTAGTTCCCCATTTTCCCTCTCCCTCCTTTCTTAAATAGCAGGGTTACATTTGCATACACCAGCCTAAGGCCAGGACCCAGCGACCCCGCTCAAGTTTGCTTCTGTTTCCGTGGGCACCCGCTGAACTGGCAGCGGGAGTTTGACATAACGGTCGGCAGTTTCCGGTAGCCTCTCTATTTAATTTTTTTTTACATGTACTTGTAATTAGGCCCCGGTGTCACCTCAAGTTAAAATGGTTTGTGTTACAGCTTTACTGGGAGGGGTTTGGCCCACCTTTGTGCTGGGAGGTTTAAACAAATACCTGCACTGTCTGTCTTGAGACTCCAGTAAATGGTAGCTTTCTCTCTGGTGTCTTTAGTTACAGAGGGGAGAATACAGCAGTGTCGGTTTGGAGCCTGAAACCAATTGAATCAAATTTTACTATTTGTTGACGTTGCAAATTCTTTTTGTTGCTGGTCTGTTGCTGCAGAGAGCGTTTTGAAGGGGGACTGTTGTTGATTAATTGTGAAAGGTGCAGTTTATCTTGCATTGTGCCGGCTTGGAGATAATGAACAGGGAGACGTATGACCAGGCTAGCACTCACACTCTTCAGTCTCCTATCTTGCTGTTATAGGAGCCAGGAGCTGATAGGACTCCCTCGGGTCCATGTCTCAGATAAAGTTTTTCGATTGCGGACTTATGTTCAAACTTTACTGACAAGAACTGCTAAGATTTTGGGAGTTCTATTGTTTTGCAACAGACAATGTAAAGTTAACTTAAATACTGTTCTGCTTATCTGCCGACTTATTCTTGCTTCTGTATGATTTTACTTCTTAATGAACGTCAACTAGTGGCTTCTACCCTGAGCTACATGGTCTGGCAGTATGGTGTCTTCCACCAATTTGGAGAGATCTGGAGGACCAGTGTATTATTTCCAATACATACCCTAATGAGGGAAAGGTTCCTATTTATTCGGGGTGATTCTATTCCAGATATTTTATGCATAATGTCATGTTTCAGTTCATAGGAAGCGGTGGATTATCGATAGAAACTGACGCTAGCAGAGAGCATTGGGATGTAGGCCAAATTGTAAAAATTGAAGGTATGTCAGTACTATTAGCAACCTCGTGACAAGTTTCAGATTGGTGCAGACTGAGCGATGCAGTGCCTTGCTCTACAGGACATCTTTATTCCGAGAGAAATGTTTCCTATGTGATTACTTCAATATTTTAACATCCACCTGTTGAAATAGTGCCTGGCAACTGAATCCAATAACAGTAACAGCAGAAAACTGGACAATCGTGAATCACCTGAAATAATGCTCCGATCACACAAAATTAGTCACGTAAATGGGGAAATTTCCAAAAATGTCTCAATCCATCTGTGGAGTGAACAAAGCTCAGTGGAAACAGCCCAAAGGGCATTTCCCAATTGTACAACCCAACCCAAATCTCAGTTCTTCATACCAGCCCAACTCCTGGTGTCAATTCTCCTCGCCTGAGCTTATTCCTATGTCAATCCTCCTCACTTGACTCGACTCTATTGCCAGTCCTCCTCAGCTAGCCCACTGTCCGATGTTAGCGTCTTCAGCTGACCTGATTCCTCACGTCAGCCCTTCTGGTCCACCCGATTCCCGATATAAGAACATACATAAGAACATAAGAAATAGGAGCAGGAGTAGGCCAATCGGCCCCTCGAGCCTGCTCCGCCATTCAATAAGATCATGGCTGATCTGATCCTAACCGCCAATCTACTATCACAAAACCATCTCCGGAACCTAACAGAATTGGACACACAAAATAGGAGCAGGATCAGGCTACACGGCCCCTGGGCCCGCTACGCTACCCACAGGGCCATGACCGATCCGAACCTAAACTCATGTCCAAATTCCTGCCCGCTCCCCGTAACCCTTAATTCCCTTTACTTCTAGGAAACTGTCTATTTCTGTTTTAAATTTATGTAATGATGTAGCTTCTACAGCTTTTTGGGGCAGCATATTCCATGGACCTACCACCCTCTGAGTGAAGTAGTTCCTTCTCATCTCAGTTTTGAAAGAGCAGCCCCTTATTCTAAGACTATGCCCCCTAGTTCTAGTTTCACCCATCATCGGGAACATCCTCCCCGCATCCACCCGATCCAACCCCTTCACAATCTTATATGTTTCAATAAGATCGCCTCTCATTCTTCTGAACTCCAATGAGTAGAGTCCCAATCTACCCAACCTCTCCTCATATGTCCATCCCCTCATCCCCGGGATTAACCGAGTGAACCTTCTTTGTACTGACTCGAGAGCAAGTATGTCTTTTCTTAAGTATGGACACCAAAACTGTATGCAGTATTCCAGGTGCGGTCTCACCAATACCTTGTACAACTGAAGCAATACCTCCCTATTTTTATATTCTATCCCCTTAGCAATGAAAGCCAACATTCCATTGGCCTTCTTAATCACTTGCTGCACCTGCATACTAACCTTTTGAGTTTCGTGCACCAGGACCCCCAGATCCCTTTGTACTTCAGTACTTTCCAGTTTCTTGCCATTTAGATAATAACTTGCTCTACTATTTTTCCTGCCAAAGTGCATAACCTCACACTTTCCAGTATTGTATTCCATCTGCCAAATCTCTGCCCACTTACTTAGCCTGTCTATGTCCCCTTGCAGATTTTTTATGTCCTCCTCACTCACTACTTTCCCTCCCATCTTAGTATCATCTGCAAACTTTGATATGTTATACTTGGTCCCCTCCTCCAAATCGTTAATATAGATTGTAAAGAGTTGGGGACCCAGCACTGACCCCTGCGGAACACCACTAGTTACTGATTGCCAGTCTGAGAATGAACCATTTATCCCAACTCTCTGCCTTCTGTTAGATAGCCAATCCTCTATCCATGCCAGAATATTACCCCCAATCCCGTGATTTTTTATCTTAAGCAATAATCTTTTGTGTGGCACCTTGTCAAATGCCTTTTGGAAGTCTAAATACACCACATCCACTGGTTCCCCTTTATCCACCCTGTGTGTTACTTCCTCAAAGAACTCCAGCAAATTTGTCAAACATGACTTCCCCTTCATAAAACCATGCTGACTTTGTCCTATTAAATTATGATTATCCAAATGTCCCGTTACTGTCTCCTTAATAATGGACTCCAAAATGTTACCTACCACAGATGTTAGGCTAACCGGTCTATTGTTTCCAGCCTTCTGTCTACTGCCCTTTTTAAATAAGGGTGTTACATTAGCAGTTTTCCAGTCTGCTGGGATCTTTGCTGAGTCCAGGGAGTTTTGGAAAATTATTACCAATGCATCCACAATCCCTACCGCCACTTCCCTCAAGACCCTAGGATGTAAGCCATCAGGTCCAGGTGATTTATCTGCCTTGAGTCCCATTATTTTACAGAGTACCACTTCCTTAGTGATTTTGATCGTGTTTAGCTCCTCCCCCCCTATAGCCCCCTGTTTGTCCAGTGTTGGGATATTCTTAGTGTCCTCTACTGTAAAGACTGATACAAAATATTCATTCATATCAGGTTCCTTGGCTGATCTGATTCCAAATTCCAGCCCTCGTCACTCAACAGGACTCTCAATGTCAGCCCCAAATCCCAGGATCATCCTTGCTGCTCTTGCCTGATTCTCTCCAGCCCATCAATGTCCATTTGGACCAGAGACACCCAACAACAGATGGAAGCAGACATTTGAATTACCATCACAATATGTTACAGTCTATATGTAATGCATACGTTTTTTGATTAAACATATTCCAGTTTATTAAAAAATATTTTTCTGTTCCAACAAGGGGTTGCAGGTTTTTAAATGATTATAATACTCAGGAAGGGATAAGTGATGGGTTCCATCTGTCATGTAGGGAGTTCCCTGGAGAAACTTCGATGCCAATTCCATTGCACAACCTTCATTTAGCTTTAATCTATTCCAGTAGCAGAGGTTTCTTTGGAAAATACCAAACCTTCCAGGATAACAACGCCCCTGGAGGATTCCTTAATCTGCCCTGTGTGTAACTGTAAAAGGCTTAAATGGTTTCTTTTCCTTTTTCATTAGGGCAGCCTAAAAAGATTCACTGTTTAGCTGCTCCGTCTTTCTGGATTTCTGGAGGGGAATTGTAACCCCCAGGAAGGGGTGGGGTGGGAGTGGGCGGGGGGTAAAACGATTTGATTTTTAGAAGGGGCAGCGCAGCCCGGCTCCAATGAGCCCACTGCCCGGATTAATGGAATCATGTTTGGTGCCGTCGAGAAACCTACTCGCCGAAGTCGGGGATTTGCTAATTGGATGCGGGGAGGGGGTACTTATTGGAGCAATTAACGTCCTTAGCAGATGTTTAATGGGGTATTTTAAAAATGTTTTTAACTTGGCTCGAAATATTACTTCAGCAGAATGGGTTTCTGGGGCTCGGGAAACTGACCAGGGAAACGAAGGCGAGTTTGAGCTGCAGTTCAGGTGGGTATTTAAACTTGTCATTGTCCCATCTTAATAAAAGCTCACTTATTGCAGCTGCTGTCTCCGTTCCCTCTGGCAAATGTCTGGCAGAGAGCGCTTGTGTGGATACAGCTTTTTACAACCTTTGAGGTTTTTAAAATGACAAGAACAGGATGGGAGGCCCCTTGGATGTGTTTGACAGCACATCAGAAGAGGATGACCATCAGCATCCACAGCTGCACTGTCGTGGTGTGGTGGGATCAGCACGTGTACAGGAGAGAGGGGCACAGGAGGGAGGAGCACAGGAGGGAGGGGCGCAGGAGGGAGGGGCGCAGGAGGGAGGGGCGCAGGAGGGAGGGGCACAGGGGAGAGGAGTACAGTAGGGAGGGGCACAGGAGGGAGGGGCGCAGGAGGGAGGGGCACAGGGGAGAGGGGCACAGTAGGGAGGGGCACAGGGGAGAGGGGCACAGTAGGGAGGGGCACAGGAAAGAGGCAAGTGCTTTCTGTGAAGAAAAGTTGAAAACTAAAGGGGGCTAGCAAGGTGGTTTCATTTTATGGAACTGTGCCTCTGCTGATTAACATGGAGTATCTATGGTTACAGACCAATCCCTGTTAACACAAGAAAATGTCAATAATTGGTCAGAGTCGCTCCAGACTTTATTGAGAACCGAACTCTGGGGCTGACTAAACTGCCGAGAGCTCAATGGATTTGTTCCCTGTAGAATTTTGCGTGCGGTTATTTATTTTTGGATGACAGGGTTTCCTTGCTGCATTTTTCTAAAACACAAGTGCAGCGGTTGCAATAAGTCGTGCGCATTCCACGTCGAGCCAGCACGTTTCCCCTGCAGGGGAGTTAAATGTCCAGAGAAACATTCAAGGCAAAGTGTGGAGACAGAAAGAGAGAGAACATGTGAAGGTGGGAGTGGTGTGGTGATGGAGGGGGGGAGAGAGAGAGAGAGAGAGAGAGAGAGTGCATAGAATTCTGTTTAAGAGGCAGAATTGGTCATACAAGAGACTTACATTCACAAACTTGATATTGGGAGATCAAGCCGCACTTATTTATCATAAATTGCAGGCTATGAGACAGCTAATGCATCGATCATGATCATTGTAGTTTAAGATTATCACAAACAGCAAATGTTTTCAAATTGTTGATTATATGATATGTTGGGATATTACTTAACTTTCTGTTGAAATTGCTATCAGACTAGGACCTGATCCTATTTCAAAGATAACAGTTAATCAGGAGACTTGGGGCTATCGGAGTTCTTTAAACTACACATACTCTCATCGAGGTACTTGGATTTTGCTTCCATTCATTTTTCTTTCCCCAGAATTTGCAGGATTTTACTTGAAAATCGAAGATTCTGTGGTCTTTTGATTCGAATGATTTTGCTTTTGGGCGAGACAGATTTTTTTTCGGAAAGCACAGACTTGGGAATAACTGGAGGTCTCAAGAAGCATCAACATTGAAATGGGGCATTTCTAGGCATGCTCACCTGCTAAATGTTTGAAATGTTATATATGCAAAAATCACGAGTCCCACTCCAACCCTGGGCATAAACATAGGTGTTGCTCTGAAAATATGCAGACTGGCAACTTAGCAAAGCCAAGAGAACCAATGAGTCTGCTATTACTGGCTCTACACCCATGTTTTTATGTGAAGAAAAGAAAAATATTTTAATATTGCATAGTTATGATTTTCTTTAGTAAAAGGGTTATTGTCACCTCGTAAAGAGTCTGTAAGTGTGTAAGGCGGTGTATTAATGACACGATTAGTGGTGAGATTACATTGTAATGCTGATCACATCTGTTTAATGGATTATTTCATTTGAATCCAAATCTAAGGGAAAATAGATTTGAAAAGTTGTCACTGCAGCAGGTTTAAGTTTGGTGTTGCCTTTTGTAGGTATTTTTTTTCACTTTATTTCACCTTAGTCTTCGAATAGGGCCATATTAACATAGCAGCAGATGGAAGAATGGGCAAACATGGTACTTAAGGAGAAGAAAGAAATAGATTTGCATTTCTATAGCGCCTTTCACTACCTCAGGACGTCTCAAAGCGCTTTACAGCCAATGAAGCACTTTTTGAAGTGTAGTCACTGTTGTAATGTGGGAAACGCGGCAGCCAATTTGCACACAGCAAGCTCCCACAAACAGCAATGTGATAATGACCAGATAATCTGTTTTAGTGATGTTGATTGAGGGATAAATATTGGGCAGGACATCAGGGATAACTCCCCTGCTCTTCTTCGAAATAGTGCCATGGGATTTTTTACATCCACCTGAGAGAGCAGACGGGGCCTCGGTTTAAAGTCTCAACCGAAAGACGGCTCCTCCAACAGTGCAGCACTCCCTCAGCACTGCACTGGAGTGTCAGCCTAGATTTTTGTGCTCAAGTCCCTGGAGTGGGCCTTGAAAGGTGGAGTAGATGAGACTGAATGACATGGTGTTCATTGAGCCAAATTGGGCAGGGCTAGTTGTGCAGAGGCTGCGTTAGGGACTTCATTGAAACAGCTATTAGTGACTGGTGCACCATTCTGCCTAGCTCCAACTCTCCTTCCCCATTTCTTCTTTCTCTTCCGCACAGTCCTCCTCTGGGAATGGTTCTAACTCACTTTCTTCTTCGTCCTGATTAATGGTTACTCTTCTTTATATAATAGAGTTGTGTAACATGCAGCAGATGGTGATAATTCTTGACACCTTTGCTAAGGTATCCAGCTGAACCCTCCCAATCAGCCCAAGTAACGGAATCACTGCCTCAGCGTACCTATGGTGTGCTCCGCACAAATCCTGGTTGAGCCGTGTGTCTTGTATTGACTTGGCTGAGGTGATCTGTTACAACATCCCACTCACCATTCCTCAACAACAACAACTTGTATTTATATAGCGCCTTTAATGTAGTAAAACATCCCAAGGTGCTTCACAGGTGTATTAAAAGACAAAAAATTTGATACCGAGCCACCTAAGGAGAAATTAGGGCAGGTGACCAAAAGCTTGGTCAAAGAGGTAGGTTTTAAGGAGCGTCTTAAAGGAGGAAAGAAAGGTAGAGAGGCGGAGAGGTTTAGGGAGCGAATTCCAGAGTTTAGGGCCCAGGCAACAGAAGGCACGGCCACCAATGGTGGAGCGATTATAAATCAGGGATGCTCAAGAGGGCAGA
This sequence comes from Squalus acanthias, assembly GCA_030390025.1. Classification (NCBI taxonomy): domain Eukaryota; kingdom Metazoa; phylum Chordata; class Chondrichthyes; order Squaliformes; family Squalidae; genus Squalus; species Squalus acanthias. The sequence continues at coordinate 54,176,030 of CM059440.1, read as the reverse complement.
ATTAGAGCAGCGCAGATATCTCAGGGGGGTTCTGGGGTTGGAGGAGATTACAGAGATAGGGAGGGGCGAGGCCATGGAGGGATTTGAAAACAAGGATGAGAATTTTAAAATCGAGGCGTTGTTTAACCGGGAGCCAATGTAGGTCAGCGAGCACAGGGGTGATGGGTGAACGGGATTTGGGTGCGAGTTAGGACAGGGGCAGCCGAGTTTTGGATGACCTCAAGTTTACGGAGGGTAGAATGTGGGAGGCCAGCCAGGAGTGCGTTGGAACAGTCAAGTCTAGAGGTAACAAAGGCATGGATGAGGGTTTCAGCAGCGGATGAGCTGAGGCAAGGGCGGAGACGGGCGAGGTTACGGAGGTGGAAATAGGCGGTCTTTGTTATGCTGCGGAAGCTCATTTCAGGGTCAAATATGACACGAAGGTTGTGAACAGTGTGGTTCAGCCTCAGACAGATGTTAGGGAGAGGGATGGAGTCAGTGGCTGGGGAACAGAGTTTGTGGCGGAGACCGAAAACAACGGCTTTGTTCTTCCCAATATTTAATTGGAGAAAATGTCTGCTCATCCATAACTGGATGTCGGAGAAGCAGTCTGACAATTTAGAGACCGTGGAGGGGTCGAGAGAAGTGGTAGTGAGGTAGACCTGGGTGTCGTCAGCGTACATGTGGAAACTGACGCTGTGTTTTCGGATGATGTCGCCAAGGGGCAGCATGTAGATGAGAAATAGGAGGGGGCCAAGGATAGATCCTTGGGGGACACCAGAGGTAATGATGTAGGAGCGGGAAGAGAAGACATTGCAGGTGATTCTCTGGCTACGATTAGATAGATAAGAATGGAACCAGGCGAGTGCAGTCCCACCCAGCTGGACGATGGTGGAGAGGCGTTGGAGAAGGATGGAGTGGTCAACCGTGTCAAAGGCTGCAGACAGGTCAAGAAGGATGAGGAGGGGTAGTTTACCTTTGTCACAGTCACAAAAGATGTCATTTGTGACTTTGATGAGAGCAGTTTCAGTACTGTGGCAGGGGCAGAAACCTGATTGGAGGGATTCAAACATGGAATTGCGGGAAAGATGGGCACGGATTTGGGAGGCGACAACACATTCTAGGACTTTGGAGAGGAAATGGAGGTTAGAGATGGGGTGGTAGTTTGCAAGGACGGAGGGGGTCAAGGGTTGGTTTTTTGAGCAGAGGGGTGATGACGGCAGAGGGAGAGGGGGGACAGTACCTGAGGAGAGAGAACCATTAACAATGTCAGCCAACATGGGAGCCAGAAAAGGAAGTTGGGTGGTCAGCAGTTTGGTGGGAATAGGGTTGAGCGAGCGAGCAGCAAGTGGGTCTCATGGATAAGATGAGCGCGGAGAGGTCATGAGGAGAGATCGGGGAGAAACTGGAGAAAGATGCGAGTTCAGGGCTAGGGCAGGGGGGAACCTCAGAGGAAGTTTGGCCCGGTGGGCTAGGGGAAGGAAGGGAGTGGCAGAGGCAGCTGAACAGATGGTTTCAATCTTAGAGACAAAGAAGTCCATGAGGTCCTTACACTTGTTGTTGGAGGTGAGGGTGGAGGAGACGGGGAGAGGGGTTTAAGAAGATGGTTAGCAGTAGAGAATAGAAGCCGGGGTTAATCTTTGCATTCCAGAATGATTCTGGAATAGAGGGCAATTTTGGCAGATGAGAGCAGGACCCGATAATTCCTCTCTCTCTCTCTCTCTCATAATGTTATATATATAATGGGGTAAAAATTCAGTTGGTTGCGCCTCCCGTTAGCGCCTTAAATGGGCGCTAATGGGGCGTTAAGGCGCTAACGCCCGGGCGCAGCGCTGTTTGCGCCGCTCGAGAACTTAACTTGAGATTGTGCGGCGGCGCTAAAACTTACCGCTGCGACCACCTGCGCGCGCAGATTGTGACGTCATTCCGTGGTGCAACGCCCTTGGGGCGCCCCGGAGCGGAAATTGAGTGGCGCCCCCTGCCTTACCGCCTGGCGCTTCCAACGACCGGAAGACTGGAACGTTATCAATCGGTGTGGGGCTGGGGGGGGCGCTATTTAAAGGGGGCCTCTTCCTGTCTTTTTCTGTGGTCGACATTTATGCACCACTCGTTCTGAGAGAGAGAGAGAGATTCGGAGAGAGAGAGAGAGAGACTTCTACATTGACTCAACGCTTTGTGAGGTAGTTTTGCCTAGTTCATCCTAACTTTGCTGCTACTTTCGTTGCTGTACCTCATTACTTTTCTGGCAAAGAGAATATGGGGGCTGCAATGATTGGGGGCGTCGTCCTGCTCCAGCTCAATCGGAGGAGAGTGAGACGCAGACAGAGAGTGGCAATGATGGCCAGACGGAGGAGGGCCATCAGGCGCATGTACAGGAGAGCTTACCCTCCCAGGGTATATCGTGAACAGCTCTCCTACATCCACATGTCCGAGGAGCTGTGTTTGCGAAGGCTGCGATTCAGCAAGGAGGTGGTCACTGAGCTCTGCCACCTGCTGCAGCCAGATCTGCAGCCTCAGCTGAGGTCCAGGACGTCTCTGTCGGTGGCAGTGAAGGTCACAGTGGCTTTGAACTTCTACGCCACTGGCTCATTCCAAGCTGCTGTTGGGGACCTCGCCAATATCTCCCAGTTTGCGGTGCATCGCTGCATCCGGCAGGTCACCAATGCCCTCTTCACAAGGAGACGAGACTTCATCTCCTTCCCTATGACCCCAGACAAGCAGCATGACCGTGCTATGGGCTTTGTGAGGGTAGCGGGCTTCCCCATGGTGCAGGGCGCCATTGACTGCACGGATGTGGCTTTGCGTGCTCCGCGAGAGAATGCAGAGGAGTTCCGGAACAGAAAGGGGTTCCATTCCTTGAATGTGCAGTTGGTCTGTGACCACAGACAGGTGATTCTCGCTGTCAATGCCCACTATCCGGGCAGCTGCCACGATGCTTTCATCCTGCGCCAGAGTACTGTGGCAGAAATTTTCGAGGCACCGCATCAGCCAGTTGGTTGGCTTCTGGGGGACAAGGGGTACGCATTGAGCACCTGGCTGATGACACCGCTCCGTGCGCCAAACACCCCTGCTGAGCTGCGGTACCAGGAAAGCCAACAAGCAATGAGGAACATTATTGAGCGCACAATCGGCGTGCTCAAACAACGATTCCGCTGTCTGGACCATTCCGGAGGAGCCCTGCAGTACTCGCCTGAGCAAGTTTCCAAATTCGTAGTGGTGTGCTGCATGTTGCACAACATGGCAATCCTCAGGACGCAGCCAATGCCACCAGGCCTTGCAGCACCACAAGAGGAGGAGGAGGAAGAGGAGGAACAGGCCGAGGACGATGATCAGCAGCAGCACCAAGGCAGGAGGGCGGCCCACAATGGTCAAACTGCAAGGGCCGTCCGTCAACGACTAATAGCAAGCCGCTTCTAGGGCCCCTGCCAGTGCTACAAACACGAATCAACCCAGCACGCAACCCCTAAGCCGGCCAAGGCACCAATAATTCCAACCACCAGCCATGTATATTTTGAATACAGAAACTTATTTATTGTACAAACTCTGTGTGTGTCAATTCCTCATGACAAACTCATAGAAATAAACACAAAAAAACAGTCAATAACATAACTGGTTCTCACAACCTGGAGATAATGTCCAAAACACTAAACAAAAGTTGGGCCATGAACCTCGGCCTTTAATAAAAAAATGACCAGCATTTTGGCACACCTCCTACTTTTTGCCCTTCGAGGGTGATCTCCTTCCCTTGCGCACTTCCCCCCTTCTAACCCTACTGCTCCTCCGTAATGGGACCTCAGTGGCTGCAGCAAGGCTGCATGGGCGGCAGCAGTCTGTCCTACAGGCGGTGGCAAGTGCAGTGGAGAAGTGACAGTGTTGGCAGCAGGAATGCTGTCATCGTGAGAGAGGACAGCAACTCCCTGCTCGCCCGACACACTGGCACTCCCACGGGGCAGCACTTCAGCATCCGGAGCAATTTGCCGGAGAACAGATTGCTGGCCTGCTGCGGCGCGGTGACAGCCCCGGGGACATGTGCACGAACCATCGAGGATGGCAGCAGTCAGTGCTCGCGTGGCCTCAATCTGAGTCTGCATGAGAGCAGTCTCAGATGGGTTCCTGGCAGCCAGTGACTGAATTGCAGCAGTAAGCTTTAGTGTGGCATCCGCCTGTGCTACAGCGAAGTGCTCCACACTCCTTGCCAGTGCCTCAATGCATTCGGGCACCCTTCCCACTGCACCCATGAGCTCAGTGTGCATGCCCACCGCCTGGCTGTTCATTTCTGCAATCAGCCGCTCCTCCTCTGCGTCCATTGCATTAGGAGTGTCTGGCATACTCTCCCTCTGGGGAGAAGGCTCCCGTTCTTCCCTCCCCCCCCCCATGGCGTTGCTGCAGCCCGCTGGGTCCTGGAACTTCACCATCATCAGCCCCTTCCCCCCTGCTCCCCCGTTCTTCCCTCCCCCCCCCATGGCGTTGCTGCAGCCCGCTGGGTCCTGGAACTTCACCATCATCAGCCCCTTCCCCCCTGCTCCCCTCCGGGGAAGGCGTGTTCCCAGTGTGGCCATGGGCTTCCTCGGGAGAGGGTGGCACTGATGCTCCGGCTTCCTCTTCCTCCTCAGCTGCAGCATCACTCCCAGTGGCAGCTTCAGGGACCATCTCCTCAGCTGGTGAATCACCATCTGAAAGCAGGGAGGTACAAGAGTGGCTTTAGCGTGAGGACAGGGTGGCAGTAAGGGAGGAATAAGTGCAGCGAGTTAGCAAGTTGGATTGAAAGTGTCAAAGGCTGGTATTGTGAGGGACAAGTGGAAGGACAGAGGACAAAAAGGTGATGACCTTACCATTGCTGTCCACAACGGGGTCGGCGTCTCCAGTGGCGACGGGACCGATCACCCGGCTTGCCACAATCCTGTGGACGCGCTCCTCCAGATCGCTGAGGGGTTGCAGCTGAAGCCGCCCTCCACCCGTCCGTTGCTGCTGTCTCCGATTATGAGCCAGCTTAGCCTGCAAGAAAAAGGACAGCATCTGAGTCAATATACAGCCATGGTCTTGCCTGATGTGCCTCCCATAGGTGAATAGCCCTTACTGTATGCAGCCATGGTCTTGCCTGATGTGCCTCCCATAGGTGAATAGCCCTTACTGTATGCAAAGTGTGGAATGTGTGTGTGTGTTTGATGAAAGGGCCATAGGTGTTGCATGAGTGTTGTGCATTGGGGTTTTAAGACCCTCTGGCCATAGAGTGAGGTTGAGATGGAGGGATGGAGAGGTATTGAGAAAAAGCCACTCACCCTGACGACCCGAGTGAGGTCGTTGAACTTTTTGCGGCACTGGACATGGGTCCTGGGCACCATGCTCCTGGAGGAGACGCTCTGAGCCACCTCCCTCCACACTCTTCTGAACTCGCGTGGCAAAGGCCTCCTGCCACTCTCCGGGAACAGCATGCATCGTCTGCGCTCCACTGCGTCAACCAGAGCATCCAAGGCCCGCTCGGTGAAGCGATGAGCGCGTTCTCTCACCCTCACCATGCTTGGCAGCAAAATGGATTACAGGTCTCTCCAGGCTGAGATTCAAGGCTGCAATGAGCAGGGTGTGGCTGGGGAGCAAGTGGCCCCCCCCGCTTTAAGAAGTGTCCGGCGCCAGTGTGTCTGTGTTCCCTCGCTAACTGGCAGCAGCTGCGCTGCGCTCGTGCGCTGAGGTAGCGCCTCACTCCTAGGCCTTTGCGCCTTAAGAGAGGTGTGCAGCGCCTAATTTAGCGCTCCACTCACCTCCCGGGGCGGTAAAAGTGAAGTTTCCTGTCAGTGCCGATAATTAGCGCCAGGCGCTAATATTTGCGCGCGGACGATATTTGCGCCCCAAATGGGGCGCGACCTAATTTCTACCCCAGAATATATTATATATAATAACCCGTAATGTTAACTTCTCTCTTCTCTCCACAGATGCTGAATGACCTGTGGTGTGTTTCATGCATTTTCTATTTTTGTTTCCGATTTCCAGCATCTGACCTGTTTTGCTTTTTTACTTGCCTTGTATTTCCATCCAGCTGCTGTTCTGGAGCTTCCAAGGGAATGTTCAGCCAATGGTGAAGAGGACAACCTGGTCTCTTAGCAACCATTTGTCCAGTTTCACTAGGCTTTCAACTGAGGTGGATACAGTGGACTGGTGCAAGATGAAGACAGCGTGAGCTGGATTTTCCTAATCCTGTGTTTACAGCAATGGGGAGGGGCTTCTGCCCACCACGCTGACCCTGACCGTGGTCTGGGTCCCGTCGGGTATGTAGGGCGGGCTCCTGGCGGGATCCCTGCTACCAAGAGAGAGCCCGCTGTTGCCAACAAGGGACGTAGTGGCACCGCTGCTGCAACACCAGAGGCCACTTCAGGAGCAGAAAAGCCCGAAAGGCTTCAACAAATGTTCTTACTGAAGGCCTTTTATGTTAACCTGTTGCCATTATAAGCTCCACGGTCCACATTTATAATGGAAATAACCAATGTCAATTTGTCATAGTGTAGTGTCAGCTGTGGCTCAGTTGGCAGCACACGCGCCTCTGAGTCAGAAGGTTGTGGGTTCAAGTCCCACTCCAGAGACTTGAACACTTAAATCTAGGCTGACGCTCCCAGTGCAGTACTGGGGGAGTGCTGCACTGTCAGAGGTGCTGTAATTTGGAAGAGATGTTAAACCGAGGCCCTGTCTGCTTTCTCAGGTGGATGTAAACGATCCCGTGGCACTATTTCGAAGAAGAGCAGGGGAGTTATTCCCCAGTGTCCTGGCCAATATTTATTCCTGAAACAACATCACAAAAACAGATTATTATCACATTGCTGTTTGTGGGAGCTTGCTGTGTGCAAATTGGCTGCCGTGTTTCCACATCACAACAGTGACTACACACAAAAATAAAGACAGAATGTGTGGGGCGGAAATTCAACTCATGGCCACATGTTGTTCCGGTGTAAAATCAGCATTGGACCTCTGAATTTCACTTTGTGACCTGTTGCAGCCAAACTGCACCAGAAGTGTGCCGGACGCCATATTGGCTCGAGTGTCTTATAGCCATGCAGGGTACCCTCCTGAAACAAGCTCTTTAAATTAGGCAGATCAGGGTCCGATGCTGGCTCTGGAACCCCAATCGCAAAATTCAGGTACAACTGAGTGGAACATGTGCCGTGCACACTCCTCCTAGTTGTACAAGGCTTTTAAACTCCTCGTCCTTCTTGACTTGTCTGCAGCATTTGACACGGTTGGCCTCTCCACCGTCGTCCAGCTGGGTGGGACTGCACTCGCCTGGTTCCATTCTTATCTATCTAATCGTAGCCAGAGAATCACATGCAACGGCTTCTCTTCCCGCTCCTGTATCGTTACCTCTGGTGTCCCCCAAGGATCTAACCTTGTCCCCCTCCTATTTCTCATCTACATGCTGCCCCTTGGTGACATTATCCGAGAACACAGCGTCAGTTTCCACATGTACGCTGACGACACCCAGCTCTACCTCACCACCACTTCTCTCGACCCCTCCACGGTCTCTAAATTATCAAACTGCTTGTCTGATATCCAGTTCTGGATGAGCAGAAATTTTCTCCAATAAAATATTGGGAAGACCGAAGCCGTTGTTTTTGGTCCCCGCCACAAACTCCGTTCCCCAGCCACTGACTCCATCACTCTCCCTAACATCTGTCTGAGGCTGAACCACACTGTTTGCAACCCTGGTGTCATATTTGACCCTGAAATGAGCTTCCGACCACAGATCCGTGGCATAACTAAGACCGCCTATTTCCACCTCCGTAACATTGCCCGTCTCCACCCTTGCCTCAGCTCATCCGCTGCTGAAACCCTCATCCATGCCTTTGTTACCTCTAGACTTGACTATTCTAACGCACTCCTGGCTGGCCTCCCACATTCTACCCTACGTAAACTTGAAGTCATCCAAAACTCGGCTGCCCGTGTCCTAACTCGCACCAAGTCCCGTTCACCCATCACCCCTGTGCTCGCTGACCTACATTGACTCCTGGTTAAGCAATGCCTCGATTTCAAAATTCTCATCCTTGTTTTCAAATCCCTCCATGGCCTCGTCCCTCCCTATCTCTGCAATCTCCTTCAGCCCCACAACCCCTTGAGATATCTGCGCTCCTCTAATTCTGCCCACTTGAACATCCCTGATTTTAATCGCTCAACCATTGGTGGCCGTGCCTTCTGTTGTCTCGGCCCTAAGCTCTGGAATTCCCTGCCAAAGCCTCTCCGCCTCGCTACCTCTCTTTCCTCCTTTAAGACGCTCCTTAAAACCTACCTCTTTGACCAAGCTTTTGGTCACCTGCCCTAATTTCTCCTTATGTGGCTCGGTGTCAAATTTTTTGTCTTAAAATACTCCTGTGCAGCGCCTTGGGACGTTTTACTACGTTAAAGGCGCTATATAAATACAAGTTGTTGTTGTCCTTAAAGGAGCCACTGGAGGCCACTCAAAACAAGGCCCAGGAAATTTTGAGGGTTTGGTTTGTGGGCCCATGAGAACAAGTGCATCTCCTGGGCCAGAAAAATATCTGTGGCCTGCTGCCGGCCCATTCACGGCCTTCTCCAGGATAGACCTCCGCCCACCGCCAACCCCCCGCCCCCCGCCGCCCCCCACCCCCCCCGCTGTCCACCCCTCACCAACCTGACTGGCTCAGCATTTCCCACCCTCCTTATCTGGCAAGCTGCAGTGGGGCGGCTGTCTAGTGCCCAGAGCTTACCAGAGGCATTCGGAACATAAGAACATAAGAAATAGGAGCAGGCGTCGGCCATTCGGCCCCTCGAGCCTGCTCCGCCATTCAATAAGATCGGGACTGATCTGATCTTGGCCTCAACTCCACTTTCCCGCCCGCTCACCATAACCCTTGACTCCCCTGTAGTTCAAATATCTGTCTCTCTCAGCCTTGAATATATTCAGTGACTCCGCCTCCACAGCTCTCTGGGGTAGAGAATTCCAAAGATTCACGACCCTCTGAGAGAAGAAATTCCTCCTCATCTCCGTCTTAAAAGGGCACCCCCTTATTCTGAAACTATGACCCCTAGTTCTAGATTCCCCCACGAGGGGAAACATTCTCTCAGCATCTACCCTGTCGAGCCCCCTCAGAATATGTGTTTCAATAAGATCCCCTCTCATTCTTCTAAACTCCAATGAGTATCAGCCCAACCTGCTCAACCTTTCCTCATCAGACAACCCCTTCATCCCAGGAATCAACCGAGCGAACCTTCTCTGAACTGCCTCCAATGCAAGTATATCCCTCCTTAAATAAGGAGACCAAAACCGAATTTGCTCAGGCCTCAGGCTGGCACGGAGTGGCGTGCGGAATGATCGCTCCACCGACTATGGCTTTAAAACGGGGACTGCATTATGTATCCATGCCCTGGCCCAATCAATGTTCCCCCTAATTTTTTTTTGGGTGCGCGGCCCATTCACAGTTTCGCCATTTAACATTGGATCGGCCGGTCCCGGGCTGCGCGGGACCAGCAGAGAGCTGCGCGACCACGCGGCTTAGAGGGAGCGTTGGGCCCAATGATCCCCCACAGCCTATCTCTGCGTCACTTGAAGGATACACTTGGTCTTGACTCCCCCTGTGCAATGCCACAGGAGATTAACTCGTGTTACTAAAAATATTTCAGTCCCTGCCTGACCTTTACACTTATCATACATCTAGCACAGAGATTAAACTTTACATAAGCTAATTGTATTTTTGCCAACACACAAGCATTACCTCACTCAACATAAGTAAGGCAGCTTCTGCAATAACAAAGGTGTGTAACCCTAAAGATAGCCTGCCAATCACTGAATGGTTTAGTTTAATGTTCAACTTAATAGTGAATCATTCTGAAGCTATCCTTGAGTAAATTAACTTATCATCTCATCAGAGTTAATAATCCACTTATACAAAAGCAAAATACTGCGGATGCTGCAAATCTGAAATAAAAACATGCACGGTATTTACACGGTAAAAGCCGGTGAGTGTCCTGCGTGAGACCTTTGAGATTACTGCACGGCCTCGCTCCTCAGTGCAGCATTGGTCAGTACTGAGGCAGCACTGCACTATCGGAGGGGCAGTACTGAGGCAGTGCTGCACTGTCGGAGGGTCAGTACTGAGTCAGCGCTGCACTGTCGGAGGGACAGTACTGAGGCAGCACTGCACTGTCGGAGGGGCAGTACTGAGGGGAGTGCGGCACTGTCAGAGGGTCAGTACTGATGGAGCGCTGCACTGTCGGAGGGGGAGTACTGAGGGAGTGCTGCACTATCAGAGGGTCAGTACTGAGGGAGTGCGGCACTGTCAGAGGGTCAGTACTGAGGGAGCGCTGCACTATCGGAGGGGCAGTACTGAGGGAGTGCTGCACTGTCGGAGGGGCAGAACTGAGGGAGCGCTGCACTGTCGGAGGGGCAGTACTGAGGGAGCGCTGCACTGTCGGAGGGGCGGTACTGAGGGAGCGCTGCACTGTCGGAGGGGCGGTACTGAGGGAGCGCAGCACTGTCGGAGGGGCAGAACTGAGGGAGTGCTGCACTGTCAGAGGGGCAGTACTGAGGGAGTGCTGCACTGTCGGAGGGGCAGTACTGAGGGAGTGCTGCACTGTCGGAGGGGCAGAACTGAGGGAGCGCTGCACTGTCGGAGGGGCAGTACTGAGGGAGTGCGGCACTGTCAGAGGGTCAGTACTGAGGGAGTGTTACACTGTCGGAGGGGGAGTACTGAGGGAGTGCTGCACTGTCAGAGGGTCAGTACTGAGGGAGTGCGGCACTGTCAGAGGGTCAGTACTGAGGGAGTGCCGCACTGTCAGAGGGGCAGTACTGAGGGAGTGCTGCACTGTCAGAGGGTCAGTACTGAGGGAGTGCCGCACTGTCGGAGGGGCAGTACTGAGGGAGTGCTGCACTGTCAGAGGGGCAGTACTGAGGGAGTGCTGCACTAACGGAGGGGCAGTACTGAGGGAGTGCTGCACTGTCAGAGGGGCAGAACTGAGGGAGCGCTGCACTGTCAGAGGGGCAGTACTGAGGGAGCGCTGCACTGTCGGAGGGGCAGTACTGAGGGAGCGCTTCACTGTCGGAGGGGCAGTGATGAGGGAGCGCCGCACTGTCGGAGGGGCAGTACTGAGGGAGCGCTGCACTGTCGGAGGGGCGGTACTGAGGGAGCGCTGCACTGTGGGAGGGGCAGAACTGAGGGAGTGCTGCACTGTCAGAGGGGCAGTACTGAGGGAGTGCTGCACTGTCGGAGGGGCAGTACTGAGGGAGTGCTGCACTGTCGGAGGGGCAGAACAGAGGGAGCGCTGCACTGTCGGAGGGGCAGTACTGAGGGAGTGCTGCACTGTCGGAGGGGCAGAACTGAGGGAGTGCTGCACTGTCGGATGGGCAGTACTGAGGGAGCGCTGCACTGTCGGAGGGGCGGTACTGAGGGAGCGCTGCACTGTGGGAGGGGCAGAACTGAGGGAGTGCTGCATTGCCAGAGGGGCAGTACTGAGGAAGCGCCGCACTGTCGGAGGGGCAGTACTGAGGGAGCGCTGCACTGTGGGAGGGGCAGAACTGAGGGAGTGCTGCACTGTCAGAGGGGCAGTACTGAGGATGCGCCGCACTGTCGGAAGGGCAGTACTGAGGGAGCGCTGCACTGTGGGTGGGGCAGAACTGAGGGAGTGCTGCACTGTCAGAGGGGCAGTACTGAGGAAGCGCCGCACTGTCGGAGGGACAGTACTGAGGGAGCGCTGCACTATCGGAGGGGCAGTACTGAGGGAGTGCTGCACTGTTGGAGGGGCAGTACTGAGGGAGGACTGCCCTGTCGGAGGGTCAGTACTGAGGGAGTACTGCACTGTCGGAGGGGCAGTACTGACGGAGCGCCGCACTGTCAGAGGGGCAGTACTGAGGGAGCGCTGCACTGTTGGAGGGGCTGTACTGAGGGAGGACTGCCCTGTCGGAGGGTCAGTACTGAGGGAGTACTGCACTGTCGGAGGGGCAGTACTGACGGAGCGCCGCACTGTCAGAGGGGCAGTACTGAGGGAGCGCTGCACTGTTGGAGGGGCTGTACTGAGGGAGCGCTGCACTGTGGGAGGGGCAGAACTGAGGGAGCGCTGCACTGTCGGAGGGGCAGTACTGAGGGAGCGCTGCACTGTCGGAGGGGCAGTACTGAGGGAGCGCTGCACTGTCGGAGGGGCAGTACTGAGGGGGCGCTGCACTGTCGGAGGGGTGGTACCGAGGGAGTGCTGCACTGTCAGAAGGGCAGTACTGAGGGAGCGCTGCACTGTCGGAGGGGCAGTACTGAGGGAGTGCTGCACTGTTGGAGGGGCAGTACTGAGGGAGTGCTGCGCTGTTGGAGGGGCAGTACTGAGGGAGTGTTACACTGTTGGAGGGGCAGAACTGAGGGAGTGTTACACTGTTGGAGGGGCAGTACTGAGGGAGTGTTACACTGTTGGAGGGGCAGTACTGAGGGAGTGTTACACTGTTGGAGGGGCAGTACTGAGGGAGTGCTGCACTGTTAGAGGTGTCAGTATTGAGGGAGCGCTGCACTGTCGGAGGGTCAGTACTGAGGGAGTGCTGCACTGTCGGAGGGGCAGTACTGAGGGAGTGCAGCACTGTGGGAGGTTCAGTACTGAGGGGGCGCTGCACTGTCAGAGGGTCAGTACTGAGAGAGCGCTTCACTGTCGGAGGGGCGGTACTGAGGGAGCGCTGCACTGTCGGAAGGGCGGTACTGAGGGAGTGCTGCACTGTCAGAGGGGCAGTACTGAGGGAGTGCTGCACTGTCGGAGGGGCGGTACTGAGGGAGCGCTGCACTGTCGGAGGGGTGGTACTGAGGGAGTGCTGCACTGTCAGAAGGGCAGTACTGAGGGAGTGCTGCACTGTCAGAGGGTCAGTACTGAGGGAGTGCTGCACTGTAGGAGGGGCGGTACTGAGGGAGTGCTGCACTGTTGGTGGGTCAGTACTGAGGGAGCGCTGCACTGTCGGAGGGGCGGTACTGAGGGAGCGCTGCACTGTCAGAGGGGCAGTACTGAGGGAGTGCTGCACTGTCGGAGGGGTAGTACTGAGGGAACATTGCACTGTTGGAGCGGCGGTAATGAGGGAGTGCTGCACTGTCAGAAGGGCAGTACTGAGGGAGTGCTGCACTGTCAGAGGGTCAGTACTGGGGCAGCGCTGCACTGTCAGAGGGTCAGTACTGAGGGAGTGCTGCACTGTCGGAGGGGCAGTACTGAGGGAGTGCTGCACTGTCGGAGGGTCAGTACTGGGGCAGCGCTGCACTGTCAGAGGGTCAGTACTGAGGGAGTGCTGCACTGTCGGAGGGGCAGTACTGAGGGAGTGCTGCACTGTCGGAGGGGCAGTACTGACGGAGTGCTGCACTGTTAGAGGTGTCAGTATTGAGGGAGCGCTGCACTGTCGGAGGGTCAGTACTGAGGGAGCGCCGCACTGTCAGAGGGACAGTACTGAGGGAGCGCTGCACTGTCCGAGGGGCAGTACTGAGGGAGTGCTGCACTGTTGGAGAGGTAGTACTGAGCGATGCTGCACTGTAGGAGGGGCAGTACTGAGCGAGCACTGCACTGTCGGAGTGGTAGTACTGAGGGAGCACTGCGCTGTCGGAGGGACAGTACTGCGAGAGCGCTGCACTGTCGGAGGGGCAGTACTGAGGGAGTGCTGCACTGTTGGAGGGGCAGTACTGAGGGAGTGCTGCACTGTCGGAGGGGCAGAGCGAGCACTGCACTCTCAGAGGGGCAGTACTGAGGGACGCTGCACTGTCGGAGGGGCAGTACTGAGCGAGCGCTGCGCTGTCGGAGGGGCAGTACTGAGGGAGCGCTGCACTGTCGGAGGGGCAGTACTGAGGGAGTGCTGCACTGTTGGAGGGGCAGTACTGAGGGAGTGCTGCGCTGTTGGAGGGGCAGTACTGAGGGAGTGTTACACTGTTGGAGGGGCAGAACTGAGGGAGTGTTACACTGTTGGAGGGGCAGTACTGAGGGAGTGTTACACTGTTGGAGGGGCAGTACTGAGGGAGTGTTGCACTGTTGGAGGGGCAGTACTGAGGGAGTGCTGCACTGTTAGAGGTGTCAGTATTGAGGGAGCGCTGCACTGTCGGAGGGGCAGTACTGAGCGAGCACTGCACTGTCGGAGTGGTAGTACTGAGGGAGCACTGCGCTGTCGGAGGGACAGTACTGAGAGAGCGCCGCACTGTCGGAGGGGCAGTACTGAGGGAGTGCTGCACTGTCGGAGGGGCAGTACTGATGGAGTGCTGCACTGTTGGAGGGGCAGTACTGATGGAGTGCTGCACTGTTGGAGGGGCAGTACTGAGGGAGTGTTACACTGTTGGAGGGGCAGTACTGAGGGAGTGCTGCACTGTTAGAGGTGTCAGTATTGAGGGAGCGCTGCACTGTCGGAGGGTCAGTACTGAGGGAGTGCTGCACTGTCGGAGGGACAGTACTGAGGGAGTGCAGCACTGTGGGAGGTTCAGTACTGAGGGGGCGCTGCACTGTCAGAGGGTCAGTACTGAGAGAGCGCTTCACTGTCGGAGGGGCGGTACTGAGGGAGCGCTGCACTGTCGGAAGGGCGGTACTGAGGGAGTGCTGCACTCTCAGAGGGGCAGTACTGAGGGAGTGCTGCACTGTCGGAGGGGCGGTACTGAGGGAGCGCTGCACTGTCGGAGGGGTGGTACTGAGGGAGTGCTGCACTGTCAGAAGGGCAGTACTGAGGGAGTGCTGCACTGTCAGAGGGTCAGTACTGAGGGAGTGCTGCACTGTAGGAGGGGCGGTACTGAGGGAGTGCTGCACTGTTGGTGGGTCAGTACTGAGGGAGCGCTGCACTGTCGGAGGGGCGGTACTGAGGGAGCGCTGCACTGTCAGAGGGGCAGTACTGAGGGAGTGCTGCACTGTCGGAGGGGTAGTACTGAGGGAACGTTGCACTGTTGGAGCGGCGGTAATGAGGGAGTGCTGCACTGTCAGAAGGGCAGTACTGAGGGAGTGCTGCACTGTCGGAGGGGCAGTACTGAGGGAGTGCTGCACTGTCGGAGGGTCAGTACTGGGGCAGCGCTGCACTGTCAGAGGGTCAGTACTGAGGGAGCGCAGCACTGTCGGAGGGGCAGAACTGAGGGAGTGCTGCACTGTCAGAGGGGCAGTACTGAGGGAGTGCTGCACTGTCGGAGGGGCAGTACTGAGGGAGTGCTGCACTGTCGGAGGGGCAGAACTGAGGGAGCGCTGCACTGTCGGAGGGGCAGTACTGAGGGAGTGCGGCACTGTCAGAGGGTCAGTGCTGAGGGAGTGTTACACTGTCGGAGGGGGAGTACTGAGGGAGTGCTGCACTGTCAGAGGGTCAGTACTGAGGGAGTGCGGCACTGTCAGAGGGTCAGTACTGAGGGAGTGCCGCACTGTCAGAGGGGCAGTACTGAGGGAGTGCTGCACTGTCAGAGGGTCAGTACTGAGGGAGTGCCGCACTGTCGGAGGGGCAGTACTGAGGGAGTGCTGCACTGTCAGAGGGGCAGTACTGAGGGAGTGCTGCACTAACGGAGGGGCAGTACTGAGGGAGTGCTGCACTGTCAGAGGGGCAGAACTGAGGGAGCGCTGCACTGTCAGAGGGGCAGTACTGAGGGAGCGCTGCACTGTCGGAGGGGCAGTACTGAGGGAGCGCTTCACTGTCGGAGGGGCAGTGATGAGGGAGCGCCGCACTGTCGGAGGGGCAGTACTGAGGGAGCGCTGCACTGTCGGAGGGGCGGTACTGAGGGAGCGCTGCACTGTGGGAGGGGCAGAACTGAGGGAGTGCTGCACTGTCAGAGGGGCAGTACTGAGGGAGTGCTGCACTGTCGGAGGGGCAGTACTGAGGGAGTGCTGCACTGTCGGAGGGGCAGAACAGAGGGAGCGCTGCACTGTCGGAGGGGCAGTGCTGAGGGAGTGCTGCACTGTCGGAGGGGCAGAACTGAGGGAGTGCTGCACTGTCGGATGGGCAGTACTGAGGGAGCGCTGCACTGTCGGAGGGGCGGTACTGAGGGAGCGCTGCACTGTGGGAGGGGCAGAACTGAGGGAGTGCTGCATTGCCAGAGGGGCAGTACTGAGGAAGCGCCGCACTGTCGGAGGGGCAGTACTGAGGGAGCGCTGCACTGTGGGAGGGGCAGAACTGAGGGAGTGCTGCACTGTCAGAGGGGCAGTACTGAGGATGCGCCGCACTGTCGGAAGGGCAGTACTGAGGGAGCGCTGCACTGTGGGTGGGGCAGAACTGAGGGAGTGCTGCACTGTCAGAGGGGCAGTACTGAGGAAGCGCCGCACTGTCGGAGGGACAGTACTGAGGGAGCGCTGCACTGTCGGAGGGGCAGTACTGAGGGAGTGCTGCACTGTTGGAGGGGCAGTACTGAGGGAGGACTGCCCTGTCGGAGGGTCAGTACTGAGGGAGTACTGCACTGTCGGAGGGGCAGTACTGACGGAGCGCCGCACTGTCAGAGGGGCAGTACTGAGGGAGCGCTGCACTGTTGGAGGGGCTGTACTGAGGGAGGACTGCCCTGTCGGAGGGTCAGTACTGAGGGAGTACTGCACTGTCGGAGGGGCAGTACTGACGGAGCGCCGCACTGTCAGAGGGGCAGTACTGAGGGAGCGCTGCACTGTTGGAGGGGCTGTACTGAGGGAGCGCTGCACTGTGGGAGGGGCAGAACTGAGGGAGCGCTGCACTGTCGGAGGGGCAGTACTGAGGGAGCGCTGCACTGTCGGAGGGGCAGTACTGAGGGAGCGCTGCACTGTCGGAGGGGCAGTACTGAGGGGGCGCTGCACTGTCGGAGGGGTGGTACCGAGGGAGTGCTGCACTGTCAGAAGGGCAGTACTGAGGGAGCGCTGCACTGTCGGAGGGGCAGTACTGAGGGAGTGCTGCACTGTTGGAGGGGCAGTACTGAGGGAGTGCTGCGCTGTTGGAGGGGCAGTACTGAGGGAGTGTTACACTGTTGGAGGGGCAGAACTGAGGGAGTGTTACACTGTTGGAGGGGCAGTACTGAGGGAGTGTTACACTGTTGGAGGGGCAGTACTGAGGGAGTGTTACACTGTTGGAGGGGCAGTACTGAGGGAGTGCTGCACTGTTAGAGGTGTCAGTATTGAGGGAGCGCTGCACTGTCGGAGGGTCAGTACTGAGGGAGTGCTGCACTGTCGGAGGGGCAGTACTGAGGGAGTGCAGCACTGTGGGAGGTTCAGTACTGAGGGGGCGCTGCACTGTCAGAGGGTCAGTACTGAGAGAGCGCTTCACTGTCGGAGGGGCGGTACTGAGGGAGCGCTGCACTGTCGGAAGGGCGGTACTGAGGGAGTGCTGCACTGTCAGAGGGGCAGTACTGAGGGAGTGCTGCACTGTCGGAGGGGCGGTACTGAGGGAGCGCTGCACTGTCGGAGGGGTGGTACTGAGGGAGTGCTGCACTGTCAGAAGGGCAGTACTGAGGGAGTGCTGCACTGTCAGAGGGTCAGTACTGAGGGAGTGCTGCACTGTAGGAGGGGCGGTACTGAGGGAGTGCTGCACTGTTGGTGGGTCAGTACTGAGGGAGCGCTGCACTGTCGGAGAGGCGGTACTGAGGGAGCGCTGCACTGTCAGAGGGGCAGTACTGAGGGAGTGCTGCACTGTCGGAGGGGTAGTACTGAGGGAACATTGCACTGTTGGAGCGGCGGTAATGAGGGAGTGCTGCACTGTCAGAAGGGCAGTACTGAGGGAGTGCTGCACTGTCAGAGGGTCAGTACTGGGGCAGCGCTGCACTGTCAGAGGGTCAGTACTGAGGGAGTGCTGCACTGTCGGAGGGGCAGTACTGAGGGAGTGCTGCACTGTCGGAGGGTCAGTACTGGGGCAGCGCTGCACTGTCAGAGGGTCAGTACTGAGGGAGTGCTGCACTGTCGGAGGGGCAGTACTGAGGGAGTGCTGCACTGTCGGAGGGGCAGTACTGACGGAGTGCTGCACTGTTAGAGGTGTCAGTATTGAGGGAGCGCTGCACTGTCGGAGGGTCAGTACTGAGGGAGCGCCGCACTGTCAGAGGGACAGTACTGAGGGAGCGCTGCACTGTCCGAGGGGCAGTACTGAGGGAGTGCTGCACTGTTGGAGAGGTAGTACTGAGCGATGCTGCACTGTAGGAGGGGCAGTACTGAGCGAGCACTGCACTGTCGGAGTGGTAGTACTGAGGGAGCACTGCGCTGTCGGAGGGACAGTACTGCGAGAGCGCTGCACTGTCGGAGGGGCAGTACTGAGGGAGTGCTGCACTGTTGGAGGGCCAGTACTGAGGGAGTGCTGCACTGTCGGAGGGGCAGAGCGAGCACTGCACTCTCAGAGGGGCAGTACTGAGGGACGCTGCACTGTCGGAGGGGCAGTACTGAGCGAGCGCTGCGCTGTCGGAGGGGCAGTACTGAGGGAGCGCTGCACTGTCGGAGGGGCAGTACTGAGGGAGTGCTGCACTGTTGGAGGGGCAGTACTGAGGGAGTGCTGCGCTTTTGGAGGGGCAGTACTGAGGGAGTGTTACACTGTTGGAGGGGCAGAACTGAGGGAGTGTTACACTGTTGGAGGGGCAGTACTGAGGGAGTGTTACACTGTTGGAGGGGCAGTACTGAGGGAGTGTTGCACTGTTGGAGGGGCAGTACTGAGGGAGTGCTGCACTGTTAGAGGTGTCAGTATTGAGGGAGCGCTGCACTGTCGGAGGGGCAGTACTGAGCGAGCACTGCACTGTCGGAGTGGTAGTACTGAGGGAGCACTGCGCTGTCGGAGGGACAGTACTGAGAGAGCGCCGCACTGTCGGAGGGGCAGTACTGAGGGAGTGCTGCACTGTCGGAGGGGCAGTACTGATGGAGTGCTGCACTGTTGGAGGGGCAGTACTGATGGAGTGCTGCACTGTTGGAGGGGCAGTACTGAGGGAGTGTTACACTGTTGGAGGGGCAGTACTGAGGGAGTGCTGCACTGTTAGAGGTGTCAGTATTGAGGGAGCGCTGCACTGTCGGAGGGTCAGTACTGAGGGAGTGCTGCACTGTCGGAGGGACAGTACTGAGGGAGTGCAGCACTGTGGGAGGTTCAGTACTGAGGGGGCGCTGCACTGTCAGAGGGTCAGTACTGAGAGAGCGCTTCACTGTCGGAGGGGCGGTACTGAGGGAGCGCTGCACTGTCGGAAGGGCGGTACTGAGGGAGTGCTGCACTCTCAGAGGGGCAGTACTGAGGGAGTGCTGCACTGTCGGAGGGGCGGTACTGAGGGAGCGCTGCACTGTCGGAGGGGTGGTACTGAGGGAGTGCTGCACTGTCAGAAGGGCAGTACTGAGGGAGTGCTGCACTGTCAGAGGGTCAGTACTGAGGGAGTGCTGCACTGTAGGAGGGGCAGTACTGAGGGAGTGCTGCACTGTTGGTGGGTCAGTACTGAGGGAGCGCTGCACTGTCGGAGGGGCGGTACTGAGGGAGCGCTGCACTGTCAGAGGGGCAGTACTGAGGGAGTGCTGCACTGTCGGAGGGGTAGTACTGAGGGAACGTTGCACTGTTGGAGCGGCGGTAATGAGGGAGTGCTGCACTGTCAGAAGGGCAGTACTGAGGGAGTGCTGCACTGTCGGAGGGTCAGTACTGGGGCAGCGCTGCACTGTCAGAGGGTCAGTACTGAGGGAGTGCTGCACTGTCGGAGGGGCAGTACTGAGGGAGTGCTGCACTGTCGGAGGGGCAGTACTGACGGAGTGCTGCACTGTTAGAGGTGTCAGTATTGAGGGAGCGCTGCACTGTCGGAGGGTCAGTACTGAGGGAGCGCCGCACTGTCAGAGGGACAGTACTGAGGGAGCGCTGCACTGTCCGAGGGGCAGTACTGAGGGAGTGCTGCACTGTTGGAGAGGTAGTACTGAGCGATGCTGCACTGTAGGAGGGGCAGTACTGAGCGAGCACTGCACTGTCGGAGTGGTAGTACTGAGGGAGCACTGCGCTGTCGGAGGGACAGTACTGCGAGAGCGCTGCACTGTCGGAGGGGCAGTACTGAGGAAGTGCTGCACCGTTGGAGGGGCAGTACTGAGGGAGTGCTGCACTGTCGGAGGGGCAGAGCGAGCACTGCACTCTCAGAGGCGCAGTACTGAGGGACGCTGCACTGTCGGAGGGGCAGTACTGAGCGAGCGCTGCGCTGTCGGAGGGGCAGTACTGAGGGAGCGCTGCACTGTCGGAGGGGCAGTACTGAGGGAGTGCTGCACTGTTGGAGGGGCAGTACTGAGGGAGTGCTGCGCTTTTGGAGGGGCAGTACTGAGGGAGTGTTACACTGTTGGAGGGGCAGAACTGAGGGAGTGTTACACTGTTGGAGGGGCAGTACTGAGGGAGTGTTACACTGTTGGAGGGGCAGTACTGAGGGAGTGTTACACTGTTGGTGGGGCAGTACTGAGGGAGTGTTACACTGTTGGAGGGGCAGTACTGAGGGAGTGCTGCACTGTTCGAGGTGTCAGTATTGAGGGAGCGCTGCACTGTCGGAGGGTCAGTACTGAGGGAGTGCTGCACTGTCGGAGGGGCAGTACTGAGGGAGTGCAGCACTGTGGGAGGGTCAGTACTGAGGGGGCGCTGCACTGTCAGAGGGTCAGTACTGAGAGAGCGCTTCACTGTCGGAGGGGCGGTACTGAGGGAGCGCTGCACTGTCGGAAGGGCGGTACTGAGGGAGTGCTGCACTGTCAGAGGGGCAGTACTGAGGGAGTGCTGCACTGTCGGAGGGGCGGTACTGAGGGAGCGCTGCACTGTCGGAGGGGTGGTACTGAGGGAGTGCTGCACTGTCAGAAGGGCAGTACTGAGGGAGTGCTGCACTGTCAGAGGGTCAGTACTGAGGGAGTGCTGCACTGTAGGAGGGGCGGTACTGAGGGAGTGCTGCACTGTTGGTGAGTCAGTACTGAGGGAGCGCTGCACTGTCGGAGGGGCGGTACTGAGGGAGCGCTGCACTGTCAGAGGGGCAGTACTGAGGGAGTGCTGCACTGTCGGAGGGGTAGTACTGAGGGAACGTTGCACTGTTGGAGCGGCGGTAATGAGGGAGTGCTGCACTGTCAGAAGGGCAGTACTGAGGGAGTGCTGCACTGTCAAAGGGTCAGTACTGGGGCAGCGCTGCACTGTCAGAGGGTCAGTACTGAGGGAGTGCTGCACTGTCGGAGGGGCAGTACTGAGGGAGTGCTGCACTGTCGGAGGGTCAGTACTGGGGCAGCGCTGCACTGTCAGAGGGTCAGTACTGAGGGAGTGCTGCACTGTCGGAGGGGCAGTACTGAGGGAGTGCTGCACTGTCGGAGGGGCAGTACTGACGGAGTGCTGCACTGTTAGAGGTGTCAGTATTGAGGGAGCGCTGCACTGTCGGAGGGTCAGTACTGAGGGAGCGCCGCACTGTCAGAGGGACAGTACTGAGGGAGCGCTGCACTGTCCGAGGGGCAGTACTGAGGGAGTGCTGCACTGTTGGAGAGGTAGTACTGAGCGATGCTGCACTGTAGGAGGGGCAGTACTGAGCGAGCACTGCACTGTCGGAGTGGTAGTACTGAGGGAGCACTGCGCTGTCGGAGGGACAGTACTGCGAGAGCGCTGCACTGTCGGAGGGGCAGTACTGAGGGAGTGCTGCACTGTTGGAGGGGCAGTACTGAGGGAGTGCTGCACTGTCGGAGGGGCAGAGCGAGCACTGCACTCTCAGAGGGGCAGTACTGAGGGACGCTGCACTGTCGGAGGGGCAGTACTGAGCGAGCGCTGCGCTGTCGGAGGGGCAGTACTGAGGGAGCGCTGCACTGTCGGAGGGGCAGTACTGAGGGAGTGCTGCACTGTTGGAGGGGCAGTACTGAGGGAGTGCTGCGCTTTTGGAGGGGCAGTACTGAGGGAGTGTTACACTGTTGGAGGGGCAGAACTGAGGGAGTGTTACACTGTTGGAGGGGCAGTACTGAGGGAGTGTTACACTGTTGGAGGGGCAGTACTGAGGGAGTGTTACACTGTTGGAGGGGCAGTACTGAGGGAGTGCTGCACTGTTAGAGGTGTCAGTATTGAGGGAGCGCTGCACTGTCGGAGGGGCAGTACTGAGCGAGCACTGCACTGTCGGAGGGTCAGTACTGAGGGAGCACTGCGCTGTCGGAGGGACAGTACTGAGAGAGCGCCGCACTGTCGGAGGGGCAGTACTGAGGGAGTGCTGCACTGTCGGAGGGGCAGTACTGATGGCGTGCTGCACTGTTGGAGGGGCAGTACTGATGGAGTGCTGCACTGTTGGAGGGGCAGTACTGAGGGAGTGTCACACTGTCGGAGGGGCAGTACTGAGGGAGTGTTACACTGTCGGAGGGGCAGTACTGAGGGAGTGCTGCACTGTTTTGAGGGGCAGTACTGAGGGAGTGCTGCACTGTTGGAGGGGCAGTACTGAGGGAGTGCTGCACTGTTTTGAGGGGCAGTACTGAGGGAGTGCTGCACTGTTAGAGGGGCAGTACTGAGGGAGTGCTGCACTGTCGGAGGGGCAGTACTGAGGGAGTGCTGCACTGTTGGAGGGGCAGTACTGAGGGAGTGCTGCACTGTTTTGAGGGGCAGTACTGAGGGAGTGCTGCACTGTTGGAGGGGCAGTACTGAGGGAGTGCTGCACTGTCATAGGGGCAATACTGAGGGACCGCTGTACTGTTGGAGGTGCTGTCTTTCAGATGAGACATTAAACCGTGGCCGTGTCTGCTCTCTCAGGTGGATATAAAATATCCTATGGCACTATTTTTAATAAGAGCAGGGAATTCTCGCCGATGTCCTGGCTAATATTTATCGCTCAACCAACATCAATCAAACAGATTATCTGGTCATTATCACATTGCTGTTTGTGGGAGCTTGCTGTGCGCAAATTGGCTGCCGCGTTCCCTACATTACAACAGTGACTCCACTTCAAAAGTACTTCATTGTCTGTAAAGTGCTTTGGGATGTCCGGTGGTCGTGAAAGGCACTATAGAGATGCAAGTCTTTCTTTTAAAAGTATGAGGTATTCTATAGTCAGAAGTCTCACATTGTCTAAGCTTAGCACTGGGTGTAATGTAACTGCAGCCTGAGGCAAAGCTGCAGGTGTTTAAACACTGCATTGGACCTCTTGTCTACTTTATAAACTTAGGCGTTGAAATCAAGCTGTGCAATATCACTGAAACAAAGTAGTAATGCAGCCATGTGAAATTCCTCTGCTATTTTAACAAAGTGTTGATAACTAGGATAATGTTTTTGCTAAAAACAGTGGGGAAAGGAATTTCACACAGGTGCACGAACACACGTATTGTTAATATCGCACTGCTCAACTTCCACTCATTAGAATGGAATATATTTCATGTTAGGAAGCATCTTTCTCTCATAACATTGAAAATTAGGGGGAGAAATTCGGTATCGCCCCGTTTGGGGCGCAATTATCGGCCGGGCGCAAAATTTAGCGCCTGCCGCTAATTACCGCCTCCGACTGCAAACTTGGCTTTTATCGCCCCAGGAGGTGATTGGAGCGCTAAATCAGGCGCTGCACACCTGCCTTAAGGCGCAAAGGCTGAGGAGCGAGACGCTAACTCAGAGCGCGCGCGCAACGCAGGTGATGTCAGTTAGCGATGGAACGCAGACACACTGGCGCCGGCCAGTTCTTAAAGGGGAGGGTCGATCTTGCTCTCCAGCCACACCCTGCTCATTGCAGCCTTGATCTCGGCCTGGAGAGACCTGTGACTACACTTTCCAGCCAAGGACTATGGAGAGGGTGAGAGAACGAGCTCAGCGCTTCAGCGAGCGGGCCTTGGAGGCTCTGGTTGGCGCGGTGGAGTGCAGAAGATCTATACTCTACCCTAAGAGTGGCAGGAGGCCATTGCCCCGCGACTACAGAAGAGTGTGGAGGGAGGTGGCTCAGCAGGTCTCCTCCAGGAGCATGGTGCCCAGGACCCATACTCAATGTCGCAAAAAGTTCAACGACCTCACTCGGGTCGTCAGGGTGAGTTGCTGTTTTTCAATACCTCTCCATCCCTCCATCTCAACCTCACTCTATGGCCAGAGGGTCTTAAAATCCCAATGCCCAACACTCATCCAAGACCTATGGCCCTCTCATGAAACACAGACGCACATTCCACACCTTGCATACAGTAAGGGCTATTCAACTATGGGAGGCACATCAGGCACGACCATGGCTGCATACATTAAGGGCTATTCAACTATGGGAGGCTCATCAGGCAAGACCATGGCTGTATATTTACTCAGACTCCGTCCTTTTTCTTGCAGGCCAAGCTATCTCATAACAGGAGACAGCAGCAACGGACGGGTGGAGGGCCGCCTCAGCTGCAACCCCTCAGCGATCTTGAGGCGTGCGTCCACAGGATTGTGGCAAGCCAGGTGATTGACCCGTCGCCCCTGGAGAGGCCGACCCCGTTCAGGACAGCAGTAGTAAGGTCATCAGCTTTCTCTCCTCTCTCATTCCACTTGTCCCTCACAACACCAGCCTTTGACACTTTCAATCCAACTTACTAAATCGCTGCACTCCTTCCTCCCTTACTGCCCCCGTGTCCTCACGCTAAAGCCACTCTTGTACCTCCCTGCTTTCAGATGGTGATTCACCAGCTGAGGAGACGGGCCCTCAAGATGCCAGTGGGAGTGAAGCTGCAGGCGAGGGGGAAGAGGAAGCCGGAGCATCAGCGCCACCCTCTCCCGAGGAAGCCCATGCCCACACTGGGAACACGTCTTCCCTGGAGGGGAGCGGGGGGAAGGGTCTGATGAGGGTGAAGCTCCGGGACCCAGCGGGCTGCAGCAATGCGATGTGGCTAGGGAAGCTCGGGGGCCTTCTCCCCGGAGGGAGAGTAGGCCAGTGAGTCCTGCTGCACTGGACGCAGAGGAGGAGCGGCTCATCGCTGAAATGAACACCCAGGCGGTGGACATGCACACTCAGCTCATGGGTGCAGTGGGAAGGGTGCCCGAATGCATTGGTGCACTGGCAAGGAGTGTGGAGCACTTCGCTGTAGCACAGGCGGATGCCACGCTAAAGCTTAGTGCTGCAATTCAGTCACTGGCTGCCGTGATCCAATCTCAGACTGCTCTCATGCAGACTCAGATTGAGGCCACACAAGCACTGACTGCTGCCATCGTCGCTGGTTCGGACACATTTCCCCGGGGCTTTCACGGCGCCGCAGCAGGCCAGCAATCTGTGCTCGAGCAGATTGCTCCGGATGCTGAGGTGCTGCCCCGTGGGAGTGCCAGTGTGTCGGTCGAGCAGGGAGGTGCTGTCCTCTCTCAAGTTGACAACATTCCTGCTGCCACCACTGTCACTTCCCCATTGCACTTGCCACTGCCTGTAGCCCAGACTGCTGCCGCCCATGCAGAGTTGGTGCAGTCTGCAGCCGGGCCCTCCAGGCCCAGAGCTGGTCGAGGCCGTCCTTCAAGGGCATCTGTAGTCTCAGGATCTGACAATCAGCAGCCTTCCGCCAGCCACTGGGGCCCCATTACGGAGGAGCAGTAGGGTGGGAAGGGGGGAAGTTTGCAGGGGATGGAGATCACCCTCGAAGGGCAAAAAGTAGGAGGTGTGACGAAATGTTGGGAATTTTTTTATTAAAGGCCGAGATTCGTGTTCAAACTTTTGTTTAGTATTTTGGACATTATCTCCAGGTTGTGAGAACCAGTTATGTTAATTAATGATTTTTTGTGTTTGTTTCTATTAGTTTGTCATGAAGAAATGACACATAGGGGTAAAAATTCACTTGGTCGCGCCACCCGTTAGCGCCTTAAGAGGGCGCTAATGGGGCGCAAAGCCGCTAACGCCCGGGCGCAGCGATGTTTGCGCCGCTCGAGAACTTAACTTGAGATTGTGCGGCGGCGCTAAAACTTACCGCTGCGACCACCTGCGCGCGCAGATTGTGACGTCATTCCATGGTGCAACGCCCTTGGGGCGCCCCGTAGCGGAAATTGAGTGGCACCCCCTGCCTTACCGCCTGGCGCTTCCAACGACCAGAAGACTGGAACGCTATCAATCGCTGTGGGGCTGGGGGGGGCGCTATTTAAAGGGGGCCTCTTCCTGTCTTTTATTGTTGGTGGCATTTTTGAACTACGCATTCTGAGAGAGAGAGGGAGAGACTTCTGAAGAGATTCAACGTTGTGTGAAGGAGTTTTGGGTACTGAGCAGCACTTTGCAGGTTCATTTTGATTTGCCATTCCTTGTATCGATTTAGCAGAGACCGTGGGAGCTGCACTCTGAGCTCTTTGCCTGGTGCTCTCCATTGTTCTTTCCAGCACATTTGATGTGCAAGTCTCTCCAGGCCGAGATTCAAGGCAGCAATGAACAGGATGTGGATGGAAAGCAAGATTAACCATCCCCTTTAAGAACTGGCCCGTGCCATTGTGTGTGTGTTCCATTGCTGACTGACATTACATGAGCTTCGCCAGCGCTCCGAGTTAGCGCCTCACTGCTCGGCCTTTGCGCCTTAAGAGAGGTGTGCAGCACCTGATTTAGCGCTCCACTCACCTCCCGGGGCGGTAAAAGTGAAGTTTCCCGTCAGTGCCGATAATTAGCGCCAGGCGCTAATATTTGCGTCCGGACGATATTTGCGCCCCAAATGGGGCGCGACCTAATTTCTACCCCATAGAGTTTGTAAAATAAAAAGTTTTTGTATTCAAAATGCACAGGTTTGGCCTTTGGAATCATTGCTGCCTTGGCCGGCTTTGGGGTTGTGGGTTGCTTTCATTCATGTTGTTCTCCATGCCACAACCCATTTCCTCAGTAGGGGCCTAGAAGCGGCTTGTTATCAGTTGTTGACGGACGGTCCTTGCAGTTTCAACATTGTCGGCCTCCCTCCCGCCTTGGTGCTGCTGCTGATCATCCTCCTCCTCTTCCTCCTCCTCTTCCTCCTCCTCCGGTGGTGCTCCAAGGCCTGGTGGCATTGGCTGGGTCCTGAGGATTGCCAGGTTATGCAGCATGCAGCACACAACTATGAAGAGGGAGACTCGCTCAGGCGAGTACTGCAGGGCTCCTCCTGAGTGGTCCAGACAGCGGAACCGTTGCTTGAGCACGCCGATCGTCTGCTCAATGATGTTCCTGGTGGCGAGATGGCTCTCATTGTACCGCAGCTCAGCAGGGGTGTTGGGGTTACGGAGCGGTGTCATCAGCCAGGTGCAGAGTGGATAACCCTTGTCCCCGAGGAGCCAATCACTTGGCTGATGCGCTGCCTGGAAAAGGTCTGGTACACCAGTCTGGCACAGGATGAAAGCATCGTGGCTGCTGCCAAGATAGCGGGCATTGACAGCGAGTATCAGCTGTCTGTGGTCACAGACCAACTGGACGTTTAAGGAGTGGTCGCCCTTGCGGTTTCGGAAAACCTCTGCATTTTCATGCGGTGCCCGCAATGCCACATGCGTGCAGTCAATGGCGCCCTGCACCATGGGGAAGCCCGCTATCCTCGCAAAGCCCAATGTGCGTTCATGCTGTTTGGCCCGGGTCATCAGGAAAGAGATGTACTGGCGTCTCCTTTTATAGAGGGCATTTGTGATCTCCTGGATACAGAAATGGACCGCGAACTGGGAGATATTGGCGATGTCCCCAGTAGCTGCTTGAAAGGAGCCGGTGGCATAAAAGTTCAGAGCCACTGTGACCTTCACTGCCACCGACAGAGACGTCCTGGTCCTCAGTTGAGGCTGCAGATCTGGCTGCAGCAGGTGGCAGAGCTCAGTGACCACCTCCTTGCTGAAGCGCAGCCTGCGCAAACACTGCTCCTCAGACAAATGAATGTAGGAGAGTTGTTGACGATATACCCTGAGAGGGTAAGGTCTCCTGTGCAGAGGCCTGTTGGCCCTCCTCCCTCTGGCCATGATTGCCATTCTCTCTCTGCGTCTCTGTTGCCTCCGATTCTGCAGGCGCAGGACGACGCCCCGAATCAGTGCAGCCTCCAACATCTCTTGGCAATCAAAGTAATAAAGGTCAAATCCAAAAGTACCTGCAAAGTGATGCTCAGTAGCCAAAACTACTTCACACAGCGATGACTCTATGCAGAGTCTCTCTCTCTGTCAGAATGAGTGGTGCAAAAATGTCTACCACAGAAAAAGCCAGGAAGAGGGCACCTTTAAATAGCGCCCCCCCCAGCCGCTCACCGACTGGGAAACGTTCCAGTCTCCCTGTCGTTGCTTGCGCCAAGTGGAAAAGTGGGGGGCGCCACTCAATATCCAGTCTGGGGCGCCACCAGGGCGTTGCATGCTCGACTGACGTCACGATCTGCGGGCGCAGGAGATCGGGGCGGTAAACTTTTGCGCCACCGCAAAACCTCTAGTCAATTTCGCGAGCGGCGCAAACATCGCCGCGCCCGGGCGCTAGTTGCTTTGCGCCCCATTAGCGCCCGAATTTTTCCCCCTTCATCTCTTAGGCAGGACGTGGTTGCCACTGAGTTCAGTGAGGCCTGCAGTGGGTCGTCTCATTCAGATCTGCTGTCGGCACATTCTACTCTACAGATACCGATTTCCGCATAATGACAGTCTAAAAAACCAGTGGACTGGGACTAATTGGAGAGCTCCTTTAAAGAGCCGGCACAGGCACGATGGGCCGAATGGCCTCCTTCTGTGCTGTATCATTCTATGAATGCAGATTAGGTGAAGCAATGAGTGAGAATTTTGTTATTTTCCTTCTGGAACCTGGTTTTAATTCAATCTGATCGATAGAAATGTAATAGCAATGAGGGTCCTAAAGGAAAGGAGTATACGAGGTGTCTACCCAGTTCCCGGTGAAAAGCTGTCCATACTTTGGGTGGGAAAGTGGAGTTGAGGTAGAAGATCAGCCATGATCTTATTGAATGGCGGAGCAGGCTCGAGGGGCAGAATGGCCGACTCCTGCTTCTAATTCTTATGTTCTTAACCTGCACATAATTGTCTTAGCACTACACACTAAACATCCTAAACTAAATCTTGGCTGGGGGTGGGGGATGGGGAGGGACGGAAGATTGCAATGATGCACATTGTGAGCAATTTAATTAAAAGCTTATCAAATTACGAGACAGTTCTCAGCTCCAATTTTAAGAGTGTGTCATATGAACATACCACAATGGGCAGGAAAAGGTCATCTGGCCCATCAAGCTGCCCCCTCACAGTCATCATGCCTGAATCATCATGATTAGACATCCCCTGCCCACCAGCAGCCGTGCAATCTCCGGGGAGAGCCAAAAAACAAGAATAAAAAACCCAAGGCCATTGAGGGGGAAAAAATGGGAAATTCCTCTCTGACCCCCTAAAGTGATCTAAACTAGTCCAGGAAACCAACTCCAGAGTCTTGAGCACAAAAACCTAGGCTGACACTCCAGTGCAGTGCTGAGGGAGTGCTGCACTGTCGGAGATGCCGTCTTTCAGATGAGATGTTAAACCGAGGCCCCGTCTACTTCCTCAGGTGGATGTAAAAGATCCCGTGGCACTATTTCGAAGGACAGCAGGGGGAGTTATGCCAGATGTCCTGGGGCCAATATTTATCCCTCAATCAACATCACTAAAAACAGATTATCTGGTCGTTATCACATTGCTGTCTGTGGGAGCAAGTCTGTCTTTCTATGTTTATATTACCTGGTATTTCACCTACCTTTTATAAAACATGATCTGCCTCCCAGCCAGGAACTGGTCCAGCTCTCTACTGAAGGTATTCAGAGAGTCAGCACTCACAGCACAAGCCGCCAGCATGTCCCATAAGAAGAACCACCTAACATCTAACCTCATCCCTCCCCTTGTGTCATTTATATGCATGGCCCATAATCTCCCCCAATCTATCAAATTGAAATAATCTATCAATTGGAACACAATTTAGTCCTTTGACTATTTTATATTCCTCGTTACCTTGGCTTCCTCCCAGAAATTGGGCATTAGTACAAAGTGGTGTACATTTATCACCGAGAGTTGTCCTACCCAGACTGATGGGTTATCTCCTCTCTATGCATCATGAGCAAAATGAATGTGGGGCTGTTGAGCCCATGAGTTCACAGCACGTGGATAAGCTGTATTATTCAGGTATATTATAAGAATGGCCATTGTGAGAAGGGGAAGTGTCCCTGTCGTACAGTAGGAGAATGTGTGGGTGGAATTGATCATCGGCAGTAGTGAAATGCACTGTCGTGAATCGGCCAATCACCCAATATCCTTTCCATTGCGGAGATCATTAAAATGTCATGGACAGGTACAGAAAATAATCCAAAAGGCTAATGGGATGCTGGCCTTTATATCTAGAGGACTAGAGTACAAGGGGGTAGAAGTTATGCTGCAGCTGTACAAAGCCCTGGTTAGACCACACCTGGAGTACTGTGAGCAGTTCTGGGCACCACACCTTAGGAAGGATATATTGGCCTTGGAGGGAGTGCAGCGTAGGTTTACCAGAATGATACCCGGACTTCAAGGCTTAAATTACGAGGAGAGGTTACACAAATTAGGGTTGTATTCCCTGGAATTTAGAAGGTTAAGGGGTGATCTGATCGAAGTTTTCAAGAGGAACAGATAGGGTAGATAGAGAGAAACTATTTCCGCAGGTTGGGGAGTCTAGGACTAGGGGCATAGTCTAAAAATTAGAGCCAGACCTTTCAGGAGTGAAGTTAGGAAACACTTCTACACACAAAGGGTGGTAGAAGTTTGGAACTCTCTTCCACAAGCGGCAGTTGATGCTCGATCAATTGTTAATTTTAAATCTGAGATGAATAGATTTTTGTTAACCAAAGGTATTCAGGGATATGGGCCAAAGGCGGGTATATGGAGTTAGGTCACAGATCAGCCATGATCTCATTGAATGGCAGAGCAGCCTCGAGGGGCTGAATGGCCTCCTCCTGTTCCTATGTTCCATGGAAGGGCCGGCAGCGAGCGAGACAAGAATCATTTAAAAGCACTTACTGTTTGCGTTTACGGAGCAGCCAACACTGGCCCCTTTAAGGACGGCTGGTTGGGCCTCTCTACGTCCCATCCCACTGGGTGGAGCCTCGCCACATGTGCTCTGCTCAGTTGAAGAGCAAAATCGGGGTCCTAAATACATCATGGGATTCAGATTTAAGTATATTTATGAGGCTCTCACCAGGCCTGTTGCAGGCGGGAGCGCTGACTGCTTATTTCAACAACCCCTGCAAAATTGCATCGGGCCCAAAAATGGTGGGGAGTGTGCAGTCGGTAATTTGTTGCGATTGTGTCTCCCTACTGCCCTGCTCATAGAAAAGAATAGGATGGTAGTGAAATGAAAATCGTACCCCATGGGCTGGATTTTGATACTGGGGTCGGGTTGGGGTCGGGTTGGGGTCGGGAATCACACATTCTGGCTTGTGAACCCGCCTCCATCGAGATGTGGCCAACCCACTGTATTTTCCCTTGATTGACCTTGTTGAGCCCGCCCAGTGGGCTCAGCAGGCCAATTAAGGGCCACCCGGCAACAGGCGATGTCACAGACTGACATTTCATCTGTCAAGAGCTTTTGACAGCTGAAATATCAGCGTTTGACAGCTCTGTGAAGCTGTCAAACACTCACAATATGATTTCTAACTTCAGTCCTTCCTCTCGGGCTGACTTAGAAATCATTCCAGCACAGAAAACAGAAGGTTGCAGGTTTGACTGAACCACGGCCTTTCCTGCTTTCTGTGCCGGTGAGATTTCTGACTCCCGAGAACTGAAGGGCTGACACCTGCTGGAGGAAGTTAAGGTAAGTAAAACTTTTTCCAACACTTAGCACTTACCTTACACACTTACCTCTGCACACATGCACCCATCACTCAGCGGACATATCGACCCCTCCAACCCCTGCAGACCCACGGCCCGACCCGATAACTCGGAGTGGTTGCCACCTGTCGGGAAGCCCACACTTTTCTTTTTAAAATAGGGATTATGCAAAAAACTGCCTGTTAACTACCTGTTAACAGGCAGTTAATTGTCACTAATCCCCTTCCCGCCTCGGGGAGTCGGGTTTCAGCACAGGTCGGGTACCCGCCGCCAGAGAAACTGGCATGGAGGCGGGATGGGGTCGGGACCCCCGAATCTGCAACTTTAACAGCCCCCCCCCCCGCCTCCAAACCCGACTCCACG
Source organism: Squalus acanthias (assembly GCA_030390025.1). Taxonomy (NCBI): domain Eukaryota; kingdom Metazoa; phylum Chordata; class Chondrichthyes; order Squaliformes; family Squalidae; genus Squalus; species Squalus acanthias. The sequence continues at coordinate 54,144,178 of CM059440.1, read as the reverse complement.
GGTCATTGAAAATCCAGCCCCATGTGTCTGAAAAAATGTCCAATCTACAGGGTAATGCTTATAGAGAAGATTTGTATTGTAATTGATTCAGGAACCTACCAAAATGAGCAGTGAAAGACTGTTTGGCCCATCAAGCCTCATCTCATTTAAAAAGTACTTGGATATGCGCTTGAAGTGCCGTAACCTACAGGGCTACGGACCAAGAGCTGGAAAGTGGGATTAGGCTGGAGAGCTCTTTCGGCCCCGCAGACCCGATGGGCTGAATGGCCTCCTTCTGTGCCATAGATTTCTATGATTCTGTTATTAGCCAACTTTAACACATCTTCATGAATAGGATCTTAAATCTCAGTTTATCGTGATTTTGGAGAGAACTGCCTGAAAAAGATCACCTTCTTCTCATCGAGGCTTTTGGGAGTGGGAAGGTCGCAAACGCTGGCCTGCGATGAGTTTTCAAAATGAGTTCATGATTGTGGCTTTAAGGAGCCAGTCCAGGGAAAAACAGTCCGCACTCTGAGCTCTCTCCTGTGAGCTACATATAGCACCATGGGCTGAAAGCAGAATCACACGCCAGGGATCACCGTACAGCTGCAGATTTACAGTGCTGTCAATTCCCGGTACGTATCTGACTGCAGCCAGTGTGGACCTGCCCACCCCAACGCACTGCGATTTTGGAGTTGGAAAAAACTCAACTCTCGGTCTTAACTGGAAAACCGAAGATTCAGATCAGGCAGGTCTACAGGGCTTGCGTGAATCGCCTGCCCATTTTATGAAGAGAAGAAGCACTGAGGTGATGAGTGGTGCCAGAGACCACCTGGCAGGCTGCAAAGGGAAAACCTGGACGTGAGATACGTAACTCCACAGGCCAACTTTAGTTAAAACACACAGGGGTAGATCTTGACTGAGTGTAAAACGGGTGATAGCGAATCAGTAACTACTCCTTTCGATACTCCAGGGCAAAATAAGCAGCGGTGGTGCATGAATGCATGTTCTGTCTATTCTATTAACGAGAACAACAACAACTTGTATTTATATAGCGCCTTTAACGTAATAAAACGTCCCAAGGCGCTGCACAGGAGTATTGTAAGACAAAAAATTTGACACCGAGCCACATAAGGATAAATTAGGGCAGGTGACCAAAAGCTTGCTGCAATGCTCCATCTCACCCTCAGTAAGCTCCCCGCTGGAGTGGAGCAAGACAAAGGTCCTCTACCAACCTGCCCCCGCCACACAGTACTGCCCCCGATTATCAAAATCCACGACAAGGCCTTGGACAACGTGGACCACGTTCCATACCTCGGGAGCCTACTGTCAACAAGGGCAGACGTCGACGACGAAGTCCAACACCGCCTTCAGTGTGCCAGTGCAGCCTTCGGTCGCCTGAGGAAGAAAGTGTTTGAAGACCAGGACCTCAAACCCGGCACCAAGCTCATGGTCTACAGAGCAGTAGTGATACCCGCCCTGCTGTATGCCTCAGAGACATGGACCATGTACAGCAGGCACCTCAAAGCACTGGAGAGGTACCACCAACGCTGCCTCCGCAAGATCCTGCAAATCCATTGGCAGGATAGGCGCACCAACGTCAGTGTTCTCGCTCAGGCCAACATCCCCAGCATCGAAGCTTTGACCACGCTCGATCAGCTCCGAAGGACGGGTCACATTGTCCGCATGCCCAATACGAGACTCCCAAAACAAGCGCTCTACTCAGAGCTCCGGCACGGCAAGAGAGCCCCAGGTGGGCAGAGGAAACGCTTCAAGGACACCCTCAAAGCCTCCTTGAAAAAGAGTAACATCCCCACCGATACCTGGGAATCCCTGGCCCAAGACCGCACAAAGTGGAGGAGAAGCATCTGGGAAAGCGGCGAACACCTTGAGTCTCTTCGCCGGGAGCAAGCGGAAGCCAAGCGCAAGGCGCAAGGAGCGCACGTCAACCGAAGTACGCCACCCACCTGCCCCTTCAACCACCGTCTGCCCCGCCTGTGACAGAGACTGTCGGTCCCGCATTGGACTCATCAGTCACCTGAGAACTCATTTTTAATGTGGAAGCAAGTCATCCTCGGTTCCGAGGGACTGCCTAAGAGAAGAGAAGGTCAAAGAGGTAGGTTTTAAGGAGTGTCTTAAAGGAGGAAAGAGAGATAGAGAGGCAGAAAGGTTTAGGGAGGGAATTCCAGAGCTTAGGGCCTAGGCAACAGAAGGCACGGCCACCAATGGTGGAGCGATTAAAATCAGGGATGCTCAAGAGGCCAGAATTAGAGGAGTACAGATATCTCAGGGGGTTGTGGGGCTGAAGGAGATTCTCCTTCTTCTTCTTCTCAGGCAATCCCTCGGAGCCGAGGATGACTTGCTTCCACATTAAAAATGAGTTCTCAGGTGACTGATGAGTCCAATGCGGGACCTACAGTCTCTGTCACAGGTGGGGCAGACGGTGGTTGAAGGGGCGGGTGGGAGGGATGCTTGGGTTGACGTGCGCTGCTTGCGCTTGGCTTTCGCTTGCTCCCAGCGAAGAGACTCGAGGTGTTCAGCACCTTCCCGGATGCTTCTCCTCCACTTTGTGCGGTCTTGGGCCAGGGATTCCCAGGTGTCGGTGGGGATGTTGCATTTTTTCAAGGAGGCTTTGAGGGTGTCCTTGAAGCGTTTCCTCTGCCCACCTGGGGCTCTCTTGCCGTGTCGGAGCTCCGAGGAGAGCACTTGTTTTGGGAGTCTCGTATCGGGCATGCGGACGATGTGACCCGTCCATCGGAGCTGATCGAGCGTGGTCAAAGCTTCGATGCTGGGGATGTTGGCCTGAGCGAGAACACTGACGTTGGTGCGCCTATCCTGCCAATGAAATTGCAGGATCTTGCGGAGGCAGCGTTGGTGGTACCTCTCCAGTGCTTTGAGGTGCCTGCTGTACATGGTCCATGTCCCTGAGGCATACAGGAGGGCGGGTATCACTGCTGCTCTGTAGACCATAAGCTTAGTGTCGGGTTTGATTGCAGAGATAGGGATGGGCGAGGCCATGGAGGGATTTGAAAACAAGGATGAGAATTTTGAAATTGAGGCGTTGCTTAACCGGGAGCCAATGTAGGTCAGCGAGCACAGGGGTGATGGGCAAACGGGACTTGGTGCGAGTTAGGACACGGGCAGCCGAGTTTTGGATCACCTCATGTTAGACAACAGATAGAAAATGTTGAAGTGCATGCTAATTCGGAGCATTATTTAATAAAATAATAATTTGTGTTAAGTGTGATCAATAACAATTAGGTTTACTCTAATGCAGACGCCAATAACAGTCTTAAAGCTCCCACTCAGTTTCGATCCCCAGTATGTAGTGGATTAGACAGTATGGCAGTAGAGTTGCTACTGTTGTTCTCAGTGCTGCTGGGTTAGGCGGGGAACTGTTGTCCATGGCTCCTGCTCCTCATCGCTATCCAGTGAGTCCAGCCGGAGGTGCGCGTATGTGGGCATCGGTTGAGGACAGAGTTGAGCTCAGCTGTAATGCCCTCAGTGGCCAAGTGGCCTGTTGAGGCATTCGACCACTTGGGCAAGGTACCAGAGGGCACCCATTGCCCATGGAGCCAAATGCAAGCGAATGGTTGCGATCAGAAGAATCACAGAATCACAGAATCCCCACAGTGCAGATAGAGGCCATTTCGGCCCATCGAGCCTGCACCGACACATATCCCACCCTATCCCCGTAACCCCACGTATTTAATCCCCCCTAACACTAAGGGTCAATTTATCATAGTCAAATCAACCTAACCCGCACATCTTTGGGAGAAGGTTGGTGAGAGAGAAAATATTCTGCCTCAAAATTTGACGTGGCCGGATCCTGTATATATAAAATGGTAAGAGTTTCCTGTGATTCTCATGATTTTTTTGAATAGACTCCAAGGCTCCATTATTTTTGAAAGAGTTCGGCCCATCAGGTGCAGACACAGCTCCAGTTGAGTGGACAGGCAGATAACCTGCTGCTAGGCCTTTGGGTAATGGGCCACTAGGAAATGGGTGCGGGGGGCAGGGGACACGGGGGGGCGAGGGGGCCGGGGGGGTGCGGGGAGCTGTACTGGAACCTGTACTGATTATGCCAGTTGGGTTATATTTTGGCTGTGAGCATTAAAACTGTGTAGCCTCACCACACAGCCTTCGATGTGTGGCACTGAAATCTATTGCAATGACACATTAAAGAATCTTTCTAATCTTAGTTACCTCCATCTTTGTTCTCGATGAAAGTCAAGCTGAGCAGTCGAGCAGAGGAATGAGAGCATTTCCCTCTGCTTGCCATCTGTTGATAGGGCAACTCAGACTGTAACCCTGCAATACTTTGAATTACTGATCTGAATCCATACCCTCCCACTCAGCAGTGCAGTGCAGTATGTTTTGTATTACTGGCTATATTTTGAATACTGTGGCACGATTTGGGAACAGTAGCATAGTGGTAATGTTCCTGGACTTAGTAAATCCTAGAGGACTGACTGAGCCAGGGATTAAAGAGTTCAAATCTTCTGCCACGGCAGCTGGGGAATTTAAATTCAGTTAATTAAATAAATCTGGAATTAAAAAAACTAGCATCAGTAATGGTGACCCAAGTAACTACCAGATTGTCATAAAAACCCATCTGGTTCACTGATGCCCTTTAGGGAAGGAAATCTGCCGTCCTTACCCGGTCTGGCCTATATGTGACTCCAGACCCACAGCAATGTGGTTGATGTTTAACTGTCCTCTGAAATGGCCCAGCGAGACACTCAGTTATCTCACCACCACCTCCTCATGGGCAATAAATGCTGGCCTTGCCAGCAATGCCCACATAAAAAAAAATATTTGAAGCATGCTCCTCCAATAGCTCTTTGCACTGCACGGTGAGGTGCATGGTAGTAAGGTCCCAGTTTTGGTCCCTCATTGGTGCTGAGCTCGCTGATCGCACACAGGGCTGTACGAAGGGCGCTGCACAGATGCTGGGCTGGGATCAAAAGGGGGGACAAAAGCAGCCATCGTTCCTGTTTCTGATCCCTGGGGGGACAGTGTGCATTGCCTGACTTCAAGCCAGGACCGCATTAGATTCAGCTGTGATGCCTTCCATAGTTGAATAGCTACCAACACTCATTGATTAAAACCTGGGAAATAGCCACTTGGGCAAAGGGTGATCAGGGCTTGACAAAGGCCAGGTGACTGCACCTGAGAATGAGGCCCCATCTTTGGGAGAGAAGGAGAGAAATGTAAACGGGGTCAGTTTAGTTTAACCACATCATTTTATTCCAGTTAAATTCCAATTGAGCCCAACATGTGGTGCAAACAGTATTGACAGCTGGCAACAGCAACTCATTTTCATTCCTCTGCTCGACTGTTCAGCAGGATTTTCATGGAGAACAAAGATGGAGGTAACTAAGATGAGAAAGATTCTTAAATGTGCCATTACAATAGATTTCAGTGCCACACATCGAAGGCTGTGTGGTGAGGCTACACAGTTTTGAGGCTCACGGCCAAAACATAACACAACTTGCATAATAGGAAAGCATCCCTTATTTTCATTGTGTTTTTATAACAATTATGCTATGGGCAGGAGGGAGTGAGGATGCTACCATAAACGCAATAGAAGAATATGGAAAATTATTCCACTCGGAATTGCTGTTGGAATAAAAGTGGACAAAAATAATTTTTTTAAAAGCTGCTCAGAATCTGCAGGGGATTCACATCAGGGGTCCACAGAGCACAGAGCTCATGGTTCTCTGCCCTGTGTGTCAGCTGTGGCTCAGTGGGTAGCACTCTCTCTCTCTAACTTTGAGTCAGAAGATTGCGGGTTCAATTCCCACTCCAGAGACTTGAGCACATAAATCTAGGCTGACACTCCCAGTGCAGTGCTGAGGGAGTGCTGCACTGTTGGAGATGCCGTCTTTTGAATGAGACATTAAACTGAGGCCTCAGGTGCACATAAAAGATCCCATGGCACTATTTCGAAGAAGAGCAGGGGAGTTATCCCCGGTGTCCTGGCCAATATTTATCCCTCGATCAACATCACTAAAACAGATTATCTGCTCATTAAAGAAAGAAAGACATCCAAAGTGCTTTACAGGCAATGAAGTATTTTTGAAGTGTAGTCACTGTTGCAATGTAGGAAACGGAGCAGCCAATGTGTGCACAGCAAGCTCCCACAAACAGCAATGTGATAATGACCAGATAATCTGTTTTAGTGATGTTGGTTGAGGGATAAATATTGGCCCCAGGACACCGGGGAGAACTCCCCTGCTCTTCTTCGAAATAGTGCCATGGGATCTTTTATGTCCACCTGAGAGAGCAGACGGGGCCTCGGTTTAACGTCTCACCCGAAAGACGGCACCGCAGACATTGCTGTTTGTGGGAGCTTGCTGTGCGCAAATTGGCTGCCTCGTTTCCTACATTACAACAGTGACTACACTTCAAATTGCTCTTCATGGCTGTAAAACGCTTTGGGTCGTCCGATGGTCGTGAAAGGTACTATATAAATGCAAGTCTTTCTTTTCTGAGGCATAAACAAGTCTAAAGTACTGCTAAACTGCTGCACTGACCATTAGGTAACCAGTGATGTACTTACCAGCTGTAAGCATAACACTTACACTATTACCAGCAGGTGAAATGCTGCATACATTTCAATGAAACAGTTCAGATTATTATTTAGACCAGGCTGTTTAAGCGCTGTTTTTATTTCAATCCGCTTGCGATCCACATACACGCCTGCATTTAATAAAATCACAAGGGCATGGAATGTCCTCGTACATCTCGGTGCAGCAATGGTGTAAGAGCTGCGTTGCTTTTCCGAGGAAATTCGCACGTAAGCGACACGCTGGCTTTACGCCAGAACCTCGCTGTGCGCGGATTTCCTTGATCATTTGCACTGCTCCTGAGTTACGGCAACCGAGATCCACTTAGCTCATTAAGATAGCTCTGCCCCCCGTGCAAAGGCCAGAGAATGCGAGTCTCCTGCAATAACACCAGTCCTGAATGGGCGGAAGCGAGTTTTAAATTTCTCCCTACTGAGACCTGCACTGTATTTTATCTTTTATCTTTGAAAGCTTCTTTATGGCATCGGAAGCCATTACACGATAAAGAGAAAAGCTTCCACAGTTGCATTTTCTGAAACACACTCTGCGTTATACGCATAAATGATGGTTTGATGGCTTCAACTTTAATTTTCATAACAGCGGTAAGATAAAGAGGGACTTAACGACGGAAGGTGGCTTATGTTCCGCACTTTCCTTGAGTCCGACATGTTTACGTTGATTTCTGTTTGTCTTATGCCAGTTTTTAAGTTCCAGAGTATGCGAATGAGATTCTCAAGAAATGTGGCCGTGAATTGCCGTGGGCGTAAATTAGCCGGATCAAGGAAAATCCGGGCCAAAGTGTCAGATTAAATGAATACAGGCGGCAGGAAACAGCGGAGAAAAAGAAAAACAGTTCAACCAGGGTTAGCGTTCAAATCAGGTGATAAGTGAACTCTGTGATTCTTGCGCTTCAGCACGTGCGTGTTAACAGCCCAGACTAAATCAAGCTGTCACCGTAGCAACAGGGTCTCGATGCTGAGCAGCGCAGGACAAGGAAACCATTTCTCAAAATGGTTCCAGGCGGCAGAGAGGGCACGATGCTGAGTGTTGGCATCATCAACTGGAAAGCCCAGGCTACCTTGGTTCATGCAGCAGATTAATCTCAATCGCATGTCAACTATTTTGCTTCTGGGGTTGGGCACATTTCTTAATTCTGCTGATCTGCATTCCGCTGGGGGGGGGGGAGTTTTGAAGCCTTTTTTTTTTCAAACCATAAATTGATAGCATTAATATTTTAATGTACAATCAGTGCGCCTGGGAAAGGAAGTAAAAAAAAATCCAAGAACGTCTTTTATCTATTTTATTTAAATAGCTAACGCAAGCAGCAAACCTTCCTTAGCTCCGGTTGCTTGCCTTTAGAGTCCTCAAATGTCACAGTGACCAAAATGCCGCACTCATGGTGCCCGACTGGCCCTCAGTAACCGGTGCCAACAGGAATTTTTTGTTGTTGATCTCAGTCAGTGCAACCTCACAAGACAGCACAAGACTGCAATCATTCCACGGTTATTAGGAAGTTCAGAGAACGTCATTCATAGCCAAACAATCACTGGGCTAGCAATGATAATACCAAGGATTACAATTCTGTAGAATATTAATTTCCCAGATGTCAGGTGATTCAAATACAAACTGGTTTGCATTCTGACTGAGTCATGGATCAATCAACAGTAAAATAATTACACGTGTTTTGTTGTGCAGAAAATGGCTGCGCTAATGTTTTTTCCAAGCTTCCACTTAATTGCGAACCGCATGTTTTTAAAAAATAAACAGTGCACAGGATCACCCCACCTTTAATATGGTGCGAAGGGAGGTTGTCAGCGTCAGGAGTCTTGCAAATTTATGCAAATGCACATTAAAGGCCTTTTTCCATTTGCCTCACCAAGGCAACAAGGGTTGCTATGCAAACCGAGCTGCCGTGGCAGTTTGCCAGCACACGCACACTGGCAGTTGTTCACCGGTGTAACGGCAGAGTAACATGGGGCTCTCGTTTACAGAACCAAGCCATTCTGCTGCAGCTAACAATGGACTGAATGACCTCCCCAGCCTCGCTTTTTGTTTTCTGCATTACATCATGCAAAAACACCCAACCACCCTGCTGTTCACTGGCTGATGCAACAATAGATTGCAATCGGGGAAAAACAGCACGAGCAAATACATGACATCATGCGGGCCCTGGAGATGTGCCTTTACTAGGATGCCGTATTTCACCCTGGATTTTGACCAGCCGCCCCCCTCCCCCCCTCCACCATCCACGCCTCTCCTAACCATCAAAACACCTCTGTTGTAATCCCTTGTCTTTTGAGAAAGCGAGGCTACTAAATGGCGGAAAAAAAGCGAAATACGGCGGATGCTGGAAATCTGAATTAAAACAGAAACTGCTGGGAAACGCTCAGCAGGTCAGGCAGCGTCTGTGGAGAACTGGGAAAGGTCATCGGCCTGAAACATTGGGGGAAATTTGAGCCTAACCCGCCCGTTGGGAAACCCGCGCGGGACCGGGTGGAATGGCGGTTTTACACCCAGTCCAAACCGCGCGAACGATTCGGGTGAAAAGCGCGTACGGTTCGGGTGAAACCGGCGAAGGATTCGGGTGAAACCCGCGAAGGATTCGGGTGAAACGCTCTTACGGTTCGGGTGAAACCAGCGTTGCTCCTGATGCTGTCAGTTTCCCGACAGGCATGTTGGATTTAAACCCCCGTGAACTCGATTTTTCTCTCTCCACAGATGCTACCTGACCGGCTGAAAGTTTTCCCGCATTTTCTCTTTTTATTACTAAATGACACACCAGCCTGATTGTATTTCAGCAAACACCGGATGAATAAGCACCTCCTTTAAACAACATCCTCGTATTACCTTCTCACCAGTCTGTTAAGCTTCTTTTTATATTAGTGCACTGAGGTGCCAGGACCACCTGGTGCCGGACCTGTGGGTTCATGATATCTTTCTTGCACCTGGACTCACTGAGGCAGACAGCTGGAAGGAGTTAGGTCGTCAACTTTTGCAAACCTTGCAAGTTTTAACCTGGTTTCCTAGCACCTATCCGAGACCCAGGAGTTGGGAGCCAATAGCCCTGCTACCCCATCGAAAGCAGCGTAGACCTTGTTCCCCCTAAAACCAGCATCTTAATGACTCATGTTTTATCTTTCCCGATTTAGAGGCGAATGCTAATGCTGGCTCCTACTGTTAGTCGAATCTAATTAAGGGAGCGACTTAGAAATGAACCCCTCCTCACATAGGTTTTTCCTTTTTTATTTCCTCTTGCTTCAGTTTTGTTCCCCAATATCATTCTGTGCGATCTGCTTGCTAGGTGTCCCATCCACAAGATGGACTGCAGCAACTCGCCAAGGCTTCGTCGACAGCACCTCCCAAACCCGCGACCTCTTCCACCTAGAAGGACAAGGGCAGCGGGCGCATGGTAACACCATCACCTCCAAGTTCCCCTCCAAGTCACACACCATCCTGACTTGGAAATATATCAGCTGTTCCTTCATCGTCGCTGGGTCAAAATCCTGGAACTTCCTCCCTAACAGCACTGTGGGAGCACCTTCACCACACGGACTGCAGCGGTTCAAGAAGGCAGCTCACTACCACCTTCTCGAGGGCAACTAGGGATGGGCAATAAATGCTGGCCTTGCCAGCGACGCCCACATCCCATGAACGAATACAAAAAAAAATAAGATCAATGCCATTCTGTAACTGATGCGGAGATGCCGGCGTTGGACTGGGGTGGACAAAAACAAGAAGTCGCACAACACCAGGTTATAGTCCAACAGATTTATTTAAAATTACAAGCTTTCGGAGCTATCCTGCCTCTTCTTCAGGTAGAGTAACTACTTGTAATTTTAAATAAATCTGTTGGACTATAACCTGGTGTTGTGCGACTTCTCGTTTCTGTAACTGGCCATGGCTCTATAACTAACCACTACAGTATATATTTTCTACTATTAACTTGAGCAGAAAAATAGACACATGCTTTGGCACTGTATACTCAAATCTAGTCTTTTGCTAAGAATAACAAATGGGGGAGAGGTCATTCTTGCAAGTCTTGTTAGCGAAGCACAGATTGCCATGTGTTCCTGGCCTCCCTCTATAAGGAAAGTTCATCTGTTGTTTCTTCCTAATGGCCTGGCTGAGTGTTGAACATATTGTTTAATAGTGAGCCTTGCTGTCACTGTTTGCCAGTGGAGTGATACACTGAATAAATATTCGCAAGGCCATTACTATCGGTGCCTGGTGTCTCAGTGCATTGGTAATGCAACGTGCATGGACGCTCATATGCTTCACAGTCACGAGGGAGGCATATTGAGGTTAATTCAAACTTACGGTTTAACTGCTTGCCTGGCACCTATTGTAATATGCAAAGCGAAGGGTTGAACAGAGGGACATTTTAGCCCGCTATCTATGGTCAGTGCCTTTTTAATTTTTAAAGGGGCAGGAAAGCACAAACCCACAGGCCCAGAGATTCGAGCCCGCCCATTCTTGGGTGGGTGGAGGGGCACAGGGTCCATTCCCTAGGATAGGTTTTGACTTTGGGCGATAGTGTAAAACAGGGTGATAGCAAATTGGCCGCCCGTTTAACATCTCCCCCGATTCGCTATCACCCAATTTACACTCTTGTCCAAAGTCAGAAATTACCCCGCCCAAGGGCCACCGCCTCGAGGCAAACCAATCTTGGACCGTGGGCCTTAAACACACGTTAGCCCCCTTATTTGCATGTGCAAGGTGGTCTAATGCCTGTTTCAGGCTAAGGTAAAGGACGCATAATTTTGTCTTTACCCAGTATGGCGGGCGCTGATCGTCTAGCCGGAAATGCGCGCACGCTTCCTGCCCGCCATATCGGGGTCGTCGTAACCCAAGTAGCTCCCAAAAAACTGGCGCTGTGGGGAACCAATTTCAAGGCCACAGTGTCCAAATTAGGCCAAATTCCCTCAAACTGAATGAACTCAGGTCACTTCAGGCTCTGTATTCAGTGGTTCTTATTCCTAAACTATGAGACTAATGAGCACACTCAGCTGAGAAAGGTAGACCTTCATTCCTCCCATTATAGAGCTTCTATTCTTGCAGAACCTCCCCCTATAACATGGAATAGTGCAATATCTGGGAAGGTCTTGCGTTGGATCTCTAGTCTGTGCTGTTAGCCAATCCAATCAGGGCAGTGATGGTGCCACGACTATTTGCTGCATTATCCTGGGGCTATGAAGGAAAAATATATCGCGTAGAGCCCCAGCTCTTGACTGCAGGAAGTGCACGCATATTGACATCCCTTGCGGAAAGGATCGGGCTTACTTGCCATGCTCTCTATGATTGGTCCCCCAACCGTTCCCCAGGCCTCGAATTTAAAATTCTCATCCTCGTGTTTAAATTCTTTCATGGCCTCACCGCTCCCTATCTCTGTAACCTCCTCCAGCACTACAACCTTCTGAGAACACTGTTCCTCCAACTCTGGCCTCTTGTCCATCCCCCACTTATTTTGCCCCACCATTGGTAGCCGTTCCTTCAGCTACCGAGGCCCTAAATCTGGAATTCCCTCCCTAAACCTCTCCGACTCTTCACCTCCCTCTCCTCCTTTAAGACTCTCCTTAAAAGCCACCTCTTTGACTCAGCCTTTAGTCACCCCTCCTAGTATCTCTTTCTTTGGCTCAACATCCTTTTTCCGCCCACACTTCTGTGAAGCACCTTGGGAGACTTTTCTGTGTGAAAGGCGCCATCTAAATGCAAATTGTTGCTGTTGTTGTTGATTGAATAGGCCAACAATACTCAGTGTCCAGGTTCTCACGCGAAGAATAGTGACTCGAGCAAGGTGCTGAAGGGTTACCAACATCAATAGAGCCATAACATAGCGTGAGTCCGCTATTTCCTGTAAGGAGATATGAGGAGAGAAAATTGAAGGGAAAATTCATCAGCTCCTCCCTCCACTCCCACCATTGTTATGCTTTTATTTCAAAGAGGGCAGAGCCCTCTGCCATAAACGGACTTTTTTTGTTAACAAGGTGCTGAACTAGATTATACAGGCACTCTCCAGATTAATCTCTCTCTGCCTCTGGAGAGAAGTCATTCTAGTTATTTGGACTGTTCTCAAATTCAGGGGTTACCGGAGATTAATCTTCTAACAGACTGACACATGCTCACCCCATCCCCAAAATATATATGGCACAGTTGGGCTACGCTAGTGTAAAATGTGTACAAAATAACGCTGAGCAAAATATTTCTTTTACAACAACTTGTATTTACATAGCACCTTTAACGTAGTAAAACGTCCCAAGGCGCTGCACAGGAGTGTTATAAGACAAAATATTTGACATCGAGCCACATAAGGAGAAATTAGGGCAGGTGACCAAAAGTAGTCAAAGAGGTAGGTTTTAAAGAGCGTCTTAAAGGAGGAAAGAGAGATAGAAAGGAGGAGAGGTTTAGGGAGGGAATTCCAGAGCTTAGGGTCTAGGCAACAGAAGGCACGGCCACCAATGGTTGAGCGATTATAATCAGGGACACTCAAGAGGGCAGAATTAGAGGAGTGCAGATATCTCGGGGGTTGTGGGGCTGGAGGCGATTACAGAGATAGGGAGGGGCAAGGTCATGGAGGGATTTGAAAACAAGGATGAGAATTTTGAAATTGAGGTGTTGCTTAACAGAGAGCCAATGTAGGTCAGCGAGCACAGGGGTAATGGTTGAACGGGACTTGGTGCGAGTTAGGACACGGGCAGCCGCATTTTGGATGACCTCAAGTTTACGTAGGGTAGAATGCTTAAATCATCCAAATAATCTAGTAATCATTTTAAAATATATTGGGGGGAAAATTCGGCTGGTTTGTGCCTCCTGTTAACGCCTTAAGAGGGCGTTAATGGGGCGCAAAACAACTAGCGCCCGGGCGCGGCGATGTTTGCAGCGCTCGCGAAACTTACCAGACATTTTGCGGCGGCGCTAAACACTACCGCCACGATCTCCTGCTCCCGCAGATCGTGACATCAGTCGAGCGTGCAACGCCCCGGTAGCGCCCCGGACCGGATATTGAGTGGCGCCCCTTGCCTTTCCGCCTGCCGCTAGCAACGACAGGTTGAGGGGAGCGTTTTGCAGTCGGGAAGGGACTGGGGGAGCGCTATTTAAAGGCGAACGCTTCCTGCCTTTTTTTGTTGCCGACATTTTTGCACCACGCATTCTGAGTGAGAGAGAGAGACTTCTGGAGAGATTCAATGCTGTGTTGAGGAGTTTTGGGTACTGAGCAGCACTTTGCAGGTTCATTTTGATTTGATCTTCCTTGCATCGATTTAGAAGAGATTATGGGGGCTGCACTCTGAGCTCTTTCCCTGGGCCTCTCCATTGTTCTTTCCAGCAGATTTGATGTCCAGGTCTCTCCAGGCCAAGATTCAAGGCTGCAATGAGTAGGGTGTGGATGGAGAGCAAGATTGACCCTCCCCTTTAAGAACTGGCTGGCGCCAGTGTGTCTGTGTTCCATTGCTGACTGACATCACATGAGCTTCGCCAGCGCTCTGAGGTAGCGCCTCGCTCCTCGGCGTTAGCGCCTTAAGAGAGGTGTGTAGCGCCTGATTTAGCGCTCCAATCACCTCCAGGGGCGATAGAAGCCAAGTTTGCAGTCGGAGGCGATAATTAGCGCCAGGCGCTAAACTTTGCGCTCGGCCGATAATTGCGCCCCAAACGGGGCGATACCGAATTTCTCCCCTATACTTTTTCCAGTTCTGACCAAAAAAAGACAAAATTTGCTTCCAATTTCCACCCTTCCCTCACCTTCACATGGTCCATCTCCGACTCTTCCCTTCCCTTCCTCAACTTCTCACGTTCCATTTCTGGGGATAGGCTATTGACAAACATTCACTACAAGCCCACTGACTCCCACAGCTACCTGGACTACACTTCCTCCCACCCCGCCTCCTGTAAGGACTCTATTCCATTCTCCCAGTTTCTCCGCCTCCGCCGCATCGGCTCCGACGATGCCACCTTCCATACCAGTGCTTCCGACATGTCTTCCTTTTTCCTCAACCGAGGATTCCCCTCTACTGTGGTTAACACGGCCTTGACCGTGTCCGTTCTATTTCCCGCACTTCTGCTCTCACCCCTGCCCCTCCCTCCCGGAACCACAATAGGGTTCCCCTTGTCCTTACCTTTCACCCCACCAGCCTCCACATTCAACGGATCATCCTCCGCCATTTCCGCCACCTCCAGCGTGATCCCACCACCAAACACATCTTCCCCTCACCTCCCCTTTCAGCATTCCGAAGGGACCACTCCCTCCGCGACACCCTGGTCCACTCCTCTATCACCCCCAACACCCCTTCCCCTTCACCCGGCACCTTCCCGTGCAAGCGCAGGAGATGCAACACCTACCCTTTTACCTCCACCCTTCCCACTGTCCAGGGCCCCAAACACTCCTTCCAGGTGAAACAGCGATTTACTTGTACTTCTTGCAATTTAGTATACTGTATTCGCTGCTCACGATGCGGTCTCCTCTACATTGGGGAGACCAAACGCAGACTGGGTGACTGCTTTGCGGAACACCTCCGTTCAGTCCGTAAGGGTGACCCTGAGCTTCCGGTCGCCTGTCACTTTAATTTTCCGCTCCACTCCCACTCTGACCTCTCCGTCCTCAGTCTGTTACACTGTTCCAATGAAGCTCAACGTAAGCTCGAGGAACAGCACCTCATCTTTCGATTAGGCACTTTACAGCCTTCTGGACTCAACATCGAGTTCAACAATTTCAGACCATAACCTCTGCCCCTATCTTTTTTTTTCATTTGTTTTCCTCTCTCTCTCATACGGCAGCTGTTGATCATTCTGCCATTGCCATTTACACTTCATCTAGAGTCATCTTTTGTTTCTTAACTTGTCCCATTACCATCTCCTTTTGCCTTGCACCATCATCCCTTTTGTCTCTTAATCCCTCCTGCCTTCCATCCTATCACAGATCTTCCCTTTTGTTCTTTCCTCCCCTCCCCCCTTTCCCTGCCCCTACACTTGCTTAAAAACCTGTTCCATCTCCAGCTTTTTCCAGTTCTGACGAAGGGTCATCGACCTGAAACGTTAACTCTGTTTCTCTCTCCACAGATGCTGCCTGACCTACTGAGTATTTCCAGCATTTTCTGTTAAAATGTATACTGGCTGTTATTTACTGGTAATCCTGTGGATTATCACTTGATCCACTTGCAGTGGCAACGTGGTTGTCATTAATCGTTTGTGTCAATGCCATTTCATGTTAGTTACAGGCAGTTCCTAGCTGTAGTGTCAGCTGTGGCTCAGTGGGTAGCACACTCGCCTCTGAGTCGGAATGGTTGTGGATTCAAGTCTCACTCCATGGGACTTTGAGCACATAAATCTAGGCTGACACTCCAGTGCAATACTGAGGGAGTGCTGCACTGTCAGAGGTGCTGTCTTTCAGATGAGATGTTAAACTGCTCTCTCAGGTGGATGTAAAAGATCCCATGGCACTATTTTGAAGAAGAGCAGGGGAGTTCTCCCTGGTGTCCTGGCCAATATTTGTCCCTCAATCAACATCACTAAAACAGATGATCTGGTCATTATCACATTGCTGTTTGTGGGAGCTTGTTGTGTGCAAATTGGCTGCCATGTTTCCCACATTACAACAGTGACTCCACCTCAAAAGTACTTCATTGGCTGTAAAAAGCTTTGAGACATCCGGTGGTCGTGAAAGGCGCTATATAAATGCAAGTTTTTCTTTTCTGTGGATGGCACCTGACACCAACACCAAACAGAACCAGAATAATACCACCCACAGACACTGCAGCACACATGTCAAAATATTATATTGGACACATGGGAGTGATTTTAAAGCTATAATCTTGCTTTTTGGACTTGGATGATGGATACAAATTGTTCAACGTTTGCTCGTGTGGTTTATGATCTCATCCGAATACCTCGGTGAGACTGTTGCTTGAAATCTCTCCCAAGTTTCCATTATTCTCGATTAAACCTAATGTAAGAAAGCTGCGTTATTAAAAATGAACGTTTTGATTCTGCTGATCTTTGATTACTCGTGAGTATATTACTCATACACAAAAGCCCACAATTCTTCTTAAATAAGTGCAGCTACCAACAAAATGGGATACAGCTCACCCTTCTACTAGCACTGTAAACTTTTCTTTACAGTTCAGTGCATAGAGTGATTTGCAGGCGAAGCATTACTTTTAATACACACGGTGACCTCAGTCACTCGCTCTCTTGTACACACATCGCTCTCAATTATTTACTGTCTTGCACACGGTGCTCTCAGTCACTCAGTTTCTTCTACACATACCATTCCCAATCACTTGTTTTTGGGTGCACACTGCGTTTGTGAGTTGTTTGCTTTCGTGCACACTCAGTTTTCTCGCTTGCTTGTACACACAGTGATCCCAATCATTTGCTCATCTGCTGCTGAAACCCTCATCCATGCCTTTGTTACCTCTAGACTTGACTATTCCAACGCACTCCTGGCCGGCCTCCCACGTTCTACCCTCCGTAAACTTGAGGTCATCCAAAACTCGGCTGCCCGTGTCCTAACTCGCACCAAGTCCCGTTCACCCATCGCCCCTGTGCTCGGTGACCTACACTGGCTCCCGGTTAAGCAACGCCTCGATTTTAAAATTCTCATCCTTGTTTTCAAATCCCTCCACGGCCTCGCCCCCCCTATCTCTGTAACCACCTCCAGCCCTACAACCCCCTGAGATAGCTGCGCTCCTCTAATTCTGCCCTCTTGAGCATCCCTGATTTTAATCACTCCACCATTGGCAACCGTGCCTTCTGTTGCCGAGGCCCTAAGCTCTGGAATTCCCTCCCTAAACCTCTCCGCCTCTCTACCTCTCTTTCCTCCTTTAAGACGCTCCTTAAAACCTACCTCTTTGACCAAGCTTTTGGTCACCTGCCCTAATATCTCCTTATGTGGCTCGAAGTCAAATTTTGTTTGATAATCGCTCCTGTGAAGCAACTTGGGTCGTTTTACTACTTTAAAGGCGCTGTATAAATACAAGTTGTTGTGGTTTGCTTTCTTCTACATAAGCCATTCTCAATCACATGCTTTCCTGGAAATATAGAGCACTCACTCATTTGTTCCCTTGTACACGTGGCGCTCTAAGTCACTCGCTCTCACACACAAACAACACTCTTAGTCATTTACACACGGTGCTCTTAGCCATCCACTCTCATAAATACGCCGCTCTTTATGAATGGTCAGAAAATCGCCGCTTGTACCCAATTTCCAATCTGCAGTCCCAGCCGCTGAGGGTTCCCACCAGGAGAGTGAAATCAGAGAATTACCCCTGGTGTGTCTTGTTCGAATTTTCTGAGGCTGGTGGGTTGTTTTTAGCACTGTTGCCTCATTGCTGGGTAAATCCGAAATCAGAACAAGATCTGTTAGTAGCATCAGCTTGAAAAAAATGGGACCATAGATTTAAACGTGCAAATGGCCCCTGGCACATCATGGTATGTATGTAAGCGGCACACAAAGATTAAAAGGTTTGGACACCAATGTTCCCGTTAACAACAACAGAAAATGCTGGAAACACTCCAGGACAAAGCAGCCCGCTTGATTGGTACCCCATCCACCACCTTAAACATTCACTCCCTCCACCACCAGCACACCGTGGCTGCAGTGTGTACCATCTACAAGATGCACTGCAGCAACTCGCCAAGGCTTCTTCGACAGCACCTCCCAAACCCGCGACCTCTTCCACCTAGAAGGACAAGGGCAGCAAGCGCATGGGAACACCACCACCTCCAGGTTCCCCTCCAAGTCACACACCATCCTGACTTAGAAGTATATCGCCGTTCCTTTATCGTCGCTGGGTCAAAATCCTGGAACTCCCTCCCTAACACCGCTGTGGGAGTACCATCACCACGCGGACTGCAGTGGTTCAAGAAGGTGGCTCACCATGACCTTCTCAAGGGCAATTAGGGATGGGCAATAAATGCTGGCCTTGCCAGCGACGCCCACATCCCATAAACGAATAAAAAAAAGGTCAGGCAGCATCGTGAAGAGAGAAACCGAGTCAACGTTGCAGGTGGATGACCCTTCGTCAGTGCTGTTCCCGTTAAGCTGCGTGGCCGCGCAGCGCCCTGGAGCTCCCGCGCAGGCCGTTTGCCGGCTTCACAATGGGAAAAACCGCGCATGCATGGAAATCTGAATGGGCCGGGCAGGCCCTTAAAGGGTACGCACACCCAAAAAAAAAATAATTAAAGGGAACGTTGTTGGACATCCTCCCATAAAGTGAAGCTCCCTCTACCTTAAAACACAATGGGCTGGATTTCACCAGCCGAGATGAGTTGGGGGCGGGACTGCTGCCTTCCAGGTTCTAGTCCCGCCCCCAGCAATGTATGACGAACACACGCTATTTTCCGTTGATTGGCCTTATTAAGCTGTGGGCTTACCGACCAATTAAGGGAAAGGCGGTGACAGATGACATCAGCGTATGATGCTTCATCTGTCGAAAAAATTTTGACAGATGAATTGTCAGCGTTTGACAGCCTTGAGAAGCTGTCAAAGACTGACAATCTCTGTTCAAAGGTGAGCCCTTGCACAAAGGCTTACCAAGACCTCTCTCCTCAGCAGAAAGCCGATGGTTGCAGCATCTGAGAATGCAGCAGCCATTCTGTCATCAATGCCGTTGAGATGAGGCCCATAAGAACATAAGAACATAAGAAATAGGAGCAGGAGTAGGCCATTCGGCCCTTCGAGCCTGCTCCGCCATTCAATAAGATCATGGCTGATCTTCTGCCTCAACTCCATTCACCGGCCCTATCGCCATATCCCTTGATGCCCTTACTAGTCAGAAATCTATCGACTTCTGTTTTGAATATACCCAATGACTGAGCCTCCACAGCCCTCTGGGGTAAAGAATACCAAATTCCAAAGATTCACCACCCTCCAGATCCTCAAAGGTTGAAGCCTGCAGAAAGAAGCAAAGGTAAGGAAACTTTTTCCAAAACTTAACACTCACCTCTCATACTTACCTGTCAAGACTTGCACCCATCACTCACCTCTACAGCTGACATTTCGACCCCTCTCACCCCCGCAGACCCACTGCTCGCCTCGCTGACCCTGGCGGGGTTCGCAGCCGTCGGGAAGCCCGCACTTGCAGGGGTAAAATGGGGAAAAACTTCAAAACTGCCTGTTAACTACCTGTTAACAGGCAGTTAATTGGCTCTAATCCCCTTCCCGCCTCGAGGAGATGGGTCCCTGCGCGAGTCGGGGACCCGCCTCCCGGGAAGATGGCATGGAGGCAGGTTGGGAGCGGGGTTGGTACCCGCTCCCAGTTTCTGCCATTTTCCTGGCAGTCCTGCCTCCCCAGGGCTGGCAAAATCCAGCCCAATCTCACTGCACCTCTTGCATTACTCTTACACATGAAATGCTTGCGACTGCAGCAGATACCGATTTTGGTCTCGCTACAAATTTTCCAAACCAATATTTCACACAGTACATTCTGCCCAGTGCTCTTTAAAACAACATCTACCCTTCTTGTTGGAGACTGACTATTTTAAATCGGGGCATTTTTTTTTAGCAAGCGTGGGTCGGATTCTGCGGTGCTGGGCACGGGGTGTAGCTGACAACCAAGCGCACAGATTTCCCAGCAGGGCAATCCACTCAAACTTTTTTAATGGTTTGTTCTTTAATCCACCGTGTTTCAATTATTTCCTTAGGTTCTTCGTGCCACGCGCAATTCCCGACTCAGGCAACGTCCTCCTCTGTCAAAGACGGACCATTTGTTAGAGTGCGTGTGAGCAGCTGAGCTAACTTCAATAGCATGGCTGAAATGTGTGGGGAACCACAGGCATGGCTCCACCTCCTGCTGATCCACGGCATGAGGCCTGGGCACTTCATCTGGGCTTTATTTTTTTGGTGGTGTTGGTCAAGAGAGGAATGTTGGCCAGGACATCGGGAGAACTGCCTGCAGTGCGTGGATCTGTCCTCAACAGACTTTTCCCTTACAAGGAGCAGAACGTCTTTACCTCGGACTTTTAAAGTGCTCCATTAAAAACTAAATGAAAGCTCTGAATGAAAGAGTCTGAGCGAGCGGACCTGCGTGAGGAACGGAGTCGGAGACCGGGGATAAAGGCAGCACGGAGCAGGGGCCTGGGAGTCTGAGCAAGCGGACCTGCGTGAGGAACGCAGTCGGAGACCGGGGATAAAGGCAGTGCGGAGCAGGGGCCTGGGAGTCTGAGCGAGCGGACTACCTGCGAGGGAGACAGTCGGCAAGCGAGACAACGAAGGAGTGGGGTCAGAATTCAAAGGTGTCGCTGGCACAAGGGAGCTGAGAGGTGAGTATCAGATGAGTATTTGTGGTAAGTTTTTTTGTTCTGTTTGAGTATTTCTGCTAAGTAGATCATAGCCTATCTAAATAGAGGGAAGTGCTGATTGGTGGGTAGCTGTTGAGTGTTTCTTGTTAAGTTTTAAGTTTATTTCTGCTTAATTACCTCCATAGTCTGGTAAATAGAGGCATGGCAGGGCAGCTCAGTCCCTTGATTTGCACATCCTGTGCCATGTGGGAAATCCTGGCTGCTTCTTGCGGCCTGGACGACCACGTGTGCAGGAAGAGTCGCCAACTGCAGCAACTCGAGCGCCGGGTTTCGGAGCTTGAGCGGCAGCTAGAGTCACTACAGTGCATCTGCGAGGCTGAGAAATACTTGTAAAGCACGTTTCTAGAAGTGGTCACCCCGCAGCCTCAGAATGTGCAGGCAGAGAGGGAATGGGTGACCGCCAGACAGAGAAGGAGGACCAGGCAGGCAGGGCAGGAATCCCCAGAGTGCATCTCGCTCGCTAACCGGTTCACAGTTCTGGAAACTGGTGGGGGTGATGGCTCCTCTGGGGAGAGCAGCCAGAGCCAAGGCCACCGCACCACGGGTGGCTCAGCTGCACCGGGGGGGGGGAGGGAGAAGAGTGGAAGAGCATTAGTGATAGGGGATTCATTGGTTAGGCATTTCTGTGGACGCAGACGTGACTCCAGGATGGTATGTTGCCTCCCTGGTGCCAGGGTCAAGGATGTCACTGAGCGGCTGCAGGACACTCTGAGGGAGGAGGGTGAACAGCCAGAGGTCATTGTCCATATCGGTACCAACGACATAGGCAGAAAGAGGGATGAGGTCCTGCAGGCAGAGTTTAGGGAGCTAGGAGAGAGATTAAAAAGCAGGACCTCAAAGGTAGTAATCTCTGGATTACTCCCAGTGCCACGTGCTAGTGAGTACAGGAATAGGAGGATAGAACAGATGAATGCGTGGCTGGAGAGATGGTGCAGGAGGGAGGGCTTTAGATTCCTGAGGCATTGGGACCATTTCTGGGGAAGGTGGGACCTGTACAAGCCAGACGGGTTACACCTCAACGGAGCCGGGACCAATATTCTCGCGGGGAGGTTTGCTAGTGCTATTGGGGAGGGTTTAAACCAGCTTGGCAGGGGGATGGGCACCAGCATATAGGAGTAGAAAAGAGGAATAAGGTGCATAAAAGAGTGAGTGTGTTGGATAGTACTAGAGAAGATAGTATTGGAGGCGGATGTAGTACCATATTAGATAGGAGCAGACTAAGAAAGACTACGAAAAATTCAAAAATGGGTTTAGAATGCATGTACGTAAATGCACAAAGTGTGGTGAATAAGGTTGGTGAGCTACAAGCACAATTAGCAGTGTGGCAATATGATGTTGTGGCAATAACGGAAACATGGCTTAAAAACGGTGAGGTCTGGGCATTTAATATTCAAGGGTACAAGGTGTTCAGAAAAGATAGGGAAGGAAAAAAGGGAGGTGGCGTGGCCATGCTGATTAAGGAAGACATTGTAGTGTTGGAAAGGGAGGATGTTCTTGGGGGGACAAGGACAGAATCCATTTGGTTAGAGTTGAGGAGCAAAAAGGGTATGATCACGCTATTGGGGGTATTCTACAGGCCTCCAAATAGTGAGAGGGAGGTAGAGGAGCAAATCTGCAGAGAAATTGCAGAGGTATGCAAGCGCTATAGAGTGGTGATATTGGGGGACTTTAATTACCCAAATATCGATTGGGATAATGCTAGGGTAAAGGGAAAGGAGGGGGAGGAATTTCTGAAATGTGTTCAGGAGAATTTCCTTGACCAGTATGTTCTTGGCCCAACTAGGAAGGAGGCATTGCTGGATCTGGTGCTGGGGAATGAGGTGGGCCAGGTCGACCAAGTGTCTGTGGGAGAGCACTTGGGTACGAGTGATCATCGTATCATAAGATTTAGATTAGCAAGGGAGAGGAGCAAGGAACAATCTAGAGTGGCACTTCTAAACTGGAATAGGGCTAACTTCAATGGGATGCGAAAGGATCTAGCCAGGGTAAAATGGAACCAAAGACTGACAGGAAAAACTGTAACAGAACAATGGGAAATCTTTAAGGAGGAGATGTTCCAAGTACAGGCTAGGTACATTCCAACAAGAGGGAAGGGTAAGGGAACCAAAGTAAGGGCTCCTTGGATGACGAGGGAGATAGAGAAGATGATGAAACAAAAAAAGAGGGTGTATGATGAATGTCAAGTGAATTCTTCAAGGGACAACCAGACCAAATACAATAAGCTGAGAGGGGAAGTGAAGACGAAAATAAAATTGGCAAAGAGAGAATATGAGAGTAGAATGGCGGTTAACATAAAAGGGAACCCCAAGATCTTCTACCAGCATGTAAACAGTAAGCGGGTAGTAAGAGGCGGGGTGGGGCCTATTAGGAACAAAGAAGGTGATATATGCTTAGAGGCGCAGGGCAAGGCTAGAATACTCAATGAGTACTTTGTATCAGTGTTTACTAAGGAGGTGGATGCTGACAAAATATCAGTAGAAGTGGAAAAGTTAGAAGCAATGAAAGGGGTGAAAATTGATAGACAGGATGTACTAGAAAGGCTGGGTATGTTTAGAGTGGACAAGTCGCCTGGTCCAGATGGCTTGCATCCCAGGTTGCTCAGGGAATTGGGGGAGGAGATAGCGGAAGGTCTGGCCATAATTTTCCAATCTTCCCTAGGTGCGGGGGAGGTGCCTGAGGATTGGAAAGTGGCAAATGTGACACCATTGTTCAAGAAAGGGAGTAAGGACACTCCTAGTAACTACAGACTGGTCAGTTTAACATCAGTGGTGGGTAAAGTTTTAGAAACAATAATCAAGGAAAAAATTAACGGGCACTTGGCAAGGTTTAAGCTAATTAAGGAGAGCCAACACAGATTTGTAAAAGGCAGATCGTGTTTGACTAATCTAATTGAATTTTTTGATGAAGTAACAGAGAGGATTGATGAAGGGAATGCAATGGATGATGTCTACATGGATTTTTGGAAGGCGTTTGCCAAAGTACCACATAGAAGGCTGGTTAATAAAATTGAGGCTTGTGGAATAGGTGGGTCAGTGGCAGCTTGGATAAGGAATTGGCTTAAGGACAGAAAACAGCGAGTTGTGGTAAATGGCTGTTTTTCAGACTGGAGGATGGTAGACAGTGGTGTTCCCCAAGGGTCAGTGCTGGGGCCACTGCTTTTTTTGATATATGTAAATGACCTGAATATTGGAATACAGAGTAGAATTTCTAAATTTGCCGATGGCACCAAACTTGGGGGTGTGGCAAACAGTGAGGATGATACCAATCGACTGCAACAGGGCATAGAAAGGCTAGCAGAATGGGCAGACAAGTGGCAGATGGAATTTAATACAGAGAAGTGTGAGGTGATGCATTTTGGTAGAAGGAACAGGGAGAGGTAATATACACATAATGGCACAGTTTTAAAGAGTGTGCAGGGACAGAGGGACCTGGGAGTTAATGTGTATAGGTCCCTGAAGGTGGCGGTTTTTGCTGCTTTAACAAAATGGAACTAAAATCATCATTAATTGAACCTCACAATATCTCTCAATAAGTAACAGAGCAAATTCGCCCTTTCTTTATTGAAGCAGATGAGGCTTTCTGAATAGCCTGCGCAGTGAGCTAGGAAAGGGCCGTTTCTTCACTATTAGGGACTGGGGCTGAGGGATGTCACTCTCAGCTAAGTATTGATGGCCTCAGGTCAAACATGCAAACGCATTCTTGTAATAGCAACTTAAAAACATTGCGGATAACTTTGACTTGACAACATCAGCTCGGCCGTCCGTTAAATACCTCTCCTGGTTTTCGTTTCCATTGCGTTTTACACCATCGCCTCAGGTCAACGTTACTCCCATTGAACTGCAGTGGGGGGGAGACACGTTACTTACAAACCATTTTATTTGATTCTATGAATGAGGCATGCTATATTATTGGTTGAACCTAGTCATAATATGCACCAGAAGCTAATAAAAGTCAGACTTGCATTTATACGGCGCCTTACACGTATCAGTCGTGGCTCAGTGGGTAGCACTCTCGCCTCTGTTCTGAGTCAGAAGGTTGTGGTTTCAAGTCGCACGCCATGAGACTTGAGCACAAAAATCTAGGCTGACACTCCAGTGCAGTGCTGAGGGAGTGCTGCTCTGTCGGAGGTGCCGTCTTTCGAATGAGACGTTAAACCGATGCATTTAAGGGGAGGCTAGATAAGCATATGAGGGAGAAGGGAATAGAAGGTTACACTGATAGATTTAGATGAGGAAAGACAGGAGGAGGCTCGAGTGGAGCATGGACTGGTTGGGCCGAATGGCCGGTTTTTGTTGTTGTTGTTTCTGTGCCGTATATTCTATGCATTGCAACTGGAAACAAGCGAGTGAGTTTAACTATCGGGAGCCCTTTTTAAAAATGAGGATGGTTTCAAAGAACCGTTGTTTGCATACCTTTTTGTATCTGTTTATTTTGTTTATTTTTATATATAATATATATATATATGTAATCGTTTAAATATTGAGTGCTGATGAAATCTTTGGACTGTGGACTTGGAGAAATGAATGAGCCCAACAGTGCACTAGAGCTGAATTAATGTTCGTAGAATTACACAGTCATTAACACAGGGTGCTTCAGTAGTCTTGCCATTTCAACTGTATATGTTCATTCAGCTTCATTGCACTGTTGGGATTAGTAACTAATTTGTGCAGAAAATGTGTGCAATTTGTTAGGCTACTGCACTTATCTGACATGCTAGAAAAATAGGTACCAGCTCCTTAATCACCAACACAGTTCGCCCTGCTCTAAGCTATATGCTGGGTATAACGTTCCTAGCTTCCAGCACACATGATTCAGGGACAAATACAAATCATCCAGAATGTCAATGATAGGTGTTTGCAATTTGGGTTTTAATAAACTTCCCTTGTGTTTATGGGTGTAGTGAGATTTGGTACCTTACCACCAACTTAATCATTTTAACACTATTTTAATCTGTAAGAACCTTTACTGATCTGAACAGTTAAAGTAGCTGTTCCTTGGTGGGCTTCTGAATTTTAGTAACAGAACAGTTTTAAACAGCATTTTCATGGAGAACTTTTTTTTTAATGTATGCACACATTTCCTATCCATCACACTTCAGCTGTCCATTACACTTGTTACAATCTGTCTAATGCAAATTCTGTGTTTCGTATTTAAATAAACTGCACATAAACAAAGGCAGCCATTTAAAAATGTATAGGGTAAAACCCAGCAGAAAGTACCAGAGCCACAGTGTCTGCCAGCTCTTAATTGCATTTCCCACAAACAAAACCTGGATTCTGATCTCCAGTCGGCACAGTAATTAACCTTTGAATGAGCTTACCTAAGGGTTATTTAATATTAATTGGACTTTGTCCTTTTAAGGAGATACGCTCCTATACTAAAACATTATGGATTACATGGTATTGCGGCCTAGAAATTGGCCCACATACCGTCACGAGTCACCGCCGCGATCCGGTCTAAAAATGGCGGCCGCCACTCTAGTGCCCTTCTGTGGCGCGGGACTCAGCGGCCACCATTTTGGTGAGGGCCTTCCTGGAAATGTTAGTAGAGAGCGTGACGTCAGTCGGCGTGCAACACTGACTTAACGTCACCTCAGCAAACTTGGACCTTAGCGCTGAGTTCAGCGCTGGGTCCTAAGCTCGCCATGAAAACCCAGCATTCAGCAGACAGACAGAGGCGCTGTCAGCACCTCTTAAAGGGATACACGTATCTTTCAGGTTAGTTTGCATTGAAGCTTTTGGACTGGATTTTAAAAAAATTTATTGGCTTGCTGCAATACATGTTAAAAGTTTTTTAAGTGTGCAGGGAGTGCTGCTGGACACTTGCAAGGCCTCGGATGATAAAGGAAGGCCTCTGAGCAGACAGAAAATGCTGGAAATACTCAGCAGGCCAGGCAACATCTGTGGAGAGAGAAACAGAGTTAACGTCTCAGGTCGAAATGCTGCCTGACATGCTGAGTATTTCCAGCATTTTATGCTTTTATTTCAGATTTACTGCATCCGCTCGCAGAGGGAAGAGGAAGATGCAGAAGAGGAGGAAGCAGAAGAAGAGATGCAAACCAGACAGCCCCTCTCTGGCCATGATAACCGGGATCGAATCATCCGCCTGCGGTACCAGTGACCACATCCCCTTTCAACATTTGTCTCACACCTTACCTTCCCTCTGTTACTGACCATCACAGCGTCCTCTTGGCCACAATGCTGAAATAAAAGCCACCAAAAAGCAAACTTTCCATCCAACTTCATACATCATGAAGCTTCTTTGGGCACTGGAGCTATTTGGTGGGGCTAACACTGCTGTCAATGACAGCCTCAATGATCTGGCCCCCTCATCATTCTTTCCGGAGGGCCTCCTGGCCCCAGTGGGTAGAGGACCTCTCTTGCAATGTTGACCACTGCACAAAGCTGGAGTGCTGTGTGCGAGACTCTGGGTGCCCTTTCCCTGGCTTGCTGAGCCATTTGTGTTAGTGTGAAGCACTTTCTCCATTTTTTTAGGTGTGGAAGGCAATTCAGCTTTAAGAGCTGCAGACTGCCATTTGGGAATTCTTTTTAATGTTAATTATTTTTTGGAAGGCAGTTGAGCTGTAAAGGCTGAAAACTGCATATTTTTTACATCATTTTTATTTTTATCATTTCAGATTGCATTGCCCTTTTAAGAAAACGACAATGCATTGCCCTTTTAAGATCCCACAATGCTTTCTGAAATCACAGCCTCACTTTCAGAGGCCGTTGAAGCAGCAACGCCACTTGTGGATGCCACGTTGGGGCCTGCTGGCGGGACCAACGCCACCAAGAGGGCGTTACACGCCGAGTTTAGCGCTGGGCTAATAATCATCAGTCCGCAGAGCCAATTGTTCAGTCCTGTCAGCGCCATCATTTTCGGCGGCCGTTAACCCCCGGCCGCGGTGGCACCGGCAGCTTTCGGGGTGGTCACAAATTTCTAGGCCTACGTTCCTGTCCTTACAAAATTCGCTGACTCACCATAAACAGTGATTTGTTGGCACAGAGAAAGTTGGTTTTTTTTTAATTTGCTTAAGTCACACTTTAGGAGTCACACGTGCCAATTTCCGTGTCGCACTTTGAAAAAAAGTATTGCTGGATTCTTCTGACCTCAGGATTGACCTAGGAGCAATTAGCCTCTAATTGACTTCAGGAAGAACATAAGAATTAGGAGCAGGAGTCGGCCATAGGGCCCCTCGAGCCTGCTCCACCATTCAATAAGATCATGGCTGATCATCGACCTCAACTCCACTTTCCTGCCTTATCCCCATATCCCTTGATCCCCCTAGAGTCCAAAAATCTATCTATCTCTGTCTTGAATCTACTCAAAGACTCAGCATCCACAGCCCTGTGGGGCAGAGAATTCCAAAGATTCACAACCCTCTGAGTGAAGAAATTCCTCTCATCTCGGTCTTAAATGGCCGACCCCTTATCCTGAGACTATGCCCCCTAGTTCTAGACTCTCCAGTCAGGGGAAACAACCTCTCAGCATCTACCCTGTCAATCCCCCTCAGAATCTTATATGTTTCAATGAGATCACCTCTCATTCTTCTAAACTCCAGAGAGTATAGGCCCAATCTCTCCTCAGAGGACAACCCTCTGATCCCAGGTATCAAGCTAGTGAACCTTCGTTGGACCACCTCTATAGCCTGATCGTTATTAGACCAGTGCTGAGCATCTTCTCCTCGGGGTGCTGTTTTCTCATGAGCATGAATGTATCAATCTGCAACTTCATCTTAAAGAAAACAGAGAGCGCTCACATATTTGCCGTGTCATTCATTTCAGAAATTGATGTTCATAATAAACCATCTTCTCACTGTCCACCAACGCGTTACTTCATCGCATCGGCCCTGGCACTATTCCGGCCATGTCACTCAGTCTATTGATTGAAATATTTTGGTCGCACACAGGAGAGTTTCAAAGAATGCCAAAGCCTTCAAGCCTGCTGATGATTGGCCTCTAAAAATACAACCAAGTACAACTTTGTCGTGAATTCAATGCTGAGATTTTACCAACTGTTCCAAGCATTTTACTAAACCTACTTATGCACCAGATCGCATTTATAGGAAAAAAAACGTTTGCAACAAATTTAATACAAAATGTCTTTGTGCTGTTAAAGCTACAAAGGCCGCTCAATGCTTAAAGAGTCCTTTTGAATCAGCTGTTAAGGGAGTTACCAGCCCGAGTTGACTGATTCTCTATAAACAGGGATTAAGAATTGCTAAACTCCTTCCAAGTTACCTTATACGCCTTCGGGGTTCTGTAGCCCTGGAGACACGGCTGTTCTTAAGCTTTGCACGGCCGTTAACTAAATGTGATGCTGCAGTTCACCAATCCTCAACGACGTTACCCCTGGGGACAACTTGTGCTTGACAACCATCTCCAAATTGGTTTTACACAACAAACAATGAATGAAATCATTTGCCTTTTCTTGGGAATGTATAATAAATACCTCAGTCGAACAGTTACCAAGTCAGCATCTCCTTTGCTGGCTGGGACTTCAACCAACCAAAGCTGCACAATATTCTCTTTCATATCAATCACTGGCATGAAGGCCATTGCTTTCAGCCTTTTGTGGTACCAGTATTAGATTGAAAAGCGTGACAAGTTGGCAACCAAGAAGTTTATTTTCACAGCGAATGCTTTTTCCCTCATTTTCTTCCCCCTCCAATTGTAACGCGCCAATGCTGTGGCTGGGATCAGCTGTGCAGCTTAGAGCAATTTCAGACGAAAGCGTTTACGTGTTAATTACTAATATTTACTAAATCCACTCTCAGCTCCTTTTATGAGAGGGTGGGTGGGGGTATTTTACAACTGGCGGTAAACTCAGCAAAATCCCACCAGATCCACTAGGGCCCAAAAAATGGGTCTTCTTTGATGCTGCCCTTAGCAATTCAGCAGATTTACATCGAGCTGCTGTCAGCTGAATGGGACGGACGATATAAACATCCCTTCAGGGACTGGTGCTGCAAATACCCCCCATTCACGCCAATATAGATGCATAATTTAGAGCGGCCAAACGCAACTTCCTTGAAATGGCCATTTTCTGACCGGTGTAATTTTAGCTTTGCATCGGGCAATGCATTCACCCCGGGGCCATGAGGGAAGCTTTTACAACACAGCTACTGAAACCAGGAGTCAGGGTCCAATCTGACTCCTGAAAACACTGATCCTGGGAGAGGTTAGACTATCTCCCATAAATCCTACCATTCAATGACTGCCTTACCATAAGTGAATAATGAGGCAGATGCGGCAACATCATTTAAAAGGGAATTGGATAAGCATTTGAAAAGGAAGAATATAAAAGGATACAGGGAAATGGTAGAGAAATGGGATTAGAATAGACAGCTGTAGTTGATGCGCTAGCACTAGCGCCAGCTGTGGGCTCACGGTTTCCTTCTGTACTGTACGGTCTCTGAATCTACGACCACCCCGCTTAACACTGGCTGTCGTATTCTTGGAACCATGTTATTATAGCGCCCGTGCAATCCATTCCACCACCTGGAAACTTCTTCACATCAATATCGAGTGTTTTTTAATATCATGAGAGAGTGACGCACCAGTCGGCACTCCCGTGATTAAAAATGACCCACCTGGAAGTGGTGAATTGTGCATGCATGGAAGCGCACATTCACAGAGCTGCTTTGTGACTGGGCTCAATGCTGGACGCAGCTGGCAGTATAACTCGGGTCTCCCTGCTGAGCGCCGCGCGCTACAGATATTGACCTGAGCCCCATGTCTATAGTACAATGGCACCCGTAAGTCACAAAACGCCGGTTCTTGGAGCAGAAATTGATTCAAGTTGTCTCCATCTTGTGCCTTCTGTTTACGAAGCATTGCTGCAGTTCGACCTTGCCGGCCAAGCTGGGATAGCAGGACTTGCGAAGGTAAGCTGCTGATTGATCAGCCTGTGGTCTGTAATGTGCTGGTCTTGTCCAGTTACTAAATCATACAAGCACGGATATGTCAGTACTACGTTCTGAAAGGCTGCTGGTAACAGCACAATTTATCATGGAAAAATGCACATGAGATTCATGTGGTATAAATAGGATATTTCACCAGTGCCGGCGTGTTATGGGACCTCTTTCATGCCTTTAGAAGATGCAGGAGTCATGTGCCACTTATGATTTATAACAGTCTCTCCCATGACTGAAAGAATCTCTGTAACACACCATCAATGGTAGGATGTCCCAGTTATTGTACATACCCTGTGCAAAACACATTGGAATGCAGCACACAAATGTTCAGGGTACGGTAGCATAGTGGTTATGTTATGGGACTAGCGAATCCAGAAAGCCTGGCCTAATGATCTGGTCAGAAAATGTGAGTTCAAATCCCACCATGGCAGCTGGTGAATTTAAAATCAGTTAATTAAATAAATCCAGAATTAAAAAACAGTTATATCAGTGGCCATGAAACTACTGGATTGTTGTAAAAACCCATCTGGTTCACTAATGTCCTTTAGTGGAAGGTAATCTGCTGTCCTTACCTGGTCTGGCCTATATGTGATTCCAGAACCCACAGCAATGTGGTTGACTCTTAACTGCCCTCTGAAATGGCAACTCACCACCACCTTCTCGAGGGCAATTAGGGACGGGCAATAAATGCTGGCCTTGCTAACGATGCCCACATCCTGTGGAAATATTAAAAAGAAACACACAAACCCATTATCAAAAGAGAACTAGGTTTTAATAGTAATAAAAATGAGAAGTCGCACAACACCAGGTTATAGTCCAACAGATTTATTTAAAATTACAAGCTTTCGGAGCTGTTGCCCCTTCCTCAGGTACCTGACGAAGGAGCAGCGCTCCGAAAGCTTGTAATTTTAAATAAATCTGTTGGACTATAACCTGGTGTTGTGCGACTTCTCATTTTTGTCCACCCCAGTCCAACACCGGCATCTCCGCATCATTAATAGTAATAAAAACAGAAAATGCTGGAACAACTCAGCAGGTCAGGCAGCATCTGTAGAGAGAGAAACAGAGTTGACGTTTCAGGTCGACGACCTGTTGTCAGTTTTTAATAGTCACAGCTATCAGTTAGCATTGTTAATCTCTCTTGAGAGAATGAGGCTAGCCACCAAGTCACCTTTCAAAAAAAAAGAGACTTGGCGTCAGAGCCCCTCACGCGTGCACAGAAGGAGATGGAGAGTGCTTCTTGTAGGTGCGCAGAAGGATGAGATACACTGTCAGCAGACTGAGACTCGATGATGAATGTGGAAGGGGCTGCAGCCACGGGGGCACACTCGTACAGGTGTTGTGGTCAAGCACCAAGCTTTCAGCCCTTGTGGGCGATAGCACAGGAGGTTATAAAGGTTATATTTATAGTAATGGCTGGAAAATCAGTGGTGTCCTTACAGACATGGG
Source organism: Squalus acanthias (assembly GCA_030390025.1). Classification (NCBI taxonomy): domain Eukaryota; kingdom Metazoa; phylum Chordata; class Chondrichthyes; order Squaliformes; family Squalidae; genus Squalus; species Squalus acanthias. The sequence goes on along the minus strand of CM059440.1, from coordinate 54,111,973 downwards.
ACCAACCCAATTTTCCTCTATTCACTGGGCCCAGGTGGCCTCATATATCCAACCACAAGAACAGGCAAATATTCCCCCATGTCTTACAACAACAGCAATAACAACTTGTATTTATATTGCGCCTTTAACGTAGTAAAACGTCCCAAGGCGCTTCACAGGAGCGTTATCAAACAAAATTTGGCACTGAGCCACAAAAGGAGAAATGAGGGCAGGTGACCAAAAGCTTGGTCAAAGAGGTAGGTTTTAAGGAGCATCTTAAAGGAGGAGAGAGAGGTAGAGAGGCGGAGAGGGTTAGGGAGGGAATTCCAGAGCTTAGGGCCCAGGCAGCTGAAGGCACGGCTGCCAATGGTTTAACGATTAAAATCACGGATGCTCAAGAGGGAAGAATTAGAGGAGCGCAGATATCTCGGGCGGGGCGGGGGGTGGGGGGGGGGGTGAGTTGTAGGGCTGGAGGAGATTACAGAGATAGGGAGGGGCGAGGCCATGGAGGGATTTGAAAACAAGGATGAGAAGTTTAAAATTGAGACGTTGCTTAACCGGGAGCCAATGTTGGTCAACGAGCACCGGGGTTCTCCCAAACCAAGCCCATATCAGTTTGGCATGTTTTGTGAACAAGATGCAATTGTGCAGGACGACTGATTGATGATGACTGAATAAGGCAAATGTCATTTTTATTACCAGGGATTTTAACACCATTTGAAGGATCACATTACATGATTACATGGGATTTCAGCACTGAATACCACAATTCCTTTCATTTTTCCATGAAAACCATAAAGCAGTGGCCTTGGCCATGTGGCATAAAGTGTAGCACTGATCTATACAAACCTCGAAGGTTCACGGAAAAAATGGGTTATTGAGTTGCCTAATCACTGCCAGGGCAGCACTTATAGAATATCCATCTCAGAAGTAAAACTAATCAACTTAAGTTGGCAGAAAGGATGCAAACAATTTGCCTGGATAATACGGGCGGTGCAGGTGAGCATTAGAGTGAACGTAACTTTCACTGTCATTTTCAGCATCTCTCCTCAACTTCTCAGCAAATTCCACTTATGGACAGAGCGACAAACTCTCTTCCAGATGTTTAACATTCAGTGTTTTTTCTTTCCTTCTTCACTTCACCCAAAACGCTAACAGATTATCTGGTCTTTTTTCTCATTGCTGTTTGTGGGAGCTTGCTGTGCGTAAATTGGCTGTCGCATTTGCCTACATTACAACAGTGACTGTGCTTTAAAAAGTACTTCATTGGCTGCAAAGCTCTTCCAGATGTCCTTTTTTCTATTCGTTCACGGGATGTGGGCGTCGCTGGCAAGGCCAGCATTTATTTCCCATCCCTAATTGCCTTTGAGAAGGTGGTGGAGAGCCGCCTCCTTGAACCGCTGCAGTCCGTGTGGTGAAGGTACTCCCACAGTGCTGTTAGGGAGGGAGTTCCAGGGTTTTGACCCAGCGACGATGAAGGATCGGCGATATATTTCCAAGTCAGGATGGTGTGACTTGGAGGGGAACTTGGAGGTGGTGGTGTTCCCATGCGCCTGCTGCCCTTGTCCTTCTAGGTGGAAGAGGTCGCGGGTTTGGGAGGTGCTGCTGAAGAAGCCTTTGTGAGTTGCTGCAGTGCATCTTGTAGATGGTACACACTGCAGACACGGTGCGCCGGTGGTGGAGGGAGTGAATGTTTAAGGTGATGGATGGGGTGCCAATCAAGCGAGCTGCTTTGTCTTGGATGGTGTCGAGCTTCTTGAGTGTTGTTGGAGCTGCACTCATCCAAGCAAGTGGAGAGTATTCCATCACACTCCTTACTTGTGCCTTGTAGATGGTGGAAAGGCTTTGGGGAGTCAGGAGGTGAGACACTCGCCACAGAATACCCAGCCTCTGACCTGCTCTTGTTGCCACAGTATTTATGTGGCTGGTCCAGTTAAGTTTCTGGTCAATGGTGACCCCCAGGATGTTGATGGTGGGGGATTCAGCGATGGTAATGCCATTGAATGTCAAGGGTGGTGGTTAGACTCTCGCTTGTTGGAGATAGTCATTGCCTTGTTGCGGAGATGCCGGTGTTGGACTGGGGTGGACAAAAGTGAGAAGTCGCACAACACCAGGTTATAGTCCAACAGTTTTATTTGAAATCACAAGCTTTCGTCAGGTGAAGGGGCAGCAGCTCCGAAAGCTTGTGATTTCAAATAAAACTGTTGGACTATAACCTGGTGTTGTGCGACTTCTCACTATAGTCATTGCCTGGCACTTGTGTGGCGCAAATGTTACCTGCCACTTATCAGCCCAAGCCTGAACATCGTCCAGGTCTTGTTGCATGCAGGCATGGACTGCTTCATTATCTGAGGAGTTGTGAATGGTGCTGAACACTGTGCAGTCATCAGCGAACATCCCCATTTCTGACCTTATGTTGGAGGGAAGGTCATTGATGAAGCAGCTGAAGATGGTTGGGCCTAGGACACTGCCCTGAGGAACTCCTGCAGTGATGTCCTGGGGCTGTGACGATTGACCTTCAACCACCACAACCACCTTCCTTTGCGCTAGGTATGACTCCAGCCAGTGGAAAGTTCTCCCCCCGATTCCCATTGACTTCAATTTTACTAGGGCTCCTTGATGACACACTCGGTCAAATGCTGCCTTGATGTCAAGGGCAGTCACTCTCACCTCTGGAATTCAGCTCCTTTGTCCATGTTTGGACCAAGGCTGTAATGTGGTCGGGAGCCGAGTGGTCATCCTGATGTCATGAAAGGCGCTATATAAATGCAAATTATTCCAGTGTGGAGAAGCAGTGAAGAAATCCAACAATAAGACTGGTAATAGGCTGGTCCAGAAAGCGGGGGGTGCACAGGATACATTCCCTGCGCCTGAATGGTGAGGCCCGAGGTGCCCCAGAAATTAGGGCTCAAGCCTCAGTATAATGGAGCCAGCGTGGCATCAGAGAGCGCTGATGAAGTTTAGTGCAAAATCGTGCCGCAGCTAGCGTCGCAGCAACCCTCAGGCAATTGGGTTCAGGGGCCGGGCCGGGGGTTGGGGCTGGGGTTGAGTCCGGGGTGGGGGGGGCGCCGGGAATCACGGGGCCGCTTTCTAAGACTCTTTTACATACTTCTGTTATACAAACAGAAATTGATATTGCTGCTGTTGTATAAATGGCTAAATTAATTGACCATCTTTAACAACCTCCCAAGGTTACTAACCAACCAGTCTTAAAACTTGGTTGTGTACATGTACTGCAAAGTTCAATTTCATCACCATAGCTGTATTGTCTTTCAAGTGTCAGCTGTGGCTCAGTGAGTAGCGCAGTGGCCTCTGAGTCATGAAGGTTGTGGGTTCAAGTCCCACTCCAGGGGCTTTAGCACATAAAGCTAGGCTGACACTCCAGTGCAGTACTGAGGGAGCGCTGCACTGTCAGAGGTGCCGTCTTTCAGATAAGATGTTAAACCGAGGCCCCGTCTGGTCTCTCAGGTGGATGTGAACAATCCCATGGCACTATTTTGAAGAAGAGCAGGGGAGTTATCCCCAGTGTCCTGGCCAATATTTCTCCCTCAATCAACTAAAAACAGATTATCTGGTCATTATCACATTGGTGTTTGTGGGAGCTTGCTGTGCACAAATTGGCTGCCGCGTTTCCTACATTACAACAGTGACTACACTTGAAAAAGTACTTCATTGGCTGTAAAGCGCTTTGGGACGTCTGGTGGTCGTGAAAGGCGCTATAGAAATGCAAGTCTTTCTTTTTTTGTTGATTAAATCAAAATAATAAAAAAAAGTTCCAGAATATCCTCCGTACACTTGTTTAACCTCTTTATTTGTCCATCTTCGGGAAGCACCGTGGGACAGTCTGGACTGCAGACTGTCATAAGTACTATATTCATTATCGTAAATTGTCACACAGGAAAGCTCAAAGGAAACAGTAGGACAGAAGATGAGGTAAGTTAAGGAGGAGTGATTAGATGACACCAACCATGGCGTGAGTTGCATTATGGGGCTTGACCCCTCACCTATATTTCTCAATTAAAGATTTTTTTTAAACTAGCAGAACAGGCTGCTCATGAAAACAAAGTGAGGTATGGGTGCACATAGGGATCAAACTTGCAGTTTCGAGAATACATACAATTCCTGCTCTCAGCTCGTAATAGTGTAACTAAAAGTTAAATGTTTATACGCTAATAAAACTGATAAAGATTAATTGCCTGGCAATGAGTTTCAAGCAACAGTCCAGCCTTACAGTTTCCAATATTATCTCAACTGTTCAATTGAATTACCTACTTGTAACTCGCAGCCAGCCTTCTATTATCCTATCTACCAACACCTACTCCCTTGTTGGGCCACACGTTAAATTGTAAGTTATTCGTGTAGCTAGGAGACGTAACATGGGTTTCCTCTAATCTTATTGCAGGGCTTATAGTTATTGCTGGCCCTGGGAGGGCATTGTTGTTCTACGCACTGTTAATGCTTAAAACAATGGAAAGTACCCGGGCACATCTTGCATCATAGACCTGGCACAGTCTCGTGTATGAAGACTATGGCTAATGGGGAACTTTTGAATGCAGGTGCATCATCACACCCCAAGCAACAAAAAGAGAAACAACTGAACCGGGAACTAAAATTGAATGCATGTCGTCATTGCCTGGACTTCCCCTTTCTAAAACTCCAGATAACTCCCCCACCAGCTAAATACCTGCCCGGGGAATTTCTAGAATCTCCTCTCTGAGACCACTTGATGACCTTGGTTTTGCCTTCATTTTTATCTTTTTTTTAACTAGCATGTTGCTCGCTATAACTTACAATTTGTAATTTTTGTCTTTAATTCTTAATGTCGGAGCCATTCCTGAGTTCAGGAAGCTACGGGTTGATTGATTTGGCTGGAAGAAAGGGGAGATGATTCATTCGGAAAGAATATTGAAGTTTTTAATGAATAATCTGAGCTTAATTAACCATTGTAAACAGAAATCATGCTGCCTGATATTAGCAGTCTCAGCAATGGTTCAGTTTGTAGCACCCTTGCCTGAGTCAGAATAGTTGTGGGTTTAGGTCCCACTCTAGATACTTGAGCACAAAAATCTAGGCTGACACTCCCGTGCAGTGCTGAGGGAGTGCTGCACTGTCGGAGGGGCAGTACTGAGGGAGTGCTGCACTGTCGGAGGTGCCGTCTTTCTGATGAGACGTTAAACCGAGGCCCCGTCTGCTCTCTCAGGTGGATGTAAAAGATCCCATGGCACTATTTCGAAGAAGAGCAGCGGGAGTTCTCCCCGGTGTCCTGGGGCCAATATTTATCCCTCAATCAACATCACTAAAACAACAGATTATCTGGTCATTATCACATTGCTGTTTGTGGGAGCTTGCTGTGTGCAAATTGGCTGCTGCATTACAACAATGACTACAGTTCATTGGCTGTAAAGCGCTTTGGGATGTCCGGTGGTTGTGAAAGGTGCTATAGAAATGCAAGTCTTTATTTTTCTTTTAGCAAATTTTTGATATGTTTGTATAAAATGACATTGCTGTTTTACAACTATTCGCAATAGCAGGGAAAGCAATTTTATACAAACCTCTGAATTATTCATATGTTAATATCACACAGTGAAATAAGCTCAGTTCACCTATCCATCACATTTGAAGGGAGTGTGGGTCAGATATTGAGCCTACAGTGTTGTAGCCCTATCTCCCATGCCCTCTTCAAGTGTGGCTCTCAACATGATGAATTTACCCTTACATTCCTCACAATACCCATTCTGAGATGTATCAAATGAGTGCCACCTTCTGAACTTGTCAAAACACGACTAATCAATTATGTAAGTACTGTGCTAATAATTTACTAAATGTTTGGCTCGGTGACAACACTCTTGCTTCTAAAGACCGTAGGTTCTAGTCTCACTCCAGAACTTAAGCACACGATCTAGGCTGATATTCCAGTGCAGGGTTGACGGAATGCTGCAATGTTGGAGGTGCCATCTTTCAGATGAGACGTTAAAAAACCAAGGGCCCATCTGCCTGTTCAGGTGGACATGGAAGATCTCATGGCATTTTTTTTTTGGAGAAGAGCAAGGAGTTCACCTGGTGTGTTGGACAACATTAATCCCTCAACCAAAGTCACAAGAACAGAGTAACTTTGTCATTCATCTCATTGCTGTTTGTGGGGCCTTGTTGTGTATAAGTTGGCTGCCATTTTTGCCCACAAAATAACCATAACTAGATTCAAAAAATAACTCATTGGCTGTGAAACGTTTTGGGATATTGAAAAGTGTTAGATAAATGTAAGTTTGTTCTTTCTTACTTGTCCATATTATGACATGTTGTAAACCTGTTTATTTGTGGGTTTTGCAAATCACATGACCTAGGTTTCTAATGAATGCTGAACTTTAGTAACCCTACCAAAAATTGAAAAGGAAAGTAAGCTCAGTGTCCTTCAGTCAACTCTGGAACACAGCACTCAAGTTTCAGTCTTATCTCAAACCAAGCAGCACATTTCATGAGTCCAGGGACATCCCGAGCCTGATTCGACTTTTGCTCTGGCTCCCACTTAGAAAGCTGTGTTCTGGGACAAAGGTTTCTTTTTAATTGTCAACCCTGGGGAAAGGCGTAAGGGCCCATAGTACAGCAAACCTCCAAAGTGGAAAAGAGTAAAAGTGTTCTGTTTCAATCTAGGGATTGCCCCAAATAGGGGGATTCTCGATTATGAAATCCCCTATCATCTTAAACAACAGGCTTTAAAGGAAATTCCCTCAAAATATTTTGAACTCTCCAAACATGTACCCTAGCTATTCCAAATGTTTCACTTTTGTTTACCAGTTAAAGGTTATCTTCTGACTATAACAAATACGAGCGAATGATTCTCTGAGAAGTGCGTGTGGCTCATGAGTCACATGGGTGTTTATTACAGGGAAGAAAAATTGTCATTGCCACCACCCCCTGTTTAAACAAAACATAATTTTCCCCAATTCTCCTGAAGGCACTGACTTAGAATGTGGAACCACAGTCATTGCTCACCTTTCAATAACACAGGAAAATGCTGGAAACACTCAGCAGGTCAGGCAGCATCCGTGGAGAGAGAGAAACAGCTTTAACGTGACGCAGGGTCATCGACCTGAAACGTCAGCTCTGTTTCTCTCTCGCCACGGATGCTGCCTGACCTGCTGAGTGTTTCCAACATTTTCTGTTGTTATTTCAGATTTCCAGCATCCGCAGTATTTTGCTATTGTGTCCACCTTTCAATACCTGGTGAAGGGGGCCATTCTGCATGTGTGAACACAGATACCGAGTGTCAGCAGCTTTCACTGTGCGGGTATCACAGTCAGTTTGGATGCTGTTGCCACCCAATATTCATGTACATTCACTTGCCCACCAGAGACTATTAGTTAATGATCAGGAGTACCAACCCTGGCTGATTTTTCTTCTTCCTTTCTCAAAGTTGTGGTGTGATGCTACTACTGCCCTAACTAAGAAGTCAATAACCAGGGGGCATAGATTTAAAGTAATTGGTAGAAGGATTAGAGGGGAGTTGAGGAGAACTTTTTTCACCCAGGGGGTGGTGGGGGTCTGGAACTCACTGCCTGAAAGGGTGGTAGAGGCAGAAACCCTCATCGCATTTAAAAAGTACTTGGATATGCACTTGAAGTGCCGTAACCTACAGGGCTACGGACCAAGAGCTGGAAAGTGGGATTAGGCTGGGTGGCTCTTTTTCGGCCGGCACAGACACGATGGGCCGAATGGCCTCCTTCTGTGCCGTAAATTTCTATGATTCTATAATAAGGTCGGCTCACTCAGCATGGATTAGCAATTGAACCTGAAGCCTTTGTGGCCTTAGTACCACAGCTGGCCGTGCTCTTACCAGTGAGAGAGTTCCGCCACCCTCTACTTTCATAGAATTATTTGACAAGTGGCAGTTATAAATAAAAAATATCTCCTTGCTTTTAGCGTTATTTTACTTCTCACATTAAATTGTCAGCTCTGGAGTTCATTGCTGCTTCATGTTTAAGATGTAAAGTAGGGAGCAAAACCGCTGAACCTAACATCTGTTTCTCAGCACCTACCATTAGTTAGCTTTCGTCCAAATGGCACATCCCCATCTGTTAATCAATACCGGCAAGTTAACTATTAAGTCATCAAAGAACTGAAGCCTGTGTAATGTTTATCCACGTCGCCCATCCCTTAAAGTTCTGGACACTTACACGTTTAGTCAAAACAGGAATCCATAAAAGGTTTTTTTTTTTAACCCAAATCTATACATCATAATGGTATGAGTGAAGAAAAAGAGAGAAAAATTCAGCAGAGTTAATAATGATATTGTTTTTGACATTTATGAAACACGAGTTCAAGTAACGATTGAGGTAATTTTGTGAGTCTCCATTCCCCGTGTGGAGCTTTGCTAGAACTGTGGGCAGCTCAGAGGGATCCTTTTAACACAATCGGCCTGATCTCTGGCCGACACTCGTGTCTAATCAGGCTCCGTGCCAGCACTGCCAGGAGCCCCACCTTGTAAAATTGTCCCATTATAAATGGTTACACGGACATAATCTAGTTTCATAATGGCATGCAGTTGGGTTGAATCCATTACCTTTTTATTTCAATTTTATCTGGAATTTCTTTATTTTTACACTTGTGCGGATTAAGTGCTCATTAGACCAAGTCCCATTCACCCATCGCCCCTGTGCTCGCTGACCTCCATTGGCTCTTGGTCTGGCATCGCCTCAATTTTAAAATGCTCATCCTTGTTTTCAAATCTCTCCATGGTCTCGTCACTCCCTATCTCTGTAATCGCCTCCAGCCCCACAACCCCCCGAGATCTCTGCGCTCCTCCAATTCTGGCCTCTTGCACATCCCCGATTTTAATCGCTCCACCATTGGCGGCCGTGCCTTCAGCTGCTGAGGCCCCAAGCTCTGGAATTCCCTCCCTAAACCTCTCCGCCTCTCTAACCCTCTTTCCTCCTTTCAGACGCTCTGAAAACCTCTCTCCTTGATCTGTCCTAATATCTCCTTATGGGGCTCGGTGTCAAATTTTGTTTGATAATCGCTCCTGTGAAGCGCCTTGGGACATTTTACTACGTTAAAGGCGCTATATAAATACAAGTTGTTGTTGGGCGAGTGTGTGTTTATTTCAGGCACCGAGTGTGAGTATCAAGCACTCCCGGCCAGGCACAGAATAGTTAGTGGCAGAGTAATGTTCCTGCTACTCTGCCTTAACAACATGCCTTAGCCCAAGGCACAGCATACTACCCTAGTGACTGCACCAGTGTAACATTTTTACCTTTCCCACACCAGCCATCCAGTGACTAAACTGAATAAATGCAAATTTACTGCCAAAATAAGGGTAGCTGATGCAGTGGACCAATACCCACTAGGAAAACGAAAGAAAGACTTGCATTTCTATAGCGCCTTTCACGACCACGGGATGTTCCAAAGCGCTTTACAGCCAATGAAGTACTTTTTGAAGTGTGGTCACTGTTGTAACGTGGGAAACGCGACAGTCTTTTTGTGCACAGCAAGCTCCCACAAACAGCAATGTGATAATGACCAGATAATCTGTTTTGTTTTTGTTATGTTGTTTGAGGGAGAAATATTGCCCAGGACACCGGGGATAACTCCCCTGCTCTTCTTTGAAAAAGTGCCATCTGATCCTTAAAGCCCACCTGAGAGACGGGGCCTCGCTTTAATGGCACCTCCAACAGTGCAGCACTCCCGCAGTACTGCACTGGAGTGTCAGCCTGGATTTTTGAGCTTAAGTCTGTGGAGTGGGACTGTGAACCCACAACCTTCATGACTCAGAGAGCGCGGGTGCTACCAACTGAGCCACGGTTGACACTATAAGGAGTTGGATTGTGACTGGCCAAACCAGGTAGGACCCTTGTAGCCAGAAGACACATTTTGAAACCAGGTCGCAGAAAGTAATGGCTGACCTGCTCCACCATCTTGGAATTAAAATATTTTCATCCCAATTTCACAAACATACCATGAAAGGAAGGTTTTTTTTATTATTTTCAGTATCCTCTATACAGATAAGAACATAAGAAATAGGAGCAGGAGTAGGCCATTCGGACCATTCAACGAGATCATGGCTGATCTTCTGCCTCAACTCCATTCACCGGCCCTATCGTCATATCTCTTGATGCCCTTACTAGTCAGAAATCTATCGACTTCTGTTTTGAATATACCCAATGACTGAGCCTCCACAGTCCTCTGGGGTAGAGAATTCCAAAGATTCACCACCCTCTGTGTGAAGAAATTTCTTCTCATCTCAGTCCTGAATAGCCTACCCTTTATCATGAGGCTGTGGCCCCTAGTTCTAGACTCCCCAGCCAAGGGAAACATTCTCCCAGCATCCACCCTTTAAATTAGTCTGCACTGAATATATAAGATACAAAGGGCTGGATTTTGTCAATGGGGACGTGATGGAGGCGGGACTCCCACTTTTTGGGTTGTAGTCCCGCCTCCATCGACTTGTGGCCAACCCACTGTATTTTCCCTTGATTGACCTTGTTAAGCCCACCCAGCGGGCTTAGCAGGCCAATCAAGGGTCCCTTGGATACAGGTGACGTCAGCCATTGAAATTTCATCTGTCAAGAGCTTTTGACAGATGAAATTTCAGCGTTTGACAGCTCTGTGAAGCTGTCAAACACTAACAATATGATTTCTAACTTGAGTCCCTGTACTTAAACTCAGTTAGAAATCAATCCAGCACAGAAAGCAGAGACTGCAGCTTTTGACAGCTCTGCGGCCATTCTGCTTTCTGTGCCGGTGAGCTGAGGGACTCCCGAGAACTGAAGGAAGGAAGCCTGCAGGACAAAGTTAAGGTAAGTACAAGTTCTTAAAACACTTTACACACACCAAACACACTTACCTCTGCACTCATGCACCCATCACTCACCTGCACACCGGACATCTCGACCCCTCCAACCCCTCCAGACCGACGGTCCGCCTCGCTAAATTGGCGTGGTTTGGACCTGTCGGGAAGCCCACACTTCAGGGCTAAAAATAGAGATTAGGCAAAAAACTGCCTGTTAACTACCTGTTAACAGGCAGTTTATTGGCACGAATCCCCTTCCTGCCTCGGGGAGGCGGGTCCCAGCACAGGTCGGGTACCCGCCTCCTGTGAAACTACATGGAGGCGGGTTGGGGGCGGGATGGGTTCGGGACCCCCGAATCTGCTATTTTAACCCCCCACACATCTCCAAACCCGCCTCCATGGGTCAGTGAAAATTCTGCCCAGAGGTTCATAAAAACACCACAACATGTGAATTAAGCATACTATACAAATATACTATACATACTTCAGACAAGTTGGGCTGAATTTTGCCAGCCCTGGGGAGGCGGGTTTGGAGGCGGGACAGCTGGGAAAATGGCAGAATTTGGGGGCGGGTGCCCAACCTGCCACCAACCCGCCTCCGTGCCATCTTGCCAGGAGGTGGGTAGCCGTCTCGAGCTGCGTCCCGTCTCCTTGGAGGCGGGAAGGGATTACAGCCACTTAACTGCCTGTTAATAGGTAGTTAACAGGCAGAAAATAGGATTATCCCCTTTTTGCCCTCACAAGTGCGGGCTTCCTGAAGGCTCCGAAACCCGCCAGGTCACCGAAGCGAGCAGTGGGTCTGCGGGGGTCAGAGGGGTCCAAAAGTGTGCTGTGGAGGTGAGTGATGGGTGCAAGTGTGGAGAGGTGAGTATCTGAGGTAAGTGCAAAGTGTTAGAAAAAGTGTACTTACCTTCGTTTCTTCCTGCAGGCTTCAAGAGTTGGGTATGCGGAGAGTCTCGCACCTCCGCGGCAGAGATGACAGATGGCCGCTGCATTCTCCAATGCAGCAACCATCTCATTTCTACAAAAGAAAGATGTTTGATGAGGTCTTGAATTCAAGAACTCATCAAACTTCAGAGAATGTCAGTGTTTGACACCTTCACAGAGCTGTCAAATGATGACAATTCATCTGTCAAAAATTTTTGACAGATGAAACGTCATACGTTGACATTCTCTGCAACCAGCTTTCCCTTAATCGGCCTGCTAAGCCCGCTGGGCGGGCTTAACAAGGTCAATCAAGGGAAAATAGCGTGGGTTGGCCGGAAGTTGATGGAGGCGGGACTGAAACCCGACAAGTGGGAGTCCCGCCTCCAAAAGCTCCCCATTGGCAAAATCCAGCCCGTTGAGTGCGTGGGCAAATACATGGCAGATGCAGTATAACGTGGATAATTGTGAAGTTATCCACTTTGGTAGGAAAATCAGAAAGGCCCCATTATTTAAATGGTGATAGATTGGGAAATGTTGATGTACAGAGGGACCTGGGTATCCTTGTACACCAGTCACTGAAAGCAAACATGCGGGTGCAGCAAGCAGTTAGGAAGGCAAATGGTATGTTGGCCTTCATTACAAGAGGATTTGAGTGCAGGAGCAAGGATGTCTTACTACAGTTATACAGGGCCTTGGTGAGACCACACCTGGAGTACTGTGTGCAGTTTTGGTCTCCTTACCTAAGAAAGGATATACTTGCCATAGAGAGAGTGCAGCGAAGGTTCACCAGACTGATTCCTGGGATGGCAGGACTGTCGTATGAGGAGAGATTGGGTCGACTAGGCCTGTATTCACTAGAGTTTAGAAGAATGAGAGGGGATCTCATTGAAACGTATAAAATTCTGACAGGGCTAGACAGACTGGATGCAGGGAGGATGTTTCCCCTGGCTGGGGGGTCTAGAACAAGGGGTCACAGTCTCAGGATACGGGGTAGGACATTTAGGACTGAGATGAGGAGAAATTTCTTCACTCAGAGGGTGGTGAACCTGTGGAATTCTCTACCACAGAAAGCTGTGGAGGCCAAGTCACTGAATATATTTAAGAAGGAGATAGATAGATTTCTAGACACAAAAGGCATCAAGGGGTATGGGGAGAGAGCGGGAATATGGTATTGAGATAGGGGATCAACCATGATCATATTGAGCAGGCTCGAAGGGCCGAATGGCCTACTACTGCTCCTATTTTTCTATGTTTCTATGTTTCTACAAATACCCATGAGATCCAGCTGCTTTTTAAATGGACCTACTGTATTTTATCCAGTGCAATAAATTTAAAATGAATCCAATGCTTCTTTTATTTACTTTGTCTTGAATTTACTAAAGACTGCTCTATTTTACAGACCGCTCTTCTATTCCAATCAGACGCTGTATTATCATAGCTGGGGTCTGAATGAAATTAATCTCGGCGTGGTTAATAGGCGCAGCATTGTATCGTTGCCTTTCCTGACAGGCTCTGTGTCCAACATCAAGCCTACTTCTGAAAAAAGTGATGACTTCATAATCTCGTGATTCATTTCTGTGTCACAGCTGATGATTCCAGTGCATTGTCTGCCCCGCTTGCTAACTTCTGTGTCCCATCAGCTGGTTACGGGGCTGCATGTTTTATAGCGAGGATAGCCTGAAGCTAATCCTTAGAATAGATGAAACACTGGCCAAGATGATTTAATACAATCTCTTTCTTCTTGTCCCTCTGAACCGCTTGCTGCAAAAAATATATATCATCTGCTAAGTCCGGCTCTTGTTGTGATCAACAGATTGCTGTGATATCATCATTTGCTGCCCAAATAAATATAATTTTTTATTCGTTATTTTTGGACTTCATATGAAGGCTGGTGAATCTTACACTTTTTCTTTAAGAACGTCAATGACACTTTTTGGAGCATAAATACTTTAGTAACGTTTTCACAGTGCAATATTCATCAGTTTAACCTCACAACGAGCTCGTCGTGTCACTGCTCTGAAGCAGCTTTCAGCTTTTGGCCTGCAGACTCTTGCTGCCACTGCAAGCTCTTGTCAGTAACGCATCAGGGTGCACTCCTTTAGGGGCGGGATTGGGCTACATCATTCTCCTTCCCCAACCAAAATATAGTTTTTCCAGCAACCTGGCTGAAAACTGCCCTAACACCCATAATACAAGGTGAGCTTGAATGCCAGTCAAGGCAGAAACTCCATTGTAAGCCTTTTGGGATGGGAGTGCACACCCTAATGCTTTCAGTCAAACTTTGTTAATAAAATTACGAGGGGCCGAGATAGAGTGGGATAGGAAGGACCTATTTCCCTTAGCAGAGAGGACAATAACCAAGGGGCATAGATTTAAAGTAATTGGTAGAAGGATTAGAGGGAAGTTGAGGAGAACTTTTTTCACCCAGAGGGTGGTGGGGGTCTGGAACTCACTGCCTGAAAGGGTGGTAGAGGCAGAAACCCTTATCGCATTTAAAAAGCACTTGAAGTGCCGTAACCTACAGGGCTATGGACCAAGAGCTGGAAAGTGGGGATTAGGCTGGAGAGCTCTTTTTCGGCCGGCATGGACATGATGGGCCGAATGGCCTCCTTCTGTGCCGTAAATTTCTATGATTCTATGTGGGAAAAATTCAGTTGGTTGTGCCTCCCGTTAGCGTCTTAAGAGGGCGCTAATGGGGTGCAAAGCAACTAGCGCCTGGGCGCGGCGATGTTTGCGCCGCTCGCGAAATTAACTAGACATTTTGCGGCGGCGCTAAACACTACCGCCACGATCTCCTGCGCCGGCAGATCGTGACGTCAGTCGAGTGCGCAACGCCCCGGCAGCGCCCCGGAGCGGATATTGAGTGGCGCCCCCTGCCTTACCGCCTGCCGCTAGCAACGACAGGTTGAGGGGAGCGTTTTGCAGTCAGGTAGGGACTGGGGGAGCGCTATTTAAAGGTGACCGCTTCCTGCCTTTTTTTGCTGGCGACATTTTTGAACCACGCATTCTGAGAGAGAGAGAGAGAGACTTCTGGAGAGATTCAACGCTGTGTGAAGGAGTTTTGGGTACTGAGCAGCACTTTGCAGGTCCATTTTGATTTGCCCTTCCTTGCATCGATTTAGAAGAGACTGTGGGGGCTGCATTCTGAGCTCTTTCCCTGGGCCTCTCCATTGTTCTTTCCAGCAGATTTGATGTACAGGTCTCTCCAGGCCGAGATTCAATGCTGCAATGAGCAGGATGTGGATGGAAAGCAAGATCAACCCTCCCCTTTAAGAACTGGCCGGCGCCATTGTGTCTGTGTTCCATTGCTGACTGACATCACATGAGCTTCGCCAGCGCTCTGAGTTAGTGCCTCGCTCCTCGGCCTTTGCGCCTTAAGACAGATGTGTAGCGCCTGATTTAGCGCTCCAATCACCTCCAGTGGCGATAAAAGTCAAGTTTGCAGTCGGAGGCGATAATTAGCGCCAATCGCTAATCTTTGCGCCCGGCCGATAATTGCGCCCCAAACGGGGCGATACTGAATTTTTCCCCCTATGATTCTAATTCCAAAGTAAGCCAAATTAGTCCAATTTCAGTTAATTCACAGAACTTGGCTTTGTTCAGATACCATCCAAAAAAAGGCAAAGTATATTCACTGAGGACATGAGCTGGAGATCTAGTGACAAAGGTTGGGAGATGGTTTTAAACTTAGTGCCTCTCAAAAATTTTTCAAACTGCTTCACATACAATGAAGACCTTGAAATACAGTGACCGTTGTTATGTAGACAAAAATGCGCACATAGTAAGATCTCACGAAAGGTAACGTAATAATTCTTGAAGTATGGGCCACAGTCACAGTTCATTTTTAGAGCTGAAAAAATGGGCCTATTTTTGGCACAAGTCACCTTGACAACATGCTATACATCTCTGCAGAGCCACCTGTGACTGGCAAGCTAAGGAGAACGTGACTGCTCCATCGTGTGCAAGCATTGACAGCAGTGACAAAATCCTGCCCTTTGTCATCAGTAACGCAATAACTTCACAATGCTTCCGCTGTGCAGCAGCTTCTTCTATATTACAACAGGAGAAAGGCGTCATTCATGACCTCAGACCGGCCCATGCCTGGGTGAAGCACAAGACACACATAGAGGGTTGCTAAATTCTCGAGAGTTGTGCAGCCTGTATTCATGAGATGCCCAACCTGCACAGCACAAATCTCTTTTATTCTGCTACCCAAAACTACCTCAATGCAGACATCGTCAATCACTTTAAAATTGGCAAAATAAACAACAACAACAACTTGTATTTATATAGCGCCTTTAACATAGTAAAACGTCCCAAATTTGACACCGAGCCACATAAGGAGAAATTAGGGCAGGTGACCAAAAGCTTGGTCAAAGAGGTAGGTTTTAAGGGGCGTCTTAAAGGAGGAAAAGGAGGTAGCGAGGCGGAGAGGTTTAGGGAGGGAATTCCAGAGCTTAGGGCCTAGGCAACTGAAGACACGGCCACCAATGGTGAAGTGATTATAATCAGGGATGCTCAAGAGGACAGAATTAGAGGAGCGCAGATATCTCGGGGGTGGGGGCGGGTTGTGGGGCTGAAGGAGATTACAGAGATAGGGAGGGGTGAGGCCATGGAGGGATTTGAAAACAAGGATGAGAATTTTGAAATCGAGGCGTTGCTTAACTGGGAGCCAATGTAGGTCAGCAAGCACAGGGGTGATGGGTGAACGGGACTGGGTGCGAGTTAGGACACGGGCAGCCGAGTTTTGGATCACCTCAAGTTTACGTAGAGTAGAATGTGGGAGGCCAGCCAGGAGTGTGTTGGAATAGTCAAGTCTAGATGATGAGAGAGATAGGGAATATGATGAAACAAAAAAAGAGGGTGTATAATGCATGTCAGGTGAATTCTTCAAGTGAGAGCCAGGCCAAATACAATAAGTTGAGAGGGGGAGTGAAGAGGAAAATAAGACTGGCAAAGAGAGAATATGAGAATAGAATGGCAGTTAACATAAAAGGGAACCCAAAAATCTTCTACCGGCATGTAAACAGTAAGCGGGTAGTAAGAGGCGGGGTGGGGCCTATTAGGGACAAAGAAGGTGATATATGCTTAGAGGCGCAGGGCAAGGCTAGAATACTCAGTGAGTACTTTGTATCTGTGTTTACTAAGGAAGAGGATGCTGACAAAATATCGGTAGTAGTGGAGATGGTAGAGGAAATGGATGGGGTGAAATTTGATAGGCAGGATGTACTGGAAAGGCTGGGTATACTTAGAGTGGACAAGTCGCCTGGTCCAGATGGCTGGCATCCCAGGTTGCTAAGGGAAGGGGGGGAGGAGATAGCGGAAGGGCTTGCCATAATCTTCCAATCTTCCCTAGATACAAGGGAGGTGCCAAAGGATTGGAAAGTGGCAAATGTGACACCCTTGTTCAAGAAAGGGTGTAAGGACAATCCTAGTAACTACAGGTCGGTCAGTTTAACATCAGTGGTGGATAAGGTTTTAGAAACAATAATCAGGGAAAAAATTAACAGGCACTTGGAGAGGTTTAAGCTAATTAAGGAGAGCCAACACGGATTTGTAAAAGGCAGATTGTGTTTGACTAATCTAATTGAATTTTTTGTTGAAGTAACAGAGGAGGTTGATGAAGGGAATGCAGTGGATGTTGTCTATATGGTTTTTAAGAAAACGTTTGACAAAGTACCACATAAAAGGCTGGTTAACAAAATTGAGGCTCATGGAATAGGAGGGTCAGTGTCAGCTTGGATAAGAAATTGGCTTAAGGATAGAAAACAACATGGTAAATGGTTGTTTTTCAGACTGGAGGATGGTAGACAGTGGTGTTCCCCAAGGGTTAGTGCTAGGACTATTGTTTTTTTTTTGATATACATAAATGACTTGGATATTGGAATATAGAGTAAAATTTCAAAATTTTACCAAACTTGGAGGTGTGGCAAACAGTGAGGAGGATACAAATCAACTGCAACAGGACATAGAAAGGCAGACAAGTGGCAGATGGAATTTAATATCGAGAAGTGTGAGGTTATGCATTTTGGCAGAAGGGATAGGGCGAGACAATATAGACTTAATGGCACAGTTCTAAAGAGTGTGCAGGGAGAGAGGGACTTGGGGGTTCATGTGCATAGATCTTTGAAGGTGGCAGGACATATTGAGAGAGTGGTTAGCAAAGCATATGGGATCTTGGGCTTCATAAATAGAGGTATTGAGTACAAAAGCAGGGAAGTTATGCTGAACCTTTATAAAGCTCTGGTTAGGCCACAACTAGAGTATTGCGTCCAGTTCTGGTCACCACACTTTAGGAAAGATGTGAAGGTCCTTGAGAGGGTGCAGAGGAGATTTACCAGAATGGTTCCAGGGATGAGGGATTTTAGCTACAAGGTTAGGTTGGAGAAGCTGGGGTTATTCTCCTTGGAGCAAAGGAGGTTGAGGGGAGATTTGATAGAGGTGTACAAGATTATGACGGGTTTGGATAAGGTAGACAGAGAAAGGCTGTTCCCATTAGCTGATGGGTCAAGAACTAGGGGACACAGATTTAAGGTTTTAGGCAAGAGATACAGGGGGGAGGTGAGGATGAACTTTTTTACGCAGCGAGTGGCAATGACCTGGAACTCGCTGCCGACGAGGGTGGTGGAAGCGGAGACGATCAATGATTTGAAAAGGAAATTGGATAGGCATTTGAGGGGGATAAACTTGCAGGGCTACAGGGATAGAGTGGGGGAATGGGACTGACTGGATTGCTCCACAGAGAGCTGGCATAAACTCGATGGGCCGAATGGCCTCCTTCTGTGCCATAATGACTCTATGACTATGACTATGACAAAGGCATGGATGAGGGTTTCAGCAGTGGATGAGCTGAGGCAGGGGTGGAGACGGGCGATGTTACGGAGGTGGAAGTAGGAGGTCTTTGTTATGCTGTGGATATGTGGTCGGAAGCTTATTTCAGGGTCAAATATGACACCAAGGTTGCGAACAGTGCGGTTCAGCCTCAGACAGATGTTAGGGAGAGGGATGGAGTCAGTGGCTAGGGAACGGAGTTTGTGGCGGGGACCGAAAACAACGGCTTCGGTCTTCCCAATATTTAATTGGAGAAAATTTCTGCTCATCCAGAACTGGATGTCGGACAAGCAGTCTGACAATTTAGAGACCGTGGATTGGGTCGAGAGAAGTGGTAGAGAGGTAGAGCTGGGTGTCGTCAGCGTACATGTGGAAACTGACGCTGTGTTCTCAGATGATGTCGCCATTGGGCAACATGTAGATGAGAAATAGGAGGGGGCCAAGGATAGATCCTGGAGGGACACCAGAGGTAACGATGCGGGAGTGGGAAGTGAAACCGTTGCAGGTGAATCTCTGGCTACAATTAGATAGATAAGAATGGATCCAGGCGAGTGCAGTCACACCCAGCTGGAGGGCGGTGGAGAGGCATTGGAGAAGGAAGTCGGTTAGCAGTGGAGAATAGAATCCGGGGTTTATCTTTGCATTCCAGAATGATTCTGGAATAGAGGGAAATTTTGGCAGACGAGAGCAGGGCCCAATAATGCAGCCATTTTATACTCTGCACCATCATTTACTTGAGTGCACTGTAATGACTGATGTGGAAATTGGACCCTTTAACGTGAACTTTTTTGTGGGGCTCTGATCTCCGCATGAAGTGCAGTGAGGCTGAGATTTCATCCTGCCTGATCAAACCTCACCCTCGCAAAGGGCATGAATACTGACTGCAGCAAAGTCAATGTGATAATGACCAGATATGTTTTTAGTGATTTTTTTGAGGGATAAATATTGGCCAAGACGCCGGGGATAACTCCCCTGCTCTTCTTTGAAATAGTGCCATGGGACCTTTTACGTCCACCTGAGAGAGCAGACGGGGCCTCGGTTTAACGTCTCATCTGAAAGACAGCAACCCCGACAGTGCAGCACTCCCTCAGTACTGCACTGGTCAGCTTAAATTTTCTGTTTAAGTTTCTAGAGTGGGACTTGAACCCACAACCTTCTGACTCAGAAGGGGAGAGTGCTATCACTCAACCAAGGCTGACACTTATGAAGGAAAAGCCATGCAGATCCTAGTCGGGGAGGACATTGAGGGTGCTGGAAATTGGGATATATGAGCTTTGTTCCAAAGGAAACCATTCTAACCTTTTTACACATGTCTGGGGAAGATGAACTATGCCCAATGCATCCAATCCTGACTGTATTTTAGAGCGTAGGACATCACTCACTTCCCAGACACCAACCTAGAGATATTCACCTGGGGGAAACTAGAAGGTGAGTCAGAGGAGAGTGCACGGGGTGGAAAAGAGCACAAGTGAACAGGAGAAGCTGGGGTTGAACATGCTGAAGCAAACATTGCAGACTAGAAGGTCAAGATTCTTTGGTTCAAGGGCCTGGAGCTAGATCTCATGGTCTTGCTTTTAAAATAAGGACAGTTGTAGAACATCAAACATGTGTGCAGGCATTGGGGACAGTGACAGACAATGTGCAGTGGATGCAGGTAAATATGAGGAGTCTAATAACCACATCTGTCACATCTGCAGTATCCAGATGGGTGGGTTTGCAGTCAACCCTTGTGCATGTGACAGCTCCAGGAACATCTGCAGAGGAGGTTCCCCTGACAAAGGCCCTAAAGGCAGTCTGTGCTTCCAGCATGGATGCTCAGACTGCTGGCATAGAATCCTGGGGTGCCGTATTGACAAGGTTTCTCTTCCAGCCTCACAATAATTGAGGCAGAGTGGCAGGCAAGCATCTCACAGGCCTTTGTTGATCCCACTGGTACAATTAGGTGTACTTTCCTGAAGATCAGTAGCCAAGCAGAGCCAGTGCCCAGTACCATTGGCAGGGCAGGAATGTGCTTAGATGATGGTGTTTCTCAGGATAGCAGCACATGGTACTCCCTCCAATAACTGCACATATGACCAATATGTCAGCTGTGGCTCAGTGGGTAGCACTCTCTAGGTGGGAGGGGCTAGGAGTGAGCTGGTGCTGCTGGGTGCTTGATTACTGCAGGGAGTTAGAGTGAGTTTGTAAAAAGCTGGTGGTGGTTTTTTTTTCAGCTTTTAGGGCCTTTTTGGTCCTTAAACAGCAGCCATTGGAGTCCGGAGTGCCGGGCCCCTCAGAGGACAATGTTCCCAGGATGAATTTAATCAGGGGAGAAAATGTCGGGGGAAGGGAGAAAAAAAAGGCCCAAAGATTTGGGTTGGGACCCCAGGAGGTTTGGAAAAGAAAACACAGTGGTGGTTCAGTGTGAGGATAAGGAGATACGAGCTTGGGATATTATCCAGGCGGTACATGAGGACTGCGGTGAGGGAAGCTGCTTTGCCTGCTGAATGTTGGGTTCGAGGTAACAGTCAGTGGACGAGAGGAGGCGGAAAGACTTTTACTAAGTCTGAAGATTGGAGATAAGTTCTTGGAATATCTCTGCTATATTCTGAAGAGGTGTTGGACTCATTCTTAAACCTGCCGGTTTATATTGCGGACGATGTGCTAATAAAAATGTTGGAGTCGTGGGACATTAAAATTTGCTTGGCAATAAAGAGGAGATACTATCCAGGAACGCGGGTAGCAGATGGAACCCGTTACTTAAAGGTGCGGTTTCCAGAGGGGGTGAACTCATTGCTGCATAGCATGAAATTCACTAAAAACAGATTATCTGGTCATTATCACATTGCTGTCTGTGGGAGCTTGCTGTGCACAATTGGCTGCCGCGTTTCCTACATTACGACAGCGTCTCCACTTCAAAAAGTACTTCATTGGCTGTAAAACGCTTTGGGGCGCCCAGTGGTTGTGAAAGGCGCTCTATAAATTCAAGTCTTGCTTTCTTTTATGAGATAAGGACCACCTCGGTCCCAAGAGCTCCCTCTACTACCGTGACAGACAATCACCTCACGCTGTAAGAAGGTACCGATCACACTCTGGCACCAAGGGATAATAGGTGGAAAAATGTAGTTGTCACACAGAAAAAAAAGGATTGCATTAAAGTTTTGGTTGCATTAAATTTATTGTGCATCCTCTCATTGTTCTTCATAAGTTTGAAAGCTGCTTTCATCGAGTGGAATGAATGGGAGCAGTCGCAGTGTGATTTGCAGCACACAGGGAGGTTTTTATTGATGATTGTATATCAGTGATGGGAAGATGTGCCCAGGATTGCTCCTGCAGTATATCAGTATGGTGCGAATGTGCTTTACAGCCAGCAGAGGCTTGTCCTCCACACCCTCCTCAGGCTGCTGTGACTCCTTCTTGGGCAAATGCAGGTTGGAGTGACTCTGCCTGCATCTTGTGGGGCGGAGGCACTGGTGAATGGGTGCCATGCATCTCCAATGTAGTCCTCACCGGCCTGCTCTCCCCTCCATTACTCCTCTATTTCTTTCAGGAAATGAATGGTAGAGGGGAATCCCTAATAAGAAGGCCGTTGCACCCCATCTGAACAAGGGAGGGTGAAACAGCCACTCCACAGCAAAGGGCAGAAAGCCAGAGGCTAAAGTAGTCGGCAGGAGCATTAAAAGAAATCCAAAATCAGAGGAGAAATAAGGGTCCTGCAAAACTTTCAAATATTTGTGCCTAGCTTCTTTAAATGTATTTCCATCTTTTCTCCAGCGCCTAGGCAGGGGGTGGTGTTAGAGCCGTGCAACTGTCCAGAGCCGCGAGCCAGTCAGGGCCTCTCGCGGATCTAGTCCCTGTAACTGGCCAGCCACTGGCAGTATTGGTCAATCCAGACAGGCTGAGCGCTCAGCACTTCCTTTCTGCACGACTGGTCAGTCTGGACCTTCCCCACCATCGGTGAAGTCGGGGGTGGCATTAGTCCGGTCCAACCCGTGCAGTTGCAGAGTCAGGGGCCCCGAGCGGTTGCAGTCCCCAAACTGAAACTTTACACAAGGCCGTCCCGACAAGGCGGACACCACCCCTGAATGCCTCTGTTAAAAGGGGCGTGATTGCCGCTGAGTATTCTCGGGATGTGGGCATCGGTGACAAGGCCTGCATTTGCTGCCCAGCCATAGCTGCCCTGAGAAGGTGCTGGTTGCCTGCCTTCTTGAACCGCTGCCGTCTCTGTGGCAAAGGTGCTTCGAAAGTGCTGTTAGGTAGGGAGATCAAGATCTTAACCCAGCAACGATGAAGGAACGGAAATAAATGCCCTAGTCAGGGTGGTGTGTAACTTGGAGGTGGAAATGAGGTTAAATAGGATGGATGACATCATCTGAATGCACCCTTCTGCTATCCATTGGAAATGATAGTGGGAATTTGAGTGGGTGTTAAAGTGGGTGAGGATCAGCCTGGCAGAACATAAGAACATAAGAAATAGGAGCAGGAGTAGGCCATTTGGCCCTTTGAGCCTGCTCCGCCATTCAACAAGATTGTGGCTGATCTTCTACCTCAACTCCACCTTCCCGCACTATCCCCATATCCCTTAATTCCCTTTGTTCCCAAAAATGTATCGACCTCTGTCTTGAATATACTCAACGACTGAGCATCCACAGCTCTCTGGGGTAGCGAATTCCAAAGGTTCACAACCCTTCGAGTGAAGACATTTCTCCTCATCTCAGTCCTAAATGGCTGACCCCTTATTCTGTGACTGTGATCCCGTGTTCTAGACTCCCCAGCCAGGGGAAACATTTTCTCAGCATTAACCCTGTCAAGCACCTTAAGAATTTTATATGTTTCAATTAGATCACCTCTCATTCTTCTAAACTCTAGGGAATATCGGCCTAGTCTACTCAATCTCTCCTCATAGGGCAATCCCCTCATCCCAGGGACCAGTCTAGTGAACCTTCATTGCACTCCCTCTAAGGCAAGTATGTCTTTCCTTAGGTAAGGAGACCAGAACTGTGCACAGTACTCCAGGTGTGGCCTCACCAATGCCCTCTATAATTGTAGTAAGACTTCTTTACTCTTATACTCTAATCCCTTTGTAACAAAAGCTAACATACCATTTCCTCTGAATGCTAACATTTCCCAATCTCCCACCATTCAAAAAATATTCTGCTTTTTTGTTTTTCCTACCACCAAGTGGATAACTTCACACTTCCCCACACTGTATTCCATTTTCCATGTTCTTTGCCACTCAGTCAACCTGTCTATATCTCTCTGCAGCCTCTTTGTGTCCTCCTCACAGCTTACTTTCCCACCTAACTTTGTATCATCAGCAAACTTGTCCCTTCATCTAAGTCATTAATATAGATTGTAAATAGCTGAGGCCCAAGCACTGATCCTTGCGGTACCCCGCTAGTTACAGTCTGCCAACCCGAAAAAGTCCTGTTTATTCCTACTCTCTGTTTTCTGTCCATTAACCAATCCTCAATCCATGCTAATATATTACCCCCAATCCCATGCGTCCTAATTTTGTGTAATAACCTCTTGTGTGGCACCTGAACGAATGTTTTTTGAAAATCCAGATAGACTACATCCACTGGTTCCCCCTTATCCATCCAGATTTGTCAAACACAATTTCCCTTTCATAAAACCATGTTGACTCTGCCTAATCATATTACGATTTTCTAAGTGCCCTGTTACCACGTGTCTAAGAATAGATCCTAGCATTTTGCCGACTATTGATGTCAGGGTAACTGACCTGTAGTTCCCCATTTTTTTCTCTTCTTCCTTTCGTAAATAGCAGGGTTATGTTTGCTACCTTCCAATCCTTGGGGACTGTTCTAGAATCTAGGGAATTCTGGAAGATTAATACCAGTGCATCCACTATCTCTGTAGTTACCTCTTTTAAAACCCTAGGATGCAGGTCGTCATGTCCAGGGGATTTGTTGCCACTTAGTCCCATTAATTTCTCCAGTACTATCTCTTTACTGATTTCTTTAAGTTCCTCATTCTCTCTAGACCCTTGGGGCGCGATTTTGCCAGCCCTGGGGAGGCGGGTTTAGAGGCGGGACTGCCGGGAAAATGGCAGAATCTGGGGGTGGGTACCCATCCCGCCCCCAACCCACCTCCGTGCCATCTTGCCAGGAGGCGGGTAACCGGTCCCGTCTCCTGGAGGTGGGAAGGGGATTACAGCCACTTAACTGCCTGTTAACAGGTAGTTAACAGGCAGTTAAGAGGATTATCCCCATTTTTCCAACAGAGGCGTGGGCTTCCCGACGTCGGGTCACCGAGGCGAACAGTGGGTCTGTGGGGGTTGGAGGGGTCCAAAAGTGCACTGTGAAGGTAAGTGATGGGTGCAAGTGTGGCAAGATAAGTATGTGAGGTGAGTGGAAAGTGATGGAAAATGTTTACTTACCTTTGTTTCTTCCTACAGGCTTCAACAGTTGGAGATGTGGAGAGTCTCGCTTCTCACCGGCAGAGATGACAGATGGCTGCTGCATTCTCTGATGCAACAACTATCAAATTTCTGCTCACAAAAGAGGTTTGATGAGTCTTGAATACAAGGACTCATCAAACAACATAGAATGTCAATGTTTGACAGCTTCACAGAGCTGTCAAACGATGACAATTCATCTGTCAAAAATTTTTGACAGATGAAATGTCATACGCTGACGATCTCTGTAACCGGCTTCCCCTTAATTGGCCTGCTAAGTCCGCTGGGCGGGCTTAACAAGGTCAATCAAGGGAAAATAGCATGGGTTGGCCACAAGTTGATGGAGGCAGGACTAAAACCCGACAAGCAGCAGTCCCGCCTCCAACGCCACTGACAAAATCGCCCCCCAAGTTCCCCGAAATGTTTTTTGTGTCTTCTACCGTGAAGACAGATACAAAGTATTTGTTTAATGTCTCTACCATTTCCTTATTGTCCATTATAATTTCTCCTGTCTCTGCCTCTAATGGGCCCATGTTTACTTTCACTGATCTCTTCCTATTTACATACCTATAGAAATGTTTACAATCTGTTTTTATGTCTCTTGCTAATTTACTCTCATATTCTATTTTCTCTTTCCTTATCAATTTCATGGTCCTCCTTTGCTGAATTCTAAAATCCTCCCAATCCTCAGGCTTACTACTCTCTTTGGCAACATTATAAGCCTCTCCCTTTGATCTAATACTATCTTTAACTTCTCTTATTAGCCACGGTTGGACCACTTTTCCTGTGGGATTTTTGTGCCTTAAAGGAATGTATATTTGTTGTAAATTATATATTAATTCTTTAAATGCTAGCCATTGCTTGTCTACCATCATATCTTTTAATGTAGTTTCCCAATCTACCTTAGCCAACTCGCCCCTTCATACCTACATAGATTTAAGACCTAGTTTCAGACTTAACTAAATCACTTTCAAACTCAATATAAAATTCTACCATATTATGGTCACTCTTCCCTAAAGACCCCTTTACTACAAGGTTATTAATTAACCCTTTCTCGTTGCACAATACTGAATCTAAAATAACCTGTTCCCTATTTGATTCCTCAACATACTTATCTAGAAAACTATCTTGCATGCATTCCATGAATTCGTCCTCCACACTATTACTGCAAATTTGGTTTGACCAGTCTATATGTAGATTAAAGTCCCCCATAATTACTGTATTACTCTTGTTACATGCGCTTCTAATTTCCTGATTTATACTCTGCCCTACATTACAACTATTGTTTGGGGGCCTATAAACAACTCCCACCAATGTTTTCTGCCCCTTGCTGTTTCTTAGCTCCACCCAAACTGATTCTACTTCGTGATCTCCACCACATTTCCAGCCCTTCCCCCACTGACATACCACCCAAAATTGGGCAGTAAGCAGAGAAGAGTCCAGCTGTAAAATCCCAGTTTGTGAATAGAATTTGAGTTTACACTGAATACTGAACTTGCATAAATGCAGCTAAGTATAAAAGTGCACGGCAAACAAGAGCGCAGTTTGGAAAATGCAGCAGACAGTGCAAACTGCATTCAGGCAAAGTATTATAGAATTTAACCTATTGTGGCTCTATTCTATACTCAATTTACCACATAATAAAAATAGACAGAGGGTTTCAGGCTTTAGTATATAGAGTAGAGTCCAGAGACTTGAGCACAAAAATCTAGGCTGACACTCCAGTGCAGTGCTGAGGGAGTGCTGCACTGTCTGAGGTGCCGTCTTTCAGATGAGACGTTAAAACTGAGGCCCCATCTGCCCTCTCAGGTGGACGTAAAAGATCCCATGGCACTATTTCAAAGAAGAGCAGGGGAGTTATCCCCGATGTCCTGGCCAATATTTATCCCTCAATCAACATCACTAAAAACAGATGATCTGGTCGTTATCACATTGCTGTTTGTGGGAGCTTGCTGTGCACAAATTGCCTGCCGCGTTTCCTACATTACAACAGTGACTGCACTTCAAAAGTATTTCATTGGCTGTAAAGCGCTTTGGGACGTCTGGTGGTCGTGAAAGGCGCTATAGAAATGCAAGTCTGTCTTTCTTTCAAGTTACATGTCATAAGCCTGGACAGATAAATGCAAATTGCTTAACCAGATTAACATGCTGTGTACTTACTACACCGGTGCCAGTTTTGCAAGACATGAAGATGATAAAATGATAAAATGCATATCTGTCAGAACATTGCACATCCATGGTTTGACTGTACCTAAAAATTAAAAGGTCCAGAGAAAATAGTGAAGTCTTTGCTAAGATTGTGATAAATACTGCAGATTACATCATGATTTGGCTATGAAAAGACTTTAAGCTCTCTCAATCACAAATGAACACAATTTTAAAGTGTGATGCTGTCTGAAGTATATTTGAAAACTGGTAATAAATTATGGTTGGCAGCACTCAACATGTGTAACATAATAAAGGCCACTTAAATAGATAATTTATTATAAAAAAAACAGACAGCCAACAGATGGCCATTCTTCCAATGCCAATACTTCAATTACTGGAATAGCAGGAGATCTTATTTCAAAATCTCTTTATATACAGTTTGCACCACTGTGCAAAAAGCTAACTTATTGTGAATACTCTAGGATTTTTATGGGCCTTTAAAGCTGCCATCGCCTCCAATTTAAAATTCTCATCCTGGTGTTTAAATCCCTCATGGCCTCACTCCTCCCCATCCTTGTCACCACCTCCAGCACTGCATCTCCCATTCCTCTGACTCTGGCTTCTTGTACAACGTCCCCTCCCTTTGCCCCACTACTGTCGCTGTGCCTTCAGCCATCTGGCCTCCCTAAACCCCTTGGCCACTCCACTTCCCTCCCCTCCTTAAACGCACCTCTTTAGCCAAGCTTTTGGTCAGCCCTCCGAATATCTCGTTCTTTGGCTCATTGTCCATTGCTGTTTGATCACGCCTCTGTCAAGCGCCCTGGGATGGTTTTCTATGTTAAAGGTGCTATATAAATGCAAGATGTTGTTGTTGTTAAACAGCAAAACTTATGGTAATTTGGGAATCAGAAAAGTAAGGTTGGTTGGAGCGTAGAGGTTTCTGTGTAATACAGGCTGAGTTGTATGTAAAAAGAAATGTGCTACAAGACCACCATTAATAGGAGGCTGCAATTATCGTGTGACAAGTTCACACGGGCACTTTCCATTATAAACATGGACATAGGAAGTTATAAGGAGATTAATTTGATGCAAAGTATGGCAAAAACATGACAAGAGGAAGCAAGGTTTTGTAGACAGAAAGTGTGTGCAGGTATAAGATTTTTAATATCTTATAGATTTTTTAGTTGATGTTTTTGCGCCTAGACCTATAAGACCTTTAAGGAACACTAACTCCCCCCCACCCCCCCCCGCAATTTTGAAATGATCGCTGCCTTTAGTTCAGCTGATAAGATGCTTGCTCATTGATTGTGATCAATATGTCACATATGGATGTACCCTCTACCCAATGCCAATCATTGGCTGGTACGTAGAGGATGCAAGTTCAAAACATAGAAAAATAGGAGCAGGAGTAGGCCATTCGGCCCTTCGAGCCTGCTCCGCCATTCAATATGATCATGGCTGATCCTCTATCTCAATACCATATTCCCGTTTTCTCCCCATACCCCTTGATGCCTTTTGTGTCTAGAGGGGGAATAAATTGGCTGAGAGATGATTGCTGGCCAGAACGCCAGGAGAAGTCTCTGCTCTTCTTCAAATACTGCCACTGCATCATTAACCTCCAACTGAATAGATAGACAGAACTTTGGTTTAATGTGTCATCCCAAGAGCACATCTCTGACAATGCAACACTGTTTCACTGCAGTTTTGATTATGCACATAAATTCTGTTGTGGGCCTTGACCCTTTGGCAAGAGTCCTACCACGTGAGGCCAAGCTTGTTTCTTAACATCGCACATTGGAGCTGGCTATTGGCAAAATAAGATCACATTTTTAATATCATAAATCACTTTGTATGACAACAACAACAACAACCTGTATTTATATAGTGCCTTTAACGTAGTAAAGCGTCCCAAGGTTCTTCACAGGCGCGTTATAAAACAAAATTTGACACCGAGCCATATAAGGAGATATAGGGCAGATGACCAAAAGCTTGGTCAAAAAGGTAGGTTTTAAGGAGCGTCTTAAAGGAGGAAAGAGAGGCCGAGAGGTGGAGAGGTTTAGGGAGGGAATTCCAGAGCTTAGGGCCTCGGCAGCTGAAGGCACGGCCACCAATGGTGGAGCGATTAAAATCAGGGAGGCTCAAGAGGCCGGAATTAGAGGAGCGCAGCTATCTCGGGGAGGTTGTGGGGTTGGAGGAGATTACAGAGACAAACATAACATATTTTTCAAGTGAAAGAGTAAAACGACAGCTACTTATTGCAGCTCAGGAGAGTGAGTTAACTGCGCTGGTCTCCCACACCTATCTTTCTAACGTGCCATTGGGCTTCCCGTAAGCCAGCTGTACCGTGCGAGCCCGGCATTCCATACATGCGCTGACCGGCCCTGACAATTTGGCGCACGTGCGAAATAGTAACATCACTATGCTGCGTAGTGGCACCACCACCAACGGGCCCTGTGCCCACTGGAGGAGAATACTTATTGCCTGTTGGGAGACCCAGGCTTGGGAGGGGGGGGCGGCTGGCAGCCGAAGATTAATATAAAGGCAGCTTCACATGATCAGTTTTTGCTTTCGACCACACTATCTTGACAATGTGATCAGGTTCTCACAGCACTCAAGAAAGAAAAGACTTGCGTTTATATAACATCTCATTACATCCGCAAGGAGGCCTGAAGTGCTTTTACAACCAATGAATTACTTTTAATGTGCAACCACTTTCATTATGTCGGCAAACGCAGCAGCCGATTTTATGCACAGCAATGTCCCAACAATTAGAAAATGAGATTAATGACCGGATAATCTGCCGTTTGTGCTGCTGGATGAGGGATGAATATTGGCCAGGGCACTGGGCACACTCCCTGCTTTCCTTCAAATAGTTCCTTGGGATCTTTTACAAACACCTGAACAGACAGATGGGGTCTCGGTTTAACACCTCATTGGAAAGACTTGTAAAATCCCGTGACTTAAAGCCGTGGTGCCGGACTTAGTGAAGTCTGACAAGGTTAATGCCGAGAAACTATGCAATTTCAGGAAGGGAACATTTCTACCTTGTTGCAATACTCAGTGTAAATTTTATGATGTTCATAAAATGCCGCATCTTGTTTATTTATGAATGAATTATACCTAAAATAAATGTAACTAGAATCCTTTATTTATAGTTATAGGATGCATGAAAACAGGCTTTAACTAGAGCTTTACAGTAGACAGAATTTATCACTGTTTCGTCAGCATTTCATTTCCTCGCTGCACTATTTTTAGCACACTAGTTAACACATTCATGATAAATTCATTGCAGCTATTTTAATACAGTCATTAACCCATTTTATAAAACAGATTAATGGTTAAAATAGCACCGACAGAAACTGAATGCAGATACATGAATAATGCTGAATGGACATTAAACTTAAAATAGTTTTTCGTGGGTTCTGCTAATGACTCACTGAGTAAACGCACCACCCAGTGCAGTACTGAATCATACAGACCTAGATGTTCTAAGTCCGTTTCCTGATCAGAACACAAGGATATAAGAATTAGGAGCAGGAGTAGACCAGACGGCCCCTCGAGTCTGCTCCGCCATTCAATAAGATCATGGCTGATCTTCCACCTCAACTCCATCTTCCCGCACTATCCCCATATCCCTTGATTCCCCCAGAGTCCAAAAATCTATCGACCTCAGCCTTGAATATACTCAACGATTCAGCATCCACAACCCTCTGGGGCAGAGAATTCCAAAGATTCACAACCCTCTGAGTGAAGAAATTCCACCTCATCTGAGTCTTAAATGACTGACCCTTAATCTTGAGACTATGCCCCCTAGTTCTAGAATCCTGAGACTATGCCCCCCAGTTCAAGATCTCCATTGGGTTAGCTCATTTCAAAGAGGATGCTAGTGAGGGTGTTACAATGGACCTGAATGTCTGGAGGTGGAAAGAACATCAGTCAGGGTCCCTACGCCTGAATGGCTATCCTCTGTGTGGATGACAACTGAGGAAAGGATCAAGCCTGACTGTGAGGTGCCCTAACATTAAACAGCATGACCAACGCTATGGCCTCTCTCCACTGATGGAAGTGAGAGCTAAATGTGCCCAAGCCTTCAGACACTGACCACATCTCAAATTGCGGGATGGAGGATCATCTGCTTAGTCGCGGAGCTTCGGGAGCACCTTCCTCCATCAGCCCTGGAAAGGCAGAGATGCCAAAGGTCACTCTGCTTGAGGTGCCTGAGGCCCTTCCTAGGACTGAAGAAAAAAATGAGTCTTCAGGTTGGAAGGAAGACTCTTATCTCATAAAGGATTGTTACCTTTCTCTTCTAAAGGTCTGGGGCCATTCAAACGGCCTCAGTAGAAGTCGCACCAGCTCTCAGCTGGCAATAATTCTGCTGAGGCCTTAATAGAGTGAGCCGGGTGGAATTCCTGGGTATTCTCCCAGACCTGCCTCCTCGATATTGTCTGATGGGGAGCGGGATGGGGGTGGAGACAGGCAGAATGCCTGCCCATGGCACCCCTCCCCCGGCAGAGAATGGCTCCATAGAAATAAGGGGGGAGGAATCCTGGCAGAACCAGAGTCCACCCCAAATTCTGGCTGCCAGCCGCCAATCTGCCCACTCTCTGCCCTTGATCCGGGCCAGAACTTCGGCCCCTTCCTATCCGGAATCACTTGGATGAGATACTGGAGCTTTGTTGGTGCCTGTGGCACCATTCCCGAGCATGAACCAGCTCCTTAAGGATAGCAGGAAATTGGGGGGGGGGGGGGGGTGTGGGAGGGGGGGACCTCTATTCCCCCCTAAAGACCTTCCTGAGTGAAAGGATTAAAACAACTAGCTTCAAGTCTTTAAGAATCATAGAATCACAGAACGGTTACAGCACAGAAGGAGGCCATTCGGCCCCTCGAGCCCGTGCCGGCAAGATCATAATAAAAGTTAGCAGTGGATTTCTGGGTCGAGGTAACTACTCTGAACATGTTGGGGCAGAAGATATTAAAACAGTAGCAAGATTAACGCCTGAAGGCTTCAGCTCGAACTTGCTCTAGCAACATCCACCACATGTTTTGTTGTCTGCTTGCTAGCTACGATTTCTTCCAAAGTATTACTTTCACCAGTAAGTATATCTATTGCATTCTATCAGACATCTCTTTTCAGAAAAGCCGAAGGATTACGGGTGTCACGTTCCTCAATTAAATTCAGTGTAATCTGACTCCACGCGGTTTATTATTATTATGCATACACTAAAAGTGCCATTACCATTATACTGATTTTTTTTCTTTGAGGTCAAGTCTCACACATTCTAACCTAAATCCTTAGGCATTAGCGCCAGCATTAACACACACATGCATCGAACTGAACCCAAATTCAAGTTGAGGCATGGTTTTGAGGTTCTGTTAAATGAGCTAAATCCAAATACTTAGGCTATACCAGCGTTTCCCAACCTGTGGTCCGCGGACCACTGGTGGTCCGCGAGGGTACTGCAGGTGGTCCGTGAAAAAAAATAATATAAGTTTGACTCCCGTCAGCCATAGGCTGTTAAAAAAATTTTAAACGGCTGGTGGTCCGCAGAAGCAATTTTTAAACGGCTGGTGGTCCGCATGAAGGAAAAGGTTGGGAACCGCTGGGCTATACTTTTAAAATCTAAAAAAATGGAGGGATTATTAAATGCAGAATACACCCTTAGTAGCAGGGCTTTAATACCACACTTTTGTGTGTGCAAAGCCTTCTGCACTGTACGGGGGAGAAATTGGCTACTTCCCGAAAACGGGAGTGGAGATCACGGTGCACGATTAACCCGCGCCCGTTCATCGCGTTGTAGGCAGCCAGGTAAATTCATGCTGCCTGCTGCTTTACATGATTGCCGCCTGCAGCCAGCTCTACCCGCGCTGTTCCTTGGCTGCACTCATCAGCAGGGGGCCCGATATCGCCAGTGGCTAGTGCTACTTAAAGGCAGCCTGCACCTCTTAAAGGGGAGGTGCACAGTGGCTGCAAGGAGTGATTGGAGTCATTTGAAAAGGGAATCTGTGCTCTGATACTTTGAGCAACGGGGCTGACCATGTGAGAGAGCGAGCACCTAGCTTTACAGACGCTGCACTGGAGGTCTTAGTGGAGGAGGCGGAAAGAAGGAGAGAAGTCCTGTATCTGCAGCGGGGCAGGAGGCCCTCTAGACAGATGCTCAGAAGGCAGTAGGAAGAAGCAACGGTGGAGATCAATGCTAGGAGTGTGGCTCCAAGAAGATGGATGTAGTGCAGGGAGAAGTTTGCTGCCATCATGGCTCTGCATATTAGTGTTCAAAGGGGCTTCCAGGGCATCACAGCTGTCCTTCAATCTGTTCTCCAACAGATCAGTAGGATTGCTGAGGCACTGCCCCGGGAGAGTGGCAGTGGCTCCTTGGAGCACTAACCTGCTGTCCTATCTTAGTTTGACAGCATTCCTGCTCCCACCCTTGCCACTCTGCCAGTGCCCTTGCTGTTGCCTGTCAGCCAGCCAGCCCACACTGCTGCAGCCCAGGCTGAGATGGTGCAGACTAAAGCCGGGCCTTCTAGGCCCAGAGCTGCTCGAGGTCACCATCCAAGGCCATCTTCAATCTTCTCAATTGGAGGTCAGCAGCCTTCCACCACCCATGCTGCAGCCACTGGGTAAACACCTTGTAGGAGCACGAGGGGAGGCAAAGGCACACGGAAGACAGGCACTAAGGGGGAGAAATTGGGTGCCTTTGCGCTTCCCGTTATCACCTCCGGGGGACGATAACTGGGCGCTAACCACTTACCACCCGGGCGTGGTGAGAATATCGCCTCCCGCGAAATTCGGCGGGAGGTTTGCGGCGGCGGTATGGTGTTGCGGCCTGATCTCCTTCGCCCGGAGATCATGACGTCATCGCCTTGCGCATTGCTCCAGTACCGCCCCGGACCCGAACTTCGGTTCCACCCCCTGCAGCACCGCTGGGCAAAAACACCGGCAGCTACAGGAGGCGTTCATGGGGAGGCCGGGTGCTTCGGGGGGTGGGGGGGGGGCGATACTTAAAGGCGAGGTGGCCGAGGTAGGGGAAAAAAAATCAAATGCTCTTTCTCTGTCTTTTTTTCTTTTTTTTCCACAGCGCTCGACCAGCCCGGCACTCTGCTGCAGTGCATCGGGCTGATCGGGCCGGATCACGGCTGCCGTCAGGGACCAGGTAAGTCTTGCCCTTGCAGAGCCTGCAGCGATGGCCCTTCCCTTTAAGGGAGGGAAGGAGTCTTCCAACACTGGCCGTGCAGCGCTGCTCACCTCCCACCCCGCCTGCTGCCTCTCGCACTCCAGGAAGGAAGTGGAGTGTTTGATTTAGCGTTCCACTTCCTTCCTGGAGCGCAAAACCGAATTTTTTAAAAGTTGAGAAACATTATATAATGAATTTCTCCCCCTAAGGGAATGCACAGGGCTGATTAGTTTATTTTTGTTGTAATTATGTAGTGATTGAATTTATAAATTCGGATTGGAATTTGCATTTTCTGCTGGTTTTAATTTTTGTGTTGTCGGAAAGAGGACGATGTGATGGTCAGTATTAGAGGAAAGGTAAGGAGCGCGGGACTGGTGGTGAATGGGGAGGTGTGGTTGAGGTTACTGCTATCACTCATGAATTGTTTGATCACGTAGAGCCTGGGCAGAAAGGAGCTGTCTCCATTATAGCCTCCCTTCCTCTTCCTGTTCCGCCACTTCCAGTTGCACTTCCTCCTCCTTTTCCTCATCCTCGTACTCCTGCTCCTCAGCTTCTCGCCTGATAGGTGGTGGCCAGGGCTGTTCCCTCATAATGGCGAGGGTGTGCAGCATGCAGCACACTACCACAAATCTGGATTCCCGCTCAGCTGAGTACTGCAGGGCTCCTCCAGAGCGGTCCAGGCAGCGGAAGCGTTGCTTGAGGACGCCGATGGTGTGCTCTATAATGTTCCTTGTGGCAGCACGGCTCTCATTGTAGGCCTGCGGTGCACGTGTGCATGGGTCCCGGACCGGAGTCGTGAGCCATGTCATGAGTGGATGACCCTGGTCACCCAGTAGCCAGCCTGTGACTTACTGCGGTGGGTCAAATCCAGCTGGCACAGAGGACTGCCGCAGAATGAAGGAAATGTGACTACAGCCAGGAGAGCGGGCATTCACCTGCATGATGTGCTGCCTGTGGTCGCACACCAGCTGCACATTGAGGGAATGGAATTCCTTTTGGTTCATGACAATGGCTGAGTTCACATGAGGTGCACGCAGGGCAATGTGCGTACCCTGCAGCATGGGGAAGCCTGCAATCCGTGCAAACCCTCGTGCTCGCTCCGCCTGCTTGACTCTGCCAAAGGGAATGAGATGAAGCTGTCTCTCTTTGTCTAGAGAGCCTCAGTGACCTATCTTATGCAGCAGTGTACTGCAAATCAATGATTTAGACTTGACTGTAGGGGGTATGATTAAGAAGTTGGCAGATGATACTAAAATCGGCTGTGTGGTTGATAATGAAAATAAAAGCTGCAGACTGCAGGAAGATATCAATGAACTGGTCAGATGGGCAGAACAGTGGCAAATGGAATTCAATCTGGAGAAGTGTGAGGTAATGCATTTGGAGAGGGCTAACAAGGCAAGGGAATACACATTAAATGGTAGGACACTGAGAAGTGTAGAGGAACAAAGGGACCTTGGAGTGCAGGTCCACAGATCCCTGAAGGTAGCAGGCCAGGTAGATAAGGTGGTTATGAAGGCAAACGGAATACTTGCCTTTATTAGCCGAGGCATAGAATACAAGAGCAGAGAGGTTTTGCTTGAACTGTATAAAACACTAGTTAGGCCACAGCTAGAGTACTGCGTGCAGTTCTGGTCACCACATTACAGGAAGGATGTGATTGCACTAGAGAGGGTACAGAGGAGATTTACAAGGATGTTGCCGGGACTGGAGAATTTTAGCTATGAGGAAAGATTGGATAGGCTGGGTTTCTTGTCTTTGGAACAGAGGAGGCTGAGGCGAGACCTAATTGAGGTGTATAAAATTATGAAGGGCCTAGATAGAGTGGATAGGAAAGATCTATTTCCCTTAGCAGAGGGGTCAATAACCAGGGGCCACAGATTTAAAGTAATTGGGGGAAGGTTTAGAGGGGATTTGAGGGGAAATTTCTTCACCCAGAGGGTGGTGGGGGTCTGGAACTCACTGCCTGAAAGGGTGGTAGAGGCAGAAACCCTCATCACATTTAAAAAGTACTTGGATGTGCACTTGAAGTGCCGTAACCTACAAGGCTACGGACCAAGTGCTGGAAAGTGGGATTCAGCTGGATAGCTCTTTGTCGGCCGGCGCTGACACGATGGGCCGAAATGGCCTCATTCCGTGCTGTAACTTTCTATGATTCTATGATTCGATAGGGGGTAAAATTCAGTTGCTTTGCGCCTCCCGTTAGCGCCCTAAGAGGGTTAGCAAAGCAACTAGTGCCCGGGTGCGGCGCTGCCAACGTCTCCCGCGAAATTCAGCAGGAGGTTAGCGGCGGCGGTAACCGTTAGCGCCCAGCAGCGATGCGCTGCCGGCGATGACGTCACTGGCGTGCGCAGCGCCCCACCCGCGCCCTGGCCGTGATCTTCGGTAGCGCCCCCTGACTTACCACCGGACGCTATGTCCGACGGGGTCAGGGGGGCCTACCTGCGGCCGGGGTGGCGCTAATTAAAGGTGAGGTGCCGGGTGGCCATTCTTGTTGCTGGCTGCCTGCCAGCACCTGCCCCCGTTGTTGTCCCCGGCCTCCTCTGCAGCCCCCCCGCGGAGTGCCGGCTGCGCTCCGTGAGCCCGGCACTTCTCTTGAGTGCCGGGCTCTTTTGCCAGCACTCCGATCCCTGGTGGCCCAGCTGGGCCCCGGGTCGCACTGCGCAAGGCCCCTCCCCTTTAAGAAGGGGAGGAAGGCCTGCAGTACCGCGGTGCGACGTGCCGCGATATTCCCTCGCAGCACCCCAAGAGGGAGGCTGGGCGCTTCCAGTAGCGCCCCGCTTCCCTCTTGGGGCGCTACCATTCAATTTCGGCTACGGGGGCGCTAATTTTTTCGGGGCCAATTTTTCCCCCTATGATTCAAACTGTGAGATGTTGCTTATATTGCCAGCAGCAGCCTGAATGGAGCCAGATGCATAAAAGTTAAGAGCCACGGTCACCTTGACAGCCACAGGCAATGCTGTCCTCGCCCTGCTTTGAGATTGCAGTTGAGGTAAGAGAATTGCTCCCTAAAGACCCTCGGCAGATTTGGCCTCCTGCTGAGAGCGCTTCTTGGCCTCCTCCCTCTTCCAGCAGCTTGACCTGCTCTGTGTGGCCTCTGTTCATTCTCCCAGCCATGCTCAATTTCAAGAGGAAGGCCTACCAGGCCACCCATGTCTGGAAGCAAGTTGTTTCAGCGCAAGCTTTTAAATAAACAAAAAAGTATTTCAGCACCAGCCAGACCACTCCCTGTTTACAATTGAAACTTTAGATAAGTATTGGAAAGCTCCTAAAACATGTACAATTGCACCAGCAGCCAGAAGAAATAATCCAGCAACCTGCCTGTAAATATTTCATGATCCTTTTAAGGAGCGCTGCTGGGGGTCCTTCATGCCGTTTAACGTCGTGTTCAGCTGTGTGAGTTTAAGAGAGGGCATAGGCTGCAGCATGGTGTTCAAAAATGGCAGCGCTGGCGTCAAATCAACGTTGCAAACTGACGTCATAATCTGCCTGTTCTGCCTGCTGACGGCAGTCGTTAGATTGACGCGTGCAACCCCCTTTACCAAGATGGCGTCCATTGGAAGTGTGCGCGTGCATCTCGGACACTGTTTTCGAGCGTTAGGAGGCCGTGTGGCGCCCCAAAAAAGCCGCTTCAGAGTCCAGTTTCTCCCCCAACATATTTGTTTTTTGATTGGGGACTTCAAATAAAAACACATGCCTTCATTTGCATTCAAACAACAAAACAGTAAGAGGCTGGTTCACTCACCCATGCTCACTGAGGACTCCACCACACACCATGAGGTTTGAGGGAGGGAAATTAAATATTTTACGGATAATTTTTGAATTTCCCGTGTTAACTGATCTCAGACGAGCTGATGCTCAGGGGAAGCTAAAACTCCCGTCATCACCTTTAGATTAGGGATGGGTGAATTGACAGAGGGTGTCACTCTTGCATGTGACCCAGCAGCCCCTGCTGGAAGTGCTCATATGTGGACATCAGGCCATGACAGGAGCTGCACCTGTCAAACTAAACTTCAGAAAGTAGCAAGAGAGGGGAGAAAACTGGCGGGCGAAGTTGACATTTTTACTGTAAATCTTTGCTGGACATATTACAATGTTTGCACACAATGTTGTCACGTTATTGAGGTCTTGAAACTTGAGGTCATCGAAAACTCGGCTGCCCGTGTCCTAACTCGCACCAAGTCCCGTTCGCCCATCACCCCTGTGCTCGCTGACTCACACTGGCTCCTGGTTAAGCAGCGCCTCGATTTCAAAATTCTCATCCTTGTTTTCAAATCCCTCCATGGCCTTGCCCCTCCCTATCTCTGTAATCTCCTTCAGCCCCACAACCCCACCCCCCCACACCGAGATATCTACCCTCCTCTAATTCTGCCCTCTTGAGGATCCCTGATTATAATCACTCAACCATTGGTGGCCATGCCTTCTGTTGCCTAGGCCTTAAGCTCTGGAATTCCCTGCTTAAACCTGTCCACCTCGCTACCTCTCTTTCCTCCTTTAAGACGCTCCTTAAAACCTACGGGGGAGAAATTCGGTATCGCCCCGTTTGGGGCGCAATTATTGGCCGGGTGCAAAGTTTAGCGCCTGCCGCTAATTATCGCCTCCGACTGCAAACTTGGCTTCTATCGCCCCTGGAGGTGATTGGAGCGCTAAATCAGGCGCTACACACCTCTCTTAAGGCGCTAACGCCGAGGAGCGAGGACCTACCTCAGAGCGCTGGCGAAGCTCATGTGATGTCAGTCAGCAATGCAACACAGACACATTGGCGCCGGCCAGTTCTTAAAGGGGAGGGTCGATCTTGCTCTCCATCCACACCCTGCTCATTGCAGCCTTGAATCTCGGCCTGGTGAGACCTGTACATCAAATCTGCTGGAAAGAACAATGGAGAGGCCCAGGGAAAGAGCTCAGAGTGAAGCCACCATAGCCTCTTCCAAATCGATGCAAGGAAGGTCAAATCAAAATGAACCTGCAAAGTGCTGCTCAGTACCCAAAACTCCTTCACACAGCGTTGAATCTCTCCAGAAGTCTCTCTCTCTCTCTCTCAGAATGCGCGGTGCAAAAATGTCACTGACAAAAAAAGGCAGGAAGCGGTCGCCTTTAAATAGCGCTCCCCCAGTCCCTTCCCAACTGCAAAACGCGCCCCTCAACCTGTCGTTGCTAACGGCAGGCGGTAAGGCAGGGGGCGCCACTCAATATCCGGTCCGGGGCACTACCAGGGCGTTGCACGCTCGACTGACGTCACGATCTGCGGGCACAGGAGATCGTGGCGGTAGTGTTTAGCGCCGCCTCAAAATTTTGCGAGCGGTGGGCGCAAACATCGCCGCGCCCGGGCGCTAGTTGCTTTGCGCCCCATTAGCGCCCTCTTAGGGCGCTAACGGGAGGCGCAAAGCAACCAAATTTTTCCCCCTATCTCTTTGACCAAGCTTTTGGTCACCTGCCCTAATTTATCCTTATGTGGATTGCTGTCAAATTTTTTGTCTTAAAATACTCCTGTGCAGCACCTTGGGACGTTTTACTACGTTAAAGGCGCTATATAAATACAAGTTGTTGTTGCTGGTTTTGTTGTTATTGGGCCACATCTTGAGCGACGATCTGTAGCCTAGAAATGATTGTTGAGGATATCAGAAGACAGACGCTCAACGTGCCCATAATGTGCTTAACCTCCCCAATCTGCTATTTTAATGCGGGTGCGCCACACAGTGTTCCCACTCATTTTTTGGGGGGGCCGCGTGGCCCCTTTGAGGGGAGGCGCGGCCCATTCAAAATTCCGCGCACGCGCGTTTTGTTTCAATTTAGATGCCGGCTCACCGACTGCACGGGACCTCCAGAGCGCTACACAGCCGCGCAACTTAAAGGGCACATTGGCGCCAAGCCGTTTCTCTTAAATGGGATGATGTCGCATTTAAAATAGCAGGGGAGGGAAATGTCATACAAACATGCTAATACTGCCCACGGTCATTTCTGCACTGGTATCTCATATTTAATAAAAACCCGGTAAAACTACAAAATAAAATTGTTGGAGCAGAGACAATACGTGACGCAGAGTGAAGATCTCTGGTGGGCATGGCAGTGGAATTTGCAGGGCGGGGTATCGCTGACTAATGCAGGAATGGAGCTAGCCACGTTGTTTCACAGCAAATAAGCCAACACCATCTCCAGTGAAGCATATTATTGTCACTGTTTGTAACGTCTTTAAGCTGCTGGGTGCCGAATCAATTGGGAAGGATGGTGACAGGTGTGGATGAGGGGGAAGCAAAGAAAGAACGATTGCAATTCCAGGGGGGGAAACAGTAAGCCCTGCATCTTTTTATAATTACCTTCCAGTCTCTTACTGTTTAGGAATTTACATTTCCCAAGCATTTCTGAAAGTTAGTTTGAGCAGCTTTGTTCTGTGACACACAAAGAATAACGCACTTAAATGCTAAGAGACTTTTGTTACCAATCTATTTTACAATTATACAGTAATCAAGGTGGGGCTGTCCGAGAAAATAACTTAAAACTTAATCCCAAGGCTCAATTATGCTTTTGCGTGTACAATGGAGTCTTTTGAACCTTTTCAGCTTCACATTGCACCGATGCAAAGGCTCTTATAGAATCATAGAATAGCGCAGCACAGAAGGAGGCCGTTCAGCCCATCGAGTCTGCGCTGGCTCTTTCGAAGAGCAATCCAGTTAGTCCCACTCCCCCGCTCTTTTCCCATATCCCTGCAATTTTTACTCCTTCAAGTATTTATCCAATTCACATTTGAAGGCTACTATTGAATCTGTATCCACCACCCTATCAGGCAGCGCATTCCAAATCCTAACCACTCGTTGTGTAAAAAAGTTTTTCCTCATCTTGCCTCTGGTTCTTTTGCCAATCACCTTAAATCTGTGGCCTCTCGTTATCAAACCTTCAGCCATTGGAAATAGTTTCTCTTTATTTACTCTGTCTAAACCCTTCATGATTTTAAA
The DNA here is from genome assembly GCA_030390025.1 of Squalus acanthias. Lineage (NCBI taxonomy): Eukaryota > Metazoa > Chordata > Chondrichthyes > Squaliformes > Squalidae > Squalus > Squalus acanthias. The sequence goes on along the minus strand of CM059440.1, from coordinate 54,070,789 downwards.
CACCTCCATCAAATCTCCTCTTAGACTTCTCTGCTCCAAGGAAAACAACCCCAGCTTCTCCAGTCTATCCACGCAACTGTAATCCCTCATCCCTGGAACCACTCAAGGAAACCTCTTCTGTACCGTTTCCAAAGCCTTCACGTACTTCCTAAAGTGCGGTGCCCAGAATTGGAAACAATACTCCAGCTGGGACTAGAATTTAATGGCCCAAAAATTAGTGTCTCTACGCGAGAGTACGCACTGTGTACTCTCGCGTATTCTGTCTCCAATTGCCGGTTTTCTGCATGCACTGCGCATGCGCTGAAAACCGGCACTTGGTGATTTCAAAAGGGGGCGGTTCCTAGGTGAACCGCGTGCGCGCTACAGGCTGCGTGCACGCAGTGCACTTAGTGCTTTGAACGCGCAGGTAAGCATGGAAGATTTTGCACATAAAGAAAGGAGGCGTAAGACCCTCTTTTAACAAGGTAAGTAGTTAATTAAGTATTATTTTGAATTTTTTTCAACAGGTATATCTTTTTTAGAGACTTTAAAGAAAGGTAAGGTTATTTTTATAACTTTTTAAAAGATTTTAAATTTTTTCAAAAATTTAATTTTTTGTTTAAAGTGGTTAATTTATTTAACTATACTTATTTTATTAATGTGATGGATTTTTTTAAAAATTTAATTGAGGTTTAGCTGTTCTTTTGGGGGGGTATAGTATTCATAGCTTTCACAGCCGTGCTGTGAAAGCGATGAATGAAAGATGGTGTACTGCCATTGGCTCTAACTGAGTCACGTGATCCCACAGCGCGCACGAATTAACTGCGCCTGTGGGATACGGGAGCCCTGCACAGCTGCTGTCCAGAACATCAAGTTCGTGCGAGCTGGGAATAAAAAAGCCAGCGCGCAGTGAGACATCGCGGGGAAGCCTTACCCTCGCACGAAGGCTCACTCACTAATTTTAGGGCCAATGTTATATTGATTGAACAAAGAAGGAAAACAGAAGGAGACATACATAGTCTACCTGCGAACATGGCCATAGTCGACCTGTGAACATGGCCATAGTTTACCTGTGAACATGGCCATAGACTACCTGAGAACATGGCCGTAGTCTACCTGTGAACATGGCCATAGTCTACCTGTGAACATGGCCATAGTCTACCTGTGAACATGGCCACAGTCTACCTGAGAACATGGCCATAGTCTACCTGAGAACATGACCATAGTCTACCTGAGAACATGGCCATAGTCTACCTGAGAACGTGGCCATAGTCTACCTGTGAACGTGGCCATAGTCTACCTGTGAACATGGCCATAGTCTACCTGTGAACATGGCCATAGTCTACCTGTGAACCTGGCCATAGTTTACCTGAGAACATGGCCATAGTCTACCTGAGAACATGGCCATAGTCTACCTGTGAACATGGCGATAGTCTACCTGAGAACATGGCCATAGTTACCTGAGAACATGGCCATAGTTTACCTGTGAACATGGCCATAGTCTACCTGTGAAAAAGGCCAAAGTCTACCTGTGAACATGGCTATAGTCTACCTGAGAACATGGCCATAGTTACCTGAGAACATGGCCATAGTCTACCTGTGAACATGGCGATAGGCTACCTGAGAACATGGCCATAGTTACCTGAGAACATGGCCATAGTCTACCTGAGAACATGGCCATAGTCCATCTGAGAACATGGCCATAGTCTACCTGTGAACATGCCCATAGTCTACCTGTGAACATGGCCATAGTCTACCTGAGAATGTGGCCATAGTCTACCTGTGAACATGGCCATAGTCTACCTGTGAACATGGCCATAGTCTACCTGTGAACATGGCCATAGTCTACATGTGAACATGGCCATAGTCTACCTGTGAACATGGCCATAGTCTACCTGAGAACATGGCCATAGTCTACCTGTGAACATGGCCATAGTCTACCTGTGAACATGGCCATAGTCTACCTGAGAACATGCCATAGTCTACCTGTGAACATGGCCATAGTCTACCTGTGAACATGGCCATAATCTACCTGTGAACATGGCGATAGTCTACCTGAGAACATGGCCATAGTTACCTGAGAACATGGCCATAGTCTACCTGTGAACATGGCCATAGTCTACCTGAGAACATGGCCATAGTCTACCTGTGAACGTGGCAACAGTCTACCTGAGAAGATGGCCATAGTTTACCTGTGAACATGGCCATAGTCTACCTGAGAACATAGCCATAGTTTACCTGTGAACATGGCCATAGTCTACCTGAGAACATGGCCATAGTCTACCTGTGAACATGGCCATAGTCAACTGAGAATGTGGCCATAGTCTACCTGTGAACATGGCCATAGTCTACCTGAGAACATGGCCATAGTCTACCTGTGAACATGGCCATAGTCTACCTGAGAACATGACCATAGTCTACCTGTGAACATGACCATAGTCTACCTGAGAACATGGCCATAGTCGACCTGAGAACATGGCCATAGTCTACCTGTGAACATGGCCATAGTCTACCTGAGAACATGGCCATAGTCTAGCCGTTAACATGGCCATAGTCTACCTGTGAACGTGGCGATAGTCTACCTGAGAACATGGCCACAGTTCACCTGTGAACATGGCCATAGTCTACCTGTGAACATGGCCATAGTCTACCTGAGAACATGGCCATAGTCTACCTGTGAACATGGCCATAGTCTACCTGAGAACATGACCATAGTCTACCTGTGAACATGGCCATAGTCTACCTGAGAACATGGCCATAGTCTAACTGAGAACATGGCCATAGTCTACCTGTGAACATGGCCATAGTTTACCTGTGAACATGGCGATAGTCTACCTGAGAACATGGCCATAGTTACCTGAGTACATGGCCATAGTTTACCTGTGAACATGGCCATAGTCTACCTGAGAACATAGCCATAGTTTACCTGTGAACATGGCCATAGTCTACCTGAGAACATGGCCATAGTCTACCTGTGAACATGGCCATAGTCTACCTGAGAACATGACCATAGTCTACCTGTGAACATGACCATAGTCTACCTGAGAACATGGCCATAGTCTACCTGAGAACATGGCCATAGTCTACCTGTGAACATGGCCATAGTTTACCTGTGAACATGGCCATAGTCTACCTGTGAACATGGCCATAGTCTACCTGAGAACATGGCCATAGTCTAGCTGTTAACATGGCCATAGTTTACCTGTGAACATGGCCATAGTCTACCTGTGAACATGGCCATAGTCTACCTGTGAACATGGCCATAGTCTACCTGAGACTGTGGCCACAGTGTACCTGAGAATGTGGCCATAGTCTACATGTGAACATGGCCATAGTTACCTGAGAACATGGCCATAGTCTACCTGTGAACATGGCGATAGTCTACATGAGAACATGGCCATAGTTACCTGAGAACATGGCCGTAGTCTACCTGTGAACATGGGGATACTCTACCTGAAAACATGGCCATACTTTACCTGTGAACATGGCCATAGTCTACCTGTGAACAAGGCCAAGGTCTACCTGTGAACATGGCCATAGTCTGCCTGTGAACCTGGCCATAGTTTACCTGAGAACATGACCATAGTCTACCTGAGAACATGGCCATAGTCTACCTGTGAACATGGCGATAGTCTACCTGAGAACATGGCCATAGTCTACCTGAGAACATGGCCATAGTCTACCTGTGAACATGGCCATAGTCTACCTGTGAACATGGCCATAGTCTACCTGAGAACATGGCCATAGTCTACCTGAGAACATTGCCATAGTCTTACCTGTGAACATGGCCATAGTCTACCTGTGAACATGACCATAGTATACCTGTGAACATGACCATAGTCTACCTGTGAACATGGCCATAGTTTACCTGAGAACATGGCCATAGTCTACCTGAGAACATGGCCATAGTCTACCTGTGAACATGGCCATAGTCTACCTGTGAACATGGCTATAGTCTACCTGAGAACATGGCCATAGTCTACCTGAGAACATTGCCATAGTCTTACCTGTGAACATGGCCATAGTCTACCTGTGAACATGACCATAGTATACCTGTGAACATGACCATAGTCTACCTGTGGACATGGCCATAGTTTACCTGAGAACATGGCCATAGTCTACCTGAGAACATGGCCATAGTCTACCTGAGAACATGGCCACAGTCTACCTGTGAACATGGCGATAGTCTACCTGAGAACATGGCCATAGTTACCTGAGAACATGGCCATAGTCTACTTGTGAACATGGCGATAGTCTACCTGAGAACATGGCCATAGTTACCTGAGAACATGGCCGTAGTCTACCTGTGAACATGGGGATAGTCTACCTGAGAACATGGCCATAGTTTACCTGTGAACATGGCCATAGTCTACCTGTGAACAAGGCCAAAGTCTACCTGTGAACATGGCGATAGTCTACCTGAGTACATGGCCATAGTTACCTGAGAACATGGCCATAGTCTACCTGTGAACATGGCGATAGGCTACCTGAGAACATGGCCATAGTTACCTGAGAACATGGCCATAGTCAACCTGAGAACATGGCCATAGTCTACCTCAGAACATGGCCATAGTCTACCTGTGAACATGGCCATAGTCTACCTGTGAACATGGCCATAGTCTACCTGAGAACGTGGCCATAGTCTACCTGTGAACGTGGCCATAGTCTACCTGTGAACAAGGCCATAGTCTACCTGTGAACATGGCCATAGTCTACCTGTGAACCTGGCCATAGTTTACCTGAGAACATGGCCATAGTCTACCTGAGAACATGGCCATAGTCTATCTGTGAACATGGCGATAGTCTACCTGAGAACATGGCCATAGTTACCTGAGAACATGGCCGCAGTCTACCTGTGAACATGGGGATAGTCTACCTGAGAACATGGCCATAGTTTACCTGTGAACATGGCCATAGTCTACCTGTGAAAAAGGCCAAAGTCTACCTGTGAACATGGCTATAGTCTACCTGAGAACATGGCCATAGTTACCTGAGAACGTGGCCATAGTCTACCTGTGAACATGGCGATAGGCTACCTGAGAACATGGTCATAGTTACCTGAGAACATGGCCATAGTCTACCTGAGAACATGGCCATAGTCTACCTGAGAACATGGCCATAGTCTACCTGTGAACATGCCCATAGTCTACCTGTGAACATGGCCATAGTCTACCTGAGAATGTGGCCATAGTCTACCTGTGAACATGGCCATAGTCTACCTGTGAACATGGCCATAGTCTACCTGTGAACATGGCGATAGTCTACCTGTGAACATGGCCATAGTCTACATGTGAACATGGCCATAGTCTACCTGTGAACATGGCCATAGTCTACCTGAGAACATGGCCATAGTCTACCTGTGAACATGGCCATAGTCTACCTGTGAACATGGCCATAGTCTACCTGAGAACCTGCCATAGTTTACCTGTGAACATGGCCATAGTCTACCTGTGAACATGGCCATAATCTACCTGAGAACATGGCGATAGTCTACCTGAGAACATGGCCATAGTTACCTGAGAACATGGCCATAGTCTACCTGTGAACATGGCCATAGTCTACCTGAGAACATGGCCATAGTCTACCTGTGATCGTGGCAACAATCTACCTGAGAAGATGGCCATAGTTTACCTGTGAACATGGCCATAGTCTACCTGAGAACATAGCCATAGTTTACCTGTGAACATGGCCATAGTCTACCTGAGAACATGGCCATAGTCTACCTGTGAACATGGCCATAGTCAACTGAGAATGTGGCCATATTCTACCTGTGAACATGGCCATAGTCTACCTGAGAACATGGCCATAGTCAACCTGTGAACATGGCCATAGTCTACCTGAGAATGTGGCCATATTCTACCTGTGAACATGGCCATAGTCTACCTGAGAACATGGCCATAGTCTACCTGTGAACATGGCCATAGTCTACCTGAGAACATGACCATAGTCTACCTGTGAACATGGCCATAGACTACCTGAGAACATGGCCATAGTCTACCTGAGAACATGGCCATAGTCTACCTGTGAACATGGCCATAGTTTACCTGTGAACATGGCGATAGTCTACCTGAGAACATGGCCATAGTTACCTGAGAACATGGCCATAGTTTACCTGTGAACATGGCCATAGTCTACCTGAGAACATAGCCATAGTTTACCTGTGAACATGGCCATAGTCTACCTGAGAACATGGCCATAGTCTACCTGTGAACATGGCCATAGTCAACTGAGAATGTGGCCATAGTCTACCTGTGAACATGCCCATAGTCTACCTGAGAACATGGCCATAGTCTACCTGTGAACATGGCCATAGTCTACCTGAGAACATGACCATAGTCTACCTGTGAAAATGACCATAGTCTACCTGAGAACATGGCCATAGTCTACCTGAGAACATGGCCATAGTCTACCTGTGAACATGGCCATAGTTTACCTGTGAACATGGCCATAGTCTACCTGTGAACATGGCCATAGTCTACCTGAGAACATGGCCATAGTCTAGCTGTTAACATGGCCAAAGTTTACCTGTGAACATGGCCATAGTCTACCTGAGAACATGGCCATAGACTACCTGTGAACATGGCCATAGTCTCACTGTGAACATCGCCATAGTCTACCTGTGAACATGGCCATAGTTTACATGTGGACATGGCCATAGTTTACCTGTGAACATGGCCATAGTCTACCTGTGAACATGGCCATAGTCTACCTGAGAACATGGCCATAGTCTACCTGTGAACATGGCCATAGTCTACCTGTGAACATGGCCATAGTCTACCTGAGAACATGCCATAGTTTACCTGTGAACATGGCCATAGTCTACCTGTGAACATCGCCATAATCTACCTGTGAACATGGCGATAGTCCACCTGAGAACATGGCCATAGTTACCTGAGAACATGGCCATAGTCTACCTGTGAACATGGCCATAGTCTACCTGAGAACATGGCCATAGTCTACCTGTGATCGTGGCAACAGTCTACCTGAGAAGATGGCCATAGTTACCTGAGAACATGGCCGTAGTCTACCTGTGAACATGGGGATAGTCTACCTGAAAACATGGCCATACTTTACCTGTGAACATGGCCATAGTCTACCTGTGAACAAGGCCAAGGTCTACCTGTGAACATGGCCATAGTCTGCCTGTGAACCTGGCCATAGTTTACCTGAGAACATGACCATAGTCTACCTGAGAACATGGCCATAGTCTACCTGTGAACATGGCGATAGTCTACCTGAGAACATGGCCATAGTCTACCTGAGAACATGGCCATAGTCTACCTGTGAACATGGCCATAGTCTACCTGTGAACATGGCCATAGTCTACCTGAGAACATGGCCATAGTCTACCTGAGAACATTGCCATAGTCTTACCTGTGAACATGGCCATAGTCTACCTGTGAACATGACCATAGTATACCTGTGAACATGACCATAGTCTACCTGTGAACATGGCCATAGTTTACCTGAGAACATGGCCATAGTCTACCTGAGAACATGGCCATAGTCTACCTGTGAACATGGCCATAGTCTACCTGTGAACATGGCCATAGTCTACCTGAGAACATGGCCATAGTCTACCTGAGAACATTGCCATAGTCTTACCTGTGAACATGGCCATAGTCTACCTGTGAACATGACCATAGTATACCTGTGAACATGACCATAGTCTACCTGTGAACATGGCCATAGTTTACCTGAGAACATGGCCATAGTCTACCTGAGAATATGGCCATAGTCTACCTGAGAACATGGCCATAGTCTACCTGTGAACATGGCCATAGTCAACTGAGAATGTGGCCATAGTCTACCTGTGAACATGGCCATAGTCTACCTGAGAACATGGCCATAGTCTACCTGTGAACATGGCCATAGTCTACCTGAGAACATGACCATAGTCTACCTGTGAACATGACCATAGTCTACCTGAGAACATGGCCATAGTCTACCTGAGAACATGGCCATAGTCTACCTGTGAACATGGCCATAGTCTACCTGAGAACATGGCCATAGTCTAGCCGTTAACATGGCCATAGTCTACCTGTGAACGTGGCGATAGTCTACCTGAGAACATGGCCACAGTTTACCTGTGAACATGGCCATAGTCTACCTGTGAACATGGCCATAGTCTACCTGAGAACATGGCCATAGTCTACCTGTGAACATGGCCATAGTCTACCTGAGAACATGACCATAGTCTACCTGTGAACATGGCCATAGTCTACCTGAGAACATGGCCATAGTCTAACTGAGAACATGGCCATAGTCTACCTGTGAACATGGCCATAGTTTACCTGTGAACATGGCGATAGTCTACCTGAGAACATGGCCAGAGTTACCTGAGAACATGGCCATAGTTTACCTGTGAACATGGCCATAGTCTACCTGAGAACATAGCCATAGTTTACCTGTGAACATGGCCATAGTCTACCTGAGAACATGGCCATAGTCTACCTGTGAACATGGCCATAGTCTACCTGAGAACATGACCATAGTCTACCTGTGAACATGACCATAGTCTACCTGAGAACATGGCCATAGTCTACCTGAGAACATGGCCATAGTCTACCTGAGAACATGGCCATAGTCTAGCTGTTAACATGGCCATAGTTTACCTGTGAACATGGCCATAGTCTACCTGAGAACATGGCCATAGACTACCTGTGAACATGGCCATAGTCTCACTGTGAACATCGCCATAGTCTACCTGTGAACATGGCCATAGTTTACATGTGGACATGGCCATAGTCTACCTGAGAACATGACCATAGTCTACCTGTGAACATGGCCATAGTCTACCTGAGAACATGGCCATAGTTTACCTGTGAACATGGCCATAGTCTACCTGTGAACATGGCCATAGTCTACCTGAGACTGTGGCCACAGTGTACCTGAGAATGTGGCCATAGTCTACATGTGAACATGGCCATAGTTACCTGAGAACATGGCCATAGTCTACCTGTGAACATGGCGATAGTCTACATGAGAACATTGCCATAGTTACCTGAGAACATGGCCGTAGTCTACCTGTGAACATGGGGATAGTCTACCTGAAAACATGGCCATACTTTACCTGTGAACATGGCCATAGTCTACCTGTGAACAAGGCCAAGGTCTACCTGTGAACATGGCCATAGTCTGCCTGTGAACCTGGCCATAGTTTACCTGAGAACATGACCATAGTCTACCTGAGAACATGGCCATAGTCTACCTGTGAACATGGCGATAGTCTACCTGAGAACATGGCCATAGTCTACCTGAGAACATGGCCATAGTCTACCTGTGAACATGGCCATAGTCTACCTGTGAACATGGCCATAGTCTACCTGAGAACATGGCCATAGTCTACCTGAGAACATTGCCATAGTCTTACCTGTGAACATGGCCATAGTCTACCTGTGAACATGACCATAGTATACCTGTGAACATGACCATAGTCTACCTGTGAACATGGCCATAGTTTACCTGAGAACATGGCCATAGTCTACCTGAGAACATGGCCATAGTCTACCTGTGAACATGGCCATAGTCTACCTGTGAACATGGCCATAGTCTACCTGAGAACATGGCCATAGTCTACCTGAGAACATTGCCATAGTCTTACCTGTGAACATGGCCATAGTCTACCTGTGAACATGACCATAGTATACCTGTGAACATGACCATAGTCTACCTGTGAACATGGCCATAGTTTACCTGAGAACATGGCCATAGTCTACCTGAGAACATGGCCATAGTCTACCTGAGAACATGGCCACAGTCTACCTGTGAACATGGCGATAGTCTACCTGAGAACATGGCCATAGTTACCTGAGAACATGGCCATAGTCTACCTGTGAACATGGCGATAGTCTACCTGAGAACATGGCCATAGTTACCTGAGAACATGGCCGTAGTCTACCTGTGAACATGGGGATAGTCTACCTGAGAACATGGCCATAGTTTACCTGTGAACATGGCCATAGTCTACCTGTGAACAAGGCCAAAGTCTACCTGTGAACATGGCGATAGTCTACCTGAGGACATGGCCATAGTTACCTGAGAACATGGCCATAGTCTACCTGTGAACATGGCGATAGGCTACCTGAGAACATGGCCATAGTTACCTGAGAACATGGCCATAGTCAACCTGTGAACATGGCCATAGTCTACCTGTGAACATGGCCATAGTCTACCTGAGAACGTGGCCATAGTCTACCTGTGAACGTGGCCATAGTCTACCTGTGAACAAGGCCATAGTCTACCTGTGAACATGGCCATAGTCTACCTGTGAACCTGGCCATAGTTTACCTGAGAACATGGCCATAGTCTACCTGAGAACATGGCCATAGTCTATCTGTGAACATGGCGATAGTCTACCTGAGAACATGGCCATAGTTACCTGAGAACATGGCCGTAGTCTACCTGTGAACATGGGGATAGTCTACCTGAGAACATGGCCATAGTTTACCTGTGAACATGGCCATAGTCTACCTGTGAAAAAGGCCAAAGTCTACCTGTGAACATGGCTATAGTCTACCTGTGAACATGGCGATAGGCTACCTGAGAACATGGTCATAGTTACCTGAGAACATGGCCATAGTCTACCTGAGAACATGGCCATAGTCTACCTGAGAACATGGCCATAGTCTACCTGTGAACATGCCCATAGTCTACCTGTGAACATGGCCATAGTCTACCTGAGAATGTGGCCATAGTCTACCTGTGAACATGGCCATAGTCTACCTGTGAACATGGCCATAGTCTACCTGTGAACATGGCGATAGTCTACCTGTGAACATGGCCATAGTCTACATGTGAACATGGCCATAGTCTACATGTGAACATGGCCATAGTCTACCTGTGAACATGGCCATAGTCTACCTGAGAACATGGCCATAGTCTACCTGTGAACATGGCCATAGTCTACCTGTGAACATGGCCATAGTCTACCTGAGAACCTGCCATAGTTTACCTGTGAACATGGCCATTGTCTACCTGTGAACATGGCCATAATCTACCTGAGAACATGGCGATAGTCTACCTGAGAACATGGCCATAGTTACCTGAGAACATGGCCATAGTCTACCTGTGAACATGGCCATAGTCTACCTGAGAACATGGCCATAGTCTACCTGTGATTGTGGCAACAGTCTACCTGAGAAGATGGCCATAGTTTACCTGTGAACATGGCCATAGTCTACCTGAGAACATAGCCATAGTTTACCTGTGAACATGGCCATAGTCTACCTGACAACATGGCCATAGTCTACCTGTGAACATGGCCATAGTCAACTGAGAATGTGGCCATAGTCTACCTGTGAACATGGCCATAGTCTACCTGAGAACATGGCCATAGTCTACCTGTGAACATGGCCATAGTCTACCTGAGAACATGGCCATAGTCTACCTGTGAACATGGCCATAGTCTGCCTGAGAACATGGCCATAGTCTAGCCGTTAACATGGCCATAGTCTACCTGTGAACGTGGCGATAGTCTACCTGAGAACATGGCCACAGTTTACCTGTGAACATGGCCATAGTCTACCTGAGAACATGGCCATAGTTTACCTGTGAACATGGCCATAGTCTACCTGAGAACATGGCCATAGTCAACCTGTGAACATGGCCATAGTCTACCTGAGAATGTGGCCATAGTCTACCTGTGAACATGGCCATAGTCTACCTGAGAACATGGCCATAGTCTACCTGTGAACATGGCCATAGTCTACCTGAGAACATGACCATAGTCTACCTGTGAACATGGCCATAGTCTACCTGAGAACATGGCCATAGTCTACCTGAGAACATGGCCATAGTCTACCTGTGAACATGGCCATAGTTTACCTGTGAACATGGCGATAGTCTACCTGAGAACATGGCCATAGTTACCTGAGAACATGGCCATAGTTTACCTGTGAACATGGCCATAGTCTACCTGAGAACATAGCCATAGTTTACCTGTGAACATGGCCATAGTCTACCTGAGAACATGGCCATAGTCTACCTGTGAACATGGCCATAGTCAACTGAGAATGTGGCCATAGTCTCCCTGTGAACATGCCCATAGTCTACCTGAGAACATGGCCATAGTCTACCTGTGAACATGGCCATAGTCTACCTGAGAACATGACCATAGTCTACCTGTGAAAATGACCATAGTCTACCTGAGAACATGGCCATAGTCTACCTGAGAACATGGCCATAGTCTACCTGTGAACATGGCCATAGTTTACCTGTGAACATGGCCATAGTCTACCTGTGAACATGGCCATAGTCTACCTGAGAACATGGCCATAGTCTAGCTGTTAACATGGCCAAAGTTTACCTGTGAACATGGCCATAGTCTACCTGAGAACATGGCCATAGACTACCTGTGAACATGGCCATAGTCTCACTGTGAACATCGCCATAGTCTACCTGTGAACATGGCCATAGTCAACCTGTGAACATGGCCATAGTCTACCTGAGAATGTGGCCATAGTCTACCTGTGAACATGGCCATAGTCTACCTGTGAACATGGCCATAGTCTACCTGAGAACATGGCCATAGTCTACCTGTGAACATGGCCATAGTCTACCTGTGAACATGGCCATAGTCTACCTGAGAACATGCCATAGTTTACCTGTGAACATGGCCATAGTCTACCTGTGAACATCGCCATAATCTACCTGTGAACATGGCGATAGTCTACCTGAGAACATGGCCATAGTTACCTGAGAACATGGCCATAGTCTACCTGTGAACATGGCCATAGTCTACCTGAGAACATGGCCATAGTCTACCTGTGATCGTGGCAACAGTCTACCTGAGAAGATGGCCATAGTTTACCTGTGAACATGGCCATAGTCTACCTGAGAACATAGCCATAGTTTACCTGTGAACATGGCCATAGTCTACCTGAGAACATGGCCATAGTCTACCTGTGAACATGGCCATAATCAACTGAGAATGTCGCCATAGTCTACCTGTGAACATGGCCATAGTCTACCTGTGAACATGGCCATAGTCTACCTGTGAACATGGCCATAGTCTACCTGTGAACATGGCCATAGTCTACCTGTGAACATGGCCATAGTCTACCTGAGAACATGGCCATAGTCTACCTGAGAACATTGCCATAGTCTTACCTGTGAACATGGCCATAGTCTACCTGTGAACATGACCATAGTATACCTGTGAACATGACCATAGTCTACCTGTGAACATGGCCATAGTTTACCTGAGAACATGGCCATAGTCTGCCTGTGAACATGGCCATAGTCTACCTGAGAACATGGCCATAGTCTACCTGAGAACATGGCCATAGTTTACCTGTGAACATGGCCATAATCTACCTGAGAACATGGCCATTGTTTACCTGAGAACATGGCCATAGTCTACCTGAGAACATGGCCATAGTCTACCTGTGAACATGGCGATAGTCTACCTGAGAACATGGCCATAGTTACCTGAGAACATGGCCATAGTCTACCTGTGAACATGGCGATAGTCTACCTGAGAACATGGCCATAGTTACCTGAGAACATGGCCGTAGTCTACCTGTGAACATGGGGATAGTCTACCTGAGAACATGGCCATAGTTTACCTGTGAACATGGCCATAGTCTACCTGTGAACAAGGCCAAAGTCTACCTGTGAACATGGCGATAGTCGACCTGAGTACATGGCCATAGTTACCTGAGAACATGGCCATAGTCTACCTGTGAACATGGCGATAGGCTACCTGAGAACATGGCCATAGTTACCTGAGAACATGGCCATAGTCAACCTGAGAACATGGCCATAGTCTACCTCAGAACATGGCCATAGTCTACCTGTGAACATGGCCATAGTCTACCTGTGAACATGGCCATAGTCTACCTGAGAATGTGGCCATAGTCTACCTGTGAACATGGCCATAGTCTACCTGAGAACATGGCCATAGTCTACCTGTGAACATGGCCATAGTCTACCTGTGAACATGGCCATAGTCGACCTGTGAACATGGCCATAGTCTACCTGTGAACATGACCATAGTATACCTGTGAACCTGACCATAGTCTACCTGTGAACATGGCCATAGTCTACCTGAGAACATGGCCATAGTCTACTGTGAACATGGCCATAGTCTACCTGTGAACATCGCTATAGTCTACCTGACAACATGGCCATAGTTTACCTGTGAACATGGCCATAGTCTACCTGTGAACATGGCCATTGTCTACCTGTGAACATGGCCATAATCTACCTGTGAACATGGCGATAGTCTACCTGAGAACATGGCCATAGTTACCTGAGAACATGGCCATAGTCTACCTGTGAACATGGCCATAGTCTACCTGAGAACAGGGCCATAGTCTACCTGTGAACATGGCCATAGTCTACCTATGAACGTGGCGATAGTCTACCTGAGAACATGGCCACAGTTTACCTGTGAACATGGCCATAGTCTACCTGAGAACATGGCCATTGCTTACCTGTGAACATGGCCATAGTCTACCTGAGAACATGGCCATAGTCTACCTGTGAACATGGCCATAGTCAACTGAGAATGTGGCCATAGTCTGCCTGTGAACATGGCCATAGTCTACCTGAGAACATGGCCATAGTCTACCTGTGAACATGGCCATAGTCTACCTGAAAACATGACCATAGTCTACCTGTGAACATGGCCATAGTCTACCTGAGCACATGGCCATAGTCTACCTGAGAACATGGCCATAGTCTACCTGTGAACATGGCCATAGTTTACCTGTGAACATGGCCATAGTCTACCTGTGAACATGGCCATAGTCTACCTGAGAACATGGCCATAGTCTACCTGTGAACATGGCCATAGTCTACCTGAAAACATGACCATAGTCTACCTGTGAACATGGCCATAGTCTACCTGAGAACCTGCCATAGTTTACTGTGAACATGGCCATAGTCTACCTGTGAACATGGCCATAATCTACCTGAGAACATGGCGATAGTCTACCTGAGAACATGGCCATAGTTACCTGAGAACATGGCCATAGTCTACCTGTGAACATGGCCATAGTCTACCTGAGAACATGGCCATAGTCTACCTGTGATCGTGGCAACAGTCTACCTGAGAAGATGGCCATAGTTTACCTGTGAACATGGCCATAGTCTACCTGAGAACATAGCCATAGTTTACCTGTGAACATGGCCATAGTCTACCTGAGAACATGGCCATAGTCTACATGTGAACATGGCCATAGTCAACTGAGAATGTGGCCATAGTCTACCTGTGAACATGGCCATAGTCTACCTGAGAACATGGCCATAGTCTACCTGTGAACATGGCCATAGTCTACCTGAGAACATGGCCATAGTCTACCTGTGAACATGGCCATAGTCTGCCTGAGAACATGGCCATAGTCTAGCCGTTAACATGGCCATAGTCTACCTGTGAACATGGCCATAGTCTACCTGAGAACATGGCCATAGTCTACCTGTGAACATGGCCATAGTCTACCTGAAAACATGACCATAGTCTACCTGTGAACATGGCCATAGTCTACCTGAGAACCTGCCATAGTTTACCTGTGAACATGGCCATAGTCTACCTGTGAACATGGCCATAATCTACCTGAGAACATGGCGATAGTCTACCTGAGAACATGGCCATAGTTACCTGAGAACATGGCCATAGTCTACCTGTGAACATGGCCATAGTCTACCTGAGAACATGGCCATAGTCTACCTGTGATCGTGGCAACAGTCTACCTGAGAAGATGGCCATAGTTTACCTGTGAACATGGCCATAGTCTACCTGAGAACATAGCCATAGTTTACCTGTGAACATGGCCATAGTCTACCTGAGAACATGGCCATAGTCTACCTGTGAATATGGCCATAGTCAACTGAGAATGTGGCCATAGTCTACCTGTGAACATGGCCATAGTCTACCTGAGAACATGGCCATAGTCTACCTGTGAACATGGCCATAGTCTACCTG
The DNA here is from genome assembly GCA_030390025.1 of Squalus acanthias. Taxonomy (NCBI): domain Eukaryota; kingdom Metazoa; phylum Chordata; class Chondrichthyes; order Squaliformes; family Squalidae; genus Squalus; species Squalus acanthias. The sequence goes on along the minus strand of CM059440.1, from coordinate 54,054,882 downwards.
AGAACATGACCATAGTCTACCTGTGAACATGGCCATAGTCTGCCTGAGAACATGGCCATAGTCTAGCCGTTAACATGGCCATAGTCTACCTGTGAACGTGGCGATAGTCTACCTGAGAACATGGCCACAGTTTAACTGTGAACATGGCCATAGTCTACCTGAGAACATGGCCATAGTTTACCTGTGAACATGGCCATAGTCTACCTGAGAACATGGCCATAGTCAACCTGTGAACATGGCCATAGTCTACCTGAGAATGTGGCCATAGTCTACCTGTGAACATGGCCATAGTCTACCTGAGAACATGGCCATAGTCTACCTGTGAACATGGCCATAGTCTACCTGAGAACATGACCATAGTCTACCTGTGAACATGGCCATAGTCTACCTGAGAACATGGCCATAGTCTACCTGTGAACATGGCCATAGTTTACCTGTGAACATGGCGATAGTCTACCTGAGAACATGGCCATAGTTACCTGAGAACATGGCCATAGTTTACCTGTGAACATGGCCATAGTCTACCTGAGAACATAGCCATAGTTTACCTGTGAACATGGCCATAGTCTACCTGAGAACATGGCCATAGTCTACCTGTGAACATGGCCATAGTCTACCTGAGAACATGGCCATAGTCAACCTGTGAACATGGCCATAGTCTACCTGAGAATGTGGCCATAGTCTACCTGTGAACATGGCCATAGTCTACCTGAGAACATGGCCATAGTCTACCTGTGAACATGGCTATAGTCTACCTGAGAACATGACCATAGTCTACCTGTGAACATGGCCATAGTCTACCTGAGAACATGGCCATAGTCTACCTGAGAACATGGCCATAGTCTACCTGTGAACATGGCCATAGTTTACCTGTGAACATGGCGATAGTCTACCTGAGAACATGGCCATAGTTACCTGAGAACATGGCCATAGTTTACCTGTGAACATGGCCATAGTCTACCTGAGAACATAGCCATAGTTTACCTGTGAACATGGCCATAGTCTACCTGAGAACATGGCCATAGTCTACCTGTGAACATGGCCATAGTCAACTGAGAATGTGGCCATAGTCTACCTGTGAACATGCCCATAGTCTACCTGAGAACATGGCCATAGTCTACCTGTGAACATGGCCATAGTCTACCTGAGAACCTGACCATAGTCTACCTGTGAAAATGACCATAGTCTACCTGAGAACATGGCCATAGTCTACCTGAGAACATGGCCATAGTCTACCTGTGAACATGGCCATAGTTTACCTGTGAACATGGCCATAGTCTACCTGTGAACATGGCCATAGTCTACCTGAGAACATGGCCATAGTCTAGCTGTTAACATGGCCAAAGTTTACCTGTGAACATGGCCATAGTCTACCTGAGAACATGGCCATAGACTACCTGTGAACATGGCCATAGTCTCACTGTGAACATCGCCATAGTCTACCTGTGAACATGGCCATAGTTTACATGTGGACATGGCCATAGTTTACCTGTGAACATGGCCATAGTCTACCTGTGAACATGGCCATAGTCTACCTGAGAACATGGCCATAGTCTACCTGTGAACATGGCCATAGTCTACCTGTGAACATGGCCATAGTCTACCTGAGAACATGCCATAGTTTACCTGTGAACATGGCCATAGTCTACCTGTGAACATGGCCATAATCTACCTGTGAACATGGCGATAGTCTACCTGAGAACATGGCCATAGTTACCTGAGAACATGGCCATAGTCTACCTGTGAACATGGCCATAGTCTACCTGAGAACATGGCCATAGTCTACCTGTGATCGTGGCAACAGTCTACCTGAGAAGATGGCCATAGTTTACCTGTGAACATGGCCATAGTCTACCTGAGAACATAGCCATAGTTTACCTGTGAACATGGCCATAGTCTACCTGAGAACATGGCCATAGTCTACCTGTGAACATGGCCATAATCAACTGAGAATGTCGCCATAGTCTACCTGTGAACATGGCCATAGTCTACCTGTGAACATGGCCATAGTCTACCTGTGAACATGGCCATAGTCTACCTGTGAACATGGCCATAGTCTACCTGTGAACATGGCCATAGTCTACCTGTGAACATGGCCATAGTCTACCTGAGACTGTGGCCACAGTGTACCTGAGAATGTGGCCATAGTCTACATGTGAACATGGCCATAGTTACCTGAGAACATGGCCATAGTCTACCTGTGAACATGGCGATAGTCTACATGGGAACATTGCCTTAGTTACCTGAGAACATGGCCGTAGTCTACCTGTGAACATGGGGATAGTCTACCTGAGAACATGGCCATAGTCAACCTGTGAACATGGCCATAGTCTACCTGAGAATGTGGCCATAGTCTACCTGTGAACATGGCCATAGTCTACCTGAGAACATGGCCATAGTCTACCTGTGAACATGGCCATAGTCTACCTGAGAACATGACCATAGTCTACCTGTGAACATGGCCATAGTCTACCTGAGAACATGGCCATAGTCTACCTGTGAACATGGCCATAGTTTACCTGTGAACATGGCGATAGTCTACCTGAGAACATGGCCATAGTTACCTGAGAACATGGCCATAGTTTACCTGTGAACATGGCCATAGTCTACCTGAGAACATAGCCATAGTTTACCTGTGAACATGGCCATAGTCTACCTGAGAACATGGCCATAGTCTACCTGTGAACATGGCCATAGTCTACCTGAGAACATGGCCATAGTCAACCTGTGAACATGGCCATAGTCTACCTGAGAATGTGGCCATAGTCTACCTGTGAACATGGCCATAGTCTACCTGAGAACATGGCCATAGTCTACCTGTGAACATGGCTATAGTCTACCTGAGAACATGACCATAGTCTACCTGTGAACATGGCCATAGTCTACCTGAGAACATGGCCATAGTCTACCTGAGAACATGGCCATAGTCTACCTGTGAACATGGCCATAGTTTACCTGTGAACATGGCGATAGTCTACCTGAGAACATGGCCATAGTTACCTGAGAACATGGCCATAGTTTACCTGTGAACATGGCCATAGTCTACCTGAGAACATAGCCATAGTTTACCTGTGAACATGGCCATAGTCTACCTGAGAACATGGCCATAGTCTACCTGTGAACATGGCCATAGTCAACTGAGAATGTGGCCATAGTCTACCTGTGAACATGCCCATAGTCTACCTGAGAACATGGCCATAGTCTACCTGTGAACATGGCCATAGTCTACCTGAGAACCTGACCATAGTCTACCTGTGAAAATGACCATAGTCTACCTGAGAACATGGCCATAGTCTACCTGAGAACATGGCCATAGTCTACCTGTGAACATGGCCATAGTTTACCTGTGAACATGGCCATAGTCTACCTGTGAACATGGCCATAGTCTACCTGAGAACATGGCCATAGTCTAGCTGTTAACATGGCCAAAGTTTACCTGTGAACATGGCCATAGTCTACCTGAGAACATGGCCATAGACTACCTGTGAACATGGCCATAGTCTCACTGTGAACATCGCCATAGTCTACCTGTGAACATGGCCATAGTTTACATGTGGACATGGCCATAGTTTACCTGTGAACATGGCCATAGTCTACCTGTGAACATGGCCATAGTCTACCTGAGAACATGGCCATAGTCTACCTGTGAACATGGCCATAGTCTACCTGTGAACATGGCCATAGTCTACCTGAGAACATGCCATAGTTTACCTGTGAACATGGCCATAGTCTACCTGTGAACATCGCCATAATCTACCTGTGAACATGGCGATAGTCTACCTGAGAACATGGCCATAGTTACCTGAGAACATGGCCATAGTCTACCTGTGAACATGGCCATAGTCTACCTGAGAACATGGCCATAGTCTACCTGTGATCGTGGCAACAGTCTACCTGAGAAGATGGCCATAGTTTACCTGTGAACATGGCCATAGTCTACCTGAGAACATAGCCATAGTTTACCTGTGAACATGGCCATAGTCTACCTGAGAACATGGCCATAGTCTACCTGTGAACATGGCCATAATCAACTGAGAATGTCGCCATAGTCTACCTGTGAACATGGCCATAGTCTACCTGTGAACATGGCCATAGTCTACCTGTGAACATGGCCATAGTCTACCTGTGAACATGGCCATAGTCTACCTGTGAACATGGCCATAGTCTACCTGTGAACATGGCCATAGTCTACCTGAGACTGTGGCCACAGTGTACCTGAGAATGTGGCCATAGTCTACATGTGAACATGGCCATAGTTACCTGAGAACATGGCCATAGTCTACCTGTGAACATGGCGATAGTCTACATGGGAACATTGCCTTAGTTACCTGAGAACATGGCCGTAGTCTACCTGTGAACATGGGGATAGTCTACCTGAAAACATGGCCATACTTTACCTGTGAACATGGCCATAGTCTACCTGTGAACAAGGCGAAAGTCTACATGTGAACATGGCGATAGTCTACCTAAGAACGTGGCCATAGTCTACCTGTGAACATGGCCATAGTCTACCTGTGAACATGGCCATAGTCTGCCTGTGAACCTGGCCATAGTTTACCTGAGAACATGACCATAGTCTACCTGTGAACATGGCCATAGTCTACCTGTGAACATGGCGATAGTCTACCTGAGAACATGGCCATAGTCTACCTGAGAACATGGCCATAGTCTACCTGTGAACATGGCCATAGTCTACCTGTGAACATGGCCATAGTCTACCTGAGAACATGGCCATAGTCTACCTGAGAACATTGCCATAGTCTTACCTGTGAACATGGCCATAGTCTACCTGTGAACATGACCATAGTATACCTGTGAACATGACCATAGTCTACCTGTGAACATGGCCATAGTTTACCTGAGAACATGGCCATAGTCTGCCTGTGAACATGGCCATAGTCTACCTGAGAACATGGCCATAGTCTACCTGAGAACATGGCCATAGTTTACCTGTGAACATGGCCATAATCTACCTGAGAACATGGCCATTGTTTACCTGAGAACATGGCCATAGTCTACCTGAGAACATGGCCATAGTCTACCTGTGAACATGGCGATAGTCTACCTGAGAACATGGCCATAGTTACCTGAGAACATGGCCATAGTCTACCTGTGAACATGGCGATAGTCTACCTGAGAACATGGCCATAGTTACCTGAGAACATGGCCGTAGTCTACCTGTGAACATGGGGATAGTCTACCTGAGAACATGGCCATAGTTTACCTGTGAACATGGCCATAGTCTACCTGTGAACAAGGCCAAAGTCTACCTGTGAACATGGCGATAGTCTACCTGAGTACATGGCCATAGTTACCTGAGAACATGGCCATAGTCTACCTGTGAACATGGCGATAGGCTACCTGAGAACATGGCCATAGTTACCTGAGAACATGGCCACAGTCAACCTGAGAACATGGCCATAGTCTACCTCAGAACATGGCCATAGTCTACCTGTGAACATGGCCATAGTCTACCTGTGAACATGGCCATAGTCTACCTGAGAATGTGGCCATAGTCTACCTGTGAACATGGCCATAGTCTACCTGAGAACATGGCCATAGTCTACCTGTGAACATGGCCATAGTCTACCTGTGAACATGGCCATAGTCTACCTGTGAACATGGCCATAGTCTACCTGTGAACATGACCATAGTATACCTGTGAACCTGACCATAGTCTACCTGTGAACATGGCCATAGTCTACCTGAGAACATGGCCATAGTCTACTGTGAACATGGCCATAGTCTACCTGTGAACATCGCCATAGTCTACCTGACAACATGGCCATAGTTTACCTGTGAACATGGCCATAGTCTACCTGTGAATATGGCCATTGTCTACCTGTGAACATGGCCATAATCTACCTGTGAACATGGCGATAGTCTACCTGAGAACATGGCCATAGTTACCTGAGAACATGGCCATAGTCTACCTGTGAACATGGCCATAGTCTACCTGAGAACAGGGCCATAGTCTACCTGTGAACATGGCCATAGTCTACCTATGAACGTGGCGATAGTCTACCTGAGAACATGGCCACAGTTTACCTGTGAACATGGCCATAGTCTACCTGAGAACATGGCCATTGCTTACCTGTGAACATGGCCATAGTCTACCTGAGAACATGGCCATAGTCTACCTGTGAACATGGCCATAGTCAACTGAGAATGTGGCCATAGTCTGCCTGTGAACATGGCCATAGTCTACCTGAGAACATGGCCATAGTCTACCTGTGAACATGGCCATAGTCTACCTGAAAACATGACCATAGTCTACCTGTGAACATGGCCATAGTCTACCTGAGAACATGGCCATAGTCTACCTGAGAACATGGCCATAGTCTACCTGTGAACATGGCCATAGTTTACCTGTGAACATGGCCATAGTCTACCTGTGAACATGGCCATAGTCTACCTGAGAACATGGCCATAGTCTACCTGTGAACATGGCCATAGTCTACCTGTGAACGTGGCGATAGTCTACCTGAGAACATGGCCATAGTTTACCTGTCAACATGGCCATAGTCTATCTGAGAACATGGCCATAGTCTACCTGTGAACATGGCGATAGTCTACCTGAGAACATGGCCATAGTTACCTGAGAACATGGCCGTAGTCTACCTGTGAACATGGGGATAGTCTACCTGAGAACATGGCCATAGTTTACCTGTGAACATGGCCATAGTCTACCTGTGAACAAGGCCAAAGTCTACCTGTGAACATGGCGATAGTCTACCTGAGTACTTGGCCATAGTTACCTGAGAACATGGCCATAGTCTACCTGTGAACATGGCGATAGGCTACCTGAGAACATGGCCATAGTTACCTGAGAACATGGCCATAGTCAACCTGAGAACATGGCCATAGTCTACCTCAGAACATGGCCATAGTCTACCTGTGAACATGGCCATAGTCTACCTGTGAACATGGCCATAGTCTACCTGAGAATGTGGCCATAGTCTACCTGTGAACATGGCCATAGTCTACCTGAGAACATGGCCATAGTCTACCTGTGAACATGGCCATAGTCTACCTGTGAACATGGCCATAGTCTACCTGTGAACATGGCCATAGTCTACCTGTGAACATGACCATAGTATACCTGTGAACCTGACCATAGTCTACCTGTGAACATGGCCATAGTCTACCTGAGAACATGGCCATAGTCTACTGTGAACATGGCCATAGTCTACCTGTGAACATCGCCATAGTCTACCTGACAACATGGCCATAGTTTAACTGTGAACATGGCCATAGTCTACCTGTGAACATGGCCATTGTCTACCTGTGAACATGGCCATAATCTACCTGTGAACATGGCGATAGTCTACCTGAGAACATGGCCATAGTTACCTGAGAACATGGCCATAGTCTACCTGTGAACATGGCCATAGTCTACCTGAGAACAGGGCCATAGTCTACCTGTGAACATGGCCATAGTCTACCTATGAACGTGGCGATAGTCTACCTGAGAACATGGCCACAGTTTACCTGTGAACATGGCCATAGTCTACCTGAGAACATGGCCATTGCTTACCTGTGAACATGGCCATAGTCTACCTGAGAACATGGCCATAGTCTACCTGTGAACATGGCCATAGTCAACTGAGAATGTGGCCATAGTCTGCCTGTGAACATGGCCATAGTCTACCTGAGAACATGGCCATAGTCTACCTGTGAACATGGCCATAGTCTACCTGCAAACATGACCATAGTCTACCTGTGAACATGGCCATAGTCTACCTGAGAACATGGCCATAGTCTACCTGAGAACATGGCCATAGTCTACCTGTGAACATGGCCATAGTTTACCTGTGAACATGGCCATAGTCTACCTGTGAACATGGCCATAGTCTACCTGAGAACATGGCCATAGTCTACCTGTGAACATGGCCATAGTCTACCTGTGAACGTGGCGATAGTCTACCTGAGAACATGGCCATAGTTTACCTGTCAACATGGCCATAGTCTATCTGAGAACATGGCCATAGTTTACCTGTGAACATGGCCATAGTCTACCTGAGAACATGGCCATAGTCTACCTGAGAACATGGCCATAGTCTACCTGTGAACATGGCCATAGTCTACCTGAGAATGTGGCCATAGTCTACCTTTGAACGTGGCCATAGTCTACCTGAGAACATGGCCATAGTCTACCTGTGAACATGGCCATAGTCTACCTGAGAACATGGCCATAGTCTACCTGAGAACATGGCCATAGTCTACCTGTGAACATGGCCATAGTCTACTTGAGAACATGGCCATAGTCTACCTGTGAACATGGCCATAGTTTACCTGTGAACATGGCCATAGTCTACCTGAGAACATGGCCATAGACCACCTGTGAACATGGCCATAGTCTCACTTTGAACATCCCCATAGTCTGCCTGTGAACATGGCCATAGTTTACATGTGAACATGACCACAGTTTACCTGTGCACATGGCCATAGTCTACCTGTGAACATGGCCATAGTCTACCTGAGACTGTGGCCACAGTCTACCTGAGAACGTGGCCATAGTCTCACTTTGAACATCCCCATAGTCTGCCTGTGAACATGGCCATAGTTTACATGTGAACATGACCACAGTCTACCTGTGAACATAGCCATAGTCTACCTGTGAACATGGCCATAGTCTACCTGAGAACATGGCCATAGTCTACCTGAGAACATGGCCATAGTCTACCTGTGAACATGGCCATAGACTAATTGTGAACATGGCCATAGACTACCTGTGAACATGGCCATAGACTACCTGTGAACATGGCCATAGACTACCTGTGAACATGGCCATAGACTACCTGTGAACATGGCCATACTCTCACTGTGAACATGGCCATAGTGTACCTGTGAACATGGCCATAGTCTCTCTGAGAACATGGCCATAGTCTAATTGTGAACATGGCCATAGTCTACCTGAGAATGTGGCCATAGTCTACCTGAAAATGTTGCCATAGTCTACCTGTGAACATGGCCATGGTCTACCTGTGAGCATGGCCATAGTCTCCCTGAAAACATGGCCATAGTCTACCTGAGAATGTGGCCAAAGTCTACCTGAGAACATGGCCATAGTCTACCTGAGAATGTGGCCATAGATAATCTGTGAACATGGCGATAGTCCACCTGTGAACATGGCCATAGTCTACCTGTGAACATGGCCATAGTCTACCTGTGAACATGGCCATAGTCTACCTGTGAACATGGCCATAGTTTATCTGCGCACATGGCCATAGTCTACCTGTGAACATGGCGATAATCTACCTGTGAACATGGCGATAGTCTACCTGAGAACATGGCCATAGTTACCTGAGAACATGGCCATAGTCTACCTGTGAACATGGCCATAGTCTACCTGAGAACATGGCCATAGTCTACCTGTGAACATGGCCATAGTCTACCTGTGAACATGGCCATAGTCAACTGAGAATGTAGCCATAGTCTGCCTGTGAACATGGCCATAGTCTACCTGAGAACATGGCCATAGTCTACCTGTGAACATGGCCATAGTCTACCTGAGAACATGACCATAGTCTACCTGTGAACATGGCCATAGTCTACCTGAGAACATGGTCATAGTCTATCTGAGAACATGGCCATAGTCTACCTGTGAACATGGCCATAGTTTACCTGTGAACATGGCCATAGTCTACCTGTGAACATGGCCATAGTCTACCTGTGAACATGGCCATAGTCTACCTGTGAACGTGGCGATAGTCTACCTGAGAACATGGCCATAGTTTACCTGTGAACATGGCCATAGTCTACCTGAGAACATGGCCATAGTTTACCTGTGAACATGGCCATAGTCTACCTGAGAACATGGCCATAGTCTACCTGTGATCATGGCCATAGTCTACCTGAGAATGTGACCATAGTCTACCTGTGAACATGGCCATAGTCTACCTGAGAACATGGCCATAGTCTACCTGTGAACATGGCCATAGTCTACCTGAGAACATGGCCATAGTCTACCTGAGAACATGGCCACAGTCTACGTGTGAACATGGCCATAGTCTACCTGAGAACATGGCCATAGTCTACCTGTGAACATGGCCACAGTTTACCTGTGAACATGGCCATAGTCTACCTGAGAACATGGCCATAGACTACCTGTGAACATGGCCATAGTCTCACTGTGAACATCGCCATAGTCTACCTGTGAACATGGCCATAGTTTACATGTGAACATGACCATAGTTTACCTGTGCACATGGCCATAGTATACCTGTGAACATGGCCATAGTCTACCTGAGACTGTGGCCACAGTCTACCTGAGAATGTGGCCATAGTCTACCTGTGAACATAGCCATAGTCTACCTGTGAACATGGCCATAGTCTACCTGAGAACATGGCCATAGACTACCTGTGAACATGGCCATAGTCTCACTGTGAACATCGCCATAGTCTACCTGTGAACATGGCCACAGTTTACATGTGAACATGGCCATAGTCTGCCTGAGAACATGGCCATAGTCTACCTGAGAACATGGCCATAGTCTACCTGTGAACATGGCCATAGACTACCTGTGAACATGGCCATAGACTACCTGTGAACATGGCCATAGACTACCTGTGAACATGGCCATAGACTACCTGTGAACATGGCCATAGTCACACTGTGAACATGGCCATAGTGTACCTGTGAACATGGCCATAGTCTCTCTGAGAACATGGCCATAGTCTACCTGTGACCATGGCCATAGTCTAATTGTGAACATGGCCATAGTCTACCTGAGAATATGGCCATAGTCTACCTGAGAATGTGGCCATAGTCTACCTGTGAACATGGCCATGGTCTACCTGTGAACATGGCCATAGTCTCCCTGAAAACATGGCCATAGTCTACCTGAGAATGTGGCCATAGTCTACCTGAGAACATGGCCATAGTCTACCTGAGAATGTGGCCATAGTGTACCTGTGAACATGGCGATAGTCCACCTGTGAACATGGCCATAGTCTACCTGTGAACATGGCCATAGTCTACCTGTGAACATGGCCATATTCTACCTGTGAACATGGCCATAGTCTACCTGTGAACATGGCCATAGTCCACCTGTGAACATGGCCATAGTCCACCTGTGAACATGGCCATAGTCTACCTGTGAACATGGCCATAGTTTACCTCTGCACATGGCCATAGTCTACCTGTGAACATGGCCATAGTCTACCTGAGACTGTGGCCACAGTCTACCTGAGAATGTGGCCATAGTCTACCTGTGAACATAGCCATAGTCTACCTGTGAACATGGCCATAGTCTACCTGTGAACATAGCCATAGACTACCTGTGAACATTGCCATAGTCTCACTGTGAACATAGCCATAGTCTACCTGTGAACATGGCCATAGTTTACATGTGAACATGGCCATAGTCTACCTGAGAACATGGCCATAGACTAACTGTGAACATGGCCATAGACTACCTGTGAACATGGCCATAGACTACCTGTGAACATGGCCATAGTCTACCTGTGAACATGGCCATAGTCTACCTGTGAACATGGCCATAGTCTACCTGTGAACATGGCCATAGTCTACCTGTGAACATGGCCATAGTCTACCTGTGAACATGGCCATAGTCTACCTGTGAACATGGCCATAGTCTACCTGAGAACATGGCCATAGTCTACCTGTGAACATGGCGATAGTCTACCTGAGAACATGGCCATAGTTACCTGAGAACATGGCCATAGTCTACCTGTGAACATGGCCATAGTCTACCTGTGAACATGGCCATAGTCTACCTGTGAACATGGCCATAGTCTACCTGTGAACATGGCCATAGTCTACCTGTGAACATGGCCATAGTCTACCTGTGAACATGGCCATAGTCTACCTGAGAACATGGCCATAGTCTACCTGTGAACATGGCGATAGTCTACCTGAGAACATGGCCATAGTTACCTGAGAACATGGCCATAGTCTACCTGTGAACATGGCGATAGTCCACCTGAGAACATGGCCATAGTTACCTGAGAACATGGCCGTAGTCTACCTGTGAACATGGGGATAGTCTACCTGAGAACATGGCCATACTTTACCTGTGAACATGGCCATAGTCTACCTGTGAACAAGGCCAAAGTCTACCTGTGAACATGGCGAGAGTCTACCTGAGAACATGGCCATAGTTACCTGAGAACATGGCCTTATTCTACCTGTGAACATGGCGAAAGGCTACCTGAGAACATTGCCATAGTTACCTGAGAACATGGCCATAGTCTACCTGAGAACATGGCCATAGTCTACCTGTGAACATGGCCATAGTTTACCTGTGAACATGGCCATAGTCTACCTGAGAACATGGCCATAGACTACCTGTGAACATGGCCATAGTCTCACTGTGAACATCGCCATAGTCTACCTGTGAACATGGCCATAGTTTACATGTGAACATGGCCATAGTCTACCTGAGAACATGGCCATAGTCTACCTGTGAACATGGCCATAGACTAACTGTGAACATGGCCATAGACTACCTGTGAACATGGCCATAGACTACCTGTGAACATGGCCATAGACTACCTGTGAACATGGCCATAGTCTCACTGTGAACATGGCCATAGTGTACCTGTGAACATGGCCATAGTCTCCCTGAGAACATGGCCATAGTCTACCTGTGAACATGGCCATAGTCTAATTCTGAACATGGCCATAGTCTACCTGAGAATGTGGCCATAGTCTACCTGAGAATGTGGCCATAGTCTACCTGTGAACATGGCCATGGTCTACCTGTGAACATGGCCATAGTCTCCCTGAAAACATGGCCATAGTCTACCTGTGAATGTGGCCATAGTCTACCTGAGAACATGGCCATAGTCTACCTGAGAATGTGGCCATAGTGTACCTGTGAACATGGCGATAGTCCACCTGTGAACATGACCATAGTCTACCTGTGAACATGGCCATAGTCTACCTGTGAACATGGCCACAGTCTACCTGTGAACATGGCCATAGTCTACCTGTGAACATGGCCATAGTCTACCTGTGAACATGGCCATAGTCCACCTGTGAACATGGCCATAGTCCACCTGTGAACATGGCCATTGTCTACCTGTGAACATGGCCATAGTCTACCTGTGAACATGGCCATAGTCTACCTGTGAACATGGCCATAGTCTACCTGTGAACATGGCCATAGTCTACCTGTGAACATGGCCATAGTCTACCTGTGAACCTGGCCATAGTTTAACTGAGAACATGACCATAGTTTACCTGTGCCCATGGCCATAGTCTACCTGTGAACATGGCCATAGTCTACCTGAGACTGTGGCCACAGTCTACCTGAGAATGTGGCCATAGTCTACCTGGGAACATAGCCATAGTCTACCTGTGAACATGGCCATAGTCTACCTGAGAACATGGCCATAGACTACCTGTGAACATGGCCATAGTCTCACTGTGAACATCGCCATAGTCTACCAGTGAACATGGCCATAGTTTACATGTGAACATGGCCATAGTCTACCTGAGAACATGGCCATAGTCTACCTGAGAACATGGCCATAGTCTACCTGTGAACATGGCCATAGACTACCTGTGAACATGGCCATAGACTACCTGTGAACATGGCCATAGACTACCTGTGAACATGGCCATAGACTACCTGTGAACATGGCCATAGTCTCACTGTGAACATGGCCATAGTGTACCTGTGAACATGGCCATAGTCTCTCTGAGAACATGGCCATAGTCTTCCTGTGAACATGGCCATAGTCTAATTGTGAACATGGCCATAGTCTACCTGAGAATGTAGCCATAGTCTACCTGTGAACATGGCGATAGTCTACCTGAGAACATGGCCATAGTTACCTGAGAACATGGCCGTAGTGTACCTGTGAACATGGGGATAGTCTACCTGAGAACATGGCCATACTTTACCTGTGAACATGGCCATAGTCTACCTGTGAACAAGGCCGAAGTCTACCTGTGAACATGGCGATAGTCTACCTGAGAACATGGCCATAGTTACCTGAGAACATGGCCATAGTCTACCTGTGAACATGGCCATAGTCTACCTGTGAACATGGCCATAGTCTACCTGTGAACATGGCCATAGCCTACCTGTGAACATGGCCAAAGTGTACCTGTGAACATGGCCATAGTCTACCTGTGAACATGGCCATAGTCTACCTGTGAACATGGCCATAGTCTGCCTGTGAACATGGCCATAGTCTACCTGTGAACATGGCCATAGTCTACCTGTGAACATGGCCTAGAAACGTAGCACAAATGGGGGTGAAGCCCTACGTTAATGTGAGTTGGAATTTAAAAAATCTGGTCACAAAGCACTGCCATTCAAAATTTTTTTTGGAAATGCTTCACAGTAATGCAGAGTCCTGCTGCACTAATGCACTGTGACATGAAGCAGTAGAACAAAGCCTGCGATTATCCATACGGATCTCAAGTTTGCCTGGCACATTCAGCCATGATCCCATCTTGTGCTATGTCCGATTTCAGACTTGGCAAATGTTGGCAACTCTATGCATAAACCTACGGGATCACTCAATCCTATCGGTTTACGCATGAGGTTTGTTGCCATTTGCCAAGTCTATAACCAGACACGGGACAGGAAGGGATAGTGATCATTGCTTGAGCTGAGATATTTGTTTTGCTGACGAAAATAATTCATTGAAAAACTTCAATAACTAATTCCCTCGCATCATAAGATGCAGAAGTAAATTGAAAATTAACTTCTCTTTTAAAAATCAGACAATACCGAATCCACCAATCAGGGAGCTGCCTTCCCCGGGCCTCAGGAGATTTAAAGCTGCTGAAGTTAGCTTTGAGCACAGAACCAGCAGGAACATCACAGGCTGCATCAAAGGAGCTCATGGGCAGACATTTGGCCTATGGACTGTGACATGAATTTGTCATTCATGAAAGAAAGACTTATGAAATAATACTGAGTGGCCTGTGGGTGGCGCTGTCCAGGGAGAGTATAAATACTCAGGCACTGGCCCAGCTTGCGCAGGACATTCTTAACAGGAACAAAGAGAGTATAGACCCAATCTACTCAATCTCTCCTCATAGGACAGCCCTCTCATCCCAGGGATCAATCTCGTGAACATGGCATCTAACTGTATTGTGAATTACCCACCGATATGTTTTCCACTATTACCTTTCCACTCTTTAAGTAAAAACATTTTTCCTGGATACCGGTTCCAAATTTACTTTTCACTCATTTCCATTTATGTCCTCTGGTCCTACTTTCTTGGTAAACTTTAAATTAATGATCTGGGTTTACCTTATCCAGACCATTTTCTATTCAAGTATTTCAGCGAGGTCACCGTTTAACCGGCTGCTTAAGGTTCTGTAATCTTTCCTCATTAACAAACAGCGAGGCCGAGGTGGCTGTTACTCATTTTGGATTGCATTGTGGCACAATGGGTATTGCTGGTCAGAAATCTCAAAGTTAGCAATAACTGGTTGAATGGTCTTAAAGCTACACTGCTAACCACAAAATTGAATAGTCACTGGCATCCATCTTAGATTCCATCTGCATGGCATCAGGTTTAAAAAGAAGTGAGAAATGAATGGTAAAATATGGCACATCAAATCTGCTGAATGCTTTTTTTACGATCCCGACTTTGAACCCAAAAATGCTGCTGATTGATCTTAAACTTTGTCACGGTGACTACTGGGAATTTGTAATACTGTTGACAGCTTTGTTGGGTGCACTTGGTTCAAAAGTTAGAAAGGCTTTGATGCCAGAAAGCCACTCACATCATCAATTTTGATGACGGTTCATTTACACAGTATCAAGAATTCTGTGGAAAATTAAAGTGTGACCGACAAATCGTCTTAGATTCTATTCAAAGATGCTTAATTTTGACAGGAAGCTTTAGATCCAGGCGATTACAGTCACAAGAAGGTAGAAGTGCGACTTTTTTTTAGATATTGACTAAGTGTGGTCAGTATCAGTGAGAGCACATGTCTTTTTTTAATGGCTTTGCACATAAGGATGCCAGCCAGTGTTATTCTAGACTCCTTGGTATTTGCGGAGTGCTAAGGGAGTATATTCTTTCAGACATGTTGTCATTTTCTTTCAACTCCTGCCCAGTTGTTGTAGAACAATAATTTGGGAGAGGAATATCCCTCAGAAGCGGTGGTAGGATTTCACATTGCTTGTTGTCGAGTGCTGGGAGGAGGGAGACGGTTAGCTACCAAGAACGCCACATCTTTTACTTCAATATATTTCTGAAAGGTAAGGTTTGCAACTTATTGGATTATGATGCTTTTTAAATATGAAGAAATATGTTGTAGTTTTACGTCACGTGCGCAGGGTTAAATCTGAACAAAATATTTTAGGTGAATGTTGATCTTTTTTAAGCGGCTCCCAGGCTGTCTCTGAACCAAGTAGATGATTAAGGAGGAGGAACGGCTGAGGTTCGAGCTCCAGTCTATGCTGAGTTAGCTGATCTGAGCTAGAGTGGTAGTTGGACCACTATAATTGGACACAGTTTCCTCTCCCCACCCTCTTTGGGTTAGAGAAGGAAAAAAAAACAGCCAAGGTTGTTGCCCTGGCCAGTATTTATCCCTCAACCAACATCACTAAAAACAGATTATCTGGCCATTATCGCATTGCTGTTTATGAGAGCTTGCTGTGCGCAAATTGGCTGCCGTGTTTCCTACATTACAACAGTGACTCCACTTCAAAAAGTACTTCATTGGCTGTAAAGCGATTTGGGACGTCCTGAGGTCGTGAAAGGCGCTATAGAAATGCAAATCTTTTTTTTCTTTTTTTTACTGATTGTGATACAGCAAGCCCAGCTGGAAGTACAAGAGTGTGGACACTGGGTGAGGTGAGCATCAGGCTCTATCAAATCACTGCATCCGCAGTATTTTGCTATTCTATCAAATCACCTCCTACTCTCCTCTGTTTTAACAAAAGAGGTCCCAATTTTTCAAATTTTTTTGTATTTGTATCTCCTCATACCAGGCAGCATCCCAATGAATCTGTGCTGCATCCTTTAGTATGGAGCCCAAATCTGCACACAGTACTCCAACTGATTTCCTCTGCAGTCGATGGCACTCACTGTCAATGTTCACCAGTAAATAATGGCCTGTTTAACGAGGTATTAAAGGACGACTGGCATCTGTGGAACCACAACTTCTGCATCTACAGGAAAGCGGGGGACGAAAGCTGGAGACAGCAAGAGAAACAGTGGCTAGAATATACGGACAGCCACGGGGTACCTCTGTCAAAATGCGCAACGTGTTTAAATTAAGACTAAAGAGCCAGAGCCCTCCCGTACCGTTTTATAGTGTAGGTTATGTTAAATGATTCATGAGAGGGATTTTTGATTAGATCAAGACTGTGGTAAAACTCCAGAAAAAAAAACCATGTAATAACAGAACTTTTAATTTTTCAAATCAAAGTTAACAAGTCGTAAATATAATTGTAATTAAACCTGTGTGTGTTGTGATGGTTTTAGTGTGATATTATTCTTTATAGTACTTAACATGTGGCTTGTACATTAAACCACGTGATACCTGTCATTACAAGCCCCCATCAGAAGCTGAACTAATTACACGATTCTTACAGGAAAGTTTAAGCAAAAATCAGTTCTCAGTCACAGAAAGTGGAATACTGTTTTATTATGGTTGAAATGCAATATACACGTTGGCTAAGTTCCTTCTTCAGATCATAGTCATTATAGAGTTAGTCTGCAATGGACCTAAAAAGGAGCTTTCAAATGCTACTGGGTGCATGTTTCCCAGTCGCTGACCTCAATGTCCAAATTCAGTTAACGTATGAATCATGAGGATTGGCTAAGTGCATGTAACGTGACACTGGCACCATTACTGGATCTCAGACTCGTTATTAAAGGATATAGAATAAGTGCACAGGGTAAAGCCACATTTTAATTGCCAAATGACAATTCCATGATAATAACTTAAAATTTGCAGTGCCGTGCGTCATTCCCACCAGCTGCTAGAGAGCATATATGAACAGTTCTACTTTCCATATTCTGAAAAGGATATAGGGGCACAGGAGAAGGTGCAAAAAAGATTTATTAGAATGATACCGGAACTGAGAGGTTATACCTATCAGGAAAGACTGAACAGGCTGGGGCTCTTTTCTAGAAAAGAGAAGACTGAGGGGGTGACCTGATAGGGGTCTTAAGATTATGAAAGTCTTCAATAAGGTAGATATAAAGATGTTTCCAATTGTGGGGGAGACCAGAACTAGGAATCATAAATATAAGATAGTCACTAATAAATCCAATAGGGAATTCAGGTGAAACCCAGAGAGTGGTGAGAATGTGGAACTCGCTATCACAAGAAGTGATTGAGGCGAATAGTATAGATGTATTTAAGGGGAAGCTAGATAAGCACATGAGGGAGAAAGGAATAGAAGGATATGTTGATGGGGTTAGATGAAGTGGGGTGGAGGAGGTTCGTGTGGAGCAGAAACACCAGCACGGACTTGTTGGGCCGAATGGCCTGTTTCTGTGCTGTACAGTCTATGTAAAAAATGATGTGACGTGTGAAACAAGCCCAAATGCTGTTGGCTTTTGCAACATTTCAGTAATTGCAACAACTACTCCAGATAAATCAAACCTTTCAACCGGCCAATTAATGGAGCACCACTGCCATCGAAACATCCCGATCTAAATCTAAATAAAGTTCCAGCAGGATATTCAACAACTGAAGTACCTATTCCTATATTATGGCATTTACTACACAGCAAAAATAAGGAGACAGCTAGCTTGTTTGAAACCACAAACAACTTGCATTTACTGTATATAGCGCCTTTAACATAAAAAAAAGTTCCAAGGCAGTTGACAATGGAAATAGATAGGGGGTGGTGTCAAGCCGAAATGAAGCAGGGTGACCGAAAACTTGGTCAAAAAAATAGATTCTGAGCAGTTTATTTAAAGGCGAAGAAAGAGTGGAGAGATGCAGAGGTTTAGAGAGGGCATTCCAAAGAATAGGGCTGAGGTGGTTGAAGGCTCCAGTACCAATGGTGGGGCAAAGGGAGGAGGAGACACACAGGAGGAGGACCTAAGGGTATGGAAGGGGAAATAAGGCTGGAGGAGTATGCAGAGATTGGGTGGGCTGAGGCCCTGAGGAATGTGAAGACCAGGGTTTTATCATTCGCAATCCCTCTCGTTATATATAAGTTTTGTCAATAGACAGAAAAGGATTGGTTCATGGGGTTAACATTGAAATTTTTATTCACGCCTTCTGGGATATATAAAGTGCGATCAATAAGAGTGGGCTCCTACTGACGGGGAAAGCATAAACTAAGGGTGGTTGCATTTGTTTGTTGTCAAAAAGCAATCATTGGCAGCTTCCATAGTGAAGTCAATATAAATAATGTAGTCTATCCTTCCAGCTTGGGGCCTTGAGTTGAATTCCAGACAGATCAAATAGTCTTTTCTAACGACTATTTTGGGTCACAAGATCTTGGCAGTCTTACTGCAGTCATTAAGGAAGTAAAGCAGAGTATAAATCTCCAAAGCCTTGTTGACATTAATCACCATTTTGATTTCTGAAAAATCTCAAGCATAGTATAGCAGTTGGAGTATGAGTGAAGCGTGCAGTAAATTTACATTTTAATGTCAACCAGTGGTAAAGCTTTGAACTTCCATCCCAGATGATCAATAGAAATTACAACACAGAAACAAGCCACTCAACCCAATCAGCCCATGTTGATGTTTGTCCGCCACACCAGCAATAGTCCTAATCCCAAATGCCCATTATCTCTTTTATACCCTTCCTTCAATCACCAATCTATTCCTAAATGTTGACAGCGTCTCAGTTTTAATCATTAACTCTGGTAGTGTATTCCACAGCCCCACAACCCTCTGTGTAAAAACATTTCTCCGGCTCTCTGTCCTAAATCTTTTACATTTACAACAATAACTTGCATTTATATAGCGCCTTTATCGTAGTAAGAACATCCCAAGGTTCTTCATAGGAGTGTTGTCGGTCAAAATCTGACACCTAGCCACATAAAGAGATATTAGGACAGGTGGTCACAGAGGTAGGTTTTAAGGAGCGTCTTAAAGGAGGAAAGAGAGGTAGAGAGGCTTACAGAATTTGGGGCCTATTGTATATCTATACCTCCTTGTTCTAGACTCCTCAATCAGTGGAAAAAAGAGTCTGTTATTATCTACGCTGTCCAATCTCTTCACAATTTTAAACACCTCTATCAAATCACCTGATACTCTCCTTTGTTTAAACAAAAGAGGCCCCAATTTTTAAAATTTTGTATTTGTATTTCCTCATACCAGGTAGCGTCCCAGTGAATCTGCGCTGTACCCTTTAGTATGGAGCCCAAATCTGCACACAGTATTCTAATAGTGGTCTTATGAAGATTTTATATAGATACTCCATTACAACTACAACAACTTGCATTTATATAGCGCCTTTAATGTACTAAAACGTTCCAAGGCGCTTCCGAGGAGCGTAATCAGACAGAAATTGATTGAGCCAAAGAAGGAGAAATGAGGACAGGTGACCAAACGCTTGGTCAAACAGGTAGGTTTTAAGCAGCATCTTAAAAGAGGCGAGAGGTGGGGAGGTGAAGAGATTTGGGGACGGAATTCCAGAGCTTATGGCCTAGATGGCTGAAGGAAGTGGGGGACTCACAAGAAGCCTGAGTTGGGAGAACACAGAGCTCTAAGGGTTGTAGGGCGGGAGAAGGTTACAGAGATAGGGAGGGGTGAGGCATAAATATCGTAACTGTCCTCAACAACAACAACAACTTCTATTTATATGGTGTCTTTAACGTAGTAAAATGTCCCAAGGCGCTGCACAGGAGTGTTATAAAACAAAATTTGACACCGAGCCACATAAGGAGATATTAGGGCAGGTGACCAAAAGCTTGGTCAAAGAAGTAGGTTTTAAGGAGCGTCTTAAAGGAGGAAAGAGAGGTAGAGAGGTGGAGAGGTTTAGGCAGAGAATTCCAGAGCTTAAGGCTTATTTAATTGTTGTCCACTTCAATTAGATCCAATTTATTGACCAGACTGAGTTAACCGCCTTGCAAAACCAAAATTTCTTCTTACATTTATGTATTACATAGGTTTGTGTCTGTGATTAGCCATATGAAGATATTGGGGGGAAAATTCAGTTGGTTGCGCCTCCCGTTAGCGTCTTAAGAGGGCGCTAATGGGGCGCAAAGCATCTAGCGCCCAGGCGCGGCGAAGTTTGCGCCGCTCGCGAAATTAACTAGACATTTTGTGGCGGCGCTAAACACTACCGCCACGATCTCCTGCGCCAGGCAGATCGTGACGTCAGTCGAGTGCGCAACGCCCCGGTATCGCCCCGGAGCGGATATTGAGTGGCGCCCCCTGCCTTACTGCCTGACGCTAGCAACGACAGGTTGAGGGGAGCGTTCTGCAGTCATGAAGGGAAAGGGGGAGCGCTATTTAAAGGTGACCGCTTCCTGCCTTTTATTGTTGGTGCCATTTTTGAACTACGCATTCTGAGAGAGAGAAAGAGAGACTTCTGGAGAGATTCAACGTTGTGTGAAGGAGTTTTGGGTACTGAGCAGCACTTTGCAGGTTCATTTTGATTTGCCATTCCTTGTATCGATTTAGAAGAGACTGTGGGGGCTGCACTCTGAGCTCTTTGCCTGTTACTCTCCATTGTTCGTTCCAGCAGATTTGATGTGCAGGTCTCTCCAGGCCGAGATTCAAGGCTGCAATGAGCAGGATGTGGATGGAAAGCAAGATTAACCATCCCCTTTAAGAACTGGTCCACGCCATTGTGTGTGTGTTCCATTGCTGACTGACATTACATGAGCTTCGCCAGCGCTCTGAGGTAACGTCTCGCTCCTCGGCCTTTGCGCCTTAAGACAGTTGTGAAGCACCTGATTTAGCGCTCCAATCACCTCCAGGGGCGATAAAAGTCAAGTTTGCAGTCGGTGGCGATAATTAGCGCCAGGCGCTAATCTTTGCGCCCGGCCGATAATTGCGCCCCAAATGGTGCGATACTGAATTTCTCCCCCATTATATCTTATTGGTATATTAAGCAATATTCTTCGGAGGTCGAAGCATCTTATCTCAGTTTTCATAGAGCTAAAGAGGCCTTCACATTTGTGTAAGAGCTTCAGAGGTTCCAACTGTCCCTGGATTCCTGTAATTGTCCTCAAGCTTTTCGAATTGTTGCCCACTTGAATCAGATCCAACTTCTGTACCTGATTGAGCTAACTGCAGCACAAAACCAAAATTTCTTCTAAAATGTATGCAGACATTGGGAAAAATGCCCAATGTGTGAGCATGGCAACCTTGAATAGATGGAAAAATGAAAAGTTTTTGGGTAACAGAAATAGAGGGAACAAGTGTGGATCTACATGCCATTCATGTGTTCCAAATTAACACCATCCACTGCAGTAATTACAGCTCATCATTGTGCGCGATCCGCAAGGAAAACCCCAGATTGGGGGATATCATCCTGCAAACACAACACATGTATATCAATTTCCTCTGTCTGCTATTTCAACGGAGGTATTAGTGCTGAGGGAGTGCTGCACTGTCGGAGGTGCCGTCTTTCGGATGAGACGTTAAACCGAGGCCCCGTCTGCTCTCTCAGGTGGATGTAAAAGATCCCACGGCACTATTTCGAAGAAGAGCAGGGGAGTTATCCCCGGTGTCCTGGCCAATATTTATCCCTCAATCAACATAACAAAAACAGATTATCTGGTCATTATCACATTGCGGTTTGTGGGCGCTTGCTGTGCGCAAATTGGCTGCCGCGTTTCCCACATTACAACAGTGACTACACTTCAAAAAGTACTTCATTGGCTGTAAAGTGCTTTGAGACGTCCGGTGGTCGTGAAAGGTGCTATAGAAATGCAAGTCTTTCAAGTCTTTCTTTATTAACCCATTGGGAATAAATGGGTTAATGCCGCTGTCAAAATAGCTGAAAAAGCAATTTTATGGACTTGAGTATATCTGGCACGAAACTGGCTTAATCATCTATCATCCGATCTGGCTGGACCATATCAAGCTTAACCAAGTCTCACTCTGCTCTGTCAAAACCATCCATTGCTATGAATCATCCTTAGAACAGGGCATTTCGAGGTGTCCTCTCTGCCAGACCTGGAGGATTCTAATTTGACGATGCCAGAATATTGCCCCATGAAAAATGTGGAGAATTCCATTCTTTTTCTGCCTGATCAGCAGTTGCAACAAGAACCTTTTGTGAAGCATATCTCTGGTATAGTAAAAAAAACTTACATTTATGTCGTGCCTTCGATGTGCTCTGAACATCCCAAAACAGTTCACAGTCAGACGTACTTTTGAAATGCAGTCACTGTTACAATATAGTTAAACGATGCATGAAAAATGCTGAGTCTCATCTCAAAAATGCACTGCCAGTGGGAGAACCCATTTTAAAAGTGCCAGGCCTGCAGTTTTCTTCAGCGCGATTCTTCCCGAAATCGGCCAACTCAGTGCGAAAGAGCGAGGAATTTTAAGTGCAAGTTTACAACCAGCGCAAATCCAGAGTTTCTTTTTGCGCAGTTTAAAAACCATCCTGCTGGAAGCCGGCCCCGCCCACAAAACTGGCCACGCCCCCAGATCGAATTAATCACCGCGCAGAGTCCCCGCTAAGTCCACCTGTTTGCGGGCCTTCGGGGAAGCTCTTAAGATTAAGATTTGGGGGGGGGGGCGCGAGGCAAGTTTTAAAAGCTTTTGAATATAATTTTTTTTTAAGAAACTCACGACTGTATAACTAGCAAATGGTTCTGTGCAGTTTTTTTTAAAGTCATTTTCGGTTATTTAAAATCGGGTAACTCACAGGTGGTGGACTAGACTCTGATTAAAAGGCTTATCTTTTGTGATAAACCCATTTTCAGCTGTATTACTAAAACTGCACCAGGTTACCGCTCTTAAATATATCAAGACATATTTTGAAAGCAAAACATTTTTAAAAAAAAATTACCTTCTATAAGGCTGCTGATTGCGCTGGTTCATGGCAGATTTTACATGCGGCGATATGCAAATAAGTTTGAGCGGAAACTTGAGAAAAAACACTTCTCAAAACCAGCGCAATTTGCGCCCGGATCGCCAATTGTGCCCAAAGCAGAAACTCTACCCCTCAATGTTTACTTGCAGGACCATTTACGCTTGTAGGTTGTGCTTTTATAGACCTTCACAATAGAAAGACTTGCATTTATATTGCGCCTTTCACAACCACCGGACATTTCAAAGGGCTTTACAGCCAATGAAGTACTTTTTGAAGTGGAGTCACTGTTGTAATGTAAGAAACACGGCAGCCAATTTGCACACAGCAAGCTCCCATAAACAGCAATGTGACAATGAACAGGTACTCTGTTTTTGTTGTGTTGGTTGAGGGATAAATATTGGCCCCAAGGATAACTCCTCTGCTCTTCTTCGAAATAGCACCATGGGATCTTTTACACCCACCTGAGAGAGCAGGCGGGACCTCGGTTTAATGTCTCATCCAAAAGACAGCACCTCCGACAGTGCAGCATTCCCTCAGCACTGCACTGGAGTGTCAGCCTAGATTTATGTGCTCAAGTCCTTGGAGTGGGACTTGAACCCATAATCTTCTGAACTCAGAGGCGAGTGTGCTGCCCACTGAGCCACAGCTGACACTGTTGAAAGAGCTGTCATGCAATGTTAACCATAAAAGGCACCACCAGTGTAACTATTGTAGCCAGTAGAGAGCCTTGCCCCACACCAGAGAAGCAAATCACTTTCTCACACCCTCCATTTCCTGGATTAGGCTGAAGCAGCTTTTTGCCTCTGATCGGAAATCTCATCGGATTCTGCTGCTCTGTTTGCACCCCATGCACTGAGGTAGTTCACAGGGTCAGTCTCGAGCCACAGCCCCACCAAACCCGCTGATCGTCTGTTCCATGGCCATGTCAATCCCTGCTCTCCCGATCACACTGCACTTCAGCCTGACTGTCCCACCAATCTTCCAGCTCAAGGCCCCACCGATCCCTGTCCCACCAGTCATCCACCCAACAGCCATGCCAATCCAGCCATTGAGGCAATTTTGCATCCTTTACCCCAGACACACACTCCCAGAATGGTACCCTAGAATTTTGCAGGTCTGACCCAAGCACAGACTACATTCCCCCCCACCGAACCCATTCAAAGGATTCCCATACCCAACAAAGGATGTAAAGGCCCTTGAGAGGGTGCAGAGGAGATTTACCAGAATGGTTCAAGAGATGGGGGATCTTAGATACAAGGACAGGTTGGAGAAGCTGGATTTGTTTTCATTAGAGCAAAGGAGGTTGAGGGGTGATTTGATAGAGGTGTACAAGATTATGACGGGTTTGGATAGGCCAGATGGGGAAAGGCTGTTCCCACTAGTTGATGGTACAAGGACTAGGGGACACAGATTGAAGGTTTTGGGCAAGAGATACAGTGGGGACGTGAGGAAAAACTTTTTTACGCAGCGAGTGGTGAGGACCTGAAATTCGCTGCCGACGGAAGTGGTGGAAGCGGAAACACTCAATGTTTTCAAGGGGAGACTGGATAGGCACTTGAGGGAAATAAACTTACAGGGCTACGGGGATAGAGCGGGGGAATGGGACTGACTGGATTGCTCTACAGAGAGCCGGCACGGACTCGATGGGCCGAATGGCCTCCTTCGGTGCCGTTATGACTCTATGACTCTATGACAGTCCATTGAAGAATTGAACACCCTCCCCACCTCCCCTCACCCCTTCCTCTCTCCCCCTCTCCCCTCCCCTCCCCCCTCCCCATCTCTCCTCTCTACACCTCCCTCCCTCCTTTCCACTCCACTTCCCTGTTCCACTACCATCCTTTATCCCTCCCCCTCTTGTTACAATTATCCTCTGCCCTCTAACTCTGCTTAACATGAATACCTGAACTGCCTTTTTCTTGGCTTCTTGTGGGCAACATCATGGGAGATTGACTTTGTTTTTAAACTATCCATGTTGATAAAAACAGTGGGACGGAGGTGAGGGCTGAAATGTATTCTTTAATTTCTTAATAAAGAACAAATGGCGGAATAGCTAGGCTAATTCAGACCATTTGAATACTATGGATGACTGTTTCGTCTGGGGCCAGTAACAAAGGCATTATTTGAAAGAAGAGATCCATATCAGTTAACAGCTCTCTCACAGGTGTTTGCTCTGGCATGTATGAATACACCTTTGTTTAAACACAATGAACACACCCAAGAGACTGCTGTGAAGCTCATGAAGTTACAAGAATTTCTGCAGGCTCCTTGATAACAACTTAGTTTCTGACAGTGAGCAGAAGCCAAAATGCATATAAAACCAGCAAAAGCATACAATCAATTCAAAACTCACCACATAGTCAGTGTCTGTCCTCCTGCAGCTTATTATTAACTGCCCTATTAGTATTCAAAATTGCTTTTGCTTCCCAATCACTTTGATTTTCCGCACTGAATCCCTATTACTTTATATAGCTCGAGCGTGCGGGCACAGTTCCAATCCTGGTGTGAGTTTCGCATGTCTCAGTGACTTCTTGCAACATTTATTTCCTGTGTTTGCTGCTGTTCTGGGTGACGAGATTTATTCTCAGTCCCCCACGGCTATTCTACTTCTAACCCTAGGCCTGTCCTCAGATTCTACCTCTCCCAATAGTTACTTTACTCCCACTGCTGTACCCTGAAGCCCTGCGTTTTTTGTCTATCGCTCACTCATTCCTGGAACTCTGTCCTTCAAGAGACAAAGAGTTTTAACCCTTTCCACCCAAGCAGCCAAGGATAACTGAATTCAAACACTGCAGAGAATCGTTCTCTTCAATAATCTCAGAGCTTTCCTTGTGCATCCATCATGAGTCAATAAATAATGGTCATTCTTACGTCAACCAATCATCGAAAAGACTTGCATTTCTATAGCGCCTTTCATGAGCACCGGATGTCTCAAAGCGCTTTACAGCCAATGAAGTACTTTTGAAGTGTAGTCGCTGTTGTAATGTAGGAAACGTGGCAGCCATTTTGCGCACAGCAAGCTCCCACAAACAGCAGTGTGACAATGACCAGATAATCTGTTTTTGTTCTGTTGATTGAGGGATAAATATTGGCCCCAGGACACCGGGGAGAACTCTCCTGCTCTTCTTCAAAATAGTGCCATGGGTTTTTTTACGTCCACCTGAGAGAGCAGACAGGCGGCCCCTCTGACAGTGCAGAACTAAAACCGCCTATTTCCACCTCCGGCCCTGCTGAAACCCTCATCCATGCCTTTGTTACCTCTAGACTTGACTATTCCAACGCACTCCTGGCTGGCCTCCCACGTTCTACCCTCCGTAAACTTGAGAACTTCCAAAATTCGGCTGCCCGTGTCCTAACTCGCACCAAGTCCCGTTCACCCATCGCCCCTGTGCTCGCTGACCTCCATTGGCTCCCGATTAAGCAACGCCTCAATTTCAAAATTCTCATCCTTGTTTTCAAATCTCTCGATGGCCTCCCCCCTCTCTATCTCTGTAATCTCCCTCAGCCCCACAACCCCTTGAGATATCTGCGCTCCTCAAATTCAGCCCTCTTGAGGATCCCTGATTATAATCGCTCAACCATCAGTGGCAGTGCCTTCTGTTGTCTAGGCCCTAAGCTCTAGGAATTCCCTCCCTAAACCTCTCCCCCTCTCTTAAGATGCTCCTTAAAACCTACCTCTTTGACCAAGCTTTTGGTCATCTCTGCCCTAATTTCTTCTTATGTGGCTCGGTGTCAAATTCTTGTCTTACAATACTCCTGCGCAGCGCCTTGGGACATTTTATTATGTTAAAGGCGCTATATAAATACAAGTGTGTTATTGTTGCAGCACTCCCTCAGTACTGCACTGGAGTGTTAGCCTAGATTTTTGTGCTCAAGTCCCTGGAGTGGGACTTGAACCCACAACCTCCTGACTCGGAGGCAAGTGTGCTACCCACTGAGCCGTCGCTGACAAGGCTCTGTTGATGGTTCAGTGCATGTGTAACTGAGCCACATAGTTCAGAACATCCCAGCTTCCATCCCTGACCCCAGCTGCGGTTGGCAATAGGGGAGCTTTAATTGGTTTGGACACACCTGGGGACCCAAAGTCCGTGCCTGCGATCGCTATCTAGTGATCCTGCTCGAAAATACCTGGGCGAGGGGCGGGTGAGGATAAGATTGTCCGTGGCTGTGACAGCCTTGGTGGTTGGATGGCCTGCTCAACATTAAACGACCTAAAATCGCACATGAAGAATGATCATGCGGGGGAGGTATCAGAGGCTTGTTCTCGCCTGTGGGACCGTAACCCAACAAGAGTCTCCTCCTTCAGGCACAAGAGCTCTAAATAGAAGTTCAATCACTGAAAAGCTCTTGATGCAATATGGGAAAAATAAAACAAATACTTTAAAATGCAGATTAGCAGTGCATTCGAAATGAACACTTACATAGTTTTATGATTCACTCAATCTAACAGGCTGCCTGGGAACTGCTTCATTCTTGTTAATTTTCCTTCCCATCTATAAGCCCGTGCCAGGTTCGACATTACTTCCAGGCTGAGAGGGTAGGCAGGCAGCCTGCTCCCAGGCTTCTGCCAGCTCTGCTTGTGTTAGGAAGTGTGAAAGAACATTTTCCACCTCTTCCCTCCCCGCACCTGGCCTCTATTTGGCCTGCTTTCTGATGACATGGTGGAGTATCTGGAGTTCTGTGCTCTGTGGAATTATCTCCCCTCCCCCTACAATGTTATCCAAATACATACCATATAAGAAAGACTTGCCTTTATATAGCACCTTTCACAACCACCAGACGTCCCAAAGCACTTTACAGCCAATGAAGCACTTTTTGAAGTGGAGTCACTGTTGTAATGAAGGCAACGTGGCAGCCAATTTGCGCACAGCAAGCTCCCACAAACAGCAACGTGTTAATGACCAGATAATCTGTTTTAGTGATGTTGATTGAGGGATAACTATTGGCCTGGACACCGGGGATAACTCCCCTGCTCTTCTTCGAAATGGTGCCATGGGATCTTTTACATCACATCTGAAAGACGGCCTCTCTGATGGTGCAGCACTCCCTCAGCACTGCACTGGGAGTGTCAGCCTGGATTTTTGTGTTCAAGTTCTGGAGTGGAACTTTGAACCCACAACCTTCTGAGTCAGAGGCGAGAGAGAGTGCTACCCACTGAGCCACGGCTGACACACAGGGCAGAGAATCTGGAGTTCTGTGCTCTGTGGAATTATCTCCCCTCCACCAAACTCCAACTTACACCCACTCCCCCTATAAGGTTGTCCGAATACTTACTATTATTTCTATATTTTTTCCAGTTCACTGAATGTCTGATACATACGGATACCCATTACCATGTGTCAGAGTCTCCAAACCAAAATACTCAGAAATGCACACAGGTTGAGTTTGGAGTGGACGCTTTCTCTTGTAGATATATCCCATTTGCCTGAGCCTAGAGTGCATAGGCGCAGGTTGACAAGAGCCAAGATTTATGGATGTCCAAGTGTGTGCAGAGTTACTGCTGGCGTTTAACCACAGCTTCCAGCTGCGTGTCCAGTCAGGACAACCTGATAGGCATTGGCTTGCATGTGGGAAGGATTCCAGCTCCCAGTGATAGACTTACTCTTCCATTACTTAGCTGGACTGGCTAGTCAATCATCAACAATGTGCTCGAGTACTGCAGATCTGCCTACTTCTAGTATCAGATTATCTGGTCTGCCACAGTCAGGCATATCAGCCGTGGCTCAGTGGGTAGCACTCTCGCCTCTGGGTCAAAGGGTCGTGGGTTCAGAGTCCCCACTCCAGAGACTTGAGCACAAAACTCTAGGCTGACACTCCAGTGCAGTGCTGAGGGAGTGCTGCACTGTCAGAGGTGCCGTCTTTTGGATGAGATGTTTAACCGAGGTCCCGTCTGCTCTCTCAGGCGGACATAAAAGATCCCACGGCCACTATTTCATAGAAGAGCAGGGGAGTTATCCCCGGTGTCCTGGGGCCAATATTTATCCCTCAATCAGCATCACTAAGACAGATTATCTGGTCATTATTACATTGCTGTTTGTGGGAGCTTGCTGTGCGCAAATTGGCTGCCGCGTTTCCTACATTACAACAGTGACTGCACTTCAAAAAGTACTTCATTGGCTGTAAAGCGCTTTGGGACGTCCAGAGGTCATGAAAGATGCTATAGAAATGCAACTCTTTCTTTTTTCTTTCATGTCATGTTCAAGCCACCTCGATTCCAACGAAACCCAGTTTGCCTTTCTCCCAAATGATGGTCCCTCAATCATTAGTGACTGAGAAGCAAAGGTTTGAGCCTTTGACAGGTGATGGGGGTATCAGGAGTTTTTCACAACCGACTTGCTGAGCACTGCCAAACGCGAAAGTGCATTGCCACTCTCCATCTGACCGTAGCACGGACACTCATCAAACTCCATTAAAAGGTGGTCCTACCACTTGGAGCTGTGGAGCTTCAGCAGTAGTTTATTATATCAATCGATCGAAGCATCTTGCAGTGCAGTTAGGGTGCACAGCTTGCATCAGTGCAAAACAGGTTTGGCCTTGGAACATTGCAAAATGTGCAACATATCTGTCAATGAACTGCATGTTTGCCTTTATGGCGGGTCTGAGAGATCAGTCTCCCCAGGGCCAGAAATCATAACACCATCCACTGTCAGAGAAGCAGTCAAATCCCAGCTCCCGAGGTGATGCTCCTGAGGCAACACCAGCAGCGTTTCCGTTACATAACAGCATTGCTGGTGGCAGTATTATTAGTGGCGATGGCAGCAGTCAGATTAAGTAGATGTTCTCCTGCCAAATCGCACAATCAAGGCTACGGTACGTTCAGACTCGATTACTGCAATGCTCTGCTGACTGGCTTCCCATCCTCTACCCTGCCTAAACTTCAGCTCATCCACAGCTCAACTACCATATCCTATCTCACATTAAGTCATCCTTGCTGACCTACATTGGCATCTCAGTCTCCCAATAACTCAAATTTAAAACTTTCACCCTAGCGTTTAAACTTCTCAATGGCCTACACCCTCTGTTTCTCTGTTACCTCCTCCAGCCCTACAAGCACGCCCCACTCCCAACTCTCTGTTTCTCTTGTGCATCCCCCAT
This sequence comes from Squalus acanthias, assembly GCA_030390025.1. NCBI lineage: Eukaryota > Metazoa > Chordata > Chondrichthyes > Squaliformes > Squalidae > Squalus > Squalus acanthias. The sequence goes on along the minus strand of CM059440.1, from coordinate 54,023,870 downwards.
CCCTTCGCCCCACCATCGGCGACTGTGCCTTTAGCTCCTAACCCTCACACTCTGAATTCCCACCTAAACTCCTCCCCCTCCAGAACTCTCCTTAAATCCCACTTCTTTGGCCAAGTTTTTGGTCACCCTTCCTGATATTTCCTTTGGCTTGGCATCAGTTTTTTCCCCAGGCCTCTCGGAAGCAACTTTGGATGTTTTTCGATGTTAAACGCACTGCATACATGTAAGTTGTTGCTGTTCTTGCTCTTTCCATTGTTGACACCAGAACTGAAGGTAAAATCTTCAGTGGTTACCTTCCACAAAAGTTGCAAATAAAATAGTGGGATTTTTTTTTACAAATAAACAGGAACCCAGCTCCAGAACCAAGAATGGCATCCATTTATACTCCAAGACAGAAGATTGTTCTGGACAGCTTTCGCAGAAGGGAACCAATGCTGAAGGATTACTGGGTCGGCCCCCAGAGGCTGTACACAGCTGGAAGGATCTCCCGCAGCTACTACCTAAGATTACCGAGATACACTCCATCCTTGGATATGGATATGGAGTCAATCAGATATCCTAGCTACTTTGACTATCAACGTAAAATGCTGTGAGTACTCATTTCAATTTGAAATAATAATATGGCAAAATTAGAAAAATGATGGGCTTCTTTGTGTTGGGAAGGCCATCTCTCTCTCTCCCTCTCTCCATCCAGCTTGCTGTCATGAGAACAATGCCGTGACATTTTCCTGCCTGTCTAAGCAGTTGGGGGTATGTATAATCTGCACAGCGTACAGAGGCAGGGCTACGTGACAGCAGAAATGCACTTCATATAGCTAGTGAACCAATTGAATTTCATGTATAGTATCTGATGCCAATGTGCTATGTGTGTGGGTTTGCCACCTCCCCCTCTGATTCTACCAGTGACTTCTTAAATCGCAATATTAATTCCTAGAGTTGACCTTCCAAATAAATGACCTTTACCCTTGACATTATAAATATGCTTCGACAGAGCAATTATCTTGGCTTGTTAATACTTATTCTGATAATTGTGAGAAGTCGCACAACACCAGGTTATAGTGTGATTTCAAATAAAGCTGTTGGACTATAACCTGGTGTTGTGCGAGTTCTCACATTTGTCCCCCCCAGTCCAACACCGGCATCTCCACATCATTATTCTGATAATGGTTTCCTTTCACTAATATTTTATCTCTATGTTTTTCTCTTATTTCTCTTCCATCTCCTGGTTGGTGTCTGGCTCCGTGGATGCTGGGCATCGAGTACTTTACCTCAGTTTACCAGTTGTTGTTGGGCAGTTATTTTTTTTATAACATATATATTTATTCTCAGGATGTGGGTGACGCTGCCAAGGCCACATTTATTGCCCATCCTAAGGGTATTGAGAGTCAACCATGTAGTGTGGGACTGTAGGCCAGATTGGATAAAGGTAGCAGGTTACTTTCCCTTAAGGACTTTAGTGAACCAGTTGGGTTTTTACAACAATCTGGCAGCTTTCATTGTCATTTTTCTGGTGCTCAAATTATCATATTTTACTGAATTAAATTTCCCAATTTGCCACAGTGGGATTTGAACACACAACCTCTAGGATTACTGATCTAGCACCATAACCGCTAGACTACTGTACCCCACAAGCACAGTGCCAGTAGAGGGCACCGAACAATGGGAACATTAATCAATTTTTCCCTTCATAATGCAGGACATTAAAGCCAATTTTAAGAGCCTACTGTCACCCCATCTAACAGCAGTTAACTGAGCACAGACCAGAGGTCAAACCCTGAGCCTTCACACTCAGTATGACTCTGTTACTCGCTGGATAAAGTCACTGGCCTGAAAGTTCCTGGGGCCCCACTCTGCTGGAATTAGTAGGTTGCCTGTCCTCACCCAAGCTTGGGGATCCCATCCCGAATTCTGGAGACGGGTGTGTTGCATAGCTGGGGCATGTCGCTAGTGCCTGCAAGGGTATATCAGCTGTGGCTGCCCCGGCCCAAAGCCAATTGTCCTTCTAAGGTGGAGGAAAGTCCTCCAGAAGCCAAAATGGGCCGAAGATTTAAAAAAAAAACAACTCCTGGTCACCACATACCAGATGGGATTGCACTAGAGAGGGTACAGAGGAGATTTACGAGGATGTTGCCAGGACTGGAGAATTTTAGCTATGAGGAAAGATTGGAGAGGCTGGGGTTGTTTTCTTTGGAACAGAGGAGGCTGAGGGGAGATTTAATTGAGGTGTATAAAATCATGAGGGGCCTAGATAGAGTGGTTAGGAAGGACCTATTTCCCATAGCAGCGAGGTCAATAACCAGGGGGCATAGATTTAAAGTAATTGGTAGAAGGATTAGAGGGGAGTTGAGGAGAAGTTTTTTCACCCAGAGGGTGGTGGGGGTCTGGAACTCACTGCCTGAAAGGGTGGTAGAGGCAGAAACCCTCATCACATTTAAAAAGTACTTGGATATGCCCTTGAAGAGCCGTAACCTACAGGGCTACGGACCAAGAGCTGGAAAGTGGGATCAGGCTGGATAGCTCTTTTTCGCCCACACAGACACGATGGGCTGAATGGCCTCCTTCTGTGCTGTAAATTTCTATAATTCTATGATTCAGTTCCCAACAGACCCACTCAGACTAGAGAAGGTAATCAATCCCCTCAAGGATCGATTATTTTCCTCCAGTGAAGTTTTGGGGCCTTTGTATGGCCTCACAATGACTCATGACAGGTCCCAACTAGCAGGAGCTGTGCTAAGGCCTTTCAAGGTATAAAGGGAGCAATTTCTTGGGGAAGCCCATGAACCTCGCCTGACATGGAAGGGGGTGGGCGGATGGAAGAATTTAAAGTATCGGCCCATAGTTCAGCCCTCCACCCACCCCACCCACATCCGGGCGTAAATGTGACACTTCCTCTTCTGCTCCAGGAATGTCAGGGCCACTATATTACTGGGGGACCCTCTGGAAAATTGTGGCTGTGTTTTTTTAATCATGGAACCCATGAAAATCTTGCGCACCCCACTGAATTTCCCAACTTGCTCCTCACGCTGCCCTCGGCTTGTACTTGACGCTGCTTCTGTTCTGGAGGATGGAACTGTGTTGCACACTATGGGCGGGAATTCTTGATATTGTGATAGTTTTGTGCCAGTGTGAACTGGGAAGAAATAATTGTTTAATTGTGGCTGTGGTGCGTTATCCCTCCTTTTCCTCCTTGATTTCTCTGCAGCCTTTAACATGGTTGACTGTGCCATCTGCCTCCATCAACTGTCCTCCATTGTCCACATCCATGGAACTGTCCTTACTTATTTCCATTCCCGCCCATCCAAAAGCAGCCAGAGTATCTCCAGCAATGGCTTTTCTCCTCTCCCTTGCAATGTCACACCGGGAGTCCCAAGGATCTCACCGTGGGCTCCTTCTCCTCTTCCTCATTTATAGAATCATAGAATAGTAGCACAGCACAGAAGGAGGCCATTCAGCGTATCGAGTCTGCACCAGCTCTTTCGAAGTGCAATCCAGTTAGTCCCACTCCCCCGCTCTTTTCCCATATCTCTGCAATGTTTTCTTGTTAAAGTATTTATCCAATTCCCTTTTGAAGGCTACTATTGAATCTGTATCCACCACCCTATCAGGCAGTGCATTCCAAATCCTAACCACTCGTTGCGTAAAAAATTTTCTCCTCATGTCGCCTCTGGTTCTTTTGCCAATCACCTTAAATCTGTGCCCTCTCGTTAGCGACCCTTCAGCCATTGGAAACAGTTTCTCTTTATTTACTCTATCCAAACCCTTCATGATTTTGAACACCTCTATCAAATCTCCTCTCTGCTCCAAGGAGAGCAACCCCAGCTTCTCCAGTCTATCCATGTAACTGTAATTCCTCATCCCTGGAACCATTCTAGTAAATCTCTTCTGTACCCTCTCCAAAGCCTTTCTTCCTAAAGTGTCTCCAAAGCCTTTATTCACCTCCTTCCTAAAGTGTCGTGCCCAGAATTGGACACAATACTCCAGCTGGGGCCAAACTAGTGTTTTATTTACAAGCTGCTCTTCAGTAAGATCATCTGTCGGCCTCAGGTCAGCTTCTATATGTACACTGACGATACCCAGTTGCACCTCTCTACCACTTCTCTTGACCACTTCCATGCTGCCAGACATCAGGTCATTAATCAACCGCAACTTCCTCCAATGGCCTGCGGAGAGGAAGGACCAAAATTGAAAAAAAAAATGAATTTAAAATCTGAAGAATTGAGCAGGATTTTCATATTGCTGAAAATTTTCATGAGTTTTATTTTCCTGCTTACTTTGTATGTTCCTTAACTAGTTTGAACTAAAGTCTCGCATGCAATAGTGTGAGGATAAAATTGAAGCTGTAAATCAGAAAAGTATTATCAGAGATAATCAGCGTAAAATGAAACTCTCAATAGTCAGAAACAAACCTGAAGATCCGAGCAGGACGCATCGCACCAACAAATTGTGCAGTGAAGCCTGAACCAGAACTGGAGTTAGTCCTGACACTGCTGATTGATGGGCAACTTTCTTGTACATTTTATCGACGAAGCAAAAGAGTGTTTCTTTCAGACTCTGAGCTTGACTGCTTTGATTTGTGGGCAAAAAGGCAAATGGCTTGTCTGACTACAACAGAACACTGAAAATGCAGAAGTCCATCTCGTGCCAGTCTATTGCCACATTTTAATGTATGCAACAACAACAACAACTTGTATTTATATAGCGCCTTTAACGTAGTAAAACGTCCCAAGGCGCTGCACAGGAGTACTGTAAAACAAAAATATTGACACCGAGCCACATAAGGAGAAATTAGGGCAGGTGACCAAAAGCTTGGTCAAAGAGGTAGGTTTTAAGGAGTGTCTTAAAGGAGGAAAGAGAGGTAGAGAGGCGGAGAGTTTTAGGCAGGGAATTCCAGAGCTTAGGGCCTCGGCAACAGAAGGCATGGCCACCAATGGTCGAGCGATTATAATCAGGGATGCTCAAAAGGGCAGAATTTGAGGAGTGCAGATATCTCGGAGGGTTGTGGGGCTGAAGGAGATTACAGAGATAGGGAGGGGCGAGGCCATGGAGGGATTTGAAAACAAGGATGAGAATTTTGAAATCGAGGCATTGCTTAACCGGGAGCCAGTGTAGGTCAGTGAGCACAGGGGTGATGGGTGAACGGGACTTGGTGCGAATTAGGACACGGGCAGCCCAGTTTTGGATGACCTCAAGTTTAAGTAGGGTAGAATGTGGGCGGCCAGCCAGGAGTGCGTTGGAATAGTCAAGTCTAGAGGTAACAAAGACATGGATGAGGGTTTCAGCAGCGGATGAGCTGAGGCAAGGGTGGAGACGGGCGATGTTACGGAGGTGCAAGTAGGCGGTCTTTGTTATGCTGCGGATATGTGGTCGGAAGCTCAATTCGGGGTCAAATATGACACCAAGGTTGCGAACAGTGTGGTTCAACCTCAGACAGATGTTAGGGAGAGGGATGGAGTCAGTGGCTAGGGAACGGAGTTTGTGGCGGGGACCGAAAACAATGGCTTCGGTCTTCCCAATATTTAATTTGAGAAAATTTCTGCTCATCCAGAACTGTATGCAGGCCACATTATTCTCCTTATTCCGACTTTGGGATCTGCCCAGCTCCCTCTATGCTGGAGATCGAAACAGAGGCTGCTTAACTTACCCTTCTCACTCCTAATTGCTTTTTCATCTCTCTCTAAATCTGGTGAAATAGGCTTAATTTTCCAGTTGACTTTAAATTATGTACCTCCAACTTGATATTGTCTAGTAGTGCATTACACCCGTGTGGGGAGTGCTTGATTTCCAGTTCAATACTAACAGTCTTTTAGCTAATAAGATGACAGACAAAACCAGCACTGCTATTCCTGAGGTCAGTCTTAAGATACTTGGTACTGGGGTCAAAAACATCTGGAATCCAGATGTTCGAAGATGTCTCCCTTCGCAGTGCCTCAATCTAAGGACAATCCCCATTATTTTCATCAGGGAGCCTCCTAACTGTGCCCAACATTTATTTGCGAGGACAGCACCCCATTCTTAATAACATCCAAGCTTTGAAGTAAGCAGAGTATGGAAATTTCAGTTATCTGATATCCATTTTCACACAGATAGTTTAAAGAGTGCGGACTCAATGTCACTTCAAGTCAAAGTTGTCCCCTTTTAATCATAAACAGCAGGTAAATGCTTCCTCGTTATTTGTCTGAATGACAAATAAATATCTCGCTGTGTCAGCAATGGCTCAGAGTTAGCACTCTAGTCTCTGAGTCAGAAGGTTCATAGTCCCACTCTGGAGACTTGAGCACATTAATCCAGGCTGACACTTCAGTGCAAAACTAAGGGAAATGCTACACTGCTGGAGGTGCCGTCCTTCAGATGCAGACGTTAAACCGATGCCCCCGTCTGCTCTCTCAGGTGGACGTAAAAGATCCCATGGCACTATTTCGAAGAAGAGCAGGGGCATTATCCCCAGTGTCCTGGGCCAATGTTTATCCCTAAACCAACATCACTAAAACAGATTACCTGGTCATTATCACATTGCTGTTTGTGGGAGCTTGTTGTGTGCAAATTGGCTGCTGCGTTTCCCACATTACAACAGTGACTACACTTCAAAAAGTACTTCATTGGCTGTAAAGTGCTTTGGGACGTCCTGAGGTTGTGAAAGGCGCTATAGAAATGCAAGTCTTTCTTTCCTTTTTAATCCTCCATTTGAGTTAACTTTGTCAGTAAATATTTACATATTTGAAGTCAGTTAAAATAAATAAAAACTCTGCCATTCATACAAGGGTTGATGACCTGACCAGGAATTCCCAATGAGGAGTGGCACTCATACAGTGCATCGTGGGAAATTGTGGTCACGTAACCCACAATTGAACCAGGTGCACTCCCAGCGAGCCGCAGATCATTCATTGAACCCTATAGTGGCCTATTATCTCAAAGTATCTCAAGGATTTTCAAAGAATGAATTACATTTAGAAGTACAATAATTGCCGTTACACAGCCAAACATGGCAGCCATTCTGCCCCAGAAACACCTCACAGGCAGGCAATCAGAAAGGAAGAACTTGCATTTATATACCATCTTTCGTATCTTCAAGACATCCTAAAAGTGCTTTACAGCCAAAGAATTACATTTGAAATGTATTTACTCGCTGGAGTTTAGAAGAATGAGAGGGGATTTCATTTAAACTTATAGGGGGAAAATTCAGTTGGTTGCGCCTCCCGTTAGCGCCTTAAGAGGGCGATAATGGGGCGCAAAGCAGCTAGCGCACGGGCGCGGCGATGTTTGCGCCGCTCGCGAAATTAACTAGACATTTTGCGGCGGCGCTAAACACTACCGCCACGATCTCCTGCGCCAGCAGATCGTGACGTCAGTCAAGTGCGCAACGCCCCGGTATCGCCCCGGAGCGGATATTGAGTGGCGCCCCCTGCCTTACTGCCTGACGCTAGCAACGACAGGTTGAGGGGAGCGTTTTGCAGTCAGGAAGGGACTGGGGGAGCACTATTTAAAGGCGACTGCTTCCTGCCTTTTTTTGTTGGTGACATTTTTGAACCACGCATTCTGAGAGAGAGGGAGAGAGAGAGAGACTTCTGGAGAGATTCAACGCTGTGTGAAGGAGTTTTGGGTACTGAGCAGCACTTTGCAGGTTCCTTTTGATTTGCCCTTCCTTGTATCGATTTAGAAGAGACTGTGGGGGCTACACTCTGAGCTCTTTCCCTGGTACTCTCCATTGTTCTTTCCAGCAGATTTGATGTACAGGTCTCTCCAGGCCGAGATTCAAGGCTGCAATGAGCAGGATGTGGATGGAAAGCAAGATCAACCCTCCCCTTTAAGAACTGGCCCGCGCCATTGTGTGTGTGTTCCATTGCTGACTGACATCACATGAGCTTCGCCAGCGCTCTGAGGTAGCGCCTCACTCCTCGGCCTTTGCGCCTTAAGACAGGTGTGAAGCGCCTGATTTAGCGCTCCAATCACCTCCAGGGGCGATAAAAGTCAAGTTTGCAGTTGGAGGCGATAATTAGCGCCAGGCGCTAATCTTTGTGCCCGGCTGATAATTGCGCCCCAAATGGGGCGATACTGAATTTCTCCCCCATAAAATTCTAACAGGACTAGACAAACTAGATGCAGGAAGGATGTTCCCGATGGTCGGGGAGTCCAGAACCAGGGGTCACAGTCTAAGGATAAGGAGTAAGCCATTTAGGACAGAAATGAGGAGGAATTTCTTCACCCAGAGAGTGGTGAACCTGTGGAATTCTCTGCCACAGAAGGCAGTAGAGGCCAATTCATTAAATAGATTCAAGAAAGAGTTGGATATATTTCTTAAGGCTAAAGGGATCAAGGGATATGGGGAGAAAGCAGGGACAGGGTACTGAATTTGGATGATCAGCCATGATCGCATTGAATGGTGGAGCAGGCTGGAGGGGCCGAATGGCCTACTCCTGCTCCTATCTTCTATGATTCTATGATTTACCATTGCTTTATAGGCATGTATGGCAGCCACTTTTCACACATTAAGGTCCCACAAACAGCAGTGAGAGGAATGACGAGTTAATCTGTTTTTAGTGATATTGATTGAGGAATAAATGTTGGCCAGGACACTGGGAGAGCTCCTTTGCTCTTCAATGGGATAAGTCACCAGTTACTCCAGAAGTATCCAAGCTTCCTGTTTTTGAGGGTTGCTTAGCTGGAGTGTGAATGTAAATCAGTTGCTGAAAGCCCAGTATGGAGCTCACACCCAATCATCCCACCCAGAAGGAGTGCTAACGAATGAGCCAAGCTAACATGCTTATGGAGCCAAAATTCAGTTCAATAAAAAATACCCCTGATGCTTTCAGCAACTTGGGTCCTGGTAAATGTCAGCTGTGGCTCAGTGGGTAACACTGTTTGCCTCTGAGGCAGGAGGTTGTCGGTTCAAGTTCCCACTCCAGGAGACTTGAGCACATAAAAATCTAGGCTGACACTCCAGTACAGTGCTGAGGGAGTGCTGCACTGTCGGAGGTGCCATCTTTCGGATGAGACATTAAATCGAGGCCCCGTCTGCTCTCTCAGGTGGACGTAAAAGATCCCAAGGCACTATTTTGAAGAAGAGCAGGGGGGGTTATCCCCGGTGTCCTGGGCCAATATTTATCCCTCAATCAACATCACTAAACCAGATTATCTGGTCATTATCACATTGCTGTTTGTGGGAGCTTGCTGTGCGCTAATTGGCTGCTGCGTTTCCCACATTACAACAGTGACCACACTCCAAAAGTACTTAATTGGCTGTAAAGTGCTTTGAGAGTTCAGGTGGTCGTGAAAGGTGCTATATAAATGCAAGTCTTTCTTTTAAATAACTTTAGTCAGCACCATAATGATGAATTTTTGTAATAGACTGTGAAAGTGGAAATGTCGATGCATTTCCTCAAGGTTAGAACTGACCAGCAACTTGGCTAATGGATTTTTGATGCCAAAACCAAACCATTCCTGGGCTGACAGACCTGCTTTCTGTTAAAAAGCTAGTGAGTGTTGAATTGTGGATGTTAGCTGAAGACAGGATCAGGTTTGGTTGCCATGCCCTCCGTAACCAACCTTCACTCAGGAACTACTCTGAAATGAGTTTTGCGCCTTGTGAGAAAGTGAAACAAAATGGAGCGGAGAAACAAAAATCCACAAATGTTTACTTGGCTGCAAGTTAAACCACTGGTAATTTAATCAACAATACACTTCGAAGCTTCTGCCCTTACCTTTCTTCTCTCCTCCCAGTGCTGACTCACACTGGGGTATGGTTCCATGAGCACGAGCAGCCTTCCAGTATCTCACTCAAGTAGCCCTTCTCCATCTGTGCGCCTAGACCGTGAGCATCAGCAGGACACTAAAACATTAAGATCATCACGGCCATGCTTGATCCTGTCCTCACGAGATGTCCACACATGCGCTATCATATGATCAGGAATGGGATCCGAGCTGATTTTTGTCCTTTCTAGACCAGAGGCATTGAGACTGATTGTAGCACCATTACCTCTGCCTTGGTTGAGATAAGGCGCAAAACTCATTTCAGAGTAGTTCCTGAGTGAAGGTTGGTTGAGATAAACTAATTCCGTACAGACTCTTGCATCAAATCTTGGATCTTTCTGTTCAGCTTGGCTCAGCTCCACACTCAGTGGTACATTTCCCAACTGAGCTTAAGGATCGACTCTTCAGAAGGAATTTGCTGTTACTGTGGAAAGGTTTAGGACAGATTGAGTACTTAGAACTTGGTTCAATGGTGTGTTACTGTTCACGGTTTCTTCCCCAACAATTTTCTCATGTTCACAGCTATACTACGGTTTCTATAAACAGACCAAGTCCCTTATGAACTGAAAGCTGATGAAGCGATTAGATTCTGTCCAGTTGGATTGGTTATTTGAGCTGGATAGGGATGGGAGAACTAGGTGGCATACATGTGAAGTATGTTAGCAAAGATTTAGGTTTGATGTTAGGAATGATTTAGTTTCACACATAGACATTGCCCTCTGGAACCTAGTGTTGGAGCAGATGGTGAGTATGGATTTCCTGCAGTGCTTCTAAAGGTTGCTGGACAAGATCTTGAGAGAGCAAGACATTGCCTTACAGAGGCTAGCTGAGAATAGAATTGAGGCAAAGAGAAAACTGAAGACCCTGAAAGTACCTGTTTTGTAAAGGTGTCTTCACCTTTGAAGTTCAAGCAATTTCAATATAGCACTCAAGCATTCAAAATGTGAACAGTTTTTACACTTTAGCCAACAATGGGAGAATGACTGGCGATGTCGATAATTCTTCACTTTGCTGGTTTTAGCACTGGACCATAATCCAAAACTATACATCTGTCTGGCCCATCACACTAGCAAGTAACAGATGCCATTAGATCAAAGAGACTCCCCTGCTTGTGAGTCAGGCAAAGGAGTTGATTTTAAATATACTCGACTGGTGAAAACTGGACGGGTAGGTAGTTAAAACGGTGACTTACCCGCCAGTGTCCCGCCAGTGTCCTGCCAGTGTCCCGCCAGTGTCCTGCCAGTGTCCCGCCAGTGTCCCGCCAGTGTCCCGCCAGTGTCCCGCCAGTGTCTCACCAATGTCCTGCCAGTGTCTCGCCAGTGTCCCGCCAGTGTCTCACCAATGTCCTGCCAGTGTCTTGCCAGTGTCTCACCAATGTCCTGCCAGTGTCTCACCAGTGTCTCACCAATGTCTCGCCAATGTCTCGCCAGTGTCCCGCCAGTGTCCCGCCAGTGTCTCACCAATGTCCTGCCAGTGTCTCGCCAGTGTCCCGCCAGTGTCTCGCCAGTGTCTCACCAATGTCTCGCCAGTGTCTCACCAATGTCCTGCCAGTGTCTCACCAATGTCCCGCCAGTGTCTCACCAATGTCCTGCCAGTGTCTCGCCAGTGTCCCGCCAGTGTCTCGCCAGTGTCTCACCAATGTCTCGCCAGTGTCTCACCAATGTCTCGCCAGTGTCCCGCCAGTGTCTCACTAATGTCCTGCCAGTGTCTCGCCAGTGTCTCGCCAGTGTCTCACCAATGTCTCACCAGTGTCTCACCAATGTCTCACCAATGTCTCACCAGTGTCTCGCCAGTGTCTCGCCAGTGTCTCACCAATGTCTCGCCAATGTCTCGCCAGTGTCTCACCAATGTCTCACCAATGTCCCGCCAGTGTCTCGCCAGTGTCTCGCCAGTGTCTCACCAGTGTCTCACCAATGTCTCACCAATGTCTCGCCAGTGTCTCGCCAGTGTCTCGCCAGTGTCTCACCAATGTCTCACCAGTGTCTCGCCAGTGTCTCACCAATGTCTCACCAATGTCCCGCCAGTGTCCCGCCAGTGTCCCGCCAGTGTCTCGCCAGTGTCTCACCAATGTCTCACCAATGTCTCGCCAGTGTCTCGCCAATGTCTCGCCAGTGTCCCGCCAGCGTCCCGCCAGTGTCCTGCCAGTGTCCCGCCAGTGTCCTGCCAGTGTCCCGCCAGTGTCCCGCCAGTGTCTCACCACTGTCCTGCCAATGTCTCGCCAGTGTCTCGCCAGTGTCCCGCCAGTGTCTCGCCAGTGTCTCACCAATTTCCCACCATCTTCCATTTTAACCTGTTCTGCTGGGCAAGCAGCAAAGGCACCTTACAAAAGGAAAGCTTGCTTACAAAGCATTCTCCTCTAACAATTGCTGGACTGTAAATGAGTTTGCTTTTTGCTCTTGGTAGCTGTGACTCGCTGGTTTTATCACACTGATAATACACTATACCCATCGTACCCGTTATTAGAGATATCTTGTCAGAAAAGCCTAAAGCAATTTATGCTTTGTGAATTTGATGTAGGACAGCTCAGCTCAATGACCTGGAAGCCCCATTAGTCTTCTATACACCAGAATACCAACCAGATGCTACTGAGATACAAGTCCCTGGTGATAATGCCAACATATCTTTGTTGCTGTGTTTTTCAGAATGCATGACTTCAGTGACATTTTCAGGAATAACGCAATTCTTATTTTCTACAAAACTCTGAAATTTATGCACGTTTGTCTTACTTTAACTGTAGAGACAATGTGCTGTTAAAACGATTGCTGTTAATGTGCTGGAAACCATCTCAACCCTTTTCCCACTGGCTTATCTATTGTTATTGGTCTGTAACCCCCACCATCCGGAGTGTGAAATAACCGTCCTAATAATAAACCTCTGTGAGCAATCCCATGCTCAATGTCGGAAGCAGTTATTTTCCAGGTGATGAACTAATAATTCTGCCCCATAGATTTTACTCCATTTCAGAACCATTATTATTGGTTAGTCAGCAGTAATGATTTTTTTTTTTAAAAAACAGTTTGTTCATCTTTTCCACTCTCCTGAAGGCATTGCCTTCTGCTCGTCTGGTGCTCTATGCATTCCAGACGTCCTCCAAATGGCCTTAACAGTGATTGTTGACAGCCTATTCTATAATGGGTGGGTTTTACAGTTGTGTCTTCTCCTGTCTTTACCCAACAGCAACACACAAATGCTTCCCGTAGCTGACACCAGTCAATAATGAGAACTGGGAATCCGAGTCAATATTTCCCTCCTTAGCCCATGGGCAGTGTCAACTGTAGTGCCTCTTGTCTCCAACCTGGCTATGAGCAGCTAACTTAGCCCAGACCAGGAATCAAACCTAGACCGTTCAAGTCTGGTACAGCTCAGCTTTACCTACTAAGCCACACGGGCAGCCAGATAAAACATTTTGATAAGATAACTGGACCTTCTCTGCTTTCAGTACAGTTTAGTTACTGTTCTGTGTTTGCGCCTCTGTGCAGTCAATCCTAAAAAAAAAATACAAAATTCCAGAATAAATTTACTCCAAGGAATTAAACGTTATCCTTTTGAACATTTCAAGTACAATCCACGGAAGAATGTTTCCAACAAAAGAAAAGATTTTTTTCTTTCTTTCTAAAAGTCAAAAGTTTATTGGGGAAAGCCCAGTTTGTGATCCGGCTAAGCGATTGGGTTGGACCTGTACTCATCCCGACTAATCCCATTATTTATTGCAGAACTCAATACCCTGTGCTGAAAAAAACATGGCGCGTGAATCTGGGGAATATTATTCTGGATACTTACCGGCGAAGTCGCTTCGGGCTGCAGGACTACTGGTCCAATCCACAGAGGGCCTATACAAGTGGGTCTGTCTCACGGGACTCCAGGAGGCATCTACTGATACTACCGGGAAACACTGGTATCTCAGATGTGGAGTCCACCATAAAACCAGCCTACTGCCAATACAAACACAAACTGGTGTAAGTACTGAAATAAAGTTACTCACGGCAAATCTGAAGCAAATACGCAAAGTAAGGCACGGTTACATAGTATGGTCACTGGCTGAGAAATAAAGCTACTTACTTAAACAGGAAACGCCATTTTTCTCGCCAGTTTGTCTGGGTCTAATCCCTTATGTGTTAAGTGTTTGTTCGACATCCAGTACTGGATGAACAGAAATTTCCTCCAACTAAATATTGGGAAGCCATTGTCTACGGTCCCCGCCACAAACTCCAAACACAGACACCGACTCCATCTCTCTTCCTGGCAACTGTCTGAGGCTGAACCACACTGTTCGCAACCTTGGTGTCATATTTGACCCTGAAATGAGCTTCCGACCACATATCCGCGTCATCACTAAGACCGCCTATTTCCATCTCCGTAACATCGCCCTACTCCGCCCCTGCCTCAGCTCATCTGCTGAAACCCTCATCCATGCCTTTGTTACCTCTAACCTTGACGATTCCAATACACTCATGGCTGGCCTCCCACATTCTACCCTCCGTAAACTAGAGGTCATCCAAAACTCTGCTGCCCGTGTCCTAACTCGCACCAAGTCCCAGTCACGCATCACCCCTGTGCTCGCTGACCTACATTGGCTCCCGGTTAAGCAACGCCTCAATTTTAAAATTCTCATCCTTGTTTTCAAGTCCCTCCATGGCCTCACCCCTCCCTATCTCTGTAAACTCCTCCAGCCCTACAACCGTCTGAGATCTCTGCGCTCCTCTAATTCTGGCCTCTTGAACGTCCCCAGTTTCAATCGCTCCACCATTGGTGGCCGTGCCTTCAGCTGCCTGGGCCCTAAGCTCTGGAATTCCCTCCCGATTCCTCTCCCCCTCTCTACCTTTCTTTCCTCCTTTAAGATATTCCTTAAAACCTACCTCTTTGAACAAGCTTTTGGTCATCTGCCCTAATATTTCCTTACGTGGCTCGGTGCGCCTTGGGACGTTTTACTACGTTAAAGGCACTATATAAATACAAGTTGTTGTTGTGTTCTGATGCAAGGTCATCGACCTGAAACGTTAACTTTATTTCCCCCTCCACCGATGCTGCCTGACCTGCTGAGTATTTCCAGCATTTTCTGTTTTTATCCCTTACGTGTTAACTTCTATTCCACATTTCCAAAGATTGTATGCTGTGGATTTTAAATCTTATCAGCTGAATTTAACTTAACGGCACCACTCTAATATAGGCTGATCTAAAGTCCATCCTCGGATAGTTAAAAATCTCAAAATGGGACACTCACTAATATTTTTTTGTACAGTTTTGGTCTCTTTACCTAAGGAAAGATACACTTGCCATAGAGGGAGTGCAACGAAGGTTCACCAGACTGGTTCCTGGGATGGGGGGATTGTCCGATGAGGACAGATTGAGTAGACTAGGCCTATATTCTCTAGAGTTTAGAAGAATGAGAGGTGATCTCATTGAAACATACAAAATTCTTACAGGGCTTGACAGGGTAGATGCAGGGAGGATGTTTCCCCTGGCTGGGGAGTCTAGAACCAGGGGTCACAGTCTCAGAATAAGAGTTCGGCCATTTAGGACTGAGATGAGGAGAAATTTCTTTACTCAAAGGATGGTGAATCTTTGGAATTCTCCACCCCAGAGGGCTGTGGAGGCTCAATCGTTGAGTATATTCAAGACAGAGAACAATAGATTGTTAAATATTAAGGGAATCAAGGGATATGGGGATAGTGCAGGAAAGTGGAGATGAGGTAGAAGATCAGCCATGATCTTATTGAATGGCGGAGCAGGCTTAAAGGGCCAGGTGGCCGACTCCTGCTCCTATTTCTCATGTTCTTATATTCTTCTTTTATTGAAGATATGCCTCTTGTAGACAGGGGCCATTTTCCTCTCGCCACCACCCCAGTAATGTCTGCAAACAGGGTGTTAGCAGGACCAAAATTTCAAGATAAAAGCACCAAGCTGCTGTGGGAGTTGGGCCCATTCCGAGATTTGGGCTGGCCTTTAATCACGCGGCTCGTGCTCCTGCCGGGAACAGGCGGGGTCCTCAGTAATAGATCTAAATAGGGGTCAATTCATGTAATTAGGACCCCGATGCAATTTTGCTGTCCATAAGCTCCGTCACTGATGCTTCCACAATCTGCCCGCAAACCATGGACAGCACAGGTGGGGAGGCGGCCATTTGTAATGCTATTTAAAGGAATCATAAGCTGCTGTCAGGCAAACCTGGAAGTAGATCTGGCAATAACTTTTCCTTCATTCTTTTTGGGGATTTTTAAGCCTTGAAGACTTCCTTAAGTTAACTCCTCACTGCTTGGTGTTCTCTTTACATATCCCTGCCACTTAAATCTGCTGCTTCATTGACCTCGGCCCCCCCCCCCCCAACAATCTTTCCAGCCCTTCCCTTCAAAGTGCTGCTGCAGGGCCACATCAGTCCATGGCCCACCGACATTTCCACCCTCCCAAATGGCGAGCTGCTAATAAGTAGCACGATTGGGGCTGGCAACTTGGCTGTTCTATTTAAATGTAGCCTGGCCACAAAAGTTCGTCGGGCCTCCCCCAGAGTAGTCAGCCCACCCACTGCCTGTCTGACTTACGTCAGAAACTAAAATGGCCCCATAGAGTAGCCAGTAATCTGCTTGCTCCTCGCTACCACAGTGACCAGTTCAAGGCCCAATTGTGGGGGCAATTCTTTTTATTCTCCAATTTCACCTCTCTGTTCCTCCCCTGAAGATACTGATTCCTCACCGGCTTATGGGTCTGCAAGAACAAACTCCCCCCCTTTGGTGCTGGTCTCAAACAACATGGATAAATTCACAGTTTCAGTAGGGACCTGGATACCAATCGAGAGTGCCAACTGTGACTGATGTTTCCCACCTCAACCCATGAGCCCCGAGGATAATTCTAGTGCCTTACATTGTCAGCTGTGGCTCAGTGGGTAGCACTCTCGCCTCTCAGTCAGAAGGTTGTGGGTTCACAGTCCCACTCCAGAGAATGGAGCACAATAATCTAGGCTGACACTCCAGTGTAGTACTGAGGGAGTGCTGCACTGTCAGAGGTGCCGTCTTTCGGATGAGACATTAAACTAAGGCCCCATCTGCCCCCTCAGGTGGATGTAAAAGATCTCATGGCACTATTTTGAAGAAGAGCAGGGGAGTTATCCCCGGTGTCCTGGACAATATTTATCCCTCAATCAACATCACTAAAACAGGTGATCTGGTCATTATCACATTGCTGTTTGTGGGAGCTTGCTGTGCGCAAATTGCCTGCTGCGTTTCCTATATTACAACAGTGACTACACTTCAAAAGTATTTCATTGGCTGTAAAGCGCTTTGAGACGTCCGGTGGTCGTGAAAGGCGATATATAAATGCAAGTCTTTCTTTTTTTTCTCTAATTCCACTCTGCTGGGGGATTGCACCATTTGGTGGAGTGGGTGACGGGAGGGTGAGCGGGGGGGGGGGGGAGACGGGCGGTGAGCACACTTGAATTGATGAAAATAAATGTGGACCTGGGTTACCCCACCTTCCCAAATAAATGGAAAGCGACAGAGGCAAACAGACAAAGGCCACATGCACACAACACGGAAATGATTCCAAGAGGATCCCAGCGCTCTAAAAGCTAGAAGTACTGACATCAGGCAAATTCACAATGAAGGAAAATAATTCTAGTCTAAATCAAATAAAGTTCAAAAGGCTCTGTTAATAAACTCCAGCTTCGGGCGAATTCACAGCATATTGAAGTAATAGTCCCCAAGCCCAGCAATAGCTCGAAACACCCAAGAGTATAAAAGCACCGACAGTCTATTACTTTTGCTGGTATGCTTTTCTTTGACTTGTTACTCATCCTGTTATAGCTATAGGTTTACAGCCTTTCCTGGTACAAATCCCATGCACAACGTGAAGCTGCCTTTAAGTTGCGCTGTTTAATTCTGATTCCAGGTGCTCTGCGTTCCTCCAACTCTGGCCTCTTGCGCATCCCCCACTTCCATCGCCCCACCATTGGCGGCTGTGCCTTCAGCCATCTAGGCCCTAAGCTCTGGAATTCCCTCCCTAAACCTCTCCGCGTCTCCATCTCCTTTAAGACGTACCTCTTTAACCAAGCTTTTGGTCACCTGTCCTAATATCTCCTTATGTGGCTCAGTGTCAATTTCTGTCTGATAATCGCTCCTGTGAAGCACCTTGGGACGTTTTACTATGTGAAAGGCGCTATATAAATGCAAGTTGTCATTGTTGCTGCTGTCCATCAGCAGGTTCCGACTGTTCGCACTGCCAAATCTGACTCCCTTATCCTGGTGAAAAATTGGACCTACGATTCAGCTGCTGGGATAAGGAACCAGATTTAGCACAGTACATGTCGAGAGCTGGCTCACCAACCCACAGGCACCGGAGTTCAAATAAAACCTTTGTCAACATTCACTCCCTCCACCACCGGTGTACCGTGTCTGCAGTGTGTACCATCTACAAGATGCAGTGCAGCAACTCGCCAAGGCTTCTTCGGCAGCACCTCCCAAACCCGCAACCTCTTCCACCTAGAAGGACAAGGGCAGCAGACGCATGGGAACTCCACCACTTCCAAGTTCTCCTCCAAGTCAGACACACCATCCTGACTTGGAAGTATATCGGCCGTTCCTTCATCGTCGCTGGGTCAAAATCCTGGAACTCCCTCCCTAACAGCACTGTGGGAGCACCTTCACCACACGGACTGCAGCGGTTCAAGAAGTCGGCTCACCACCACCTTCTCTAGGGCAATTAGGGATGGGCAATAAATACTGGCCTTGCCAGCGGCACCCACATCCCAGGAACGAAAAAAAAAAAATTAAAAGGAACTTAGATGATATTCCTAACACTTCCACTGTACAGTAATACTATTGTATAATTCCCAGGCATTATTCATGAAATCTAATAGGGGAGAGTGAAAGAACTTGGTAATATAATTTGCATTGTATTACAATAAACGTAAAAGAAAGAAAGATTTGCATTTATACAGCGCCTTTCATGACTTCAGGACGTCTCAAAGCGCTTTACAGCCAATGAAGTACTTTTTGAAGTGTGGTCATTGTTGTAATGTAGGAAACACGGCAGCCAATTTGCACACAGCAAGCTCCCACAAACAACAATGTGATAATGACCAGATAATCTGTTTTTGTTATGTTGATTGAGGGATAAATATTGGCCAGGACACCAGGGATAACTCCCCTGCTCTTCTTCAAAATAGTGCCTTGGGATCTTTTACGTCCCTCAGTACTGCATTGGAGTGTCAGCCCAGATTTTTGTGCTGCTTGCCCCTGGAGTGGGACTTAAACCCACAACCTTCTGACTCAGACGCGAGAGCGCTACCACCCACTGAGCCACAGCTGACACGGCTAATGCAGAGCCAGAGCAGCAAATTTTTTTTTTTACTTTCTCCCCTCCTCTCCGGAAGGCATGGACTCTCGCTGAGGTACAGTTCCATGGGCAGTAGCAACCCCTTGGTATTTTGCTCAATTCTCATCCTTGTTTTCCGATCCCTCCATGGCCTCACCCCTCCCTATTTCTGTAATCTCCTTCAGCCCCACAACCCCCCGAGAAAAAGCGCTCCTCTAATTTTGCCCTCTTGAGCATCCCTGATTATAATCGCTCAGCCATTGGTGGCTGGGCCTTCTGTTGGCTAGGCCCCTAAGCTCTGGAATTCCCTCCCTAAACCTCTCTGCCTCTCTTTCCTCCTTTAAGATGCTCCTTAAAACCTACCTCTTTGACCAAGCTTTTGGTCACCTGCCCTAATTTCTCCTTATGTGGCTCGGTGTCAATTTTTTTGTCTTATAACACCCCTGTGAAGCACCTTGGGACGTTTTACTACATTAAATGCACTATATAAATACAAGTTGTTGTTGTTGTCAAGTAGGATCTCTGAAATGTTGGATTATATTTCCTGTTGATTAATATTATTGTTAAACATTGAAGCGAAAGAGTAAATGTCAAAATCAAGAGATGTAAGTGAGAATTGTTATTGTTAGTGGGGCCTCCCCCCTAACCAGAATGCTGGACTTAAACGCAGGACACTGGTGAGAGTCCATGTAAGCTGGATATTACTCAAAGCTAGAAGGGAATTCTTTCACCAAGAAATGGTGTGTGTGCACTGGTTAGGCCTCAGCTGGAATATTGTGTCCAATTCTGGGCACCACACTTTAGGAAGGATGTCAAGGCCTTGGAGAGGGTTCAGAGGAGATTTACTAGAATGGTACCAGGGGTGAGGGACTTCAGTTATGTGGAGAGACTGGAAATGCTGGGATTGTTCTCCTTAGAGCAGAGAAGGTTAAGGGGAGATTTAATACAGGCATTGAATATCATGAAGGGTTTTGATATTAGTAAATAAGGAAAAACTGATTCCAGTTGCAGAAGGGTTGGTAACCAGAGGATATAGATTTAAGGTAATTAGCAAAAGAGCCAGAGGGAGGTGAGCAGACTTTTTTCGCAGCGAGTTGTTATGAGCTGGAATGCACTGCCTGAAAGGGCGGTGGAAGCAGATTCAATAGTAACTTTCAAAGGGAATTGGAAAAATACTTGAAGGCAAGAAAATTGCAGGGCTATGGGGAAAGAGCAGGGACTAATTGGAGAGCTCTTTCAAAGAGTCGGCACAGGCACGATGGGCCGAATGGCCTTTTCCTGTGCTGTATGACTCTATAATTCTATGATCTGCTACTGACGCTCCATTTATCACTTGATTTATAATTGCCATTTTTGGTAGGTGTTAAAGTTCGAATTGCTATTTGTGGGCTTATGCTGTGCATAAAATGGCTGCCACATTCACCGACAGAACAACAGTGACTGCACTTGGATAGATAGATAGAACTTGCATTTATATAGCGCCTTTCATGACCTCCGGACGTCTTGAAGCACTTTACAGTCAATGAAGTACGTTTGAAGTGTAGTCACATAGAAACATAGAAGATAGGAGCAGGAGTAGGCCATTCGGCCCCTCGAGCCTGTTCCGCCATTTAATGAGATCATGGCTGATCATCCAAATTCAGTACCCTGTCCCTGCTTTCTCCCCATATCCCTTGATCCCTTTAGCCTTAAGACATATATCTAACTCCTTCTTGAATATATTTAATGAATTGGCCTCAACTGCCTTGTGTGGTAGAGAATTCCACAGGTTCACCACTCTCTGGGTGAAGAAATTCCTCCTCATCTCAGTCCTAAATGGCTTACCCCTTATCTTAGACTGTGACCCCTGGTTCTGGACTCCCCGGCCATCGGGAACATCCTTCCTGCATCTAGTCTGTCTAGTCCTGTTAGAATTTTATAAGTTTCAATGAGATCCCCTCTCATTCTTCTAAACTCTAGCGAATTTAAGCCTAATCGACCCAATCTCTCTTCATACGTCATTCCTGCCATCCCAGGTATCAGTCTGGTGAATCTTCGTTGCACTCTCTCCATGGCAAGAACATCCTTCCTCAGATAAGGTGACCAAAACTGCACACAATACTCAAGGTGTGGTCTCACCAAGGCCTTGTACAACTGCAGCAATACATCCTTGTTCCTGTACTCGAATCCTCTCGCTATGAAGGCCAACATACCATTTGTCTTCTTAACCGCCTGCTGCACCTGCATGCTTACCTTCAGCGACTGGTGCACAAGGACACCCAGGTCTCGTTGCACTTCCCCTTTTCCCAATCTATTGCTGTTCAGATAATAATCTGTCTTCCTGTTTTTGCCACCAGAGTGGATAACCTTGCATTTATCCACATTATACTGCATCTGCCATGCATCTGCCCAATCACCCAACCTGTTATGGGAAATGCGGCAGCCAATTTGCGCACAACAAGATCCCACAGCAATGACGAGATAATCTGTGTTTTTCTCAGTGATGTTGGTTGAGGGATAATATTGGCCAGGAATCCAGGGGGGAACTCCCATGCTTTTCTCCGAAATAGTGCCGCGGAATATTTTGCGTCCACCTGAGAGAGCAGATGGGGCCTCGGTTTAACGTCTCATCCGGAATGACTTCAAATTGGTTGTACGTGAGGTGCTTTTGCACGTTTCTCAGAGATGTGAGAAAGTGCTATATAAATGCAAAGGCCCTGAATTTGCATGGGAACATGATTGCGACAGTTACGCTGGGATCGTGCCAGCGAGTGGTCTCTAGCACTGACCCCACCATGATCTGCAGGGTCAGTAGGAGGGCCTCTAATTAGCATGGGGTTGACAGGTGCATGTACCATTACAGGCACATTATAAGTGCACGCCATCCCACACAGGCCAGAAACTCCAGCACTCTGTTGTCATCCATTGGAGGTTGGTGGGTGCCCAGCCCCCCACCGCTCCCCCCCTCCACTCAATATAAGATATGGTGGCTTCTTCAGCTCAATAACCTTTACTTCAGGGGTGCAGGCTGCTTCCCTGGTCTGGAACCTCCTCCCCTGGTGGGACCTGTTTGGGTCCTTTATTCCGAGGGTAGGAATCCCGCGGTTCTAGCTCTGCCCTCCCCCACCCTGGTGACATGGGGCGCCGTGTTTGGGATGGATGGAGGTTCTGCTCCAAACCAGGATACTTGGAAAATATCAGCGAAACCCGGGACTCAACTCTGCCTATTTCCCAGGCCTTCAGATGCAATCCCAAGGAGTGATGGTGGGAGTTTGCCAGAAGGCTTGCGAATTTCCCGGGCAAGTCTGCTTCTCTCCTTCACCTGATGAAGGAGCAGCGCTCCGAAAGCTTGTGATTTCAAATAAAGCTGTTGGACTATAACCTGGTGTTGTGCGACTTCTCACTTTTGTCCACCCCAGTCCAACACCGGCATCTCCGCATCATCTCTTACTCTCTGCAGGCGGAGTCCTGATTTAAATATGCAGATTGGACTTCCGTGACATCATCAGAGCCCGACTGCTATTTTTACCAGTGCCCTGAAAAGATTTAAACTCCAGAACAACCCTGGCCAAATCCGAGGGTTCCTCAGCCTCGTACTTATTTGGCCAACCGCTGCCTAACATCACTGGACTTGGGTACGTGGCAGCGTGTCCCTACAGGCAGAGAGAGTACATCCAAAGCTAGGCAGAGTAATTCGACCTGTGCAGATTTCTCGGTAGATTGTTTTGACACCTATCAGGTGTTGGGTTTCTTCCAGCGTCCGACTCCCAGCCAACCAAACCACTAACATTGTAAGACTGGCCGGACAGCCAGCCCGTTCTCGTTTGATGTCCAAAGCACGACCAAGTGCCGGATTCAGATTTTTCCCATTTTTTAGTCTGAATATAAATACGAATCCAAATCAGGATGACGGCGTTTCCTTATCCTCTACTTCCCACTGCTGACAGTACACCTGTTTTCACCTGACAGTGCGCTCCTGGAGGTGGCAAGTTCCCTTTCCCCGAGATGGTTTGGCACCACGCTCGGGCACACAGCTTGGCACTTAGACGGCTGCCAGAATGATTCTCTTTTCAATAATCACCAGGCCTGGTTCGTCGTTCAGTGTTTTTTTCACCGCGGCAACATTGCCAAAGTCAGATCACTCCAGGAGGCGGCAGATATTCGTTGGCAAAATCACAAATTACACACACACACACATCCAAACTCCTGCGTGTTATTCCAGGTGTAAAAGGAAGATGGGAGAGACTTGGCACTTGTGCATAAAGAGATCAATATAACTTAAAAGCAGGATGTTTGTTGGTTAGGGCCGAGAGGCAACGGGTGACTGCAATGGCAAAGAACACATGCAGCTGGTCAGGGAGCAGCTGTTTCCTGATTCCAGCAGCAGATCCATAAGTCACAATCTCACGGGAAGGCAGCAAAGACAATGCAACCCCTGTTCTTAAAAACATGGCATAGGATTGTACGGTCACATGATCCACGTAAACCGCCCCCCTCCCCCCTGTGTCAGAACACTCCGTCAGGTGGCTTCCTTGGCAAATGCTAATTATCAGTTTGTCATACTTCCTCCAGAACTCTGGATTCTCAGATTAGTTGATGGAATTTAAAGATCCATTTGTTCGACTGCTACCAGCGTCTTGCGATTCATGTGTAACTTTCACAGGGATCTGGCACTCAATCTGGAAACCAGCTGTTTCCCCCCACAGCACACTGCGGTGCAACTCATGAACTCTTTACATTTGGGTCACTGGTCGAAAGTATCAGACTTCATTGCAAAGGGAGGCGACTACTAGTCTCAACTATCTACAGGTGCTGTAATTCATTGCAACAACTCACATTTAAAGAGCATTTTTTAACGTAGCGACACTTCCTCAAAGCACTTCAGTTGGGTGTCTGACTCGAGGAGTAAGACAGCCATGGGTGAAAAAAAGAAAGAAAGTCTTGCATTTACATAGCGCCTTTCACAACCTCAGGACGTCCCGTAGCGCTTTACAGCCAATGAAGTACTTTTTTGAAGTGCAGTCACTGTTGTAATGTAGGAAACGCAGCAGCCAATTTGCGCACAGCAAGCTCCCATAAACAGTAATGTGATAACAGTCAGATAATCTGTTTTGAGTGATGTTGATTGAGGGATAAATATTGGCCAGGACACCGGGGATAACTCCCCTGCTCTTCTTTGAGATAGCGCCATGCAATCTTTTACGTCCACCTGAGAAAGTAGACGGGGCCTCAGTTTAACATCTCATCCGAAGGACGGCACCTCCGACAGTGCGGCACTCCCTCAGTACTGCCCTGGAGTCTCAGCCTGGATTTTTGTGCTCGAGTCTCTGGAGTGGGACTATGAACCCACAACCTTCTGACTCAGAGGTGAGAGTGCTGCCCACTGAGCCACAGCGGACACTGAAAATGCAGTCACAGAGACTGGTTTTAAGGAGGCTTTGGAAGGTGGGAAGAAATATACCAAAGCAGAGGGCTTGTAGAGAGTTTTGTGGAGTATGGGAGGAGCATGGCTGAAGGATCTGCACTGATGATAGAGCAGAGGAAGGAGGGAATATGCAGGTTTGGAATGTTGAAGGATGCACGTAGGAATATAGAGCTGAGGATGTGGCAAGGATGGGAGCAGTGAGCCCATAGAGGATTTATAGATGAGAACCAAGATCCTGTAGTTGGTGCAGTAGGACAGGGGCAATAGCTGAGCTGAACTTGGTGCAGGGTAAAATGTAGATGTCAGCGTAATGGATGACTTGGAGTTTATGTCAGGTGGAGCTCGAGAGGCTAGGATGGACAGCGCTGAAAGGCATGAATGAGGCTTTCACTGTCAGTGTGGTAATGGGTGATATTACGGGGGTGGAAGTAATGTTAGTGATGGACTTGATATGGGGTTTGAAACTCAGCTCAGGCTTGAGCAGGCCACTGAGGGAATAGGCTTGAGTGGGCATTCAGGAAAGAGGATGGGATGATGGGCTAAAGCATAACCTGAAGAAGAAAAAATTGCAGGGATATGGGGAAAGAGCGGGGGAGTGGGACTAACTGGACTGCTCTTCGAAAGAGCCGGCACAGACTCGATGAGCCGAATGGCCTCCTTCTGTGCTGCACTATTCTATGATTCTATGATTCTATGAAAGCTGCTGCTCGTGCTGCAGGAGATCAAGGAGTAGATATTTCCTTTCAACCATCGTGATCTCTGATGCTAGGATGACTGCTGGAGAAACATTTGCATGCCATTTCAAGTGGGTTCAAGTCCCAATCCAGAGACTTGAGCACAAAAATCTCTGTTGCCACTCCAGTGCAGTGCTAAGGGAGTGCTGCACTGTCGGCGGTGCCGTCTTTCAGATGAGACGTTAAACCGAGGCCCCATCTGTCCTCTCAGGTGGACTTAAAAGATCCCATGGCACTATTTTGAAGAAGAGCAGGGGCGTTATCCGACATCACTAAAACGGATTGTCTGATCATTATCACATTGCTGTTTGTGGGATCTTGCTGTGCGCAAATTAGCTGCCGCGTTTCCTACATTACAACAGTGATTATGCCTCAACAAAAAAGTACTTCATTGGCTGTAAAGCGCTTTGGGACGTCCGGTGGTCATAATAGTCTTTTTCTTTAATTTTATCGCACATTTCTTCCCTGATTTGGGAGAGGGTTTACAGAGCAGGAAGTGGATTCTATTGGGACACTTTTTCCTGTTATGTATTGGATTGCCTGGGCGCAGGATATGGGCAGAGAGGAACACACATTCACAAGGGAGCCTCCTCCAATTTCCATCCATTCATTTAAACTGGACAATTGGATAGGCTCTATTTCTGATGTGACCCTCCCCATCCAAATTTCCTCTCTGTGTGCTTCACCCTGGTGATCCAATATGCCCAGGCACATTAACAGGAAAACCTGCCCCAATATCTCTATAAGCTAACTCTGTTGCGAGTAAAATTTTGTCAAGAAGATGTAAAGAGCAGAATGATCGCTAACTCAACGTTCAACATCGGCCTTAAACACTTCTTAGAACTTTAAGTGGCAGATCCAATATTGTGCCAGGTAAAGCCTTTGAACTCAGAGAGAGTGAGTCCTGAATTGGAACTCCAGATTTGTACTATTTGTAGTACTGTTGCATTTGGCAAGCCTTGTCTAAGAATGGGGCAAGATTGGTAGAACTACAACTGGCAGTAGTCATTGGACCTGAAATCACGGCCGGAGGCTTCCCGCGGGCGAAAGACTCCGAACCGCAAGTAAAATCCGTACATAGCTGATGACCCCGGACCTACGTAGACTCGCGCTCCTGGGCCTCTCCGCGTACGCCTGCGAAAAGGCCCACGTATCCAAGGGGCGCACGCGGTTCGCCAGCATCCCTGGGATCACACGGGCCGGCCCAACCTATGACAATGGGAGATTCCCATTAGGCTTATGGGGATCCCATTTACGTACGGAATCACCATAAGCATGAATAGGAATCCCCTAAAAAATGTATTTTCACACAAGCTAAATAAAAATAAATCATCACGTGTTTAAAATTAATTAAAATACAATGTAATTAAACATTTAAAACATTTACGCGGTCTTAGGCCCCGGAAAATCCGGGCCATTTATCAACAGGCCTGCTGGACGCAGTTCGCTCAGAGGGTTATGATGCGGAGATGCCGGTGTTTCTTCACTTCACCTGACGAAGGAGCAGCAGCTCCGAAAGCTTGTGATTTCAAATAAAACTGTTGGACTATAACCTGGTGTTGTGCGACTTCTCACTTTTGTCCACTCAGAGGGTGGTGAACCTGTGGAATTCTCTACCACAGAAGGCTGTGGAGGCCAAGTCACTCAATATATTTAAGAAGGAGATAGATAGATTTCTAGACACAAAAGGCATCAAGGGGTATGGGGAGAGAGCGGGAATATGGTATTGAGATAAAGGATCAGCCATGATCATATTGAATGGCAGAGCAGGCTCGAAGGGCTGAATGGCCTACTCCTGCTCCTATGTTTCTATGTTTCTACTAGACATTTCATTGCTACTGAACGGCATTTGTTGAAAATCTCACTTTATGACAGAATAGTAGCACATCTCTTATAATTTTGTAACTTCTGGTGTGTGAGTTTTTGGCTTTTTGAAGAGGCATTCTTGAGATACCCCAGAACTATCAGAAGTAAAATCACACTTCGAGGACAACTGGCGCTTGCAACCTTACTATAGAAGCATTGCATGAAAAGTCCAACTATCAGACCCTAGGAGCCAAAAATATCGTCAGATTTCTTTGTTGTCAGGGAACAGCTTCAGAACAAGCCCCAAGTACTGGTCCAGTGCTGCTCTCGGACAGAGATGAGTTCAATCCCAAAGCCGGGCTCACTTCTACCCTCATCCCACTCTCTCTGTCTCTCTCCCTCTTTCTCTTTTCCAGCAGGAATCAGAATAATAAGTAGGAACTGGAATCTTAGCCGATTCCCCCCCACCCCTCCCCGGAGGTTTCCGACTGCTGCTCAGCGAGATCAGACAAGCAGGGCTTGGGGGGGGGGGGGATGGAACCTGGAGCCACCCTGGTTGTGGCACGACACCATTCTGGGCAATGCATTTACCAATTGGGGAAGACTGACATGCAAAAAATAAGACAGCATAAGCAGTTAAATTAATACATACTTGAAAAGTGATGTGGGATCTGAGCTGCAACGCTGATCTAAAATATAATTACTTAACGTTATGCGATTATGCTGAAGTTGTTTTCTGCCTTCATTGATTCCAGTTAATTAAATGCTTGTAACAATATAATCCTATAACAGTACTTTTACTGCTTGCACTGCACAAGAAGCTTACAGCCCATATTGACAACAGTCAAAACTGCATCATATCCAACTTGGCTGTGAGGGTATTCTTTGGCTCTCTAACAAAACAATTAAACCTTCTAATACTGAAAAGTTTAGAAATGTTTGTAGAATTATATATAAATCTTTCCATTCACACTGCGTAGTAAATGTTGCAGTTTATGTGAGTAGCAGGAAGCCTCCGAGGTTCTGTGATGGTTTGAGTTGTAATTCAGCAGGTTTAGATATAACGCTCAAGAAGCTCGACACCATCCAGGACAAAGCAGCCCGCTTGATCGGCACCCCATCTACCACCTTAAACATTCACTCCCTCCACCACCGGCGTACCGTGGCTGCAGTGTGTGACATCTAGAAGATGCACTGCAGCAACTCGTCAAGGCTTCTTCGGCAGCACCTCCCAAACCCGCGACCTCTTCCACCTAGAAGGACGAGGGCAGCAGGTGCATGGGAACACCATCACCTCCAAGTTCCCCTCCAAGTCACACACCATCCTGACTTAGAAGTATATCGGCCGTTCCTTCATCGTTGCTGGGTCAAAATCCTGGAACTCCCTCCCTAACAGCACTGTGGGAGCACCTTCACCACACGGACTGCAGCGGTTCAAGAAGGCGGCTCACCACCACCTTCTCAAGGGCAATTAGTGATGGGCAATAAATGCTGGCCTTGCCAGCGACGCCCACATCCCATGAACAAATTAAAAAAAACTTAATGGACCTGTCTGACACAAAAGCTTTGATGACGCAACAATGCTGCCACAAAATCACGGCCTCATTATAAACGGAGACAGGCTGCTCTTCATTTCCAATGGGGCTGGCGAGACCAGGGGATCATTTTCAAACTTAATAAAGTAATGCACTAACTAAATAATTATAATTAATTTGTATTGTACCGGAATGTTATATAAGCAACAGTTATGCTTGAAATAGATTGGGCTTTTTAAATCCTCCAGGGATCATTCACATCAAGCTGTGTTGCTCATTAATTGATTTGTTTTCAAAGTAAAGATCATTAATCATGACTAAAGATTCTGATCTACCCAAACGTAACTGGTGTTGGGCAGCTTCATTTCTATAGAGGGGCTTGGGGGAAAGAAATGGACAGATACATGGTTGACCTTTGCTCTTTGCCCCGGATATAGAGGTCAGCAATGTACGTATACAATCAGTACATTTTGTTGTCTCAAATCTTCCAAGTAGATCAAACTTGGAGCAGGATTTCTGGTCGGGGGGTTTCTTTGTTCATGACCTTTATCTGAATTCATGGGCCACTGCACTTCCCACCATTTCAACCCTTCAACCAATACTGCCGGAGCTCCTAGTATGATGCTACTTTTTGGCTGTTGCAAGGTTAATTTTGAAGGTTTGGTTTTGTGTACTGTTAACTGTGGACAGTGATGGTATAATCATGCTAAAATTCCTATTGAGTTATGTCTGCTCTCTGTGCACTTCAATCATATAATGCCACACATCATTTTTTTATTTCTTTTCTCCTCCAGTTTCCTCCAGTTTCCAGTCTGAGGTAATGCATTTGGGGAGGGCTAACAAGGCAAGGGAATATGCAAGAAATGGTAGGATACTGAGAAGTGTAGAGGAACAGAGGGACCTTGGAGTGCATGTCCACAGATCCCTGAAGGTAGCAGGACAGGTAGAGAAGGTGGTAAGAAGGCATACGGGATACTTTCCTTTATTAGCCGAGGCATAGAATATAAGAGCAGAGGTTATGCTAGAACTGTATAAAACACTGGTTAGGCCACAGCTAGAGCACTGCATACAGTTCTGGTCACCACATTACAGGAAAGATGTGATTGCACTAGAGAGGGTACAGAGGAGATTTATGAGGATGTTGCCAGGACTGGAGAATGTTGGCTACAAGGAAAGATTGGATGGGCTAGGGTTGTTTTCTTTGGAACAGAGGAGGCTGAGGGGAGACTTAATTGATGTGTATAAAATTATGAGGGGCCGAGATAGAGTGGATAGGAAGGACCTATTTTCCTTAGCAGAGAGGGCATAGATTTAAAGTAATTGGTAGAAGGATTAGAGGGGAGTTGAGGAGAACTTTTTTTCATCCAGAGGGTGGTGGGGGTCTGGAACTCACTGCCTGAAAGGGTGGTAGAGGCAGAAACCCTCATCACATTTAAAAAGTACTTAGATACACGCTTGAAGTGCCGTAACCTACAGGGCTACGGACCAAGAGCTGGAAAGTGGGATTAGGCTGGAGAGCTCGTTTACAGTCAGCACAGACACGATGGGCCGAATGGCCTCCTTCTGTGCCATAAATTTCTATAATTCTATGATTCCTCCAATGAAGGATGTGCTGTTGTTGTTGGGGGACACTTCCACAGGTGCCTACTGGTACCTCAACCAAATGGCCATTCTTAATCTGTGAGCCTAGACGCCAAGGCCTTGATTTTGACAGGGGGAGGGCGGGGAGGGTGCGGGGGAGCTCGGTAGTGGGCGACAAACCCGGCAAGGTCAGGGATGTGGAGGCCCTGCCGACCGTAACATTTGAACAAATGACGACAGAGACCCGCCCGACCAGATTGACTACCTGGCTGGCGGGCAGGAGTGGGCATCTGGCAGCAGGAGGCCGCAGCCGGGGACCCGTGGGAACGGACCCCGGCAGTCAGTGAGAGGGGGCGGTGGGGAGGGGGGGTGGGGGGGTGGAAGGCTCTGGAATGATCGGGAGGGGGAGAAGGCTCTGGCAGCAAAGTTGCAACGGCTTTCGAAGGAATATAGGAATATGAGTAGGCCATTCAGCCCCTTGAGCCTGTTTCACCATTCTATTAGATCAAAGGTTAATCTGTATCTCAACCTGCTCCAAATCCCTTGATACCCTTACCTAAACAAAAAAAATCTGTCGATCACAGTTTTGAACATATATCCTTCCTGAGGTGCGGTGCCCAAAACTCAACGCAGTGCTCCAGATGGGGCCTGACCAAGGCTCTGTGTAAATGAAGCATTACTGCCTCACTTTTGTATTCTAACCCCCTTGAGAGAAAGATCAACAGTCCATTAGCCTTTTTAATTATGTATTATACCAGTGCACTAGCTTTTAGTGATGTGTGTACCTGCACACCCAAAACCCTTAGGGGGAAAAATTGGGTTGATTTGCGCCTCTTGTTAGCGCCCCCGGGAGGGCGCTGACAGGGCGCAAAGCCCCTAGCGCCCGGGCGCGGCGCTGCTAACGCCTCCCGCGAAATTCAGCGGGAGGTTAGCGGCGGCAGTAGTCAGTAGCACCCCGCGGCGCTGCACCGCCAGCGATGACGTCATCACCGTGCGCAGCGCCGCACTCGCGCCTCGGCCGCAAACTTCCCTTGCGCCCCCTGACCTATCGCCGGACGATATGTCCGTCAGGATCAGGGGGTGTTTTTGTAGCGGCGGCGGCGCAAGTTAAAGGGGCAGGTGTCGGGTGGCCATTTTTATTTTGGCCGACTGCCAGCACCTGCCCCCTTTTGCTTTTGTACGTGGGGTGCTGGCCGCGATCGCTCAGCCTGGCACTCCTCTTGAGTGCGGGGCTGCTTTCACGGCACCCCGCTCCCCGGTGGTCCAGCAGGGCCCTGGTGTGCGCAGCGCTAGGCCCCTCCCCTTTAATCAGGGGAGGAGGCCTGCAATGACACGGCGCTACGTGCCGACGTGCCTGGCGTGGTTGCACGTAGCGCCGTGAACTTCAGTAATAGTGGCCCAAGAAGGAGGTGGAGCACTTCCCGTAGCATCGCACCTCCTGCTTGGGGCGCTACTACTGAATTTCCGGCGGAGGGGCGCTAACTTTTTCGGGGCACTAAAATTAGCGCCCCGGTGATCTTAGCGCCCCAGAAGGGCCGCCACCCAATTTTCCCCCCTTCGCTCCTCCACAGTTCCTATATATAGCTGAAGCCCCAGTGCAGATCCCTGGGAAACTCCACTTGGCACAGCCAGCCTGAGTTAAAATCGCAGTCAGGCCCCGATGACATCATCAGACTCTGACATGCATATTTAAAGGAGGACCCGGCGCCCTTAGTCGCCCGTCCGGAAGCTTGCGTAAAAATCGCAGTCGGTGGAATCCGAGAGGCTCGAGGGCAGATAAGCCCATGAGTCCACAGCATAAAACAAGACACAACTTGGCACTTTTCTAGAAATGCCACAAAGCTTTATTAGTGGGAAATGAACATCTACACATTCAGGGTGTATTGATAGGATGATATAGAGGGAGCATAATTCTCCATTCTCGAGCACGAACACCCGCTCCTTCATAGAGTTAAATGTTACCACTCCCCCCCCCACCCCCTCCGAAATACACTGCTTTAGTCGTCTGTACTGCAGAGACAGTTTTGATTACTTCCTCCTCATTTTTAAAACCTATTTTCTTCCTTGCTGTCACCAGAGCATTTCTGACTAAAGAGGAAGCATTTCCTCCCAGCCTGGGCCACCACATTAGGCTTTAGTGCCCCAGGTTCGGGAGAGGGAAAGAAATCAGCCCTCCTGATCACTATCCAGTGAATCATATTTCTATGAAAGAACTTGGATTCATATCTTTCACAACCTCAGGACATCCCAAAGTACTTAGCAGCCAATTATGTACTTCTGAAATGTAGGGCTGGATTTTCCCTGCGGAGGCGGGATGGTGTCGGGAGAGCTGGTTGGCGGGTTCCGGTCCCGCTCCCGTCTGCAGCCGCTCTCTGCAAAGGATTTTCCGTTGATTGGCCTCGTTAAGCCCGCCCTGCGGGGTTCCTGGCCAATTAACAGGAAGCGGGTCTGATGACGTTATTTGATGATGCGTCATCAGCCGGTTTCCTTAAAGGGACCATGTCCACATTCATTTTGACAGTTGTGCTGTCAGTGTTCTACAGCATTGAGGTGCTGCAAACACTGACAACACTGCACAGAGGTGCACCCTGGCTCATGCATGACTCCCTCCATATGCTTATGAAGGGAGTCACAGCACGCAGGGAGGTCCTCTTCCCTTCCAATGGCTGAAGAGACCTCATTGAGAGGTCGCACAACACCAGGTTATAGTCCAACAGTTTTATTTTAAATCACAAGCTTTCGGAGTTACAACTCCTTCGTCAGGTGAAGTGAGGAGACCTCCCCAGGAGACCAACGCAGCCTGGTTGCACATTGCACAGGAGGACACAAACAGGGATGTCGTCAGGAGGACCAGGCTGCAGTGGTGCAAACCTTTCAATGATCTCAGTAGATCACGAAACGTTACTGCAAAGTCACATTCAAACTCACCCTGCTGTGCCTCTCATCACATCCCCATCACTCTGCTTTCCCAACCGTACTCCTGCACATCCTTACTCACACCAACTTACCTTGCACCTCTACCCATCCTACTCTATCTACATTATCACTTCCCCATCTCACTAGACACCCCTCACACTCACCTTCATCCTACTGCAAGCATACCAACTAACAACACACAAGGGTAGACACTTGAGTGGTTTAACCAATGTTCATGTGAAGTTTCTGTTAATATGTTGTCAAACATTGAAATCTATATTTTCAACACTTTGCGTTCTTGGACAGATCTGTGCTCACCTTGAGAAGTGTCTTAGTGATTTCCAGTGAATGTTGCGACGTAACTCCCTCCCCCACCCTCCGCTATTGTGATGAGTGTGAAAGGAATGGCTTGGACATTATAGAGATGCTTTATGGTGCTGGTGTGGGATGGTGTCAACCTGGCGCATCATGTGGCAGCCAGGGTGTACAGCGTCAAGTGAAGTAAATCTGGCCATGGTGATGCCATCGCTGGCCTCCTGGACAGCAATGTTGTCAGGTGCTGATGCCCTGTGTCCTGTGCAGCATCAGGTGATGGCGGAGAAGGTTGGTGATGTTGTTGGTGATGTTGGTGTGCCTGGTGATGTTGGTGTTGGGGCTGATCGTGGAAGGATTCAGAGGACCAAGGTGAGATTTTTCCAAATGCACCGATGTTGCTGGAATAGATGTCAGCTGAAGTTGAGATGACAGAAACGATCTGTCCATGGTGAGAGAGGTTGTTCCAATGAGGTGGCACTGGACATACAGTTGGCTCTAAACACTTGCAAGCTAAAGAAATCTCTATGGGGGAGAAATTCGGTATCGCCCCGTTTGGGGCGCAATTATTGGCCGGGCGCAACGTTTAGCGCCTGGCGCTAATTATCACCTCCGACTGCAAACTTGGCTTCTATCGCCTCTGGAGGTGATAGGAGCGCTAAATCAGGCGCTACACACCTCTCTTAAGGCGCTAACGCCAAGGAGCGAGGCGCTACCTCAGAGCGCTGGCGAAGCTCATGTGATGTCAGTCAGCAATGGAACAGAGACACACTGGCGCCGGCCAGTTCTTAAAGGGGAGGGTCGATCTTGCTCTCCATCCAAACCCTGCTCATTGCAGCCTTGAATCTCGGCCTGGAGAGACCTGTACATCAAATCTGCTGGAAAGAACAATGGAGAGGCCCAGGGAAAGAGCTCAGAGTGCAGCCCCCAAGTCTCTTCTAAATCAATGCAAGGAAGATCAAATCAAAATGAACCTGCAAAGTGCTGCTCAGTACCCAAAACACCTCAACACAGCGTTGAATATCTCCAGAAGTCTCTCTCACTCAGAATGCGTGGTGCAAAAATGTCGCCGACAAAAAAAGGCAGGAAGCGGTCGCCTTTAAATAGCGCTCCCCCAGTCCCTTCCCGACTGCAAAACGCTCAACCTGTCATTGCTAGCGGCAGGTGGTAAGGCAGGGGGCGCCACTCAATATACGGTCCGGGGCGCTACCGGGGCGTTGCACGATCGACTGACGTCACGATCTGAGGGTGCAGGAGATTGTGGCAGTAGTGTTTAGCGCCGCCGCAAAATGTCTGGTCAATTTCGCGAGCGGCGCAAACATCGCCACGCCCGGGCGCTGGTTGCTTTGCGCCCCATTAGCGCCCTCTTAAGGCGCTAACGGGAGGCGCAAACCAACCGAATTTTCCCCCCTATATGTCTGACAAATGCAGTAGCCAACAGTTTCTGAGCTCTGAAACTGAACATCTGCAACATGGTATCCTTTATGCCACTTCTGCAGCTTTCAGGTTATCAGATAAATCCAAGCAGACTCAACTCACGACAGGGTGAGCTGGCGTGTTCCCCGAGCAGCGGGTAACCCGTGGGGGAGCATGTAAAATTACAAGGTAGTTTCAAAATAGCATTAAATTGGCTGTTAACAAGCCATTTAATGATCTAAATTGTCTCCCCCGCCGCTTGGTGTCGGGTCAGTTCTGCGCTGACAGACCCGACACCTGGGAGACTCGCGTGGAGGTGGGTTGACAGCGGGCTTCCTACTCGCTGTCAATCTTTGCTATTTTGACAGTGGACCCACCTCCAAACCCGCACTCTGAGCGCCGGCAAAATCCAGTCCGTAGTCGCTGTTGTACCATAGGGAAATGTGGTAACCAATTTGTGCACATCAAGATTCCACAAACAGCAATGAGATATTTGACCAGATAATCCGTTTGAGGAATAAATATTGGCCATATATTGATAAATAGTCATGATGTGGAGATGCCGGTGTTGGACTGGGGTGGACAAATGTGAGAATGACGTTCACCTGACGAAGGAGCAGCGCTCCGAAAGCTTGTGATTTCAAATAAAACTGTTGGACTATAACCTGGTGTTGTGCGACTTCTCACATTTGATAAATAGTGTCAGCCGTGGTTTAAATGTCTGAGTCAGAAGGTTGTGGGTTCACGTCCCACTCCAGAGACTTGAGCACAAAATCTTCAGTGCAGTACTGAGGGAGTGCTACACTGTCGGAGGTGGCGTCTTTCGGATGAGACGTTAAGCTGAGGTCCTCCGGGATGTTCAAGATTCCATGGCAGTATTCAAAGAAGAGCAAGGGACTTCTCCCCAGTTTCCTGAAAAGAAAAATAAAGTCTTGCATTTCTATAGCGTCTTTCACAACCTCAGGACGTCCCAAAGCGCTTTACAGCCAATTAAATACTTTTGAAATATAGTCGCTGTTGTAATGTAGGAAACGCGGCGGCCAATTTGGGCACAGCAAGCTCCCACAAACAGCAATGTGATAATGACCAGATAATCTATTTTTTAGTGATGTTGATTGAGGGATAAATATTGCCCAGGCCACCGGGGATAACTCCCCTGCTCTTCTTCGAAATAGTGCCATGGGATCTTTCGCATCCACCGGAGAGGGCGTATTAAGGTTCCACAATTCCTTGCCATTCCCCTCCCTCCCTCCCTCCCTCCCTCCCTCACTCAAGAATGGTCACTAGAGACCTGACAGTGTTCTTGATACCAGACCTCATTATGAGTCAGAGTCACTGAGTGGAACAGGGGGAGAAAACTGGCTGAAAGAACAAAATTAGATGCAACTGCCATGGAAATCATTCGCCTGTGGATGACTTCAAATTTTTCAGTGGTCATGTGAAAAGCACAAATGTACTGAGCTTAGAAACCTCATATGATCAAATATTTCCAGCATGTAATGCCTTTAAACTGCATTATACACTCTAACAATGAGGGAGTCATTGACATGGCAGAATATTATATAATTTAAAGTACACTGTCACTTTAATTGTCTGCAGCAGTCTGAAATGATTATTGTCCCAGACTCTTGCTGTGTAACTATTGATGACAATTTGAGTCAAACAGAATCCATGACTCCAGCTCGGAAGATCTAAAAACTAGCCTCGAGCTCTTTACTCCATGCTCCATAAAACCTTTCAACGAACGTGGAGTCCTGATGAGCACCTCGATACGGATGGCGACAGCAGCAATGAATATATATTTTTTTGTTTACGCTTGAAGTGTTTAATCCCCGGTACACAAAAAGATGACAGATGTTTAACAACATATGTCAGCTGTCTGCAAACAAAATGCTGAATGTAGAACATCAAAGACTGAGATGAAAATGAGTGTTTCTTCACTCTATCTAATCATCTTTAATTGCAACAAGTCTTCCTTTCACTTTGATAACATATCTTGCCATTCCACTCCCTCCCTCCCACCACCAACCCCACTGCTTTCTTGTTCTGGCTGATGCAACAGCATTTAAAATGTCTCAATTCTACCATTTGGATATCAGTTACAGGATCCCCATGGAATAATGTTAAATCCACAATACATTCACATCTGGGCCTGAAATTTTCCACTTTAATGGTGCTAGCTTTGTGTGGGTTTTTTTTCCCAATTCATTCTTGGGATGAGAGCGTCGCTGGTAAAACTGATCTTGATTGCCCATCCCTGGTTGCCTTGAGAAGGTGGTGGTGAGCCTTCTTCTTGAACCGCTGTAGCGGTTTGATTACAACTGAGGTGGCTTACGAGGCCACTTCAGAGGGCAGTTAAGAGGCAACCATGTTGGAGTGGGACTGGAGTCTCACACACTGGCCAGACCAGGTCAGGACGGTGGGTTTCCCTCCCTAAAGGGCGTTAGTGGAACCAGTTGGATATTGTCAGAGCTTGTGATTGCAAGAAGGAGATTTGATTTGCTTCTCTCATTCAGTGTCCTGAGATTGCCACAACACATTGTATAGAAATGTGGGCATCCAACCGATTTGATCTCCTAGGTTTGGAATAGTCTTCGGTAATGTTTTTGCCTTACATGTCTGGTATCAGACTGGTCTGAGTCCAAGTCAGTCATTTCCAAGCCAGACCCCCTCCTTCCAGCTGTCAGCCAGTGGCTCCGTGGGTCGCGCCCTCGCCTCCAGGGTCAGAAGGCTGTGGGTTCACAGTCCCGCTCCAGGGACTTGAGCACAACAAAGCTAGGCTGACGCTCCCGGTGCAGTGCCGAGGAAGCACCACACTGTCGGAGACGCCGTCTTTCGGATGAGACGTTAAAGCAAGGGCCCCCGTCTGCTCTCTCGCAGGTGGATGGAAAAGATCCCGTGGCCACTATTTCGAAGAAGAGCAGGGGAGTTCTCCCCGGTGTCCTAGGGCCAATATTTATCCCTCAGCCAACATAACAAAAACAGATTATCTGGTCATTATCACATTGCTGTTTGTGGGAGCTTGCTGTGCGCAAATTGGCTGTTGCATTTCCCACATTACAACAGTGACTGCACTTCAAAAAGTACTTCTGTAAAGCACTTTGGGACGTCCCGTGGTCATGAAAGGCGCTATAGAAATGCAATTCTTTCTTTCTTTCCTTTCTAAGAATTCTTTATAACTGAGTGCCTGATTAATTGCATTGATGAAATGCAGGCACTTCCTCCATCACATGCTTATCTGTCTCGGATATGTTTACCGCAACAGCCATTGAATGTTTGTATAGAGTTTGTTAAATAGAGAATTGCCTGGAAAGTCAATGGCCTGGAGTTAGACTAGAAGGGAGGTTTTAACTCCCTCAGCCCAGCAGAAACAGGACGGTTGCAGAGTCAGAATCAAGGTGGTCAGCTTGCCGATTGCTCCTGCTCCGGTGCCATTCTCCCGGGGCTTACCGCTGGGTAGCCCAGGCACCTGCCTGAATCTAGTAACCTCTGTAAACTGGGGTGCTATAACCCATGCAGGATCCCGATGCGATAGTCTACTGGTCGGGGCACGCACCATGAACCCTCAACTTAGTAAAACCTGGTGGTCAAGAGGAGAAGCACCAAAAAGACAAGTCTAACATTATTTTTGTGGGACCAGGAGTGCTCCTCTGGGGCCCACAGTGAGAGCTGCTGTTGCCCCGGGGCTCCCCGCTCCGTTAATGACCCCTCCCCCCAACCCGACCTACCTTCCTGACAGCTTTTATATCCTTTTATATTTTTGCTAAGACGTTTTGATATTTTTTGGTGTTCCTACGCCAAGTTGCATTCCCCTCCCCACAGTACTGACAGGCAACCTGCTCCCAGGCCTCTGCCAATGCTGCTTACCAAGAAGGGGGCAAAAGCAGGTCGCCGTGATTCACAGTTCAATATTCCCCATCCTGCCGGGTAGCACCTTACCTCTACTAAGAACATAAGAGCATAAGAATTAGGAGCAGGAGTCGGCCATACGGCCCCTCGAGCCTGCTCCGCCATTCAATAAGAACATGGCTGATCTTTGACCTCAACTCCACTTTCCCGTCCGATCCCCATATCCCGTCCAAAAATCTATCGATCTCAGCCTTGAATATACTCAACAACTCAGCATCCACAGCCCTCTGGGGCAGAGAACTCCAAAGATTCACAACCCTCTGAGTGAAGAAATTCCTCCTCATCTCAGTCTTAAATAGTCGACCTCTTATCCTGAGACTATGCCCACTAGTTCTAGACTCTACGTTCAGGGGAGATAGCATGGTTTTAAACCAAGAGCTCACTCTGGCAACAGGTTCAATTTTGTGCAGTAGCAGTGGCGGAATTGTAAATTAAGAATGCATTTAGAATTGTGATACGCCGAGTGCAAGAAGGAATCCTTCCCACCCTGTGAGACTGACCCTCCGAACACCCTGTGAGACAGACCCTCCGAACACCCTGTGAGACTGACCCTCCGAACACCCTGTGAGACTGACCTTCCGAACACCCTGTGAGACTGACCCTCCGAACACCCTGTGAGACTGACCACCCTCCGAACACCCTGTGAGACTGACCCTCCGAACACCCTGTGAGACTGACCCTCCGAACACCCTGTGAGACTGACCCTCCGAACACCCTGTGAGACTGACCACCCTCCGAACACCCTGTGAGACTGACCACCCTCCGAACACCCTGTGAGACTGAGCACCCTCCGAACACCCTGTGAGACTGAGCACCCTCTGAACACCCTGTGAGACTGAGCACCCTCTGAACACCCTGTGAGACTGACCCTCCGAACACCCTGTGAGACTGAGCACCCTCCGAACACCCTGTGAGACTGAGCACCCTCCGAACACCCTGTGACACAGTTATGCCACTGCGCTGTCAAAAAAATTTGTGTTAAAATTTAATTGTTAGTTGTGGCTCAGTGGGTAGCACACTCGCCTCTGAGTCGAAGGTTGTGGGTTCATAGTCCCACTCCAGAGACTTGAGCACAAAAATCTAGCTGATACTGCAGTGCCGAGGGAGTGCCGCACTGTCAGAGGTGCCGTCTTTTGGATGAGACGTTAAACCGAGGCCCCGTCTGCTCTCTCAGGTGGACGTAAAAGATCCCACGGCCACTATTTCGAAGAAGAGCAGGGGAGTTATCCCCGGTGTCCTGGGCCAATATTTATCCTCAATCAACATCACTTAAACAGATGATCTGGTCATTATCCCATCGCTGTTTGTGAGAGCTTGCTGTGCGCAAATTGGCTGCTGCGTTTCCCACATTACAACAGTGACTACACTCCAAAAGTACTTCATTGGCTGTAAAGCGCTTTGGCTCATCTGGTGGTCATGAAAGGCGCTGTAGAAATGCAAGTCTTTCTTTCTGAATCAAAAACGACAAAACTAAACAGTATATAAATATTCGCTGGTGTCAAGCCCAAAGTCAAGCTCGCAAAATTTCCAATAAATTCTAGCTACATCCCCTTATTCCCCCTTCTAAATAACACAATAAACAACAAATTACATTTATATAGCACCTTTAGCGTAGCAAAACATCCCAGGGTGTTTCACAGGAGTGTTATCAAAACACAGGTTTTTAAGGAGCGTCTTAATGAGAGAGAGAGGGCGGAGAGGTTTAGGGAACGAATTCCAGAGCTTAGAGCCTCGGCGGCTGAAGGCACGGCCACCAACGATGGAATGATTAAAATCGGGACGCTCAAGAGGCCCGAATGGGAGGAGCAAAAATAAAAGAACAAACAAAATGAAAAAGTTGTTCTGTTCCCTCCCGGTGACGGTGAGAATTATTGGGTTATACCGTTATAGACATTTGGGGGTAGAAAATTGGGTCGCGCCCCTTTGGGGCGATAACTTCGCCGGGGCGCTACTTTTAGCGCCCCAAAAAAATTAGCGCCCTCGCGCCCGAAATTCACTGGTAGCACCCCAAGAGGGAAGCGGGGTGCTACTGGAAGTGCCCCGCCTCCCTCTTGGGGCGCTGCGAGTGAATATCACGGCACTATATGCCGCAGCGCCGCGGTACTGCAGGCCTTCCTCCCCTTCTTAAAGGGGAGCGGCCTTGCGCAGCACGACCCGTGGCCCAGCTGGACCACCGGGGATCGGATGAAGGGATAATTACTAGTCCTAGCCCTTTTCGGGCCACCCCAGATCAGGCGTATTGCCCAGATGTTCACCTTCAACTAAAGTTAGAGATAGCCGAATCCTAGAAGATGCTTAATTGGGTCTAAAGGTCCAGACTATCTCTCCCTAAAGGAAAGGAACGACCTGAAGATGTTACCGTCCTCCAGATAGCACTTTTAATAAGTTTAATAAGTTTCCGGATATTATGAGGGTCTGGAAAACTCCCCCAGAATTCTGCAACTCTTCACCAAAGAGTGTACAGAGATTGAGTTTGTGAGTTTGATACAGAAGTACTATGTGAGACAATTCTAAAAATATACAGATTTATTAAAGAACCGACATGTAATTACAGCTGGTGATTCAATCGCAACTTTAACAATTCCAAAAACAAATAGCTTACAATTCTTATTCTCAGAGATCCTTATTCTCAAATCTTAACGTCGTTACATTTTTACATTTCTTACTTATTCTTATTCCAGGATATCCATCAAAATCAAATACCTTTGATTACCCGAGACTCAAAGAGTTGTAGGCTTACAGAGCCTCTGAATCTGAGAAACGCTTTGCCCCTTCCAGCAAATTCTGTCTTCCTATTTGAAAGTTCTATATTTTATACCCTTTTTTCAGTGGTATATCCTTTGAAGTTTTCTGCTGATGTAAGCTAATTATCTCTAGTCATCTTTCTGTTGACCCCTGCTATTCTTACAGTCAGTTCAGCTGTTAGCTTGCAGAATCGTGTCTCTACCTTTAGGTGTTCAAAACTTATTAAAACTTATCACAAAAACAATGTGACAGCAGTGGTTCTATTTGATGTCATTTTTACGAAGGTCTGCTGTTCAATTCTTAAGTCACCTCAGCTGGTTGTAAGCAGACTTCGTGTCTCCTATGTGTTCCAAGTTCAACACAAAAACAATGTGATTGCTTGGTGCATCTATTGATGTCATATTTATGAAAGTCTTCTGTTTGTATCTTTTTACAACATGTAAATTAAAAACACTTCAACCAGATGCACCATTGTCCCCCTAGCCACCTCAGTTGGTTATATTAAGAATTATGTCTCCTGTCTTTCATTTGATGTCATATTTATGAAGG
Source organism: Squalus acanthias (assembly GCA_030390025.1). Classification (NCBI taxonomy): domain Eukaryota; kingdom Metazoa; phylum Chordata; class Chondrichthyes; order Squaliformes; family Squalidae; genus Squalus; species Squalus acanthias. The sequence continues at coordinate 53,981,916 of CM059440.1, read as the reverse complement.
TATATGTTTCTTTAATGTTCTGTGTTTCTGTTTCCCGAAGTGTTGGTTTATGACACCTTAACATTATACCATTGTGCTCTTTCATGTACCTGTTTACAAAGTGTTGGTTTAAAACAATTTAACTGGGTATATCATTGTCTGTTTTCCAATCTGCAGACTTTTTGGAACCTCCAACCTGCTGCTTCAATAGGGCTATTGTTTCAGTGTCAACAACCCATCTTATCACAAAAGCCTGTATGGCGTTTACAGCTTTGTGTCGTTGAGGCTTTTAGATTTTTAAACCCAGTTTGTCATGTTTAATAGGGCTAGAATTCTGTTCATAGGATGGTGTATTTTTCTGAATATGGCTATTCCTTCACACGGAGTGCCGGCAAAAGAGCCCGGCACTCAAGAGACGTGCCTGGCTCACGGAGCACAGCCAGCACTCTGCGGGGGGTGCTGGTCAGGAGGCCGGGGACGGCAACGGGGGCAGGTGCTGGCAGGCGGCCAGCAACAAAAATGGCCGCCCGGCACCTCACCTTTAATTAGCGCCGCCCTGGCCACAGGTAGGCCCCCCTGACCCCGTCGGACATAGCGTCCGGCGGGAGGTCAGGGGGCGCGACCGAAGATCGCGGCCGGGGTGTGAGTGGGGCACTGCGCATGGTGATGATGTCATCGCCGGCGGCGCAGCGCCGCGGGGCGCTAATGGTTACCGCCGCCGCTAACCTCCCGCTGAATTTCGCGGGAGGCGTTGGCGGCGCCGCGCCCGGGCACTAGTTGCTTTGCGCCCCGTTAGTGCCATCTTAGGGCGCTAACGGGAGGCGCAAAGCAACCGAATTTTTAGACCTTCAGCTTTTCTTTGTAGTCAAGCGTTGTACATTAATTATAGGAGCCGTCCCGGAATATCTCAACTAACAAAGGACATCAGTGGCGGTGAGAGCTTTCTGAGTTCTCACAGCTCATTATCTGTGTGCATGTGCACATGAGTACGCGGGGCCTTGGCTTCCACCTAATGATGCAGCAGAAAACTGCTCATGAACAGTGACCCAGCAGCTTTGTATCTGATTCCGTTTCATTCTTTCATCCAACAGTTGATGATTCAGCCCAGGAAAAGGTTTGGAGGTGAATCGGCATTTTAAATAATTGCTCTTACAGATAATATGGCTGGATAAATTTTCCTTTATATAAATCAGATTTTCATTTGCAGACTGTCAGGAAACACGATTCATTCTTACAGATGTAGCCTAACAGAAAATGAAATAAACGCTCTCAAAGCTTTCAACAGCTCCCAGCCATGTCTGATTTGATAGCTTTACCATACTCCCTCGTTTTTGTAATCAGAGACATTTTCCTGTGCTAATGTTCTTGATCCCAGCTGGGACCCTCCATATAGCAGCCCCATCTGTCACATTCTTATCAGTAAAATGTCACGCATTTAGAAATGCCGAAAGCAATACGCGGCTGGGTGAGGGGAGGGGCGCATCATTGTGTACACAATCAGCGTAGCAATAATATTAAGGCTTGAAAGGTATCATGAGCAGGAAATCCAGTCCTAAACACAGCCCAGGAACATTCGAGGAAGTTAGTTCAGCCTCCAAGGCACATGGGGCTTCCATAATTAAATTAAAAACTGAAACATTGTTCCACGGACCAGATGGGGTTCACTAATGGCCAATGAATGAAAAAGAAAAATTAAATGTCAGCACAGCATTTCATGGAAAAAAAATCAAAGCTGTCACAAGGTTACGCCCTGTCTTGCTGCATTAACCTTTTGGCTTCTGAGCGTTTTTCCACCGAGTTCAAATTTCTGGAATTAATTTTTCAAAGATTAACTGTAATTTTCCAATGTTACGTTTGAATTGCAGCAATCGAAGAAAAGTTTATTTTATGTATAACTCTTACTTCGAGACTCACCCAGTGACCCACGGCTGGATATCGCACTAAGCAACCTGAGCTCCCAACGGAACCGTATCCCATGAAGAGACAGGCCTTCAGGACTAGAAGGGTGAAAGTTGGGGGGTGAAAGTTCGGGGGTGGGAGGGTGCGTTCCTGGAGGTTCCATCACATGACCTCCCGCCCCGACTGCCCCGCCCCCACACTCCCGCCATTGGTCCATCCCCCAGACACACTGCCTTCCCACGCCATTGTGGAAGGGAGCAGACTCTTTGGGCTGGGTTTTGCGGGGGGGGGGGGGGGCGGTGTCAGTGGGCGCGATCGGTGGCAGCTCGGGTGGGAAAGTGGTTTTTTCCCCCCCGGCGGGTCGGGACCCCGCTGTGAACCCGCCACCATGCGCCTTTACCAAATGTCGGGTCTGCCAGCGCTGAGCAGACATAAGAACATAAGAATTAGGAGCAGGAGTCAGCCATTCGGCCCCTCGAGCCTGCGCCGCCATTCAATAAGATCATGGCTGATCATCAACCTCAACTCCACTTTCCCGCCCGATCTCCATATCCCTTGATTTCCCTAGAGTCCAAAAATCTATCGATCTCAGCCTTGAATATACTCAACAATGCAGCACCCACAGCCCTCTGGGGCAGAGAATTCCAAAGAGTCACAACCCTGTGAGTGAAGAAATTGCTCCTCATCTCAGTCTTAAATGGCCAGTCCCTTATCCTGAGACTGTGCCCCCTAGTTCTAGACACTCCAGCAAATTCATGGAAGTAATGGATAATTCCTGGGGCGGGGGAGGCAATTAAAATCATTAGTGGCTTGTTTACAGCCACTTAACAATGGTTTTTTCCCCAGCTTTTTGGATTTGACAGGTCACCCACCGGTTTCCCACTGTGCCTAGACCTCGTCTGTGAAGCTGAGGCGGGAGGTCAGTGGCCATTGAATCAGCTGATGAGTTGACAGCTTCAAATGTCAAGTCAAAGCTCCCAACTGATTGAAACATGTTTCCTTAACCACTAGCTTCTCTAAACTACATCTCCACTACAGATTCACAATGCTGCAAGTCTTTAGACAAGTCTCCGTCCAGTCGGACCTCATTACCTCTCCCACCATTGACAGATCATTTCTGTCATCTCTACTTCACCTGCCATCTATTCCATCAGCATGGGTGCCCTTGAAACTCTCTCACCTTGGTCCTCAGAGTCCCAACACCAGCATCACCAGGCACACCAACAGCACCAACAACAACCTTCTCCGCAATCAACTGATGCTGCACAGGACACAGGGCATCAGCACATGACCACATTGCTGCCCAGGAGGCCAGGGATGGCCAGATTTACTTCACTTGATGCTGTACACCCTGCTGCCCAGGAGGCCAGGGATGGCCAGATTTACTTCACTTGATGCTGTACACCCTGGCTGCCACATGATGTGCCAGGTTGGCACCACCCCACACCAGCACCATAAAGCACCCCTACAATAATATAGATAGAGAGAGATGGATGGGTGGAGGTGCAAGGTAAGTTGGTGTGAGAAGGATGTGCAGGAGTAGGGTAGGGAAGGCAGAGTGATGGGGATGTGATGAGAGGCACAGCAGGATGAGGTTGAGTGTGGCTTTTTTACTAACGTTTTGTGATCTACTGAGATCATTGAAAGGTTTGCGCCACTGCACCCAGGTCCTCCTGACCACATCCCTGCTTGTGACCTCCTGTGCAATGTGCAACCAGGCTGTGTTGATCTCCTGGGGAGGTCTCTTCCACCAATGGGAAGGGAAGAGGACCTACCTGTGTGCTGTGACTCCTTCCGTAAGCATATGGATGGAGTCATGGGAGAGCCTGGGTGCAGCCGTGCACCTCTGTGCAGTGCTTGTCAGTGTTTGCAGCACCTCAATGCTGTAGAACACTGACAGCACAAATGTCAAACTAAAGTTGGCCGTGGTCCCTTTAAGGAAACCGGCTGATGACGTGTCATTAAATGACATCACCAGACTCGCTTCCTCTAATTGGTTCGGGAAATGCGCTGGGCGGGGCTTAACAAGCCCAATCAGGACAAATTCATTTCAGAGGCCGGGATGGAGGCAGTAGCGGGGTCGGGACCTGCCAACCGACGTCGCCCGCCATGGACCCGCCGAGATTCATAAAATCCAGCCTTTTACTATCCAATTGGATTAATCTTGACTGTTAGTGAAACAGCCTTTTTTCCCCCATCTCCAATATTTTTATAACTAATAAATGAAAGTGTTCAAAGAAAATGATAAAAGCACAGTTTTGTTTAATGACCATGATGCGGAGATGCCGGTGTTGGACTGGGGTGGACAAAAGTGAGAAGTCGCACAACACCAGGTTATAGTCCAACAGTTTTATTTGAAATCACAAGCTGCTCCTTCACCTGACGAAGGAGCAGCGCTCCGAAAGCTCGTGATTTCAAATAAAACTGTTGGACTATAACCTGGTGTTGTGCAACTTCTCACTTTTGTTTAATGACCACATCCCTGCTTGTGTCCTCCTCTGCAATGTGCAACCAGATTTTTCTCCTGGATTGCTCGCAGTCGTGTCCTGGAAATTAATCTTCAATCCCTGGAGACTCCAGGGCAATCCTCGAGGGTTGGCGACCAATGTTCCCCCTAATTTTTTTTGGGTGCGCGGTCCCTTTAACAGGCTGCGCGGCCCATTCAAAATTTCGTGCCTGCGTAAAACCTCCCATTCAAAAGCCGGTAAGCGGCCTGTGCGGGACCTCAAGGCCGCGCAGCTTAGCGGGAGCCTTGTTAGCAGCCCTTATGGTCCCTGAAGTATGACATCAGAACAGCTCAACAACATCACATAACAGCTGGTTCCAGGTTCGTGCCCCAAAATGGAAGAAATGTAAAAAAGTAATTTCCTTGCCTAAAATCTCTATCTTCCTCGTCTGAGGCATTGAATCGTGTTGGGGTACAGTTCCATAAGAGCCGCTCCCCCTTCCTTCTGGTACCCCACCCAAGTGATCATCTTCCTGTATGAGCCTAGACAGTGATTGCTGGCAGGCTATTCAACCACATGGGCAGGGGGGGTGGGGGGGGTGGTTGGGATTGGAGGCAGGAATCAGAGACCAGCCTGGTCCTCACCAGACTTCGGTGGCGACTGGTGTGTTTTCAGACAGGTGAAGCATGTGCTATGGCCTAACCAAGCCAGCAATGGGCCCTTCGCTAATGCGCCTAGACCCTGCGCCATAGTCCACGACACAAGCCGCTAATCTGCCTGCCATTTTCAGGTGGAATCCATGATGAAATGGCAAAAAAAAACAAAGGGAAAGGGGAAATCTCTCCAACTACTTCTGTTTCCACCTGTGAAAGTCTCTGCACCAAATATAGACCAATATGTGAGAATGTCGCCTTGGACTCCATTTTATTTCCTTGAATACACTGCTTGCCCTAATCATGGGTAAAGGGCTGCCTCGTATCGTCCTGGAGGTCCTAGATTTGATACTTAGTCTATGCTGCTAAGTAATTTTCGGGGCGGTGTTGGGGGTGGCGGGGGGGCGGGGGGGTGCAGTAATGGGTGGAGGGGGCATCGCTGGATTCAGCACCCCTCAGTTAGGGAGGGAAAAGGAAGTCATTCAGGTTGCCAGGTGACCCCAGCTGGACGACGTATACGTGTGGATGTCATCAACAACAACAAACACAACAGTAACTTCTATTTACAGTACATAGCGCTCATCCTGTTTATATGCAAATAGACTGTTGATGGCTGTAAAGCGATAGGCAAATATAAAAACCAAGAGATAATGATGAGCCCATATAAAACCTTAATCAGTTAGAATACTGTGTGCAGCAATGGGCTCCACATCATAGGAAGGATATTGAGGCTTTAGAGAAGGTTTAACAGTGATTCCCCATCAAAGGTACTTCGTTGTCTGTAAAGCGCTTTGAGACGTCCTGAGGTCCTGAAAGGTGCTATAGAAATGCAAGTTCTTTCGTTTTTTAAACAAGTTTCACTAGGATGCTAATACAACAGCAAAATACTGCGGATGCTGGAAATCTGAAATAACAACAGAAAATGCTGGAAAGACTCAGCAGGCCAGGCAGCATCCGCGGAGAGAGAAATAAGAGTTAACGTTTCAGGTCGGAGACCCTTGAAACGTTAACTCTGCTCCTCTCTCCACGGATGCTGCCTGGCCTGCTGAGTCTTTCCAGCATTTTCTGTTGTTATTTCACGAGGATGCTGCCTGGTATGAGGAAATATTTTGTCTTTTAACACTCCTGTGAAGCGCCTTGGGATGTTTTATTACGTTAAAGGCGTTATATAAATACAAGTTGTTGTTGCTGTTGAAATATAAATATGAGGAAAGACTTGAAAAATTGGGTCTTTTGTTACGAGTACAATGCAGATTATGGGGTGATATAATATTATGAAAGGATGGGAAATGGTGGATAGGAACAGGCTATTTCCAGTAGTTGAGGGGTCTAAAATGAGGGGCCATAGATACAACATTAAATGTAAGATCTAGAACAGAGGACAGGAGAAGCTTCTTTACACAGAGAGTTGTGAGGCCAGGAAATTCACTTTCAGGATTAGTAGTCGAGGCAGAAACTGTGTTAACACTCAAGACTAGATTGGATAGGTGGATGAAAGAAAATGGGTTGAAATGATATGGGAACAGGGTGAGTAAGTATGATTAGAACTATTTGCTCACATGGAGGGTAAATGCCGGCATGGACTGGTTGGGCCAAATGGCCTGTTTCCGTGTTGTATTTCTATGCATATATAGTTAGCGTAGAAAAAAGCACCTCGAGGCACTTCACAGAGGTGTAAGAGAAATAGATTCGGAGTCAAAAAGAGAGACATTAGGGAGGTGACCAAAACCTTGGTCAAAGGATTGGATTTTAAGGAGTATCTTAGAGGAGGAGCGAGGGATGGAGAGGTGGAGGGGTTTCTGGAGGGAATTCCGTGAGAGTAGCACATAGGCAGCCATGGAAGGATTTAAACATATCATAGAATAGTACAGCACAGAAGGAGGCCATTTGGCCCATTGAGTCTGTGCCGGCTTTTTCGAAGAGCAATCCCGTTAGTCCCACTCCCCCCCGCTCTTTCCCCATATCCCGGAAATTTTTTCTCCTTCAAGTATTTATCCAATTCCTTTTGAAGGCTACTATTGAATCTGTATCCACCACCCTATCAGGCAGCGCATTCCAAATCCTAACCACTCGTTGCATAAAAAAGTTTTTCCTCATGTCGCCTCTGGTTCTTTTGCCAATCACCTGAAATCTGTGCCCCCTGGTTATCGATCCTTTAGCCACTGGAAACAGTTCCTCTTTTATTTACTCTCTCTAAACCCCTCATGATTTTGAACACCTCTATCAAATCTCCTCTTAGCCTCCTCTGCTCCTTGGAGAACAAGCCCAGCTTCTCCAGTCTATCCACGTAACAGAAGGATGAGAATGTAAAATTTGAAACAACAGATTGTTGTTGTAAAATTGTAGGTGTTGTGCAACTGGGAGACAATATTAGGACAGGGGTGATGGGCGAGTGTGACTTGGTGCAGGACAGGATATGGGCAGCGAAGGCTTGCAGCTGAAGTTTACGGATGGTGGAGGATGGGACCCCATCCAGGGAGCGTTGGAGCGATTGAGTTCGGAGGTGACAAAGCATGACTGAGGATATCAGTGGCAGCTGGGCTGAGGTAGGCGATGTTACGGAGTTGGAAGTAGGTGGTCCCTGTGATGGAGAGGACATGCAGCCAGAAGTTCTGCTCAGGATTGAACAGGACACAGATTTTTTTTTTATTCGTTCAGGGGATGTGGGCGTCGCTGCCAAGGCCGGCATTTATTGCCCATCCCTAATTGCCCTTGAGAAGGTGGGGGTGAGCCGCCTTCTTGAACCGCAGAGGGCAGTTAAGAGTCAACCACATTGCTGTGGGTCTGGAGTCACATATAGGCCAGACCAGGAAAAGACAGCAGGTTTCCTTCTCTAAAGGACATTAGTGAACCAGATGGGTTTTTGCAACAATCTGGTAGTTTCATGGTCACCATTACTGATATTAGCTTTTTATTCCAGATTTATTTAATTAACTGAATTTAAATTCCCCGGCTGCTGTGGTGGGATTTGAACTCATGTCTCTGGATCATTAGTCCAGGCCTCTGGATTACTTGTCCGGTAACATAACCATGAGAGGACAAACCGGCCTTCTTTTGCCTGAGACTGTGACCTGGGAGGAGGTCGGAGTTGATGGTGAGGATATGGAGTTTGTGGCAGGGGATTGAAGGTGATGTCAGGTGAAAATAGGATTAAACTTCGTTCTGATGACCACAAATCGTCTGTTGATACTTACAGTTAAAGCTCACACAACTCCAACAATTTGCATTGTATGTGACAGGGAATAAAATGTCCAAAGGAGCTTTTGTAGGGCACCAGAGGACACCAAGCAGGAAGCAGAGCAGAAGCTGGGGGAGGTGACCGAAGGCAGAATCAAGCAAGTAGGTTTTGAGGAGGTTTTTAAAGAGACGGAGAGAGGTAGCAGGGCAGAGGGGTTTCAGTAAGGAATTCCATGGTGCAGAACAGTGGTCGCTGCAGGTTCTACCACAGATGGGGGTGGAAGGAGGGAAGAGGAAATAAAGAGTGGACTAGAACTGGCAGAACGGAGGGTGCATACTGGGAAAAAGCATTGGAAACGGTGGTAGAGGTAAAAAAAAGACTTGCATTTATATAGCGCCTTTCACGACCACCGGACATCCCTTTACAGCCAATGAGGTACATTTGAAGTGTAGTCACTGTTGTAATGTAGGAAACGCTGCAGCCAATTTACACACAGCAAGCTCCCACAAACAGCAACGTGATAATGGCCAGATAATCTGTTTTAGTGATGTTGATTGAGGGATAAATATTGGCCAGGACACGAGGGATAACTCCCCTGCTCCTCTTCGAAATAGTGTCAATAGAGAGCAGACGGGGCCTCAATTTAACGTCTCATTCAAAAGACAGCACCTCTAACAGTGCAGCACTCCCTCAGTACTGTACTAGAGTGTCAGCCTAGACTTTTGTGCTCAAGTCTCTGGAGTGGGACTTGAACCCACAACCTTCTCAACTCAGAGGCAAGGTGTGCTGCCCACTGAGCCACAGCTGACACAGGTAGAGTGCAACAATACAGTGGATGGATTAGGTTAGCAGGGGAGGGGTGCCGATGCCTGTGGTATTGTACCTCAGCAAGTCACAACACCAGCAGGGGAAGAGGAGAACAAAAAGGGGAAAGCCCACCTGTCCTTTGCACATACACAAATTGGCTTTCAATTTTAACTCCCCATTACGATTCTAGATTTACATTTACTGTACAGGGTCATCCAGCTCCACTTTTTAAGTGTAGAAAGGGTTACCCTTTTACATGGACAGTATAAACTGATCATAAACAGCTCAGAAAATGGCTTTTGTTTATGACGGCAAGTCAGTATGGAGCAATTTAAAGACCCAGAGTTGTCATTTTATGCTGGTGGGAATTCATTAGCGAATATTATGTATAGACAAATGTACATGACCAATTAACAGATTAGCATGTGCAAAGATTGGACTGAGGCCATTAATCTGCTATTTAAGTGTATACTGTGTATGGACTGTAAAGCTTACATGGAAATTAAAAAGGCCATTACTGTGCATTTTATTGAGCAAGCTTCCATTTAACTGAATTGGGGAAAACTAGATTTCACAACTGGATTTAAGAGAGCCAGACTGTACAGTACTGTCTGTGTGTCACCTCTCCCAGTCGCTCTAAAATACCCCAGACAATAGCCTCACCCTGGAGTATTCATTCAGAAAATACACCAGGACATAAAACTTTAAATTAAATAAATCTGACTTTCACTGATGGCACAATGGGTGTGGTCCTGAATCATAGAGACCAGGATGGTGTCAGGCCAACAGTGGAGTTGTTACAATTGGCTTCAGTGTCCTTGCTTAAGGAGGGTAATTAGAAGATCAATCAGATTAAAGAAACAGGCGTTTATATATAACAGGCTGGCCTGGAGGGAGGGCGGGGGCACGATCACAGCACAATGGTGGTGTGCCAGTCAGGACCTGCGTCTCTGCCCTCCTTTACACACATGCACATGTGATTCTTGAATTCCCTCCCCCATCCATGCAGATGTCATCAGCAGAGGTGGGACTGCTGCCATTTACTGGAATTCCCGCCTGTTCCTCTCTTGGGCCTCAACTTTAATTAAGAACAGCAAAAGGTGACAAAACAGATAGTAAGAGCTACAAAAAGGGAATATGAAAGGGATATCATAAATCAACATAAAAGAACTTTACAATTATATTAGGAAAAAGAGGCTGGTTAAGAGCGGGCAGGGAAGCGGAGTTGAGGCCAAGATCAGATCAGCCATGATCTTATTGAATGGCGGAGCAGGCTCGAGGGGCCAAATGGCCTACTCCTGCTCCTACGTCTTATATTCCTTTGTTCAATGTGGCCCCTTATAAACTGATAATGGCGATATAAATGAAAATAAGGAAATGGCGGACATGTTAAATAATTACCTTGGGTCAGTATTTACAGTAGAGGAAGAGGATAGCATAACCGACATCCCAAGGAAACTAATGTTGAATCAGAGATGGGGACTCACCATAATTAACGTAAGCAAATTAACAGTAATGAAGAAAATAATGGCACTAAAGGGTGACAAACTAGGGTTGTGTTCCCTGGAATTTAGAAGATTAAGGGGTGATTAGATCGGGTGATTCAGGGGAACAGATAGGGTAGATAGAGAGACTCTATTTCCGCTGGTTGGGGAGTCTAGGACTAGGGGCATAGTCTAAAAATTAGAGCCAGACCTTTCAGGAGTGAAATTAGGAAACACTTCTACACACAAAGGGTGGTAGAAGTTTGGAACTCTCTTCTGTAAATGGCAGTTGATGCTAGGTCAATTGTAAATTTTAAATCTGAGATTGATAGCTTTTTGTTAACCAAAGGCATTAAGGGATATGGGCCAAAGGCGGGAATATGGAGTTAGGTCACAGATCCGCCACGATCTCATTGAATGGCGGAACAGGTGCGAGGGGCTGAATGGCCTCCTCCTGCTCCTATGTTCCTAAGTTTGCATGATGCTTTCGAATGGACGTAGCACATCAGGATCCGATTCTATCAGAAATAGGCCCCAGCAGTGTGTGAATTGTCGGTTACCCGACAGCAGTCGATTGCAGAGCAAACATAATCCCACAAGCGGCAATGACAGAGATGAGCAGTTAATCTGTTTTTAATGTTCTTTGCTGAAGGATCATTTTGTCCAGGACATTGGGCCGGCTCCTTCGTCTTCTCTGAGTACAGCTACGGGATCTTTAACATCCACATGAACAGGACAGACAGGAGCTTATCTCAACAGGGTGGAATTTACAAAGGTTTAAATGTAAAAAAATGAGGATAATGGGGCTGATTTTGATGAAAAATATTTCTCAACTAAAAATACTTAAAAAAGAATGTACAAGACATCCTGCTGACAATTTATTTAACTGGGTGAATTATACTGAATCCAGATAGAAATATGTGGCCATTAGTCATGGTAAAAGCATTTGTGATCAATGCTCCCTCTCACTGCAGATACAAAGGTTTAGAGTAACTCCTTGTAGTACAAATTTTAACCAGAAATATGTCTCGTCAGCAACAACTTTCATTTATATAGCGCCTTTAACCTGGAAAAACATCCCATGGCTCTTCACAAAGGCAGTCAGACAAAACTGGTGCTGAGCCAAAGAAGGAGAAAAAAGAAAAGAAAAAACTCGCACTTTCACGACCACTGGGCGTCCCAAATCGCTTTACAGCCAATGAAGTAGTTTTTGAAGTGTAGCCACTGTTGTAATGTGGGAAACGCGGCAGCCAATTTGCGCACAGCAAGCTCCCACAAACAGCAATGTGATAATGACCAGATAATCTGTTTCAGTGATGTTAATTGAGGGATAAATATTGGCCCTAGGACACCGGGGATAACGCCCCTGCTCTTCTTCGAAATAGTGCCATGGGATCTTTTACGTCCACCTGAGAGAGCAGACGGGGCCTCGGTTTAACGTCTCATCCGAAAGACGGCACCTCCAACAGTGCAGCGCTCCCTCAGCACCGCACTGGAGTGTCAGCCTAGATTTTTGTGTTCAAGTCCCTGGAGTGGGGCTGACTCAGAGGTGAGGGTGCTGCCCACTGAGCCACTGCTGACATGGAGGTAGCAGGAGGGGTGGCCAAAAGCTTGGTTTTAAGGAGGGTCCTAACGGAGACGAGGGAGGGAATTCCAGAGCGTCGAGCCTAAACAGCTCAAGGCACAGCCACCACTTGGTGGGGCAGAGAGAGTGGGGGAGACGAAGGAATGGAGAGTCCTGGGGGGGGGGTTTGTAGGGCTGGAGGAGGTTACAGAGAGAGGGCTGGAGGGGGTCACAGAGATAGGGCTGGAGGAGGTTACAGAGATAGGGCTGGAGGAGGTTACAGAGATAGTGCTGGAGGAGGTTACAGAGAGAGGGCTGGAGGAGGTCACAGAGATAGGGCTGGAGGAGGTCACAGAGATAGGGCTGGAGGAGGTTACAGAGATAGGGCTGGAGGAGGTTACAGAGATAGAGCTGGAGGAGGTTACAGAGAGAGGGAAGGAGGAGGTTACAGAGAGAGGGCTGGAGGAGGTCACAGAGATAGGGCTGGAGGAGGTTACAGAGATAGTGCTGGAGGAGGTTACAGAGAGAGGGCTGGAGGAGGTTACAGAAATAGGGCTGGAGGAGGTTACAGAGATAGGGCTGGAGGAGGTTACAGAGAGAGGGCTGGAGGAGGTCACAGAGATAGGGCTGGAGGAGGTCACAGAGAGAGGGAAGGAGGAGGTTACAGAGAGAGGGAAGGAGGAGGTTACAGAGAGAGGGAAGGAGGAGGTTACAGAGGTAGGGCTGGAGGAGGTTACAGAGAGAGGGCTGGAGGAGGTCACAGAGAGAGGGAAGGAGGAGGTTACAGAGAGAGGGAAGGAGGAGGTTACAGAGGTAGGGCTGGAGGAGGTTACAGAGAGAGGGCTGGAGGAGGTCACAGAGAGAGGGAAGGAGGAGGTTACAGAGAGAGGGAAGGAGGAGGTTACAGAGAGAGGGAAGGAGGAGGTTACAGAGAGAGGGAAGGAGGAGGTTACAGAGATAGGGAAGGAGGAGGTTACAGAGATAGGGCTGGAGGAGGTTACAGAGATAGGGCTGGAGGAGGTCACAGAGATAGGGCTGGAGGAGGTTACAGAGATAGTGCTGGAGGAGGTTACAGAGATAGGGAAGGAGGAGGTTACAGAGATAGGGCTGGAGGATGTTACAGAGATAGGGAAGGAGGAGGTTACAGAGATAGGGCTGGAGGAGTTTACAGAGATAGGGAAGGAGGAGGTTCCAGAGAGAGGGAAGGAGGAGGTTACAGAGATAGGGCTGGAGGAGGTTACAGAGAGAGGGAAGGAGGAGGTTACAGAGATAGGGCTGGAGGAGCTTACAGAGAGAGGGAAGGAGGAGGTTACAGAGATAGGGAAGGAGGAGGTTACAGAGATAGGGCTGGAGGAGGTTACAGAGAGAGGGAAGGAGGAGGTTCCAGAGAGAGGGAAGGAGGAGGTTACAGAGATAGGGCTGGAGGAGGTTACAGAGATAGGGAAGGAGGAGGTTACAGAGAGAGGGAAGGAGGAGGTTACAGAGAGAGGGCTGGAGGAGGTTACAGAGAGAAGCCTGGAGGAGGTTACAGAGAGAAGCCTGGAGGAGGTTACAGAGAGAGGGCTGGAGGAGGTTACAGAGAGAGGGAAGGAGGAGGTTACAGAGAGAGGGAAGGAGGAGGTTACAGAGAGAGGGCTGGAGGAGGTTACAGAGAGAGGGCTGGAGGAGGTTACAGAGAGAGGGAAGGAGGAGGTTACAGAGAGAGGGAAGGAGGAGGTTACAGAGAGAGGGCTGGAGGAGGTTACAGAGAGAGGGCTGGAGGAGGTTACAGAGAGAGGGAAGGAGGAGGTTACAGAGAGAAGCCTGGAGGAGGTTACAGAGATAGGGCTGGAGGAGGTTACAGAGAGAGGGAAGGAGGAGGTTACAGAGAGAGGGAAGGAGGAGGTTACAGAGAGAGGGCTGGAGGAGGTTACAGAGAGAGGGAAGGAGGAGGTTACAGAGAGAGGGCTGGAGGAGGTTACAGAGAGAGGGAAGGAGGAGGTTACAGAGAGAGGGCTGGAGGAGGTTACAGAGATAGGGCTGGAGGAGGTTACAGAGAGAGGGCTGGAGGAGGTTACAGAGAGAGGGAAGGAGGAGGTTACAGAGAGAGGGCTGGAGGAGGTTACAGAGAGAGGGAAGGAGGAGGTTACAGAGAGAGGGAAGGAGGAGGTTACAGAGAGAGGGAAGGAGGAGGTTACAGAGAGAGGGCTGGAGGAGGTCACAGAGATAGGGAAGGAGGAGGTTACAGAGAGAGGGAAGGAGGAGGTTACAGAGAGAGGGCTGGAGGAGGTTACAGAGAGAGGGAAGGAGGAGGTTACAGAGAGAGGGCTGGAGGAGGTTACAGAGAGAGGGAAGGAGGAGGTTACAGAGAGAGGGAAGGAGGAGGTCACAGAGATAGGGAAGGATGAGCCCATGAAGTGATTTAAACTTGAGAATGAAAATGTGAAATTGGAGGCGTTGAGGGACTGGCTGCTCAGCAAGGGCAGGAGTGGCAGGTGAGTGGGATCTGGTGCAGGATAGGATATGAGCAGCAGTGTTTTGAATGAGTTGAAGTAGCTTTGGAAAAGCCGAGTATCAAGGTGACAAATGAATGGATAAGGGTATCTGCAGCAGATGGGCTGAAGTTGCTTTTATATCCAGAACATGGGGGAAAACTTTAATCTCTGCTCCCTCTGCGTAATGAAGATCAGGGTGGCAGCATTTTCTCTTTCTTAATCCGAGATGTGATCGCAATGTTCCGTTATTTCCTTGTTTGCGCCGGATCAAATTTCCAGGACGTAACTTTGCAAAAGAGCTGTTTCCCAGAACAGCTGTGTAAACTGCACCTGATTCTCCTCCCTATGTCCCCTCCCTCCTGCAGCTGGAAATATCGCTGGCAGAAGCTCAAAGAAGACTACCTGTCAAAGAAGGTCCTTCGTTCTTAGTGCAAGAACCTCTCCTGAGACAACAACTGGAGGAACCTCAGAAGGTAAATGTTTAATATTAGGTACAAGGAAGTTTGCGGGGGTGGGGTCCTGATTCAGCGCTTGCACTAAATATCAACATTTATACTGAAGGAAAACATTACCTGATGCTCTATTCATTTCTTATTCTTTGTAATATTCAACGTGATAATTACACAGAACATTAATTTACTGGGTATCAGCTGGTGAGCTACAAGGTGCAGAACAATTTACTACTAATGGATGAAAGAAACTGAGTGCAATTTTTTTATTGGATATAATTAAGGATAATTAGTTACTTAAAGAGGAATTGTATTTAGCAATTTCTGTCCGCAATCAAGAAATTTGATTTTTTTTTAAATCTACTTTTAGTCAACCGCACACCACAAGCCCACTGCTTAGAGACAGAAAACAAATCCACTGCATTTCTTTCAATAACCCTGCTTCTGAAGAGATTCTGGTGGCCATGCTGTCAGGCAGGGCCTTTGACGAGGCAGAACACTGCAGTCCAGCCCCAATGCTTATCCAACATGCACAGATTGTGAAGGGGTTGGATCGGGTGGATGCGGGGAGGATGTTCCCGATGATGGGTGAAACTAGAACTAGGGGGCATAATCTTAGAATAAGGGGCTGCTCTTTCAAAACTGAGATGAGAAGGAACTACTTCACTCAGAGGGTGGTAGGTCCATGGAATATGCTGCCCCAAAAAGCTGTAGAAGCTACATCATTACATAAATTTAAAACAGAAATAGACAGTTTCCTAGAAGTAAAGGGAATTAAGGGTTACGGGGAGCGGGCAGGAATTTGGACATGAGTCTAGGTTCGGATCGGTTATGGCCCTGTGGGTAGCGTAGCGGGCCCAGGGGCCGTGTAGCCTGATCCTGCTCCTATTTCGTGTGTCCAATTCTGTTAGGTTCAGGAGATGGTTCTGTGATAGTAGATTGGCGGTTAGGATCAGATCAGCCATGATCTCATTGAATGGCGGAGCAGGCTCGAGGGGCCAATTGGCCTACTCCTGCTCCTATTTCTTATGTTCTTATGCCTGCTTTCCAGCAAAGGCCAATTGGCTGTGAGCGGGAGAGGGCAGACCTGCCAACTCCCTATCCCAGGGACACCCCATTGCAGAGTGCTCACTGCTGCTCTGGCTGAAATAAGACCACTGGGCACAGAACAGGTGTTGAACCCGGGACCTGCATGGTCTGTTTGGCTCAGTAACACACTCGGTGGTCCGTTTACCAACTGAACAGTTGGGAGGAGGCCTTGCCACTATTTCCAACTGGCATCCTATGTTACAACAACAACAACTTGTATTTATATAGCGCCTTTAACGTAGTAAAACGTCCCAAGGTGCTTCACAGGAGTGTTATAAGACAAAAAATTTGACACCGAGCCACATAAGGAGAAATTAGGACAGGTGACCAAAAGCTTGGTCAAAGAGGTAGGTTTTAAGGAGCGTCTTAAAGGAGGAAAGAGAGGTAGCGAGGCAGAGAGGTTTAGGGAGGGAATTCCAGAGCTTAGGGCCCAGGCAACAGAAGGCACGGCCACCAATGGTTGAGCGATTATAATCAGGGATGCTCAAGAGGGCAGAATTAGAGGAGCGCAGATATCTCGGGGGGGGTTGTGGGGCTGAAGGAGATTACAGAGATAGGGAGGGGCGAGGCCATGGAGGGATTTGAAAACAAGGATGAGAAGTTTGAAATCGAGGCGTTGCTTAACCGGGAGCCAATGTAGGTCAGCGAGCACAGGGGTGATGGGCGAACGGGACTTGGTGCGGATTAGGACACAGGCAGCCGAGTTTTGGATGACATCAGGTTTACGTAGGGTGGAATGTGGGAGACCAGCCAGGAGAGCGTTGGAATAGTCAAGTCTAGAGGTAACAAAGGCGTGGATGAGGGTGACACTTCATTGGCTGCAAGGCATTTTGAAAGGCGCTATGTAAATCCAAGTTCATTCTTTTATTGTAGATCATAACCTATTATTTTTTTCCTATTAAGATAACTTTTTCAATGTGTTCAAGATAACAACAAAGACTTACAGTTATACGGTGCCTTAAACATAGAAAGTGTTCCAAGGTGCTTTACAGAGAGGGGAGAAACAATGTAACAGAATGGAAGCCAAGCCACAGGGGAATACGACAACATTACAACAACATTACGGTTCACTGCCATTTTGGTTCCTCACTGCTGTACAGAGACATCCCTGTCTTGCAATTCAAAAGTTCCTGATGACAACATTTGAAAACTAACTAGCAGCAGGATGGTGGGGGCAATGCTACAATTGGTTTTAGTGAGCAGGAAATGATCCAGAGTTCTGACTCCTGACCAGCATCCAGTGATCCTAGCTGGAAGTGCTGGTTGGTGGACACTGAACGAGGGCAGGATCAGGCTAGCCTGTGATGCCCTCCTCCCTCCCCTGAGGTTGAATAGTCTGTGGACATTCACCATCAAAAGCTCACATATGAGCAATGGCCACTTGGGTGAAGTATCAGAGAATGCCGAATGCCCACGGAACCAGATCTCCAGTGAGGGAGTCAGTGGGAAGGGAGAGGAGGGGAAAAATTGGAGAGAAATTTAAAAAACATTTTAGAACATAGGAAAAAGCAAACATTGAATCTATTTCTTAATATATCAGTTCTAGGAGCAATTTATTCAGCAGTCTCTATCTTAGAGCCTCTATTAAGAATCACAAAACTTACAAAACTAAATCTCACTTTCTTAGAAACTCTTTTCAAAGCAGATAACATTTCCACTCATCCTCACATAGTCTCCAGTCTGACGTGCAGTAAATCAGCAGGTCTTTCTCAATCTCTCTGATTTAATCTCAGTCTGCAAATACTTGCATAGATGAGAGATAGAGAGTGAGAGACAGAGATGGAATATGCATACATAGCCACCTTAATCAAGTGGCCAAAAAATTACAATGGGTGGATGAAAGGGACATCATACGGCATTAGGAATAGCCCGAGATTTCAAAGTAAAAATAGAAAATGTTGGAAATACACAACAGACCCATCACTATCTGAAAAAAAGAAAAGGGACACTAACGTGTCCGATAGAAACCCTTTTGTCAGGATATAGAGATAGACTTTCCTACGTCTGCTTCTAGAAACATAATGCGGAGATGCCGGTGTTGGACTGGGGTGGACAAAATTGAGAGGTCGCACAACACCAGGTTATAGTCCAACAGTTTTATTTGAAATCACAAGCTTTCGGAGCTATCGATTTGCTCCTTCCTCAGGTGAAGTAAATTAGATACAGAATCTCCAAAGCATATATAGATGGAAAACAAAGAATGTGTACTTTACAATTGCAGACCAATAAATTAAATCATCCTGACTATCTGCCGAGGTGTGATAAAGTTAATTAAGTCAGCCAGGAAGGTACCACATCAAAGACATAGCAAGATACAACTGAGACAATGAGGTGTAGTCGCAGGGGTTCTAATGTGTCAAAAGCTGCCGTCTGTATGTAAAACGAAAAGCTTTAACATTTTTTTACTTTTTTACTGGGAAAATTTTTACTTTTTTTACTGGGAATCACATCTGTGAACAAGCTAACGACGACTCGAGTCCGGATCACGTCATGTATCGTGACATAAACCCAAGATCCCGATTGAGACCGTCTTCATGAGTGCGGAACTTGGCTATCAGTTTCTGCTCGATGATTTTGCGTTGTCGTGTGTTTCTAAGGTTGCCTTGGAGAACGCTTACCCGCAGATCCGAGGCTGAATGTCCTTGACTGCTGAAGTGTTCCCCGACTGGGAGGTAACAATCCTGCCTGAGACAACGTATGAACGAGCACCGCGCAACAATCGCCAGGCAGGATTGTTACCTCCCAGTCGGGGAACACTTCAGCAGTCAAGGACATTCAGCCTCGGATCTGCGGGTAAGCGTTCTCCAAGGCAACCTTAGAAACACACGACAACGCAAAATCATCGAGCAGAAACTGATAGCCAAGTTCCGCACTCATGAAGACGGTCTCAATCGGGATCTTGGGTTTATGTCACGATACATGACGTGATCCGGACTCGAGTCGTCGTTAGCTTGTTCACAGATGTGATTCCCAGTAAAAAAAGTAAAAATTTTCCCAGTAAAAAAGTAAAAAAATGTTAAAGCTTTTCGTTTTACATACAGACGGCAGCTTTTGACACGTTAGAACCCCTGCGACTACACCTCATTGTCTCAGTTGTATCTTGCTATGTCTTTGATGTGGTACCTTCCTGGCTGACTTAATTAACTTTATCACACCTCGGCAGATAGTCAGGATGATTTAATTTATTGGTCTGCAATTGTAAAGTACACATTCTTTGTTTTCCATCTATATATGCTTTGGAGATTCTGTATCTAATTTACTTCACCTGAGGAAGGAGCAAATCGATAGCTCCGAAAGCTTGTGATTTCAAATAAAACTGTTGGACTATAACCTGGTGTTGTGCGACCTCTCTAGAAACATAGACATAGAAGATAGGAGCAGGAGTAGGCCATTCGGCCCCTCGAGCCTGCTTCGCCATTCGATGAGATCATGGCTGATCATCCAAACTAAGTACCCTGTACCTGCCTTCTCCCCATATCCCTTGATACCTTTAGCTTTAAGAAATATATCTAACTCATTCTTCAATATATTTAATGACTTGGCCTCAACTACCTTCTGTGGTAGAGAATTCCACAGGTTCACCACTCTCTGGGTGAAGAAATTCTTCCTCATTTCTGTCCTAAATGCCTTAACCGTTATCCTTAGATTATGACCCCTGGTTCTGGACTCTACGACCATCGGGAACATTCTTCCTGCATCTAGTTTGTCCAGACCTGTCAGAATTTTATATGTTTCGATGAGATCCCCTCTCATTCTTCTATACTCCAGCGAGTATAAGCCCAATCGACCCAATCTCTCCTCATATGTCATTCCTGCCATCCCAGGTATCAGCCTTGTGAATCTTCGCTGAACTCCTTCCATGGCAAGAACATCCTTCCTCAGATAAGGCGACCAAAACTGCACACAGTACTCAAGGTGTGGTCTCACCAAGGCCCTGTACAACTGCAGCAGGACATCCCTGTTCCTATACTCAAACCCTTTCGCTATGAAGGCCAACATACCATTTGCCTTCTTCACCGCCTGCTGCACCTGCATGCTTACTTTCAGCGACTGGTGCACAAGGACACCCAGGTCTTGTTGCACTTCCCCTTCTCCCAATCTATTGCCATTCAGATAATAGTCTGCCTTTCTGTTTTTGACACCAAAGTGGATAACCTCGCATTTATCCACGTTATATTGCATCTGCCACGCTTCTGCCCACTCACCCAACCTGTCCAAATCATCCTGGAGTTTCTCGGTATCCTCCTCGCAGCACACACTCCCAACCAGCTTTGTGTCATCTGCAAACTTGGAGATATTACATTTAGTTCCCTTATCTAGATCATTAATGTATATTGTGAATAGCTGGGGTCCAAGGACCGATCCCTGCGGTACCCTACTAGTCACTGCTTGCCACTCGGAAAAGGACCCATTAATTCCTACTCTCTGCTTTCTGTCCGCCAACCAGTTCTCTATCCAAGTCAATACCTTGCCCCCAATCCCATGTGCCTTAACTTTACACGCTAATCTCTTATGCGGGACCTTATCGAAAGCCTTTTGAAAGTCCAAATACACCACATCTACTGGTTCTCCCTTATCTATTTTCCCAGTTACATCCTCAAAAAATTCCAGTAGATTAGTCAAGCACGATTTACCTTTTGTAAATCCATGTTGACTTTGTCCGATCCTGTCACTGTTTTTCAAGTGCTCAGCTATTACATCCTTTATAATGGACTCTAGCATTTTCTCCACTACCGATGTCAGGCTTACCGGTCTGTAATTCCCCGCTTTCTCTCTACCACCCTTTTTGAATAGTGGGGTAACATTAGCTACCCTCCAATCCATGGGTACAGTTCCAGATTCCATCGAATGTTGGAAGATGATCAGCAATGCATCTACTATTTCTAGGGCCACTTCCTTAAGTACCCTAGGATGTAGATTATCAGGCCCTGGGGATTTATCGGCCTTCAATCCCGTCAATTTCCCTAACACCATTTCCCTGCAAATACTGATTTCTTTCAGTTCCTCCCTTTCATCAGACCCTATGTTCTCCAACATCTCTGGGAGGTTATTTGTGTCCTCCTTTGTGAAGACAGAACCAAAATATGCATTTAATTGGTCTGCCATTTCTTTGTTCCCTATTATAACTTTCCCCGCTTCTGACTGCAAGGGACCTACACTTGAATTCACTAATCTTTTTCTCTTCACATATCTATAAAAGCTCTTACAGTCAGTTTTTATGTTCCCAGCAAGCTTACTTTCATATTCTATTTTCCCCTTCTTAATTAATCCCTTTGTCCTCCTTTGTTGAATCCTAAACTGCTCCCAATCCTCAGGGTTATCGCTTTTTCTGGCCAATTTATATGCCCTCTCCTTGAATCTTATGCTATCCCTAATTTCCCTTGTTAGCCACGGTTGAGTCACCCTTTTTGTTTTATTCTTATGCCACACTGGGATGAACAAATTCTGTAGTTCATCCATGCAGTCTTTGAATGTTTGCCATTGCCTATCCACAGTCAACCCCTTGAGTGACATTCCCCAATCAATCCTACCCAATTCGCGCCTCATACCATCGTAGTTTCCTTTATTTAAATTCAGGACCCTAGTCTCTGATTCAACTACTTCACTCTCCATCCTAATGAAGAATTCTATCATATTATGATCACTCTGACCCAAGGGGCCTCGTACAACAAGATTGCTAATTAATCCTTTCTCATTACATAATACCCAGTCTAAGAAGGCCTGATCTCTGGTTGGTTCCTCGACATATTGTTCCAGAAAACCATCCCATAAACATTCTAGGAATTCCTCCTCCACAGTATTTTTACTAATTTGGTTAGCCCAATCTATATGTAAATTAAAGTCACCCATGATGACTGCTGTGCCCTTATTGCATGCTTCTCTAATTTCCCTTTTAATGCCGTCCCCAACCTCCGTATTACTGTTTGGAGGTCTATATACCACTCCCACTAACGTTTTCTGCCCCTTGTTATTTCTCAGTTCTACCCATACAGATTCCGCATCATCAGAGCTAATATCCTTCCTTTCAATTGTGTTAATCCCCTCTTTAACCAGCAATGCTACCCCACCTCCCTTTCTTTTTTGCCTATCTTTCCTAAATATTGAATAACCCTGGATGTTGAGTTCCCAGCCTTGACCACCCTGGAGCCATGTTTCTGTAATCCCAATCAAATCGTGTTCATTTACCTCTATTTGCACAGCTAATTCATCCACCTTGTTCCGAATGCTCCTTGCATTAAGACACAAAGCCTTCAGGCTTGTTTTTTTAACGCTCTCAGACCTATATGAATTATTATTTACTGTGACCATGTTTGATTTAAACCGTTGAGTTCTTTGCCTTCTACTTTTGTTTTTCTCCTTCCTGTCTTTAGCTTTTATCCTTTTTTCCCTTTCCTCTGTCTCCCTGCTCAGGTTCCCAACCCCCTGCCACTTTAGTTTAAACCCTCCCCAACAGCACTAGCAAACACTCCCCCTAGGACATCGGTCCCGGCCCTGCCCAGGTGCAGCCCGTCCCAGATGCTCTGACAGCATCTATCCATCTAATGCTCATACTGATCTGAGGGGGAGAACATAAGAAATAGGAGCAGGAGTAGGCCATTCAGCCCCTCGAGCCTGCTCCGCCATTCAATAAGATCATGGCTGATTTTCTAACTCAACTCCACTTTCCTGCACTATCCCCATATCCCTTGATTCCCTTAATATCCAAAAATCTATCGATCTCTGTCTTGAATATACTCAACGACTGAGCCTCCACAGCCCTCTGGGGTAGAGAATTCCAAAGATTCACCACCCTCTGGGTGAAGAAATTTCTCCTCATCTCAGTCCTAAATGGCCAACCCCTTATTCTGAGACTGTGACCCCTGGTTCTACACTCCCCAGCCAGGGGAAACGTCCTCCCTGCTTCTACCCTGTCAAGCCCTGTAAGAATTTTGTATGTTTCGATGAGATCACCTCTCATTCTTCTAAACTCTGTAGAATATAGGCCTAGTCTACACAATCTCTCCTCATAGGACAATCCCCCCATCCCAGGAATCAGTCTGTGAACCTTGGTTGCACTCCCTCCATGGCAAATATATCCATCCTTAGGTAAGGAGACCAAAACTGTACACAATACTCCAGGTGTGGTCTCACCAGAGACATATATAATTGCAGTAAGATGTCTTTACTCTTAGATTCAAATCCTCTTGTAATAAAGGCCAACATGCCATTTGCTTTCCCAATTGCTTGCTGTACCTGCATGTTAACTTTCAGTGATTCGTATACAAGGACACCCAGGTCCTTCTGAACACCAACTTTTCCCAATCTCTCACCATTTAAAAAATACTCTGCTTTTCTAATTTTCCTACCAGAGTGGATAACTTCACATTTCTCCACATTATATTCCATTTGCCATGTTCTTGTCCACTCACTTAGCCTGTCTATATCCTCTTGAAGCCTCTTTGCATCCTCTTCACAACTTACATTCCCACCTAGCTTTGTATCATCAGCAAACTTGGATATATTACATTTGGTCCCCTCATCCAAATCATTGATATAGATTGTGAATAGCTGAGGCCCAAGCACTGATGACCCGAAAATGACCCGTTTATTCCTACTCTCTGTTTTCTGTCTGTTAACCAATCCTCAATCCATGCTAGTATATTACCCCAATCCCATGAGCCCTAATTTTGTTTATTAACCTCTTGTGTGGCACCTTATCAAATGCCTTCTAAAAATCCAAATACACCACATCCACTGGTTCCCCCTTATCTATTCTGTTAGTTACAACCTCAAAAAACTCCAACAGATTCGTCAAACATGATTTCTCTTTCATAAATCCGTGTTGGCTCTGCCCAATCCTATTAATATTTTCTAAGTGCCCTGTTACCACGTCCTTAATAATAGATTCTAGCATTTTCCCTACTACTGATGACAGGCTAACTGGTCTGTAGTTCCCTGTTTTCTCTCTCCCTCCTTTCTTAAATAGTGGGGTTACACTTGCTACCTTCCAATCCGCGGGAACCATTCTAGAATCTATGGAATTTTGGAAGATGACAACCAATGCATCCAGTATCTCTATAGCCACCTCTTTCAAAACCCTAGGATGTAGGCCATCAGGTCATGGGGATTTATTGGCTTTCAGTCCCATTAATTTCTCCAGTACTATTTTTTTACTAATACTAATTTCTTTCAGTTCCTCATTCTCGCTAGACCCTTGGTTCTCCATTATTTCAGTAGAGGACCCTGAGAATGTCCGTAGGGTAGAACCGAATATAAAATGGTTGTGATTTATTTTACATTCATCAAATAAATGATGAGGGTATGTAATTATTCTTTAAAATTTAACACTGTTGCAAATTAAACTTTTAACTGCTGAAATTGGCTGAAAAAGGCATCAGACAGTTTTCCAAACAAGGCCACAGATGGGCCTTCGGCAGGCAGAGTGATTTAATTTCTAATTTATAACCAATAATGTCACACTTCCAGATTCATATTATCGTAAAGTACAGATTTATTGCTGGCCGCCACAATGGCACAGTTTGAGAGGCCTATTCACCCACTGTCGGTGATCATGTCAGGCTGCAATGAGTTCCTAAGTTGTGTGCTAAAGGGAAGCTTTATAGTAAATTTGGAAGTGCGTTAGGCTGCAGCCCTTAAAACTCAATCAGGCTACAGATCCAAACCCTGCAGTGATTGTACAATTGCAGACCCTCAGAACTAATACAGTTAAGTACCTTATTAAGTACCTAATAAGGACATAGTTATAATGTACATTATAAATCAGAGTCACTCCAAATTCAGCGGACATCCAGTCCCCAAATGTATATTATAATTAAAAATAAAAACAGAGAATGCTGGAATTACTCAGCAGGTCAGGCAGCATCTGTGGAGAGAGAAACAGAGTTAACGTTTCAGGTCGATGACCATTCGTCAGGTCTATGACCTTTTGTACTTTATAATTACCCTGCTTTGTTCTGGATCTGGAAAAACTGGACTGCAGGAAGTCAATGTTCCTTGCTGGTTTCACATGGTCTGCCTTAAAAGTGGTTGCAATATTTCTGCTGTTGGTTTTTTTTAAATTATTCTTTCTTGGGATCTGGCAAGGTCAGCATTTATTGGCCATCCCTAACGGCCCTGAGAAAGTGGTGGTGGGTCTTCTCCTTGAACCAGAGCAGTTTGATACAATTGAGCGGCTTGCTAGGCCACTTCAGGGGACGGTTAAGAATCAACCACTTTGGTTGGGTCGAGAGTCACCAGACCGGGGTAAGGACGGCAGGTTTCCTTCCCTAAAGGACATGAGTGAACCGGTTTAATTTTTACTGGCAATCTGCCAGCTTCAGGGGCCGTAGTTTTGCAAACCATAAGATACCAAGGCTCAAAGCATCAGCCTCACTCAGATAGACACACAGGCAGTCAGACAGATCATACAGTCACTGGGACATCTGTCCTTTTGCTTATACCATTGGCAATTATTCTTGTTTAAAAGTTAAATATTTCCAGACAGACGGACAGCGAAGGAGTGCTGCAAGATAAAGAGAAAGACAAACAGATAATTATTAAAAGTCAAAAATGTGTCCTTTATATATTGTATAAGCAAAATTTAATTCCTTCAGATATTTTGAATCAAATTGGGAAGATCTTCCAGTTCAGTACTTGATGGCTGGGCCGAGTACAATAGTGAATGACACCATTCTCTCCAAAAGCCTTTTTCTGCTGCCATAACAACGGCCACAAGCAGCAGCATCTGTCACTCCATGCTCCCCGTGTTTACTGGACACAGTCCAAGCTTGCCAGCTGCTACGCTTCTCACTCCCTCCAAGTCCCTGTCAACAGCACCACTTCTTTATCTTTCGTCGCTCGCTTCGGAATTCACTGCGCGCTGACCTTTCGAGCCTTTTTTTTCACTCTCCTTCTCCCTGGCCCCTTCGTTATTTCCCTGCGTTGTGTAAGAATGCCTGCACACCCTCGTGTGCACCTCCCTCGTCAGTCTTCCACCCAGAACATTTTTGTCATTGAAATGTTATTCTGGCGTAAGAATGAAGATTGCTGTACAGCTGTTTCCTGCAGCTTGCTGCATTGTTTTTTTTTACTTTTCAGGAATATTGACTTGACAGGAGATCATATAAAATACAATAAAGGGCTTGAGATATATATTAACTGGGAGAACAACTGGGGATGGTTTTCGATGGTGACATTTTTCTACTAATAAGTAACCTTTATTTTATAAAACACTTTTTATCATGCAGAAAGGGAACCAAATAAAGATACATGTGATCATGTATACGCAAAACTAGACCATAACTGCAGTGAAAATATGTCAAGGAGTAAGACTCCTTTACAGATGTGGCAGGTTTGTCAGTGCATTACCGTAGACTCAGGGTGAAAAGGGCAGACTAACATATCAAGAAACATCTGGATATGCGTTCCGTTAGACAAGGGACTGAGTGACCCGATACTGGGTGAAGTCATCACTCCAGCGGAAACCCTATATCATCGTGGCCTATGGGCTGGCTATCCATTGGTCAGCTCAGATTTAAGGTGATTGGCAAAAGGACCAGAGGCGACATGAGGGAAAACTTTTTTACGCAACGAATGTTTGGGATTTGCAAAGTACTGCCTGATAGGAACATAGGAACAGGAGTAGGCCATTCAGCCCCTCAAGCCTGTTCCGCCATCCACTGAGATCATGGCTGATCTGTGACCTAACTCCATATACCCACCTTTGGCCCATATCCCTTAATACCTTTAAGAACATAAGAACATAAGAAATAGGAGTAGGAGTAGGCCATTCGGCCCTTCAAGCCTGCTCCGCCATTCAATGAGATCATGGCTGATCTTCTGCCTCAACTCCATTCACTGGCCCTATCGCCATATCCCTTGATGCCCTTACTAGTCAGAAATCTATCGACTTGTTTTGAATATACCCAATGACTGAGCCTCCACAGCCCTCTGGGGTAGAGAATTCCAAAGATTCACCACCCTCTGTGTGCAGAAATTTCTTCTCATCTCAGTCCTTTATCTTGTGTCTGTGGCCCCTGGTTCTAGACTCCCCAGCTAAGGGAAACATTCTCCCAGCATCCATCCTATCAAGCCCTGTAATAATTTTGGTTAACAAAAAGCTATCAATCTCCGATTTAAAATTAACAATTGATCTAGCATCAATTGCCGTTTGCGGAAGAGAGTTCCAAACTTCTATCACCCTTTGTGTGTAGAAGTGTTTCCTAATTTCACTCCTGAAAGGCCTGGCTCTAATTTTTAGACACTGCCCCCTAGTCCTAGAATCCCCAACCAGCGGAAATAGTTTCTCTCTCTCTACCCTATCTGTTCCCCTTAATATCCTGAAAACTTCAATCAGATCACCCCTTAACCTTCTAAATTCAAGGGAATGCAACCCTAATTTGTGTAATCTCTCCTCGTAATTTAACCCTTGAAGTCTGATGGATACAGATTCAATAGTAGCCTTCAAAAGGGAATTGGATAAATACTTGAAGGAGAAAAAATCACAGGGATATGGGGAAAGAGCGGGGGAGTGGGACAACTGGATTGCTCTTTGAAAGAGCCAGCGCAGACTCGATGGGTCGAATGGCCTCCTTCTGTGCTGTACTATTCAATGATTCTATGAAAGCTGCTGCTCATGCTGCAGGAGATCAAGGAGTAGATATTTCCTAACAACCATCGTGATCTCTGATGCTAGGACGACTGCTGGAGAAACATTTGCATGCCATTTTATCACAAATTTCTTCCCAATGCTTTTCACACTTTCCAAAGTGTCCAAAGAATAATATAGATAACCATTCAATAACGTGCATAAAATGGCTGACCATTGTCAAATGTCTTCCATGGCACATTTTACTGAGAGATCACCATGGAGGAGATTTTGTCCGTTCTTTATTTTATTATAGACAATTCACTAGATGTACTGAACAGAGCAAATCATTCCCCCAGTCTCCTTTTAAAACCCATCCATGATTGAAAATGGCAGGAGCAGGGCAGTTTTTGCAAGGCTGGTGAAAGATTATATGTGAGAGTGTGAGATAAGGTTAAGTGGGTGACTCAGTCATTCAGCGCCTGAAACATGACAGGTCAGTGATGATCTCAAAGCAGAGACTCAATCAGAACACTTGCACTGTGAGCCAATCTAAATGGAGCATTACTGACCTGCAAACACTGGCACTGCAGCAACATACCTGTTTACACAGGATGAACGCAATGGCTTTGGACCGATCCGCTCTCAACTGTTTAAATTATAGGCGGTTACTGTTTACACAGCAACTCTGACATATCACCCCTGACTGAATACAATTCATGTCGTATATCAAGACAACTGGAAACTGAAACACAAAAGGACTAAAACTTTACAGTTTGGCTGCATTAGCCATGTATACAGAGAGAAAGGACACCCTTTGTCATTTATTTAATAAACAATGATGCATGTATAAACCTTGCTGCTCTTTTGCAGTCTATTTCATTGAAGTAAAGATGCAATTTTATCATAAATATTCTTTCGAATAGATGCACTAGCAAAATCTTTTAGTAATAGAGTGCCATTTTGTGAATGTGTATTGGCTGCCGTAGGGGGACTACAACTGACCCTAGCACCTCTTGGTTAGGGGAAGAAAGAAGAAAGAAGAAAGACTTTTCATGACCTCAGGACGTCCCAAAGCGCTTTACAGCCAATGAAGTACTTTTTGAAGTGTGATCACTGTTGTAATGCCGGAGTGTCAGCCTAGATTTTTGTGCTCAAGTCTCTGGAGTGGGACTTGAACCCACAACCTTCTGACTCAGAGGCGAGGGTGCTACCACACTGAGGAAATGAAAGGATTGTTTTACCAGTCCCCCTTGCTGAATGTGCAAGTGGGGGAATAGATCCCAGGTGAGGACAGGTGGCTATGATGTTCTCCACAATCAGATAGCCTGCTGACACTCACTGTCAAGCCTTACATTCAAATTCCGACCACTTGGCCAAAGTTCCAGAGGTTAACTACTGCCTGTGAGGCTGTATCTCCAGTGAGGGAGTCAACAAATTCAGGATTGGAGAGGAGAAAACTGGAGAATGAAAAAATGGGAAGTTGTCCTTATTGCTCACCGGTGGAAGCGTTGTTTTTCCAGTTAAAGACAGTTTCTTTCCTACAAAATAAGTTGTCCCACAAATCAACTCCTCCGAAGAGTGAGGAGCCCATCACAAGTATGTCGGGCGTCAGTCATCAATGAGATTTGAACCGATGACCCCAGGATTGGGGAGCGTCTTTCTTAACCAAAGGAAGTGCCTTTAAGAATGAAAGATTATGAGGATACTGGTGCTTCCAGGGGAAACTGTCCAGACCCTGACAAAGGAGCAAATCACGGTACATGTGGCTCTGAAGATAAAGAACAATAAGTGGATTTCACAGTTTCAGCTTCCTGTAGGTTTGTTCCCAATGTCACAGAGAAATGCGTCATTCCTATTTAGTGCAGGAACAATCAACAGACACGTTTCGCAAACTTCCTGTCAGCCCTAGAGTTTGTCTGCTCACTTCCTCCCTCAGCGTTTCCATGTCCTTCCATTTCCACACTCAATGTCCCTTTGGGAAATCCTGCTGCGCTGGTCAAATCACGACCCATGTTCCTCTCACCAGCGATCCAAGATCATCCTGAGCAGGCTGTGCACCGTGGATTGTTGATGTAATCAGTACAGCCAGCGCCTTTTAAGTGAATAGCCAGTTTGACACAAAATTTTACTTCTGTCACAATATACGTAACAGGAATTGACATACTAATACTAGAATGTGTATCCTGTTATAAAATTTGTTATTTTCTTTATCTGCAATTATGTGGGTGGAAAATAGGGGTAGAATTCAATGATCTAGGTTGGCACTCCAGTGCAGTACTGAGGGAGTGATACATGGTCAGAGGCGCCGTGTTTCAGATAAGTTGTTAAATTGGGCTGATAAGTGGCAAGTAACATTCGTACCACATATGTGCCAGGCAATGACCATCTCCAACAAGAGAGAGTCTAACCACCATCCTTGACATTCAATAGCATTACCATCACCGAATCCCCCACCATCAACATCCTGGGGGTCACCATCGACCAGAAACTCAACTGGACCAGCCACATAAATACTGTGGCAACAAGAGCAGGTCAGAGGCTGGGTATTATGCGGTGAGTGACTCACCTCCTGACCAGTGTTCCCTGTAATTTATTTTTGGGCTGCGCGGCCCCTTTAACGGGCTGCACGGGCCATTCAACAGTCCTGCTCCTGACTCCCCAAAGCCTTTCCACCACCTACAAGGCACAAGTCAAGAGTGGGATGGAATACTCTCCACTTGTCAGCTACAACAACACTCAAGAAGCTTGACACCATCCAGGACAAAGCAGCCCGCTTGATCGCCACCCCATCCATCACCTTAAACATTCGCTCCCTCCACCACCGGCGTACCGTGGCTGCAGTGTGTACCATCTACAAGATGCACTGCAGCAGCTCGGCAAGGCTTCTTCGGCAGCATCTCCCAAACCCACGACCTCTTCCACCTAGAAGGACAAGGGCAGGAGGTGCTCGGGAACACCACCACCTCCAAGTTCCCCTCCAAGTCACACACCATCCTGACTTGGAAATATATCGCCGTTCCTTCATTGTTGTTGGTCCTGGAACTCCCTCCCTAACAGCACTGTGGGAGTCCCTTCACCACACGGACTGCAGCGGTTCAAGAAGGCGGCTCACCACCACCTTTTTAAGGACAGCTAGGGATGGGCAATAAATGCTGGCATTGCCAGCGACGCCCACATCCCGAGAATAAATAAATATAAAAAAAATTAAAGAAACTGAGGCCCCATCTGCTTGTTCAGGTTGACATAAAAGATCCTAAGGCACTATTTGAAGTAGAGCGGGAATTCTCCCATTATCTTGGCTCAAACAACACCACCAAAACTGATTAACTGATAATTCATCTCATAGCTGTTTGTGGGATTTTACTATGCACAAATTGGCTGCCATGGTTGCCTACATAACAACAGCGACTACACAAAAAAAAAGTAACTAATTGGTTGTGAAACATTTTCGGCCATCCTGAAGATGCTATCTAAACACAGTTCCTACTTTTCTTCTCACTATTAGCTCTGTCATAAGTGATGATGGTCACAGTGATCCCCTGCCCCATTTTGCAAAGCTAACCTCCATAATATGTAATATCAATACCACTATATTCATCCTTAAAAACCAAGGGGAAATAACTCCATACGATCCCCACAGATAAAGGATTCCCCCTTGAGTCTGATATTAGTCAGACAAATAGCAAATACCCTGCTTTGGATTCCGGCCCCATTTGTGATTAAACATGTCAAGTGGTGCCATGATGCAATCTCTTCTCCACTGAAACTGCCATCTTATTAACATCAGGGGCATCTTATTAACATCAGGGGCATCAGACTGTTGTCAGCTGTACTCCTATTATGTAAAAGTGCCTTAAAATTCACAGGTGAAATCCACTGCTATTTTATTAGTATTACAAAAGAACTGTTAATGTTTGATTGCCTGGTTTGTACTGGAGCAGCAACTGGCTCCAGTGCTCTTCGACTATGGAGGGTAAAATCAGCCAAGGCTTTCACTACTGATTATTTCAAGCCAGTGGCTTAGTTGGTAGCACCCTTGCCTCTGAGTCAGAAGGTTGTGGGGTCCAAGTCCCACTCCAGAGACTTGAGCACAGAAATCTAGGCTGACACTCCCAGTGCAGTGCTGAGGGTGTGCTGCACTGTCGGAGGTGCTGTCTTTCAGATGAGACGTTAAACCGAGGCCCCGTCTGCTCTCTCAGGTGGATGTAAAAGATCCCACGGCACTATTTCGAAGAAGAGCAGGGGAGTTATCCCCGGTGTCCTGGCCAATATTTATCCCTCAATCCACATCACAAAAACAGATTATTTGGTCATATTACATTGCTGTTTGTAGGAGTTTGCTGTGTGCAAATTGGCTGTCGCATTTCCTACATTACAACAGTGACTACACTTCAAAAAGTACTTCATTGACTGTAAAGCCCTTTGGGACATCGGGTGGGTTGTGAAAGGCACTATAGAAATGCAAGTCTTTTTTATTATTCTCCAGTGATAGCTGATAGAAAATGCCTACATTGGGATGTCGGGTGAGGCTAGGAGTGGGCTCAGTTCTGATTGCCTCCCAACCCCCATCCAAGTCGAATAATCCCCCAATACTCATT
This sequence comes from Squalus acanthias, assembly GCA_030390025.1. Classification (NCBI taxonomy): domain Eukaryota; kingdom Metazoa; phylum Chordata; class Chondrichthyes; order Squaliformes; family Squalidae; genus Squalus; species Squalus acanthias. Next base: position 53,949,726 of record CM059440.1, on the reverse strand, counting down.
GTCTAGGTTTGCAGATGAAGAATGGTAACCTGGGTGAGGTATCAGAGGGTTCCTGCTACCTGTGGAACAGTAGTCCAACAAGATCCAGCTCCTTCAGGAGAAGATGGGGAAAAATGTTAACAACAACTGCTTTGTTCAGTAGAAAATCTGTTTAAAAATTAGACTCCGATCTCCAATTTGCTGCATTCTAGTGCGCAGTCCAAAAGCACAGTTGACATGAGGGGTAATTTTCTGAGTCCACATTGCTTGACCCGCTGGCCTTGCATATCAGAATTTCAAACATGCGCTGCCTTGAAATTCTGCTATGCACTGCTGGCTAGAGAGGGTAAAATTAGGTAGGGTGCTCACTCATTCCTGATTCCCCTCCCAGGACTCCTGATAGAAAGAATATGTATATGGACATCAAATGAGGACAGGAATGGGGTCAGCTGTGATTGCCTCCCCTTCGCCATGCATATCAAATAGGCTCCTAATAATCATTGTCTAGGGTTGCACATGAAGAATGTCTCCCTTGGTTGATAGCAGTGAAGATGACGGATCCAAATGCAAAATGGTTCGAATGTTTTCACTTCATTTACTGTACATTGCCCTTGCTAGCAGTGGCTTGAAGGCAGAAATTACACCACTAACTGGAAGACCAAGTTTGAATCCCCCACCTCAGTGAATTTCGAGCTCGGCACGATGCTGAGCTCTTTTTCCGCCGCCTCCGTCTCCGTGCCCACTTCTCTGGCCAGGAGTCTTCCCCCCGCACGGCTGACCCTTTCTCCTGCTTTCAGAATTCCCGTTCCACCTGGACCCCTCCCTCTGGCCTCTTACCCTCTCTAGATCTTTTCATTGCTAACTGCCGCCGTGACATCGGCCATCTCAATTTCTCTGCTCCCCTCACTCACTCCAACCTACCTCCCTCTGAACTTGCAGCACTCCATTCTCTCAGATCCAACCCCGACATTGTCATTAAACCTGCTGACAAGGGTGGTGCTGTTGTTGTTTGGTGAACCGACCTCTACCTAGCGGAAGTTGAACGCCAACTCTCCGACACCTCCTCCTACCTCCACCTGGACCATGACCCCACTACCGAACATCAAGCCACCATGTCCAAGACTGTCACTGACCTCATCTCCTCTGGAGATCTTCCCCCCACTGCCGCCAACCTCATAGTTCCCCAACCCCGCACAGCCCGCTTCTACCTCCTTCCCAAGATCCACAAACAGGACTGCCCTGGTAGACCCATCGTTTCAGCCTGTTCTTGCCCCACGGAACTTATCTCTTCCTATCTCGACTCTATTTTTTCTCCCCTTGTCCAGTCCCTTCCCACCTACATCCGCGATTCCTCTGACGCCCTCCGCCACTTTAACAGTTTCCAGTTTCCTGGCCCCAACCGCCTCCTTTTCACCATGGACGTACAATCCCTCTACACCTCCATCCCCCACCAGGATGGCCTGAGGGCGCTCCGCTTCTTCCTTGAACAGAAGCCCAACCAGTCCCCATCCACCGCCACCCTCCTCCGCCTGGCTGAACTTGTTCTCACATTGAACAACTTCTCCTTTGACTCCACTCATTTCCTCCAAATCAAAGGTGTTGCTATGGGTACCCGCATGGGTCCTAGCTATGCTTGCCTTTTCGTGGGATATGTGGAACACTCTTTGTTCCAGTCCTACTCGGGTCCCCTCCCTCACCTCTTTTTCCGGTACATTGACGACTGTATTGGTGCCGTTTCCTGCTCTCGCCCCGAACTAGACAATTTCATTCACTTTGCCTCCAATTTCCACCCTTCCCTCACCTTCACATGGTCCATCTCCGACTCTTCCCTCCCCTTCCTCGACTTCTCCGTCTCCATCTCTGGGGATAGGTTATTGACCAACATTCACTACAAGCCCACTGACTCCCACAGCTACCTGGACTACACTTCCTCCCACCCCGCCTCCTGTAAGGACTCTATTCCCTTCTCCCAGTTTCTCCGTCTCCGCCGCATCTGCTCCAACGATGTCACCTTCCATACCAGTGCTTCCGACATGTCTTCCTTTTTCCTCAACCGAGGATTCCCCTCTACCGTGGTCGACACGGCCCTCGACCGTGTCCGTTCCATCTCCCGCACTTCTGCCCTCACCCCGGCCCCTCCCTCCCGGAACCACGATAGAGTTCCCCTTGTCCTCACCTTTCACCCCATCAGCCTCCACATTCAACGGATCATCCTCCGCCATTTCCGCCACCTCCAACGTGATCCCACCACCAAACACATCTTCCCCTCACCTCCCCTTTCAGCATTCCGTAGGGACTGCTCCCTCCGAGACACCCTAGTCCACTCCTCTATCACCCCCAGCACCCCTTCCCCTTCACCCGGCACCTTCCCGTGCAAGCGCAGGAGATGCAACACCTGCCCTTATACATCCCCCCTTCCCACTCTCCAGGGCCCCAAACACCCCTTCCAGGTGAAACAGCGATTTACTTGTACTTCTTGCAATCTAGTACACTGTATTCGCTGCTCACGGTGTGGTCTCCTCTACATTGGGGAGACCAAACGCAGATTGGGTGACCGCTTTGCGGAACACCTCCGTTCAGTCCGTAAGGGTGACCCCGAGCTTCCGGTCGCTTGTCATTTTAATTCACCCCTCCACGCCCACTCAGACCTCACCGTCCTCGGCCTCTTGCATTGTTCCACGGAAGCTCAGCGTAAGCTCGAGGAACAGCACCTCATCTTTCGTTTAGGCACTTTACAGCCTTCCGGACTCAATATCGAGTTCAACAATTTCAGATCATAACCCCGGCCCCTACCACATATGTATACATTTTATCCACCCTTTTGGTCCGTGCCTTTTTCCCTTTTTTTTCTCTCTCTCCCCCCACGGCAGCTGTCTCTCATTCTGCCAGCATTTCACACCTCACCTTTTGTTTCTTAACCTGTCCCATTACCATCTCGTCTTGCCTTGAGCATCTCTTAATGTCTCTACTTACCATAGACCACCCCTTTTGTTCTTTTATTCCTCCCCCCAGCCTCCCCCTTGCATTTTTATCTGTTTAATTTCCTGCTCTTCTCTCAGTTCCGACGAAGGGTTTCGACCTGAAACGTTAACTCTGTTTCTCTCTCCACGGATGTTGCCTGGCCTGCTGAGTTTTTCCAGCGTTTTTTGTTGTTATTTTGAATCCCAGCCTTCCCTTAGACAATGAGTTGCTGATCTTGGCCCGGTTATCTGGTATAGTCCCAAAAGCAGGCACGGTACCAGGCCAACGTTAAAAACTGTTTGGGTGCTGTTATCGAATTCAATAAATCTGGTGATTTGTGGGCAGAAACCAGAAAAATCTCAACTGGTTCACTAATGTCCTTCAGGGAAGGGGATCTACCATCCTTACCTGGTCTGGCCTACGTGTGACTAGTCCACACTGAGGTTGACTCTATAACAAACCACCCAGTTGTACATTGAGTTGTACAATTGCTACTAAGCACAATGTAAGGCAACAATAGACAATAAGTGTGGCCTTGCCACTTCTAAGAGCAAATGAAGAAAGCATTGATACCTACGCTATGTAACAGAGTTAATAAAAGTTCTCATGCAGGAATAGTTGAATATTTGACTTGAATATTGGCGTGTCAGGTCTTCACTTAATTGGAACTGAACATATTCCTCATTATTTCTGACAGCTTATTAAGTTTTTTGTAAATCCAGTGAGAAAAGGCTTCCAGTAATATGTTACAATACCCCAGACACTTACTGCTGTTCCAATTTACAGACAGTACAAGATGGATAATTTGTTTCCTTTCATCGGTTGAGGTGGATTTGCATGAAGCTATGCAGGATGAGGGCTTTGTGTAGCATGATCACATCCTTTTCACCAAATAAATTGCAGCTACCTTATTTTAAACATGAAGCCCTCTACTTTTAAGACTCACCCCATATTTCTTTGGTGGCCTTCCGATGGGGCTTTGACTCATTAGTGTCAGCCAGTGGCTCAGTGGATAGCACTCTTTGTCTCTTGAATCAAAAGGTTGTGGGTTCAAGTCCCACTCCAGAGACTTGAGCACAAAAATCTAGGCTGACACTCCCAGTGCGGTGCTGAGGGAATGCTGCACTGTCGGAGGTGCCGTCTTTCGGATGAGACGTTAAACCGAGGCACCGTCTGCTCTCTCAGGTGGACGTAAAAGATCCTATGGCACTATTTCAAAGAAGAGCAGGGGAGTTATCCCCGGTGTCCTGGGGCCAATATTTATCCCTCAATTAACATAACAAAAACAGACTATCTGGTCATTATCACAGTGCTGTTTGTGGGAGCTTGCTGTGCGCAAATTGGCTGCCACGTTTCCTACATTACAAACAGTGACTACACTTCAAAAAGTACTTCATTGGCTGTAAAGCGCTTTGGGATGTCCGGTGGTCGTGAAAGGCGCTATATAAATGCAAGTCTTTCTTTTTCTTTTAATCACCATTGGGAGTTTCCGCTAACTGCACTCATTTGCGGGCCTTCAGGGAGGCTTTAAAAATTAAGCTGGATCTTTGAAAGGCGCTATATAAATGCATTTCTTTCATTAACCTCGATTTTTCCAACTGTTGTAATTTCAACGCCAGCAGTAACAATTACTGCCAGCACTGACGTGGTGCTGATCTAGATTATTACGCTGGGCATTTACTCAGACCTTCTCCTGCTCCGTCGCTGTAACTTTAATGGAAGTTTGATGGAAACCCCGTTAACCTGCGTAAATGGGACTTGCGCTGAACAATGTTGCCTGTAAACTGCGCTTTGTTCCGCGCGGACTGTGTCTTTAAATGCGCGGTCCCTTTAAATTTCTTTCACATGCGCGGTATTTACTGTGTAAAACTTGTGAGCGGCCTGCGTGGGACCTTGCGGATTACTGCGTGGCTGCACGTGCGCGCAACTTAGAGGGAAAATTTGCAGCTGAGTTAAGGCAGCAGAGCCGGAGAAGCCCCAAGGAAATTCCCGGCCCCAAATCCCAATAAAATAGTTACATTCTTAAAGGTTCCCTACAGTGCATTTATCCGTGACCACGGTGTATTGGTGCAGCAAGTTATTTGGTTTTGCTCCAAGCTGTAACTTTTGCTGCCTCTGGGACTCTATGCGAGTTAAAATAATGGTCGCCGCAATGCACTACACCAGGAAATATAGAAATTCAAGGGATTTTTCACGGGATCCCTCCATGGCCTCCTGCTGAGAACCACATTTCATAACATTTCACAATATTTTGGCATCCAATCTATTTCTACAATATTCAAATTGCCTCTAACTCTTGTTGCTTCCTTGTCACTGTTAAGTTTCTTGTTAGATTCCCCAGCACTGTGACCTCAACGAGATAAAAACTAAAACCATACTAAATAGTTGTAAATAAAAGACTCCATTCATGGCAGTTTATGATATCATCTGAGCTCCTCGATGCGTTGCAACCTTATAAGATGTCCCAGTGTATATGCTCGCCTATATGTGATCAACACATATGAGCTTCAAAAGTGTTGTCAGACAGATGCTGCTTGGTGTGGTAGTCAGAGATCTACTTGACCATGTATTTGCTTAGGTGCATAGTGATCCCATGACCTGATTTTGAAAGCAAGCAGAGTTGGCCAAAATCCCACCCTCAAATAACATCATTTAAAAAATATAACCTGTTCCTCTCATTGTTTTTCGTGGGATCTTGCTGTGTTTAAAAAAGAAAAGTCTTGCATTTATATAGCGCCTTTCACGACCACCGGACATCCCAAAGCGCTTTACAGCCAATTAAGTACTTTTTGAAGTGTAGTCACTGTTGTAATGTAGGAAATGCGGCAGCCAATTTGCACACAGCAAGCTCCCACAAACAGCAATGTAATAATGACCAGAAAATCTGTTTTAGTGATGTTGATTAAGGGCTTGCCGGCCAATTAAGAGGAAGCGGGTCAGATGACGTCATTTGATGACACGTCATCTGCCGGTTTTCTTAAAGGGGCCACGCCCAATTTTTTTTTGACTGTTGATTTCTCAGTGTTTGACAGCATTGAGGGGCTGCAAACACTGACAATCACTGCACAAAGGCCACCTCTTGTGCCCAGGCTCTCCAATGACTCCCTCCATAGGCTGGAATAGATGGCAGCTGCAGGTGAGGTGACAGAAGCGATCAGTCACTGGTGAGAGAGGTTCTCCCAATGAGGTGGCACAAGACATGGATTTAAAAACTTGTAACCTAAAGAAATGTGTAAATGTATTAAAAATCCATTTCCCAACATTTTCTTAACTCTGAGACTCACCAGTGCAACATTGGATCCTTCACACCACTTCTGCAGCTGTCATCAATCCAGAAACATTACAGCAGACTCACAACACGCCACACTTACCCGGCGTGGTGTCCGGACATCAGGAAACCTGAGCCAGAAGCGGCAAAATTCAAAAATAGCCTGTTAACTACTAGCAACTACCTATTAACAGGCAGGTAATTGCCTTTAATCCTCTTCCCGCCGCTAGGTGTCGGGTCCATGCGCAAATCGGGGACCCGACACTTGGGAAAATTGTTTGGAGGCGGGTTGATGGCGGGATCGCAACCCGCCATCAATCAAAACGATTTTACCCTTTGACCCGCCTCCAAACCCGCCCTCTGAGCACTGGCAAAATCCAGCCCGGCACCTCTGACAGTGCAGCACTCCCTCAGGACTGCACTGGAATGTCAGCCTAGGTTTTTTGCATTCAGCTGTCTGGAGTGAGACTTGAAGCCCAAACCTTCTGACTCAGAGACGAGAGTGCTACCCACTGAGCCACAGCTGACCCTGTGATGTAGGTCTGTCTACATAACAACAGTGACTGCACCTTAATGTAGTTCATTGTATGTGGAGCACTGTGGGATAACTCTCAGAGATCTGTTAAGGTGCTTCTATAAAGGCACATCTTTCTTTTCATTTTTACACCAGGGATGAATTTTTTCCTGGTACTCAATATCGTGAAAATATTTTGCAACAGTAAAGAAAGAACTTGCATTTACAAAGCACCTTTCACGTCTTTAAGATGTCCAATAGTGTTTCACAGCTTATAAGTTACCTTTAAAATCCCTGTTGTTGACTTTCGCTGAATACTTTAGGCGCTAAAAAGATGGCCAAGGTGGGGTCTTAAGCTGAAACGTTGGTTTAGCCTGCGTTCAGCACAAGACGCCCTCTTGGTAAAGGAGTTGAAGACAGCGCTCGGAGCAGGCGCCCGGAGGATCGTTAAGGGGCCGATTGCCACTTAAAATTCCTGCTAGAGCTCATTAAAGAGGCTGCACAACATATTGGTGGCTTCAACTAACGCTCTCTCCGAACAGCGACCACCTGTTTGGGAGTAAACACGGCGTTGATGCACTAAGCGCTACTTAAAGGGATACTCACCATTTCATGTTCATCGCTGCTGCCGCTGTGAAGAGGACCTCTGAAACACATCGGGAGACTTTCTGGGACACTTTGTCAAGACTTCACCAACACTCGAGCAACATTTATTCCAGAAATTCTCTGAGGACTTCACCTAAAAAGAGTGAGTGCTACGCTACTCCACCTCATAGGAGTCACCAGGAGAAAGGGAGTGCTTGGTCATGGGCATCTTGCTCGGGCTCCCCCTTGGTCTGGATAAGGAATGGGAGGAGGACATGAGGCCAGGCAGAGCAGCACCAGCGGCTGCAGGAGAGAGGGGCAGGAGGGCGAGGAGTGCGAGGAGGGCGAGGTGGCGTCCTTCCCCACCCCCGAGGGTACAGGACATCCCTCCTCCTCTGGACCTCCTCCACCAGGACCTCCAGTGCCGCTCCGAGAACCTGTGCACCCTCTCCCTCAGTCCCTGAGCCATCCTGCAATGTGCCACTGCGTGCCAGCCAGCCCGCTCCACCCCTTCAGTGGAAGTGGGTGCGAGGAGCCCACGTACACCGCTCCACGAAAATTGCATCCAGTCAGCACTTGAGTGCTAAACCTGCAGACGTCTCTGTTTCGCACCTCCAGGCAAGTTCAAATTATGGCAATCAGCAATTAGGACCAAAATTGTGTGCTAAATCCAGACTTTCAAACAGGCCAGTCTTATTAGCACCGCACCCATTTAGTGCCTGTTTTCACCCTTTGGCCAAGATAAGCCTCTCCGTCTGTCAGCAGAGATAGCGTGGGCTGTCTAAAGTGGACAGGGAAGGAAGGGAAATAAATCTCTCTGGCAATTCTAAACTGAATTAAGTTTTCAATAAAATGCAATAGGCTGGAGAATGGGGACAAAATGAGAAAGAAAAGAAAGACTTACATTTATATAGCACCTTTCATGACCACCAGACATCCCAAAATGCTTTACAGCCAATGAGGTACTTTTGAAGTATAGTCACTGTTGTTGTAATGTAGCAAGCTCCCACAAAGAGCAATGTGATAATGACCAGATAATCTGTTTAGTGATGTTGATTGAGGGATAAATATTGGCCAGGACACCGGGGATAACTCCCCTGCTCATCTTCAAAACAGTGCCGTGGGATCTTTTATATCCACCCGAGAGGGCAGACGGGGCCTCGCTTTAACATCTCATCCGAAAGATGACACATCCGACAGTGCAGCACTCCCACAGTACTGCACTGGAGTATCAGCCTAGACTTTTGTGCTCAAGTCTCTGGAGTGGGACTTAAACCCACAATCTTTGTGACTCAGAGGTGAGGGTGCTACCAACTGAGCCACTGGCCGACACACAAGGGAGACCCACAGAGATCCATCTGGTTGTAATGAAAACAGTAAATACTGGAAACACTCAGCAGGTCAGGCAGCAGCTGTGGAGAGAGAAACAGCTGCTGACTGACCAGCTGAGTGTTACCGGTATTTTCTGTTTTTATTTCAGATTTCCAGCATCTGCAGTATTTTGCTTTCCATCTGGTTGTAACTTTGTAGGTCGTGTTTATTTCATAGAAGAATAGAATCATAGAAAGTTACAGCACGGAAGGAGGCCATTTCGGCCCATCGTGTCCGCGCTGGCCAACAAAGAGCTATCCAGCCTAATCCCACTTCCCAGCTCTTGGTCCGTAGCCCTGCAGGTTAGAGCATCCCAAGTGCACATCCAAGTACTTTTTAAATGTGGTTAGGGTTCCTGCCTCTACCACCCTTTCAGGCAGTGAGTTCCAGACCCCCACAACCCTCTGGGTGAAGACATTTCCCCTCAAATCCCCTCTAAACCTTCCACCAATTACTTTAAATCTGTGACCCTGGTTTTTGACCCCTCTGCTAAGGGAAACAGGTCCTTTCTATCCACTTTATCAATGCCCCTCATAATTTTATACACCTCAATAAGGTCTCCCCTCAGCCTCCTCTGTTCCAAGGAAAACAGACCCAGCCTATCCAGTCTTTCCTCATAGCTAAGATTCTTTACTCCCGGCAACATCCTTGTAAATCTCCTCTGTACCCTCTCTAGTGCAATCACACCTTTCCTGTAATGTGGTGACCAGAACTGCATGCAGTACTCCAGCTGAGGCCTAACTAGTGTTTTATACAGTTCAAACATAACCCCCCTGCTCTTGTATTCTATGCCACGGCTAATAAAGGCAAGCATTCCGTATGCCTTCTTAACCACCTTATCTACCTGGCCTGCTACCTTCAGGGATCTGTGGACATGCACTCCAAGGTCCCTTTGTTCCTCTACACTACTCAGTGTCCTACCATTTAATGTGTATTCCCTTTCCTTGTTAGCCCTCCCCAAATGCATTACCTCACACTTCTCCGGATTGAATTCCATTTGCCACTGTTCTGCCCACCTGACCAATTTATTGATATCTTCCTGCAGTCTGCAGCTTCCTTCTTCAGTATCAACCACACAGCCGATTTTAGTATCATCTGCAAACTTCTTAATCATACCCCCTATATTCAAGTTCAGATCATTGATATATACCACAAAAAGCAAGGGACCTAGTACTGAGCCCTGCGGAACCCCACTGGAAACAGCCTTCCAGTCACAAAAACACCCATCAACCATTACCCTCTGCTTCCTGTCTCCGAGCCAGTTTTGAAACCAACTTGACACTTTGCCCTGGATCCCATGGGCTTTTAACTTCGTGACCAGTCTGCCATGTGGAACCTTATCAAAAGCCTTGCTAAAGTCCATATAAACTACATCAAACGCACTACCCTCATTTACCCTCCTTGTTACCTCCTCAAAAAATTCAGTCAAGTTTGTCAGACACGACTTTCCCTTAACAAATCCGTGCTGACTATCCTTGATTAATCTGTGTCTTTCTAAATGAAGATTTATCCTGTCCTTTAGAATTCTTTCCAATAATTTTCCCACCACCGAGGTTAGGCTGACTGGCTTGTAATTACTCGGTCTATCCTTTTCTCCCTTTTTAAACAAGGGTACCACATTAGCAGTCCTCCAGTCCTCCGGCACCACACCTGAAGCCAGAGAGGATTGGAAAATGATGGTCAGGGCCTCTGCTATTTCCTCTTTTGCTTCGCTTAACAGCCTGGGATACATTTCATCTGGGCCTGGGGATTTATCCACTTTTAAAGCTGCTAAACCCCTTAATACTTCCTCTCTCACTATGTTTATTTCATCTAATATTTCACACTCCTCCTCCCTGATAGCAATGTCTGCTTCGCCCCTCTCCTTTGTGAAAACAGACGCAAAGTATTCATTAAGAACCCTACCGACATGTCCCGCCTCCACACATAGATTACCCTCATGATCTCTAATAGGCCCTACCCTTTCTTTAGTTATCCTCTTACTCTTAATATATTTATAGAACATCTTTGGGTTTTCCTTGATTTTACTTGCCAAGAATTTTTCATGCTCTCTCTTTGCTTTCCTAATATCCTTTTTAATTGCACCCCTGCACTTTCTGTACTCCTCTAAAGATTCTGGAGTATTTGGCTTTGCAACACCAGATTTCTGATTGGTCCTCTTGGTCGATGGACCTGGTATTTGAGATCTATATAGGTAAGAGACTAAACTGTGCAAAGCATGAAATCTTTTTGATTCACTTAAGCTTAATCTATAATGGATGATTATGTTTGCTGTCTTGTCAAACTGAGGACAGGTTGGTTCACTGAGGGATAAAACTGAAGCACAAGTCTGTTAGGAACATGGGAACATAGGAACAGGAGTAGGCCATTCAAACCCTCGAGCCTGCTCCGCCATTCAATGCGATCATGGCTGATATTTGTTCAGCCATTCTTAGATTGGTAAAATTGGCCAATTGGTGCTGCTGTTAAAGAGAAACTCTCAGGATCAGTACCCTTTCAGACATTAAACACTGTCGTTATTCACACACCCAATGACGCAGTGAGGTCGGTTTTCACTCCCTTTGCCTGGTGTTAACGGTGCAGTAAAAGCTTCAACATGGGGTCGGTAGCTTTACCGCCCCCTAAACACGGTAATGTGGCCATTTTAAAAGGCGCCTCCCTCCGGGTGTCCAAAGCTTGTTCGGTGGTGTTGGTTGGAGAATAAATGTTGACCAGGACACTGATAGAACTCCCCTCCTCTTCGTCAAATAGTGGCATGGGATCTTTCGCTTCCATCTTAATAGGCAGATTGGACCTCCATTGCCTCCAGCCATACAAGGTTTCCTTTGGTATTGCACTGAAATGTCAGCCTAGATGAAAAGTTCAGGTCCTGGCGTGGAGCTTAAACCCACACCTTCTGATTCAGAGGCAAGAGTGCTCCCAACTGACCCAAGCAGACATTTCGTACAAGATATTATGATATATTAAATTTATGCCACAATAGAAGACCGTTGCAAATCTGCTGCTTCTGTGACACTGCACCAGACCCATCTACAAAACGTTGGTCTAAAACTGATGGTGTTATTGTTCTAAAAGAGTTCACAGAGTATATTCCACTATTCATTGCTTCTATTCAGTAAACTGGAACGGAAACTGCACTAAAACCATGAAAAAAAACAAAGGGGAAAATGGAACAAGGAAGCATGAGAGGACAAAGAAGTCACCTTGAGAACTAACCTTTCCATATACAGAGAGCAAACAAAAGAAAAAATATTGCATTGATAATCATTATAACAGAAATACACTGGAACAAAAGTCCTTCAAGCGACCTATAATTATTTACTTACTAACAAATCCCAGCAGACTTGATTGCTCAGTTGAGTCAGGCTTGTGTAACTCGGTCGTGTAATTGTGCTGTTAATTCTAAATAACTGTTGGTCAAGTTTATGAATGAGTGCTTGCACAGTCAATAAGTTCCAGGAAAGCTAGTGAAACATCCAGCCTGTATAAACATGCCCGATATCCTCTCAGTAAGATGCCAATCAGGCAGCGTCAACATTACTCATACATGATCCAAGTCACATATTCTTGGAAAATGAAGAATGCATAGGTGAGCCCTGTAGCTACAAACTCATACAGTATAGTTCATTGTCATTAGGGTTTAATGTTTTTCGTTGAGAGAGTCCATTGCTGACTCACCGACTGCTTTGCCTTCCTGTTGCTTTTCCTCAAGTGACTCTATTCGGTTCTACACAACTGAACCTCTTCCTCTACTGAAGCTGTTGACTCATGCTGGGCATGGTTCAACGGGCACAAGCCACCTCGTCCATCTGCTCATTTTTCATCAGTCAGCAATTAAATCCTGACCTCAAGGCAAGACTTTCCAGTTGAAATCACTGGATAGTGATCAAGATTGGGAAACCCTGGCGTTTTTTCCCCCCTCCCCAACATGGGATGTTAAGACTAACGGCCGCAGCACTACAAGAAGAAGAAGAACAACAACAACTTGCATTTAAATAGCTCCTTTAACGTAGTAAAATGTCCCAAGGCGCTTCAGAGGAGCGTTATCAAACAAAATTTGACACCGAGCCACGTAAGGAGATATTAGGGCAGATGGTAGCTCTTAAGGAGCGCCTTAAAGGAGGAAAGAGAGGGAGAGAGGCGGAGAGGTTTAGGGAGGGAATTTCAGAGCTTAGGGCCTTGGCTGCTGAAAGCACGGCCACCAATGGTGGAGCGATTATAATTGGGGATGCTCAAGAGGCCAGAATTGTAGGAGCGCAGATATCTCGGAGGGTTGCAGGGCTGGAGGAGGTTACAGACATAAGGGAGGCCACTACTGCTGTTCTTGTTGCGATCAGTTTCCTCAGCACAGTCTCAGACCTGGGATGGAACTTGACACCTGCCTGGTCTGTATGTCTCAGCGGCAGACTGAGGGCTCCATTAGTTCACTAAACCATTGGGAAAGCCCTACCGCTTTTCAGGCAGAGTGCTAGCTAGAGTCTTAGAGCCAATCGGTGATCTGAAGTCTGAACCTCAAATAAACTCAGCAGAGCCACCTTGACTGTGCTGGTGCCACGTTTCACAATCATTTTAGGTCATCTTTGGGAACCTGAAAACACTCTTTTAAACTTTTAAACTAAGAAATACTATCTGTTACAATAGAGTATGTTAGGTGCTGTTTATAAAATTACCGTTAATCGTTACATAGAACTTACAGAACAGAAACAGTGCTGCACTGTCGGAGGGGCAGTACTGAGGGAGAGCTGCACTGTCGGAGGGGCAGTACTGAGGGAGCGCTGCACTGTCGGAGGGGCAGTACTGAGGGAGCGCCGTACTGTCGGAAGGGCAGTACTGAGGGAGTGCTGCACTGTCAGAGGGGCAGTACTGAGGAAGCGCTGCACTGTCGGAGGGGCAGTACTGAGGGAGGGCTGCACTGTCGGAGGGGCAGTACTGAGGGAGTGCCGCACTGTCGGAGGGGCAGTACTGGGGGAGTGCTGCACTGTCGGAGGGGCAGTACTGGGGGAGTGCTGCACTGTCGGAGGGGCAGTACTGAGGGAGCGCTGCACTGTCGGAGGGGCAGTACTGAGGGAGCGCTGCACTGTCGGAGGGGCAGTACTGGGGGAGTGCTGCACTGTCGGAGGGGCAGTACTGAGGGAGTGCTGCACTGTCGGAGGGGCAGTACTGAGGGAGTGCCGCACTGTCAGAGGGGTGGTACTGAGGGAGCGTTGCACTGTCGGAGGGGCAGTACTGAGGGAGGGCTGCACTGTCGGAGGGGCAGTACTGAGGGAGCGCCGCACTGTCGGAGGGGCAGTACTGAGGGAGCGTTGCACTGTCGGAGGGGCAGTACTGAGGGAGCGCTGCACCGTTGGAGGTGTTCTCTATTTTGGATGAGAGATTACACAGAGGCCTGTTCAAGTGCTGGCCAAACTACTCCCTCAACAAAAATAGATGAATTGGTTATTCATCTAATTTTCTATTTGTGGGATCTTGCTGTGCACAACTTGGCTGTCGTATTTGCGGGTGTGAGTGCTCATTGAATCCTAGTCCTTCCTTTCTGCTGCATCTGACACTTCATTCAATGTTCTGGAACACTGTTCTAATAAATGAAATTGTCGATCCATGTATGTAGTCCAGGACATTCAGTAAACCGCGAATAACAAAAGAAGCCAGACGAACAAAAGAAAGAAAGAAAGACTTGCATTTATATAGCGCCTTTCACAACCTCAGGACATCCCAAAGCGCTTTACAGCCAATGAAGCACTTATTGAAGTGTGGTCACTGTTGCAATGTGGGCAACGCGGCAGCCAAATTGTGCACAGCAAGCTCCCACAAACAGCAATGAGATAATGAGGAAAGATTGATCAAGATCAGCTCTGAAGTTGGATTCAGGTCGAGTGGACTTTGTTCAGCCCTCGTCAGAATCAAACGACTAAAATAGGTCAGTGCAGTCGGTAAGAGCCTTTCTAGACAGCAATAAACACTGCACCTCGGAGGTCATGGCCGCTGACAGAGCTGCCTGTTTACTCACTGTAAAGAAAGTGACAAAGCGAACGGGTCAGCCACAGTATCACCAGGGAAAAAAAATGATAGCAATCAAAATCAAAGTGCATGTAATCGGCCTGATTTAAGAATAAGTAAATGCGCAGCTAAGGCCCGCAGCTCAGGACTCAGAGCACTTTCTAAACACAGACGGAGTCACTTTCCCTGCCCTACAGGGCTGTAATGGGGTTCCATTAAATCTAGGTCAGTAAGTTTTATAAAGAAAGAACTTGCATTTATGTGGAGCCATTCATGTCGCCAAAGCGCTTCGCAGCAAATGAAGTACGATTGAAGTGCAGTCACTGTTGTGATGTTACATTACGACAGTGACGACACTTACAAAAGTACTTAGTTGGCTGTAAAGTGCTTTGGGGCGATCTGAAGCCATGAAAGGCGTTGTAGAAATGCAAGTCTTTCTTTTTAATGTCGGGAAACATGGCAGCAAAATCCCACAAACAGCAGTGTGGAGAGATTGTGGAAGAAAACAGGAGCGGGCACCGTGATGCGAGACAGTCCCACGCCCGCTCAGAAACTGCGGGCAGCTCGTCAATTTGCAGCTGGCTGCTAATTGAAATGACCGCAGCGCACAGCCCAGCGACAATCGCGCTACTGACAGGCTGTGCCCTCGGCAGGAGGCCCAAGTTAGCGTTGCACGTCGATTGACATCAGGATCTGCATGTTTATATGTGGGCGGCGAGCACAGGCAACGGCAGCGCTATCGACATCCCCAAAATGGTGGCCGCCGTGTTCCGTGTCGGAGGCGAGGCAGCCGCCACTTTTTCAGCAACACCGGCCTTGCCGGCCGGCGCTAGACCTCCGAATTTCGCGGCCTATAACTTTTAGGCGGCCAACCAGAGGAAAGGCCAGCCGCCAGGGGGTGAAGAGGTCAGAGCCATTTCGAAGTCCGGGCCTCATTTAATTCGAGCCAGCGAACGGCCGGCACCAAACCTGCGTCACTCGAGGCAGCTCACTGCTGTTGGGCTGGACTAATATCGTGTGGCCCAGTGCTCACCCAGCCAGCAGCAAGGTAGGTCCTGGAGGGGATTCATGATCACGGAGCGCGAGGGGGAGGGGGAGGGAGAGGGGGAGGGAGAGGGGGAGGGGGAGGGGGAGAGGGAGCGGGAGAGGGAGCGGGAGAGGGAGGAGAGGGGGAGGGGGAGAGGGAGCGGGAGAGGGAGGAGAGGGGGAGGGGGAGGGGGAGGGAAAGGGGGAGAGGGAGCGTGAGAGGGAGGAGAGGGGAGGGGGAGAGGGAGGGGGGAGAGGGGAGGGGGAGAGGGAGGGGAGGGAGAGGGAGAGGGGGAGGGGGAGCGGGAGGGAGAGGGGGAGGGGGAGCGGGATGGGGAGGGGGAGGGAGGGGGGAGGGGGAGGGAGAGGGGGTGGGAGAGTGGGAGGGGGAGGGAGAAGGGATGGGGGGAGGGGGAGGGAGAGCGGGAGGGAGAGGGGGAGGGGGAGCGGGAGGGGGAGGGAGAGGGGGAGGGAAGCGGGATGGGGAGGGGAGGGAGGGGGGAGGGGGAGGGAGAGGGGGTGGGAGAGCGGGAGGGGGAGGGAGAAGGGATGGGGGAGGGGGAGGGAGAAGGGATGGGGGAGGGGGAGGGAGAGGGGGAGGGAGAGCGGGAGGGGGAGGGAGAGGGGGAGGGGGAGCGGGATGGGGAGGGGGAGGGAGAGCGGGAGGAGAGGGGGAGGGGGGATGGGGAGGGGGAGGGGGATGGGGAGGGAGAGCGGGAGGGGAAGGGAGGGGGAGGGGGATGGGGAGGGGGAGGGGGATGGGAGACTAGGGCAGCAGGAGCCCAGATTCTCTCTGTGGGGCCCGGAGGAGCACTCCAGTTTCTCCTGGTCCCACAAAAACAATTGAAAACTCACCTTCTTGAGGCGTCTGCTGCTGTACCGGCAGTGAAACTAGTGGGACAGTGTAAGCTCTGCACAGATCTGCCCTAATATGGCAATCCGGATTCAGTGTATGTCACATTAAAAGGGCCTACCACCTGAAACAGGCAGGCGCTTTGGCCACCCAGTGCTAGGCCCCCTTTAAAAATGGTGGTGGGGAGCATCAGCGTTAATAGGCGTTGGCCAGGACACTGGGAGAACTCCACTGCTCTTCTTAGAAATAGTGCCATGGTATCTTATACGTCCATCTGAGAGAGCAGAGAAGGCCTTGGTCTAACGCCTCATCTGAAAGACGGCACCTCCCACAGTGCAGCACTCCCTCAGTGCTACACTGAGGTGTCAGCCTGGATTATGTGCTCTCTCGATGTATTGAACCAACTACCGCAACCATCTGATAGCATGTTTTTTTTTGTCTTACAATACTCCTGTGCAGCGCCTTGGGACGTTTTACTACGTTAAAGGCGCTATATGAATACAAGTTGTTGTTGTTGTTGCTGCAGCATGGAATGTCCCGTCACTGTGATGTCAGTTAAGTGTTGTGTTGTGTATGTTGAGGTGCGGGACCACGATCATAATTCAGCTTCCTAACATTCTTCACATTTTTAAAATGCCTATCAAAGGACGTGGTAATTGGGCAATATTCGTCCAGATCCTACGGAGGCCAAGATTATGTGAGGAAGGTTATAAAGAAGGTTGGTCTTGCTTTTGTTCTCTCTTTACGTTGGAGCTACATAGACAGATTGATCAAGTCTCATTCACTTGGCGTGAAATTCATTCAGCTTGACTAAATTAATTGGCTGGTTCCTGGCTACTGAAGGGGCCATGACAGGAACAAAACCAGAAATTGCTGATAACACACAGCAACAACAATTTGTATTTATATAGCGCCTTTAATGTAGTAAAATATTCCAAGGTGCTTCACAGGGGCGAATATCAAACAAACTTTGACACCGAGCCACATAAGGAGATATTAGGGCAGATGACCAAATGCTTGGTCAAAGAGGTGTGTTTTAAGGAGCGTCTTAAAGTAGGAAAGAGAGGTAGAGAGGTAGAGAGGTTTAGGGAGGGAATTCCAGAGCTTGGGCCCAGGCAGCTGAAGGCACGGCCGCCAATGATGGAGTGATGAAAATCGGGGATAAGCAGGAGGCCAGAATTGAAGGAGCGCAGAGATCTCGGGGAGGGTTGTGGGGCTGGAGGAGGTTACAGAGATAGGGAGGGGGCGAGGCCATGAGGGGGATTTGAAAACAAGGATGAGAATTTTGAAATCGAGGTGTTGCTCAACTGGGAGCCAATGTAGGTCAGCGAGCACAGGGATGATGGCTGAACGGGACTTGGTGCGAGTTAGGACACGGGCAACAGCAGGTGGGTCAGAAAAAGATAGGTAAATGTTTCAGACAGTGTACTTCTTCAGAGAACCTACTGTGTGTTCCCAGAAATGTTTGTTCTTGTTTCAGCGTTTGCAATTTCTCTTTGTATTTGTTGGGTCACAACTGGATTAATCCTGGGAGGGGGGAGGGTCATAATTAGTCGACTGTTGCTAGGGCAAATTAGATTTTTTTAAACTGATCTTAAGAGGGGAGGGGGAAGAAAGGTCATAACTACAACCTCCATTTGAATAAATCAAAATGTTTGTGAGGCATTGTACGCAAGACCAGATGGAGGCTGGTGTACTTCAGAGGACACCCCCAATGACAGGTCTGATAGTTTAAAAATCCCCCCTCTCATATTCCTGCATTTATATCCCATTATATTTGGCTAGAGGAGTTAGCATTCTAAATTTTGCACTCAATTCAGGTGAGAAGGGTGTCAATCATTTTTGAAAGGTTTCTCAGCCTATCTTCACTCATGCATCCTTAAAGAGTTTATAGTCATCCCATTACAGTATCCAGCTACTTTCCAAAATATTCTAGCGTTTTTGACTTCACAATCTGGCCCAGAAATCCATTCCACATATTGTTCGCTCTTTATGTGAAGAAAATCTTCATGACACCTAAACTTTCTGTTGAACATGTTTCCCCTTTGCCCCACTGTCACAGGTTAATGTGAATCATAGAATTGTAGAATGGTTACAACACAGAAGGAGGCCATTTGGCCCGTCGAGCCCGTGCCGGCTCTCTGCAAGACCACTTCAGCCAGTCCCACTCCCCCACCCTTTCCCCGTAGCCCTGCAATTTTTTTTCCTTCAGGTATTTATCCAATTTCCTTTTGAAGGCCACGATTGAGTCTGCCTCCACCACCCTTTCAGGCAGTGCATTCCAGATCATAACCACTCGCTGCGTAATAAAGTTTTTCCTCATGTTGCCTTTGGATTTTTTTTTTTAATTGGTTTATGGGATGTGGGCGTTGCTGGCAAAGCCAGCATTTATTGCCCATCCCTAATTGACCTTGAGAAGGTGGTGGTGAGCCGCCTTCTTGAACTGCTGCAGTCCGTGTGGTGAAGGTACTCCCACAGTGCTGTTAGGGAGGGAGTTCCAGGATTTTGACCCAGCGACGATGAAGGATCGGCGATATAATTCTAAGTCAGGATGGTGCTTGACTTGGAGGGGAACTTGGAGGTGGTGGTGTTCCCATGCGCCTGCTACCCTTGTCCTTCTAGGCGAAAGAGGTCACGGGTTTGGGAGGTGCTGCCGAAAAAGCCTTGACGAGTGTATCTTGTAGATGGTACACACTGCAGCCACGGTACGCCGGCGGTGGAGGGAGTGAATGTTTAAGGTGGTGGATGGGGTGCCAATCTTTTGCCAATCACCTTAAATCTGTGTCCTCTGGTTCTCGACCCCTCTGCCAATGGGAACAGTTTCTCTCTTATCTACTCTGTCCAGACCACTCATGATTTTAACACCTCTATCAAATCTCCTCTCAACCTTCTCTGCTCTAAGGAGAGCAACCCCAGCTTCTGCAGCCTATCCACGTAACTGAAGTCCCTCATCCCTGGAACCATTCTTGTAAATCTCTTCTGCTCCCTGAAGTAGTGGTCCTATTTACCTTTCCTTTACAATTTAATATCTTATATACCTCTATACGGGGGCGAGGGGGGTGCGGGGGGTTATCTCTTAGCTGCTTCATTTCGAGGCTGTAGGTTTCTTCAGTCTTTCCTAATAAAATCAGTTCTATGTATTGAACCTTCCTCATTTCCTTTACTGGATAATAGTGCCTGCCATGAGTAGATGCTTCGATTGGCAAGCTGAATGTGTGCTGAGGTGACCATTCTCCTCATAATGGTTTCAGTTCTCTGGGTTTTTACAAACAGGATAATGGATTCTCTCGGAACTGCAGAACTCTAATTGGATTCAAGCCTGCAACTATCTGCAGAAACATCTTATCTCGATGACTCATAACAGGAGGAGGCTGAGAAGTGAAATCTAAAAGTCTGCCAATGTCTCACCAAACCTGTGTGCCACACACGTCAAAAGTATAATTATATCTTTTTTTTAAACAGTAAGCCCACATACTATCCAGTACGCAGTCTGTTAGCTTCCTGGATTTATATCTGAACACAGTAGCTCGCCTTATTGGTATGCAAATCATTTCTTTACAATATGTTGAAAACTATATTGCATTCTGATTCTGAAGTGTCACTGTACAGTATTTGTGAAATGGATTCAATGAGTAAATTTATGTATCTCATTGACTGTATTGATGGGACAATTGCCTCTGAGCTCCTAGTCGTAATCTGGACAAAAATCTTAAACAGGTGTTTCCTGATACAGTGTCAGCTGTGGCTCAGTGGGCAGCACACTCGCCTCTGAGTCAGAAGGTTGTGGGTTCCTAGTCCCACTCCAGGGACTTGAGCACATAAAGCTAGGCCGACACTCCAGTGCAGTGCTGAGGGAGCGCTGCACTGTCGGAGGTGCCGTCTTTCGGACGAGACGTTAAACCGAGGCCCCGTCTGCTCTCTCAGGTGGACGTAAAAGATCCCGCGGCACTATTTCGAAGAAGAGCAGTGGAATTATCCCCGGTGTCCTAGGCCAATATTTATCTCTCAATCAACATCACTAAAAACAGATTATCTGGTCATTATCACATTGCTGTTTGTGGGAGCTTGCTGTGTGCAGATTGGCTGCCGCGTTTCCTACATTACAACAGTGACTCCACTTCAAATAGTGCTTCATTGGCTGTAAAGTGCTTTGGGAAGTCCGGTGGTTGTGAAAGGCGCTATAGAAATGCAAGTCTTTCTTTCTTTTACGCAGCAGCAACTCATTTATACCACAAAATGATTTCTGCAAACGCACCATTTTCTTCCCATCACCAGCACATCCTCTGTCGCTGTTCCTACCGGTACTGCCATTTTAAAGTTATTAAAAATAATAAACAGAAATGAACAGAAAAATAGCTCGCAAGATGGCTCAGCCAGTTAAGACAGCGAGTGCCTGAGCCATACAGACTGGGAAATCCTAGATTTGATCCCCAGCCTGTGCTGAGTTAGCGGACCTCAGTTAGCAGTGGTTCGAAGTGGCCTCAGCATCACAGTACAGGAAGGGAAAGCAGGCGAAGGCTGCCGCTCCTGATCGCTATCCAGTGACCTCGTCTGGAAATGCACCTTATGTAGACATTGGCGGGGAACAGGCTTGGCATCAGTTGTGATGCTGTCCCGTTCCACAACCAGATAGCCTGGCCCACACTCACAGTCAAGGCAAACACATGAAGCAAACTCACAGTGCAGCAACCAGCACCTGTGGAACCATACTTCCCCATGCGATCAACACCATCAGAAAAAGAGGGGAAGGAAAGAAAAGAAATTACAGAATAAGCAAATCAAAAAGACTTGCATTTGTATAGCGCCTTTTGCGACCACCAGACATCTCAAAGCTCTTTACAGCCAATGAAGTACTTTTTGAAGTGGAGTCACTGTTGTAATGTAGGAAACGCAGCTGCCAATTTGTGCACAGCAAGCTCCCACAAACAGAAATGTGATAATGACCAGATAATCTGTTTTAGTGATGTTGATTGAGGGATACATATTGACCGGGGACAACTCCCCTGCTCTTCTTCAAAATAGTGCCATGGGATCTTTTACATCCACTTGAGAGAGCAGACAGGGCCTTGGTTTAATGTCTCATCCGAAAGACAGCACCTCTGACAGTGCAGCACTCCCTCAGCACTGCACTGGAGTGTCAGCCTAGATTTTTGTGCTCGAGTCTCTGGAGTGGGACTTGAACCCACAACCTTCTGACTCAGAGATGAGGGTGCTGCCCACTGAGCCACAGCTGACATTATAAAGGAAAGGAGGCATGGACTCACATTCTGTGTATGTATGCACTTTACACGGTTACATAACATGCATTTATACACTTGTAGAGGTACTTTTTTTTTAAACAAGTGGGTCAGTCTTCTCCACCCCCGAGGTGCCTATGGGCTTCACAACAACCAGCAGCCTTCTCGTACTTACTCAAATGTCATTCTTCATCTGAGAGCCACAGACGGTGAATGTTAGCAAATAATTTGACTACAGGGGCATTAGAGCTGAGCCCATCAACTCCTGATCCTTTATATATTATACACACACAGACACACACACACTTCTAGCTGGGGATCACTGGGTAGTGATTAGGATTGGGAACGGTGACTGATCTTTCCCTCATTATCACAGGGGCGCTGACTCAGGCAAATTTTAATGCTCAGACTGGATGAGATCAACTGATGACACAGCCCAGGTTCAAACTCTTGCTGGTCTGTGCGGCACAGCACCACAGCGGGCAGTGCATTTGAACGTACGTTTAATAAAAATGAGTGGTGCTTTATTCAAAGATGTAGTGGAAATGTAATCCTGCCATTGTATATTAATAATTTTTCATCATATAAAAGCTAAATCAAGGCAACGATTTAATTTTGGTGGGGAAGGGTTGGAACCTATTTTCTTTTTCTTCACGCCTCGTCTCCTTATGCCCTGAAATGGGCTACGGACCCAATCCCAGACCTCTAAAAATTCCTTTCTATACCCAATAGCTAGAAGCCTGAGAAGAAGGCCTGTGGTAACTTTCCCTCTGATCTTCCTTTGATTCCTCCCTGTGGGCAGGTGCCTTCCTCCACTTGGTATCTCTTCCTTCTGTTATCAGAACTCACCATATGAAGAACTGTGGACATGTGGTCCGTTCTTTCCAGTCCAGTATTATAGCTCCAATCCTGCGCGCCACTGTGACGACCTAAAGAGCGCAGTCTTGGAATTGCTGTAAAAACATCATTATTGCAAATATCACAGCACGTCATGTTTGAGTTGCCATGTTAGATGCTCCTAATGCACTGCAGCAACTCGCCAAGGCTTCTTCGACAGCACCTCCCAAACCTGCGACCTCTTCCACCTAGAAGGACAAGGGCAGCAGGCGCATGGGAACTCCACCACCTCCAAGTTCCCCTCCAAGTCACACACCATCCTGACTTGGAAATATATCGGCCATTCCTTCATTGTCGCTGGGTCAAAATCCTGGAACTCCCTCCCTAACAGCACTGTGGGAGTACCTTCACCACACGGACTGAGGACTTCAAGAAGGCGGCTCACCACCACCTTCTCAAGAACATGTTGAATAATTACTTTGCGTCAGTATTTACAGTAGAGGAAGAGGGTAGCATGCCAGAAATCCCAAGGAAACTAATATTGAATCAGGGATGGGGACTCAATAAAATTAACGTAAGTAAAATAACAATGATGAAGAAAATAATGGCACTAAAGAGTGACAATTCCCCAGGACCAGATGGTTTCCATCCCAGGGTTTTAAAGGAAGTAGATGAGCCCATTGCAGATGCCCTAACTATAATCTTCCAAAGTTCTCTCGATTCAGGAACCGTCCCTTTAGATTAGAAAATTGTGCATGTCACTCCGCTATTTAAGAATGGCGAGAGAGTGAAACCAGGGAATTATAGACCAGTTAGCCTAACATCTGTAGTGGGGAAATTGCTAGAGTCCATAATTAAGGATAGGGTGACTGAACACCTCAAAAATGTTCAGTTGATCAGAGAGCCAGCATGGATTTGTGAAAGGTAGGTCATGCCTGACAAACCTGATTGAATTTTTTGAGGTGGTGACTAAAATAGTGGACAGGGGAATGTCTACGGATGTTATTTATATGGACTTCCAGAAGGCATTTGATAAAGTTCCACATAAGAAACTGTTAATAACGTAGAAGCCCACGGAATTGAGGGCAAATTATTGACCTGGGATGGCAGGAATGACGTATGAGGAGAGATTGCGTCGATTGGGCTTATACTCACTGGAGTTTAGAAGAATGAGAGGGGATCTCATTGAAACTTATAAAATTCTAACAGGACTAGACAGACTAGATGCAGGAAGGATGTTCCTGATGGCCGGAGAGTCCAGAACCAGGGGTCACAGTCTGAGGATAAGGCGGTAAGCCATTTAGGACTGAGATGAGGAGGAATTTCTTCACCCAGAGAGTGGTGAACCTATGGAATTCTCTACCACAGAAGGCAGTAGAGGCCAATTCATTAAATATATTCAAGAAGGAGTTAGATATATTTCTTAAAGCTAAAGGGATCAAGGGATATGGAGAGAAGGCAGGGACAGGGTACTGAATTTGGATGATCAGCCATGATCTCATTGAATGGCGGAGCAGGCTCGAGGGGCTGAATGGCCTACTCCTGCTCCTATCTTCTATGTTTCTATGAAATTGGCTGAGCGGCAGGAGACAGAGAGTAGGGATAATGGGTAGGTACTCAAATTGGCAGGATGTGACTAGTGGAGTCCCGCAGGGATCTGTGTTGGGGCCTCAACTATTCACAGTATTTATTAACGACTTAGATGATGGCATAAAAAGTCATATATCCAAATTTGCTGATGACATAAAGATAGGTGGCACTGTAGGCAGTGTAGATGAAAGTATAAAATTACAAAGGGATATTGATAGATTAAATGAATGGGCAAAACTGTGGCAAATGGATTTCAATGTAGGCAAATGAGATGTCATCCACTTTGGACCTAAAAAGGATAGAACAGGGTATTTTCTACATGGTGAAAAGCTAAAAACAGTGGATGTCCAAAGAGACTTGGGAGTTCGGGTACATAGATCATTAAAATGTCATGAACAGGTACAGAAATTAATCAAAAAGGCTAATGGGATGCTGGCCTTTATATCTAGAGGACTAGAGTACAAGGGGGTAGAAGTTATGCTGCAGCTGTACAAAACCCTGGTTAGACCACACCTGGAGTACTGTGAGCAGTTCTGGGCACTGCACCTTATGAAGGATATATTGGCTTGGAGGGAGTGTAAACCTTGTAGGTTTACCAGAATGATACCTGGACTTCAAGGGTTAAGTTATGAGGAGAGATTACGCAAATTAGGGTTGTATTCCCTGGAATTTAGAAGGTTAAGGGGTGATCTGATCGAAGTTTTCAGGATATTAAGGGGAACAGATAGGGTAGATAGAGAGAAACTATTTCCGTAGGTTGGGGATTCTAGGACTAGGGGGCAGTGTCTAAATATTAGAGCCAGACCTTTCAGGAGTGAAATTAGGAAACACTTCTAAACACAAAGGGGGAAAAATTCGGTTGCTTTGCGCCTCCCGTTTCAGCCCTAAGAGGGCGCTAACGGGGCGCAAAGCAACTAGCGCCCGGGCGCGGCGATGTTTGCGTCGCTCGCAAAATTGACCAGACATTTTGCGGCAGCGCTAAACACTACCGCCAAAATCTCCTGCGCCCGCAGATCATGACGTCAGTCGAGCGTGCAACGCCCCGGTAGTGCCCCGGACCGGATATTGAGTGGCGCCCCCTGCCTTTCCGCCTGCCGCTAGCAACGACAGGTTGAGGGGAGCATTTTGCAGTTGGGAAGGGACTGGGGGTGCGCTATTTAAAGGCGACCGCTTCCTGCCTTTTTCTGTCGCCAACATTTTTGCACCACGCATTCTGAGAGAGAGAGAGAGACTTCTGGAGAGATTCAACGCTGTGTGAAGGACTTTTTGGGTGACTGGGCAGCACTTTGCAGGTTCATTTTGTTTTGACCTTCCTTGCATCGATTTAGAAGAGACTTTGGGGGCTGCACTCTGAGCTCTTTCTCTGGGCCTCTCCATTGTTCTTTCCAGCAGATTTGATGTCCAGGTCTCTCCAGGCCGAGATTCAAGGCTGCAATGAGCAAGGTGTGGATGGAGAGCAAGATCGACCCTCCCCTTTAAGAACTGGCCGGTGCCAGTGTGTCTGTGTTCCATTGCTGACTGACATCACATGAGCTTCGCCAGCGCTCTGAGGTAGCGCCTCGCTCCTCGGCGTTAGCGCCTTAAGAGAGGTGTGTAGCGCCTGATTTAGCGCTCCAATCACCTCCAGGAGCGATAGAAGCCAAGTTTGCAGTAGGAGGCGATAATTAGCGCCAGGCGCTAAACTTTGCGCCCGGCCGATAATTGCGCACCAAACGGGGCGATAACAAATTTCTCTCCCAAAGGGTGGTAGAAGTTTGGAACTCTCTTCCGTAAACGACAATTTTAAATCGGAGATTGATAGATTTTTGTCAAACAAAGGTATTAAGGGATATGGGGCAAAGGCGGGGAGATGGAGTTAGGTCACAGGTCAGCCCTGAGCTCAGTGAATGGCGGAACAGGCTCGAGGGGCTGAATGGCCTACTCCTGTTCCTATGTTCCTATGTTCGTAATTAGGGATGGGCAATAAATACTGGCCTTGCCAGCGACGCCCACATCCCAGGAACGGATAAAAACAAAATAATCGATTCCTTTGTTTACAATAGGCTTCTTAATGCTTACCTTTGTGACTCGACCAGACCACTGCTGCCTATCGAGTACAGGCAAGTGGCAGATGTTATAAGTTACAGGGGAAAAAGTAATTTCAGTGAAGAATGCGTTTACATCCTTGCAACCAGACCTGTTAGATAACACCCATCAATTTTAGTGAACAGATTCTGCCAAATTCAAACAGAAGATAAAAGGGTGACTAATCATTGCAAAGCAATAGAAGGATCTCTCTAGTCTTTATCCAGATGTATCCAGCATTATTGCACAGTCAACTCTTGTTTGCTTAAACATTACTTTATGCTTGCAGTGCTTATTTTTTACATTTTGGACTTCATTTAAACACCATAAGGATTAATTTATAATCTGAAAATCCACGTCGGTGCCTTTTACAAAGTTTCTACGGAGGGTTAGCAGAACAAATTAAACACGCCCACAGATCAGTAACTGTTCAAACTTTTCGAATGTCTGGGTTTACAACACGTGACTATTAGGTAGTGGAAAGCGAATGCAGTTAAGGTCAGTAAAGAAGGCAAGCTCTCGAAATCTTGCCATAACCTAGACACTGTGGCTGGTTCCCAAGCAATAGGTTGTAATGACAGTCTGTTGTGTGCCGGCTTTCTTTAACATATTTCAGTGACCATGCAGTTAATACAATGTGGTCAATCACGTCATGTGAGTATCATGGGTTTTGAATACAAAAGTGCAGTATAGGATCACAATGTCCCTAATGTCCCAGTACCAAAGCCAATAAGTCTGAGTTCACTTCAAAGAGATTCGTGTCTCCTGCCCCTGGATCGTTTCCACACTCAGACTCGGTAAACAGGATCTGGACAGTTAAAGCAGTAAGAAGCTGAACCGTGCAGGCCAGGTGGGTTCCAGGCTCAATTATTCCTCAGTGAGGGCGATGGTAGGAATGCTGAAATCTCAGTATCTCTACGTCAATGTTCCCCCTAACTGATTTTTTGGGTGCGCGGCCCCTTTAAGGGGCTGCACGGCCCATTCACAGTTTCGCGTAGTTAACATTGAAAAAGCGGGTCCCGGGCTGCGCGGGACTGGCAGAGATCTGCGCGGCCATGCAGCTCAGAGGGAACGTTGCTCTACATCAGGGAGGGAAACGTTGTCCAAGGTTCCCACTGCTGATTGTCACCTAGCAACTGGAAGTGGGTGTAATTGGGGGTGTTGGGTGGGAACAGGATCAGTCTCAGCTGTCGTGTCACCCATGAACATACGAACATACGAATTAGGAGCAGGAGTAGGCCACTCGGCCCTTCGAGCCTGCTCTGCCATTCAATAAGATCATGGCTGATCTGATTACTCCACATTCCCGCCTAACCCCTGATAACTTTTCACCCCCTTGCTTACCAAGAATCTAGCTACCTCTGCCTTAAAAATATTCAAAGACTCTGCTTCCACCGCCCTCTGAGGAAGAGAGTTCCAAAGACTCACGAACCTCTGTGAGAAAAAATTTCTCCTCACCTCGGTCTTAAATGGGCAACCCCTTATTTTTAAACAGTGACCCCTAGTTCTAGATTCTCCCACAAGAGGAAACATCCTCTCCACATCCACCCTGTCCAGACCCCTCAGGATCTTATATGTTTCAATCAAGGCATGAACAGCCCATGGCATACACCCGAAGACGTGCCACTCGGGTGAGGTGGTGGAGGGCACCTGGTGCCAATGGAACCGTACTGAAGCAAGACGTCAGCACTTTCAGGAAAGGCGAGGGAGGGGAGGGGCGACAACTGAAAGGAGAAAAGATTGAAACCTGGAGTTCTTACATCATAATGAGCTTCCCCATGGCTGTGGCTCAGCTGGTCGCACTCTCGCCTCTAGAGTCATGAAGGTTGTGGGTTCAAGTCCCACTCCAGAGACTCGAGCACATAAAGCTCGGCTGACGCTCCAGTGCAGTACTGAGGGAGCGCTGCTCTGTCGGAGGCGCCGTCTTTTGAATGAGATGTTAAACCGAGGTCCCGTCTGCTCTCTCAGGTGAACGTAAAAGATCTTCATTGGCTGTAAAGTGCTTTGGGACATCCAGTGGTCGTGAAAGGCATTATAGCAAATGCAAGTCTTTCTTCATTCCATATTTAAATTGGCACCATCCTGAATTGGAAGTATATCGGCCGTTCCTTCATCGTCGTTGGGTCAAAATCCTGGAACTCCCTCCCTAACAGCACTGTGGGAGCACCTTCACCACACGACTGCAGCGGTTCAAGAAGGCGGCTCACCACCACCTTCTCAAGGGCAACTAGGGATGGGCAATAAATGCTGGCCTTGCCATCGACGCCCACATCCCAGGAACGAATAAAACAAACCTTGAACATAAGAACATAAGAACATAAGAAATAGGAGCAGGAGTAGGCCAATCGGCCCCTCGAGCCTGCTCCGCCATTCAATAAGATCATGGCTGATCTGATCCTAACCGCCAATCTACTATCTATCACAGAACCATCTTCTGCATCTAACAGAATTGCACACACGAAATAGGAGCAGAATCAGGCTACACAGTCCCTGGGCCCGCTCCACTACCCACAGGGCCATGACCGATCCGAACCTAGACTCATGTCCAAATTCCTGCCCGCTCCCCGTAACCCTTAATGCCCTTTACTTCTAGGAAACTGTCTATTTCTGTTTTAAATTTAATTAATGTTGTAGCTTCTACAGCTTTTTGTGGCAGCATATTCCATGGACCTACCACCCTCTGAGTGAAGTAGTTCCTCCTCATCTCAGTTTTGAAAGAGCAGCCCCTTATTCTAAGACTATGTCCCCTAGTTCTCGTCTCACCCGTCATCGGGAACATCCTCCCCGCATCCACCCGATCCAACCCCTTCACAATCTTATATGTTTCAATAAGATCGCCTCTCATTCTTCTGAACTCCAATGAGTAGAGTCCCAATCTACCCAACCTCTCCTCATATGACCACCCCCTCATCCCCGGGATTAACCGAGTGAACCTTTTTTGCACTGCCTCGAGAGCAAGGATGTCTTTCCTTAAGTAAGGACACCAAAACTGTATGCAGTATTCCAGGTGCGGTCTCACCAATACCTTGTACAACTGAAGCAATACCTCCCTATTTTTATATTCTATCCCCCTAGCAATGAAAGCCAACATTCCATTTGCCTTCTTAATCACTTGCTGCACCTGCATACTAACCTTTTGAGTTTCGTGCACCAGTACCCCCAGATCCCTTTGCACTTCAGTACTCTCCAGTTTCTTGCCATTAAGATAATAAATTGCTCTAGGAGTTTTCCTGCCAAAGTGCATCACCTCACACTTTCCAGTGTTGTATTCCATCTGCCAAATCTCTGCCCACTTACTTAGCCTGTCTATGTCCCCTTGCAGGTTTTTTATGTCCTCCTCACTCACTACTTTCCCTCCCATCTTTGTATCATCTGCAAATTTTGATATGTTACACTTGGTCCCTTCCTCCAAATCGTTAATATAGATTGTGAAGAGTTGGGGACCCAGCACTGACCCCTGTGGAACACCACTAGTTACTGATTGCCAGTCTGAGAATGAACCATTTATCCCAACTCTTTGCTTTCTGTTAGATAGCCAATCCTCTATCCATGCCAGAATATTACCCCCAATCCCGTGATTTTTTACCTTAAGCAATAATCTTTTGTGTGGCACCTTGTCAAATGCCTTTTGGAAGTCTAAATACACTACGTCCACTGGTTCCCCTTTATCCACTCTATATGTTACTTCCTCAAAGAACTCCAGCAAATTTGTCAAACATGACTTCCCCTTCGTAAAACCATGCTGACTTTGTCCTATTAAATTATGATTATCCAAATGTCCTGTTACTGTTTCCTTAATAATGGACTCCAAAATTTTACCTACCACAGATGTTAGGCTAACCGGTCTATAGTTACCAGCCTTCTGTCTACTGCCCTTTTTAAATAAGGGTGTTACATTAGCAGTTTTCCAGTCTGCCGGGACCTTAGCGGAATCCAGGGAGTTTTGAAAAATTATTACCAATGCATCTACAATCCCTACCGCCACTTCCTTCAAGACTCTAGGATGTAAGCCATCAGGTCCAGGTGATTTATCCGCCTTGAGTCCCATTATTTTACCGAGTACCACTTCCTTAGTGATTTTGATCGTGTTTAGCTCCTCTCCCCCTATAGCCCCCTGTTTGTCCAGTGTTGGGATATTCTTAGTGTCCTCTACTGTAAAGACTGATACAAAATATTCATTCAGTGTTTTTGCCATCTCCATATTTCCCACCATTAATTTCCCGGTCTCATCCTCTAAGGGACCAACATTTACTTTAGCCACCCTTTTTCTTTTTATATAACTATAAAAACTCTTACTATCTGTTTTTATATTTTTTGCTAATTTACTTTCATAATCTATCTTCCCTTTCTTAATCAATCTTTTTGTTATTTTTTGCTGCCTTTTAAAGTTTTCCCAATCCTCTGTCCTCCCACTAGATTTCGCTACCTTATATGCCCTTGTTTTTAGTCGAATACTATCCTTAATTTCTTTACTTAGCCACGGATGACTGTCCTTTCTTTTACACCCTTTTCTTTTCAGTGGAATATATATTTTTTGGAAGTTGTAAAATAACTCCTTGAATGTACACCACTGATCATGTGTCGTCTTACCCTTTAATCTATTTTCCCAATCCACTCTACTCAATTCCGCTCGCATACCTTCATAGTCTCCTTTATTCAAGCTTAGCACGCTTGTTTGAGATCCAACCTTCTCACCCTCTAATTGAATATGGAATTCAACCATGTTATGGTCACTCATTCCAAGGGGATCCTTTACTAGGACATTTTTAATTAATCCTGTCTCGTTACACTAGTAGCTTCTATCTCCACTCAAAGATCTGTAGCATTTCTTGGGTTTTGAAATGCAGTCAAATGTACACTAACTTTTAGAGACCGGCGGAACAGATCAAAAGCTCACACTCTGTGACAGATTACATCAGGCTTATCTTTATGTACCTGAGTCTCAGCATCAAGCTCAGCTCTGGAGTCACTCGTGTGAACTTTGCAGAGTAAACAGGGTTATGTACACATGCTTCCAATGTTTCAGGGACTTCTGTAACATTCATGTATCAAGTAATAATGACTCAGGCTCAGCATTCCAAAGGTCTGACGCTGGTGTCAGTGGACCTGCCGACACGGCAGGAGAGCCCCAGGTGGGCAGAGGAAACGCTTCAAGGACACCCTCAAAGCCTCCTTGGAAAAATGCAACATCCCCACCGACACCTGGGAATCCCTGGCCCAAGACCGCACAAAGTGGAGGAGAAGCATCCGGGAAGGCGCCGAACACCTCGAGTCTCTTCGCCGGGAGCAAGCGGAAGCCAAGAGCAGGCAGCGCAAGGAGCGCACATCAACCCAAGCACCCCACCCAGCCGCCCCTTCAACCACCGTCTGCCCCACCTGTGACAGAGACTGGAGGTCCCGCATTGGACTCATCAGTCACCCGAGAACTCATTTTTAATGTGGAAGCAAGTCATCCTCGGTTCCGAGGGACTGCCTAAGAAGAAGAAGAAGGACCTGCCCAATTTATATCGCTGGCCAGCTCCACTCATACCTTTACTTGTTTTTAAAATTCTATCAGTTCAACCACGCATTTACTGTCTACTGAAGAACACTGGATAGCGTGCGCATGTGCAATCTGACCGTAGCATATATGCACAGGTTTTTCATCGTACCTTTTTGACCAAGCTTTTTTTCCTAATATTCTTTGGCTTGGTGTCCATTTTCTGTCTGGTTACGTCTACGTCAAAAAATAATTTAAGTTTTTTACCGGGCTAAAAATAAACTTACCTTTTTTTAAAGTATTTTTAAATTATAAATGAGTGAAAAAAAATTTTTTTTTTTACTTTTTTCAACTCTTATGCTGGTAAAAGCAGGCCTTACTTTCACCGGGCGTAAGATTTCTAAGGGTTTTCAGCGGGCGGAGGTTCTCCAGAAAGCGGAACTATCCGCCCACAGAAGCCCTCCTCCAGGGCAGGCGTGCGATCTGTCAAGAGGATTCTTAACAGATCGGAAATGCCGGTTTTCAGCGCATGCGCTTCACATGCCTGAAACCGGCATTTCCGATGTCCCTACGGACAGCGCGTACACACCCGTAGGCATTGGAAAATACGGGCCCATTATAAATGGAAGATGTTATTAGCTAGCACCAGCTAGTCAGGGTGACAACAGTCGGGCATTGAGAGGACTCGGAGCACAAACCTTAAACTGGTTCCAGTGTGAGACTTAGACCCGGGAGTTGTTCTGTGAATAGTGGAAAATGTAGGTCAGATTTCAATGTAACCTTTTGCCACACTAAAGAGCTGAATTATACAGTTCGTTGGGATGACAAGGTGGGAGTCTACTATAAGAATATGCCAAATCAAGAAATGTTCCGTGGTTTCAAACATTTCTCTCATTCTTGGTAGCATTCATCATTAGTACAAGATAATTCCTTACAGATGTTACAGTTAAAAAACGCTGCAAAAATATGTCCTAGTTTTAAATCCAATAAAACTCAGACGCTATTACATGTCATCATGACACAGCAAGCAGCAACTTTTCTGATTGTAGAGGGGAGGCTTGCTGCCACAGCAGGCAGCAAACTCATATCAAAGTAATGAGTTGAGGCATATTCAAATTTTGTGCCACTAACACATCTAACAAGGTTAGATTCTATAGCAAGCCTTCCATTCACTTATTGTCAACTCGATTCTTGATCTTATAGGTAATAAGGTGTGTGTGTGTGTGTGCGCGCACGTAACAGAGAGAAGGAAAGCTTGTTTACCAAAGCTTTCACAAGCAGTTAGCCATTTATGTGGCTGTGATGTCATGCACAGGTGCAGTGGTTGTGTTTTTATTCAATTGCCCTCACCTTGTTGAGACAAATGAAAAAAATATCCTTGCACTCAGATAAGCATCTAATCCTCTCTCAGACACATCTCAAAGCACTTCACCTAAAATGAATGACATTGAAGTGCAGTAACTGTTGTTATGTAGAGCCAACTTGTCCACAGTGCAGTTCCCCAAACAAAGAGATGAATGACCTGGGTTTGGCGGTGCTGGTTGAGAGCAGAATCTTGGACAGAACACCAGGAGAGTGCCGTTGGACCTTTGACATCTGCTTAAAGCACCTGAAATGTACAGATGGGATCTCAGCTTGATGTCTCATCTGAAAGACGGCACCTCCAACAATGCAGCACTCGCTCAGCATTGCACTGCCGTGTCAGCCGAGATTATGCGCTCAAATCCTGAAAGTGGGCTTGAACCCACAACGAGTGCGCTCCCTGTCAAGATGGTGCTGCTGTTACATCAACAGTGACTGCTGTAACACTAACGCAGGCTCTTGAGCGATACTTCAAGGCAGAAACTAAAAGGCCAGAGACTCGAGGCTTTTCAAGTCTTTATGTGTGCCCAACTGAGTACTGCTGGAGATCCTAGAAATGGCAAGCAGCCCACTCAGGTTTTACAGACCCACTCATTCTGCCCCCTTGATCAGAGGTTATGTTATTGCAGCTGGCTCTCAGACGTTCTTGCCATTATTTCTGTAGTAAATGCTAAGTTCAGTTATAACAGCTGAACCATATAGTCCACTCTTTATATATAACAATCTTTATTTATGTCATCACACATGAGCAAAGAAATTTCAAAGGTTTTTTTCAATATTCCACAGTACAAGTTGGATGAACCAAAAAACGAATTGCTTTAAAGGACATCATTACTGTCATTGTAACTGAATTAGCATAAGAACTGATCACCACTGCATTCGGTTGCATATTCTGCACAGTGTTGGGTACAGGTCACACATAGAATCATAGAATGGTCACAGCACAGAAGGAGGCCATTCGGCCCGTCGAGCCCGTGCCGGCTCTCTGCAAGAGCACTTCAGCTAGTCCCACTCCCCCGCCCTTTCCTCGTAGCCCTGCAATTTTTTTTCCTTCAGGTACTTATCCAATTCCCTTTTGAAAGCCATGATTGAGTCTGCCTCCACCACCCTTTCAGGCAGTGCATTCCAGATCCTAATCACTCGCTGCGTAAAAAAGTTTTTCCTCATGTCACCTTTGGTTCTTTTGCCAATCACCTTAAATCTGTGTCCACCTATTTAATCCTTCTGATTATTGAGAGCTCTTTGCTTTAAGAGCCCGGGCTTGTTCCCCTTTTCCAATATTCTCCCACTTCTCCTGTAGGCTGTGACTCTTACTGCGGATTGAGAAGTGCCAATATCCTTCTGGCATATCATCCAAGCACCGTGTCTTAATCTGTGAGTCGAAACAGTGAGTATTGGCAGGTTATGTGAACTTGGAGGTATCAAGACAGTACCCAACGCTTTCCTCACTCAGTGACCACACATGCACATTTTAGGAGCAGGAATCTTGACGTACTGAGGCATAGCATTGAGACATGGGGAAGAAATTGGTATGCGTTACGCCCATTTTTTGGGCATAAAATGGGCACAAAGCAGTTCAATTTAGCAGTGCACACCCTGTACAGGTGTTGGTCACACCATACAGGTGTTGTCAGCTGTGGCTCAGTGGGTAGCACACTTGCATCCTGAGTCAGAAGGTTTGTGGGTTCAAGTCCTACTCTTAGAGATTTGAGCACATAATAATCCTAGACTGACACGCCTAGTGCAGTACTGAGGGAGTGCTGCACTGTCGGAGGTGCCGTCTTTCAGATGAGACGTTAAACTGAGGCCCCATCTGCCCCCTCAGGTGGATGTAAAAGATCCCATGGCACTATTTCAAAGAAGAGCAGTCAACAATATAACAAAAACAGATTACCTGGTTATTATCACATTGCTGTGTGTGGGAGCTTGCTGTGTGCAAATTGGCTGCTGCGTTTCCTACATTACAACAGTGACTACACTTCATTGGCTGTAAAGCGCTTTGAGACATCCGGTGGTCGTGAAAGGTGTTATATAAATGCAAGTCTTTCTTTCTAAATTCGTGGGGCATTATTTTAAGCGTCCTGGGCAGACGCCTAAAACAGGCGTAAGGTGCCTTAAATATGTAAATTAGGGGCCTAATGCCGGTTAAAGGGCCCCTTTTTAGAATTTGTGGATGATGAGCTGGGCAGGCCTTCGAAGGTCCTGTCACGCTCAGGGTTCTTCAGCAGCCGCCAACGATAAGTAAAACTGTTTTTATTTTTAAATCTTCGTCCTGTGGAGCTGGAAGGAGCTCCCACCCTGTAACCTGCTCCAATCCCCCTTTCTGGATTTATCTGAGGGCCTCAGGCGGTTTGACATTGATGTCTTCGCTCGAGCAAGCCGCCAGTTGAGGCACGGCCAACCCTGGCAGCTCGAGCCAGGAGATGGGCCCCAAACCAAAATCTACCCCCTATTGTTGGATCAGAGTAGAGGATCTTTATTCTTCAGCTAACCGTGCTATACCTGAGCTAGGAGTGCTTCATACTGATGCTGATGGTGGGAGATTCAATGATGGTAGTGCCGTTGAATGTCAAGGGGAGGTGGCTAGACTTTCACTTGTGGGGCACGAATGTTACTTACCACTTATCAACCCAAGCCTGAATGTTGTCCAGGTCTTGCTGCATGCGGGCACGGACTGCTTCATTATCTGAGGAGTTGCGAATGGAACTGAACACTGTGCAATCGATAGCGAACATCCCCACTTCTGGCCTTATGATGGAGGGAAGGTCATCGATGAAGCAGCTGAAGATGGTGCCACACTCGGTCAAATGCTGCCTTGATGTCAAGGGCAGTAACTCTCACCTCACCACTGGAATTCAGCTCTTTTGTCCATGTTTGAACCAAGGCTGTAATGAGGTCTGGAGCCGAGTCGTCCTGGCGGAACACAAGCTGAGCATCGATGAGTGGGTTATTGGTGAGTAAGTGCCACTTGATAGCACTGTCGACAACACCTTCCATCACTTTGCTGATGATTGAGTAATTGGCCGGGTTAGATTTGTCCTGCTTTTTGTGGACAGGACATACCTGGGCAATTTTTCACTTTATCAGGTAGATGCCAGTGTTGTGGCTGTATGGAAAAGCTTGGCTAGAGGCGCGGCTATTTCTGGAATGATAATGAAGATAGGCTTAAAAAAAATTTTTCACTGGAGCAGGAATCCAATAGAGGTGTGCAAAACAATGAAAGGTTTTGAGCACGTACATCGCGAAAGATTGTTTCCATTGGTTGGTGATTTGGTAAAAAGAGACATAAACTCAGGATTTTCACTAGAAGAATGAAGGGGAAAGTTATAAGAATTGTTTTTCACACAAATGGTTATTAGAACACGGTATACTTTTCCCAAAGTGCCTTCTGAGGCAGACCATAACATTGTTTCAAAGGGAATTGGATAAGTATTTAAAAAGGAACAATATAAAAGAATCTGGGAAAAGGCAGGAAAATGGGATTAGAGCAGATAGCTCCCGCTGAGGGTCTCGCACCTGCCCAGGCATAATGGGTTGCATGGCCTCCTTCTGTGCTGTAATTTCTATGATTCTATAATCCCTACCATTCAATTTGGTTATTGTACTCTACTCTTCCATTAACAGATCTGTCAAAGGTCCTGACCCTGTGGCATTAGGATTCTCTAACTTGTAAGCAGAGATTCCCTTTTACAAATACCTCTTGCATTTCAATGCTGCTGTTGCCAACGGTGAGGCTTTTTTTTGGCAGATAGTGGCAGAGACTTTAAAACTGCCACGATGACCCAGACAGACAAGGAAAGTACAAAGTCCGAACGCCACTCAGTACTGAGTTGGTTGACCTCAGCCAGATGAGAGTGCGGGTGTTTTAACTGACTGCAGTGCCCTTGGATGAGAGAGAGAGAGAGAGAGAGAGAGAGAGAGTGGGGGGAAGGAAAAACTCTCATATAGGTTCCTAATCCTGATCGTCATCCAGCTAGAAGTGTGTGTGGTTCAATGTCGGACGATGACAGCATAAAGCTCAGCCACGTAACCCCCAGAACAGAACAGCCTCTTAGCACTGTGTCTAGGCTCACACACAAATAATGGACACTTCGGCAAGTCAGTGAATGCCTGTGGAACTGGACCCCTGCAAGATGTCAATGGCTCCGAAATTGGATGGGGACAACTCCACCAGTGTAAATGCGACGGAGCAGAACCCCTGGTCCGGGGGTGAGGCAGCAAACCCCATCCTATATTCGAAGGGTGGGTTTATTTGCATGACTGGGCAGGTGCACCATATCTCCAAGGGCGCTTCAGCAGAACCAGCCCTGATCGCCTGGCAGGAGTCCGAGCGGCACCTGGCGGCACCCAGCCGCTGCCACAGGGTGACCTGAAGGCTCATGTAGGACTGAAAAAAAAATACGGTTAAGTG
The DNA here is from genome assembly GCA_030390025.1 of Squalus acanthias. Taxonomy (NCBI): domain Eukaryota; kingdom Metazoa; phylum Chordata; class Chondrichthyes; order Squaliformes; family Squalidae; genus Squalus; species Squalus acanthias. The sequence goes on along the minus strand of CM059440.1, from coordinate 53,912,192 downwards.
GGCGGTTTGCTCCCCAGGGAGCCTGTGGAGCTTTTTTCAACAGCGAAGCTGCTTGTGTCCCAGTTCACAACTGGGATGAGATTCGTTGAGGGCTTATGAGGGCAGAATGGGTAGAAACCCCCAAGGAAGCCTAGGAACTCTTTCAGACACATCCCTTTGACTTGGGGGCGCGGTTAAAGGGCAGGTGGATAATCATCCCAGAACCAATGTTCCCGCTAAGCTGTGCGGCCGCGCAGTCATCTCCAAGGTCCTGCGCAGGTCGCTCACCGGCTTTTACGTTGTAGGAACCGCGCATGCGCAAAAGTTTGAATGGGCCACGCATTGGATAGGCAGGCCGCGCAGGAGGCAGTGCGGTTTCGGGAGACATTGCCCACAACCCCCTTCCGTAATTTAAAGGCAAATGACAAATAAAAGGACAAAAAAAAAGAAAGGTCTTGTGTTTACCTTTCACGACCTCAGTACTTCCCAGCCAACTATTTTTGAAGTGTGGTCACTGTTGTAATGTAGGGAAAGGTGGCAGGCAATTTATGCACAGCAAGGTCCCATAAACAGCAAGGAGATAATGAACCAAATCATTTGTTTTACTGATGTTGGTTGAGGGATAAATGTTGACCAGGACACTGGGGACTTGGGTTAATGTCTCATCCGAAAGACGGCACCTCCGACAGTGCAGCAGTCCCTCAGCACTGCACTGGAGCGTCAGCCTGGATTGTGCTCATGTCTCTGGGGTGGGACTGAGAACCCACAACCTTCTGGGCTGGATTTTGTCAATGGGGACGTGTTGGAGGCGGGACTGCTGGTTGTCGGGTTTCAGTCCCGCCCCCAACGACGTCCGGCCAACCCACGCAGGGCGGGCTTAACAAGGTCAATCAAGGGAAAGCTGGTGACAGAGGACGTCAGCGTATGACGTTTCATCTGTCTCAAATTTTTGACAGATGTATTGTCAGCGTTTGACAGCTTTGAGAAGCGGTCAAACACTGACAATCTCTGTTCTAAGGTGAGTCCTTGTACTGAAGACTCACCAAACCTCTTTCCTCAGCAGAAATCAGATGGCTGTTGCATCAGAGAATGCAGCAGCCATTCTGTCATCTCTGCCGTTTAGATGAGGAGCCTTCGGATCCCCAAGGGTTGAAGCCTGCAGAAAGAAGCAAAGGTAAGTAAACTTTACACTCACCTCTCATACTTACCTGTCCACACTTGCACCCATCACTCACCTCCACAGCGCACTTTTCGATCCCTCTCACCCCCGCAGACCCACTGCTAGCCTCACTGACCCTGGCGGGTTCGCAGCCGTCGGGAAGCCCGCACTTGCAGGGGCAAAATGGGGATAAGGCTCTTAACTGCCTGTTAACTACCTGTTAACAGGCAGTTAATTGGCTGTAATCCCCTTCCCGCCTCGAGGAGACGGGTCCCTGTACAACTCGAGGACGCGCCTCCCGGGAAGATGGCACGGAGGCGGTTTGGGAGCAGGTTCGGTACCCGCTCCCATTTTCCCGGCAGTCCCGCCTCTATACCCGCCTCCCCAGGGCTGGGAAAATTCCCCCCTCTGACTCAGAGGCGAGGGTGCTACCCACTGAGCCACAGCTGAGGGTAGAAACTCAATGTAAATAGGTTCCACCTCAGATTCCTGCCCCTTCCGGGCGTGTTATGGCCCTGCTGCTCGTTGTGAGTTTGGCCGGAGCAGAACAAGGGAAGAACATGGCCTTCTGATTTTTCTCCTTGATTGACTAGGACATTAATCTTTAATCACAGGAAACTCCAGGACAGGCAACCGTAAGGTCAGCAGGGCCCGGAGGATTTTCCAATCCATTTATATTAATACATGCTGCAAAATCCTGCAGGGCCCACTGAACTGTATGTTCGAATTTATACTATGGGCTCCTGTTGAAAAATGCTTTGTGCTGGGAGCATAATTTGTGTAATCGCCCCTATTGCATACGGGAAGTGAAAACCTACAAAGACAGTTTAATGGCGTACTTGTCTGAGGCTATAGCTGAGCCTCGGCGTGCTGGGCACTTCAGACCTCTGATGGCTCATTGCGAATCTGACCTGGGAGTGATTAAGGCAACATCCTCAAGGGCAGAAAAGAAACACATTCTTTATTATTTTTATTCATTCATGGGATGTGGGCGTCGCTGGCAAGGCCAGCATTTATTGCCCATCCCTAATTGCCCCTTGAGAAGGTGGTGGTGAGCCGCCTTCTTGAACCGCTGCAGTCCGTGTGGTGAAGGTACTCCCACAGTGCTGTTAGGGAGGGAGTTCCAGGATTTTGACCCAGCGATGATGAAGGATCGGCGATATATTTCCAAGTCAGGATGGTGTGTGACTTGGAGGGGAACTTGGAGGTGGTGGTGTTCCCATGCGCCTGCTGCCCTTGTCCTTCTAGGTGGAAGAGGTTTGGGAGGTGCTGCCGAAGAAGCCTTGGCGAGTTGCTGCATTGCATCTTGTAGATGGTACACACTGCAGCCACGGTGCGCCGGTGGTGGAGGGAGTGAATGTTTAAGGTGGTGGATGGGGTGCCAGTCAAGTGGGCTGCTTTGTCCTGGATGGTATCGAGCTTCTTGAGTGTTGCTGGAGCTGCACTCGTCCAGGCAAGTGGAGAGTATTCCATCACACTCCCTACTTGTGCCTTGTAGATGGTGGAAAGGCTTTGGGGAGTCAGGAGGTGAGACACTCACTGCAGAATACCCAGCCTCTGACCTGCTCTTGTTGCCACAGTATTTATGTGGCTGGTCCAGTTAAGTTTCTGGTCAATGGTGACCCCCAGGATGTTGATAGTGGGGGATTCGGCGATGGTAATACCGTTGAATGTCAAGGGGAGGTGGTTAGACTCTCGCTTGTTGGAGATAGTTATTGCCTGGCACTTCTGTGGCGCGAATGTTACCTGCCACTTATCAGCCCAAGCCTGAACGTCGTCGAGGTCTTGCTGCATGCGGGCATGGATTGCTTCATTATCTGAGGAGTTGTGAATGGCGCTGAACACTGTGCAGTCATCAGCGAACATCCCCATTTCTGACCTTACTTTTTTTTAATTGAAAGAAAGACTTGCATTTATATAGCACCTTTCATGACCACCGGACATCCCAAAGCTCTTTACAGCCAATGAAGTACTTTTTGAAGTGTCGTCACTGTTGCAATGTGGGAGACGCGGCAGCCAATTTGCGCACAGCAAGCTCCCACAAACAGCAATGTGATAATGACCAGACAATCTGTTTTTTAGTGATGTTGGTTGAGGGATAAATATTGGCCAGGAAAGAAAAATAAAATGGGGGCTTACATTACCTCTTATACGGTAGTTTGCTTTCTCACAGCTGCCCAGCAGAAACATGGCCCTTGCTCATTGTGTCAGTCTGTGAAATGAATGCTTGAATATTATGTCACAGGATTTGAATACCACAGGCCAGTAGTCACTTAATATTCTCCAAAAAAAAATGCAGCTCAATGACTCCACTACTTCATTGTGACCAGGTAAGAAAACTTACTATTTATGACTGAGAAGCCTTAATATTCCAACTATATTCTCTTGCGTGCATCGTGCTAGATTAGCCGAAGTTACTCAAACTTCCTTTGCGGGACCTCTGTCGCACTAATCCCACATCTGAGGTTGTCATGTAGATGCATTTCTGTCGTAAACACAGCTTTATTTGCTGCTTATTTTGTTTAAGCAGTGCATAGAATTTATAACGAAAATATTTTAATGTAAATAGTCCCACATCTGTATTTTGAGTGGGAGATGAGAATTTGCGGATCCCATTATGGAAGGCCGACATGTTGAAAATGCTTCGACTCGATTTCCTTCTGGCAGGGCGCAAAAACAGATTGTACCTCAAAGTGAATCCCCCTGTGGGACTAAATCCATTGGAAAAAAAATACTTGGACTTAAATTCAACTTAGGGATTTTGAAGTCTTGGAACAGAATGCGGGTGAGGAATAAAACATTTGCAGATGGAAATTCCCTGAGAGAAGCAAATGACACGCAGAAACTTGGGCCTCAAACGTATTAGTTAAGAGCAGTTTGCTTCTCTACCAAATAGTTTTGCACCCTGGACATTAGTGTTTTGAGTGATTAAAAAAAAGAAAGACTTGCATTTATACGACCACCGGACGTCCCAAAGCCCTTTACAGCCAATGAAGTACTTTTTGAAGTGTAGTCACTGCTGTAATGTGGGAAATGCAGCAGCCAATTTACGCACAGCAAGCTCCCACAAACAGCAATGTGATAATGACCAGATAATCTGTTTTAGCGATGTTGGCTGAGGGATAAATATTGGCCCAGGACACCGGGGATAACTCCCCTGCTCTTCTTCAAAATAGTGCCATGGGATCTTTTACGTTCACCTGAGAGGGCAGGCGGGGCCTCGGTTTAATGTCTCGATTGAAAGGTAGCACCTCTGACAGTGCAGCACTCCCTCAGTACTGCACTGGAGTGCCAGCCTAGATTTTTGTACTCAAGTACTTGCTTCTTCGGCAGCACCTCCCAAACCCGTGACCTCTACCACCTAGAAGGACAAGGGCAGCAGGCACATGGGATCCTTCATCGTCGCTGGGTCAAAATCCTGGAACTCCCTCCCTAACAGCACTGTGGGAGTACCTTCACCACATGGACTGCAGCGGTTCAAGAAGGCGGCTCACCACCACCTTCTCAAGGGCAATTAGGGATGGGCAATAAATGCTGACCTTGCCAGTGACTCCCACATCCCAGGAATGAAAAAAAAAGTCTCTGGAGTGGGGCTTGAACCCACAACCTCTGACTCAGAGGCAAGGGTGCTACCCACTGAACCACGGTTGACATATTCAAAGAAGGAAACAATTTTTTATCCCCAGTTTTTCACTTAAAAATCGGGGTCTATGGGTCACCCGTAATAAACACCAGCAATGGATTACTATGGCATTGTAAGCACTGCATCAGCATAATGGCACTTGTACGTCTATACCCAGCAAAGCACTTGTTACACAGATGATGCCATCAATATTGAAGGTGGCTGGCAGGACAGTAGATTCGCTACAATACATTATGGATTTCAGGTTTTGATGTTATCTAACTTTAAGGGCCCAAACACTCTTCTTTCCTACACAAAAGTTGTTGCTCCAGACTCAGTTATCAACTTTAAAACATACGAATATTTAACCCATTAATACAAAAGTGAAATACTGCAGATGCTGGAAATCTGAAATAAAAACAGAAAATGTTGGAAATACTCAGAAGGTCAGGGAGCGTCTGTGGAGAGAGGAACAGAGTTAACTTTTCAGGTCGATGACCCTTCGTCAGAACAGTTCTGATGAAAAGTCATCAACAATTAACTCTGTTTCTCTCTCCACAGATGCTGATTGACCTGCTGAACATTTAAAGCACTGATGGGGTCCAATTTTTTTTTTTGAAGAGGGGAGGTATCTGATCTTCAGAGAGAAGCCACCTTTTGCACATCAGATCAGCATTAAACTCTCCCATTCCGGAAACCCAAAGGAGCCATTGTGCAAACAGGCAGAGAAGAGTGGGAGGTCAAAACAATGTGGATTTAGCAATTTTGCTGCATTTCTTGTGCCTAAGTTTGAAACGTTAGCCTGGATTTAACCCATTCATTTTAAACGGGTTAACGACACTGTTAAGATGATGCCGATTGTAAAAATCGAAGCTATTTTCTCCAAAACATGGAGAAAGCTGTTGATATAGGGGGCACTGGGTTAGCGCCCTGCAGCACAGCTGTTTGTGATGTTCTTAATTCTGAGCTAGCTGGAGCTAAGCCCCACCAATTTGTTATTGCTCAAATCCAGGTGGAAAACAGCATTCCCAATGATCCTGGGTCTGCTGTACTTGTGCAGCAATAAACACCGCATAATGTGAACATTTGTGGGATTTGCATCTCACTAAATCACTGCCCAATCCATATAGGAACTGAAAATGTAACCAAGAAACTTAGATGAAGAATTAAAGGCCCACCGTGCGGGACGGCTGCAGAGCTTTAGAAAAGAGCAGGGTAGAACATGAGGGAAATCAAGAAATAGTGCTTACAAAGACGCCAGAATGTATTATGTTTTTCTACTCTCCTCTCTCAGGTGGACATAAAAGATCCCACGGCACAATGTCAAAGAAGGGCAGGGGAGTTATCCCCGGTGTCCTGGGGCCAATATTTATCCCTCAATTAACATCACTAAAACAGATTATCTGGCCATTATCACGTTGCTGTTTGTGGGAGCTTGCTGTGCGCAGATTGGCTGCCGCGTTTCCCACATTACAACAGTGACTCCACTTCAAAAAGCACTTCATTGGCTGTAAGGCGCTTTGGGACGTCCGGTGGTCGCGAAAGGCGCCGTGCAAATGCAAGTCTTTCTTTCTTTTAATAGTCCACAATTTGCATGTATTTAGTTCAGATTGCATTTTAGCTCACCATGTAGTGCAATTAAAGTAATTCAGTCCAAATTCTATAGTGTGCGTGCTTGTCTCAAATATTTTCAAGGCAGATCCTACAGGATTCTCACGAGTGCCTGCATTCTCACGTACCTGAGGCAATTTGCAGCATCAAAGTACAGGATACACACTCTAAATGGCGTTGCATTTTCTGCAACGGTTTAAGCAGCTATTTATGTGTTTCACTGTAGCTGTGGCTAAATGAGCCAAAACTCTATTTGCTTCAGAGGCTGCTCTGTAGGGACCAGAATTGATTTATATTCGTGAAAAATTTATATAAACTGAGGAGATTTCTTCAATATACACTGAGACAGAGTGGGACTTAGATTGTGATAACGAGGGGGAATTTCAACCCCAAAAAGCGGGTGGGTTGGGGTCGGGTGGGAGGTTAAAGAATTAAAAAACGGAATCCCGACCCCCCCCACCCGCCTCCATCCCACCCACTTCCGGTTTTAACGGAGACGGGGCGGGGGGGGGCAGCCAACCCGCTCCCAGGAGGCGGGTTAGCACTTTAAATATTATAATGAGGCTGCGTGCCTCATGGCGATCCACCATTTCAAATTTAACTCTGGCTGGTCGGGTTTCCCAGGCCTCGGGGAACCCGCCAGATAAAGTAAGGCGAGGACTGCTGGATCCAGAAGGTAAGTGCCTTTACACTTACCTGCTGGATCCAGTGTCCCTGCCTCATCCAGACCTCTTTCTAGCCCCCCCCCCCGCCCCCCGTTCCCGACCTGCCCCCAGATTAAAATTCCGGCCAATGAAGCTGAGCCACAACCTTAATTCACAACCTTTTGATCCCAGAAACAGTGAGCCAACTGACTTTGGAAAGATGGTTAGCAGAGGAATGAAATGCCTGGCTGTAATAGAATAGAATAGTGTGTTAGAACATTTGTCCTTTAACCTCTGGGACTTGATTTCAACTTAAGCGAAGACAAATTGGATAAAGGAGTTTTCTCACTGACAGCTGCTAAAGATCTCAAGTCTCAGTTCAGCTGGCAATAAACCGGAGTCCAAGACATAATATGGCCTTCAAATTCACTTTTAAATAGAATTGAACTAATCTTACTTAAAGATGCTACAAGGATATAACCCATGTCATTTTCTGATCAAGGGGCTTCTTCATACCGCCAACTTGTTACCTGATTAGGATGTAAGTATGTGTCAGTTTAGGTAAAATTCACACTTCAGTCCAAAGTATATGCTCTTGGCAGCTTGAGAAACTTGCCTGCCTTGGGAGCCAACAACGTGGGAGAATAGTTTTGTAACCAGGGTCTGCAAACTGGTTGAGGTGAATGTCTGAGGTGGAACAGGACCAAATGAAGATCCTGGTAAAGTTGCTGAGTATAAAACACTTTAGTGTTCTGTACACAAAATTCAACAGAATTAACATGCACATCCAACCTTGGGTTGTGAATCTTTGGAATTCTCTACCCCACAGAGCTGTGGATGCTGAATCGTTGAGCAATTTCAAGGCTGAGATCGATAGATTTTTGGACTCTCGGGGAATCGAGGGATATGGAGATCGGGCGGGAAAGTAGAGTTGAGGTCGAAGATCAGCCATGATCTTATTGAATGGCGGAGCAGGCTCGAGGGGCCGTATGGCCTACTCCTGCTCCTAATTCTTATAAGGACATAAGAAATAGGAGCAGGAGTAGGCCATTCGGCCCTTCGAGCCTGCTCCGCCATTCAATAAGATCATGGCTGATCTTCTACCTCATCGCCACTTTCCTGAACTATCCCCATATCCCTTGATTCCCTTAATATTCAAAAATCTAGCGATCTCTGTCTTGAATATATTCAACGACTGAGCCTCCACAGCCCTCTGGGGTAGAGAATTCCAAAGATTCACCACCCTCTGAGTGAAGAAATTTCACCTCATCTCCGTCCTAAATGACCGACCCCTTATTCTGAGACTGTGACCCCTGGTTCTAGACTCCCCAGCCAGGGGAAACATCCTCCCTGCATCTACCCTGTCAAGCCCTGTAAGAATTTTGTATGTTTCAGTGAGATCACCTCTCATTCTTCTAAACTCTGGAGAATATAGGCCCAATCTACTCAATCTCTCCTCATAGGACAATCCCCCCATCTCAGGAATCAGTCTGGTGAACCTTCGTTGCACTCCCTCTATGGCAAGTATATCCTTCCTTAGGTAAGGAGACCAAAACTGTACACACTACTCCAGGTGTGGTCTCACCAGGGCCCTATATAATTGCAGTAAGACGTCTTTACTCTTAGATTCAAATCCTCTTGTAATAAAGGCCAACATACCATTTGCTTTCCTAACTGCTTGCTGTACCTGCATGTTAACTTTCAGTGATTCGTGTACAAGGACACCCTATGTTCTTATAACCTCCCTTTGTTGTAGTAAACTCTAAACCGAGAGAAACCTTTGCTACTCTAAAGCAGCTGCTGGAGGCGGGTATGCAGACACAGTTGTTGCTTATTATGATTGGTTGTCGGCAGACAAGCAGTTGCTTCTGGAGCTCCACGCTTCCAGCGCCACGATTTGATGGGGTGGGTCTGTGTCCGTGCTTCATCAGGGCACTGGTGGCTCACTCACACATTTTAGAATGAGCTGTGTTGCTCACCATGACGCGTTCCCACACTTCTCAGTTAAAAAGAAAGATCTTGCATTTATACCGCACCTTTCACCACCTCAGGACGTCCCAAAGCGCTTTGCAGCCAATGAAGTACTTTTAAAGTCTTGTCACTGTTGCAACTTGGGGAAACACGGCGGCCAATTAACACACAACAAGGTCCCTCAAACAGCAAAGAGAGAATCTGTTTTAGTGATGAATATTGGCCAGGACCCCCAGGGATAACTCCCCAGCCCTTCTAAGAAATAGCATCATGGGAGCTTAAACTGAAGGGCTGGATTTTGCCAATGGGGAGCTTTTGGAGGCGGGACTCCCACTTGTCGGGTTTCAGTCCCGCCTCCATCGACTTGTGGCCAACCCACACTATTTTCCCTTGATTGACCTTGTTAAGCCCACCCAGTGGGCTTAGCAGGCCGATTAAGGGAAAGCCGGTTACTGGTGATGTCAGCGAGTGACATTTCATCTGTCAAGAGCTTTTGACAGATGAATTGTCAGCGTTTGACAGCTCTATGAAGCTGTCAAACACTGACAATCTGTCTTCTGAGTTGAGTCTTTACTCAAGGCTCAATTTGAAAGCCTTCCCGAGCAGAAAGCAGAAGGCTGCAGCTTTTGACAGTTCAGCGGCCATTCTGCTTTCTGTGCCGGTGAGCTGAGGGACTCCCGAGACCTGAAGTAAAACTTATGAAAACATTTTACACTCACCTCACACATTCACCTCTCCACACTTGCACCCATCACTCACCTGCACACCGGACATCTCGGCCCCTCCGACCCCCGCAGACCGATGGCCCGCCTCGCTGACCCTGGCGTGAATGTCAGACACCCACCTAATCAAAAAAAGAAATAAAATCTTTTCCATTTACTGCAGTGGAACATCTCCTCCCCCACCCCCCCCCCCCCCACTCCGAAACCACTAAAACTTCTGAAAGGAACTTGCTTAGCTCTCTGCAACTTGTTTTATGCTTTGCCACCCATCTAGTTTTAGACTGGACAACCCAGGCTTTGAGTAGACTGCCCAAAATGTTCTAAAGGTCCATTGTTACGGGAGACAGTGAGATGCATTCTGATCCACTGATGGCCAGCTCTGTGAGGCTTGTGAATTGCTACCTCAGCTCTAAGATTCGTTGGCCCTGCTACATTTTCCATCATCCTCAATAGGCTCTTTGAAGTAAAGCAGTAAAAGAGAGGCTACAGCTGGGAATTCTTCCAAGGTCTGGTGTCGGACTTAGCGAAATGCTGGCAACGCTGCTTGTAACGAGTAGACAGTGCACTCGAACAACATCTAATTTCTCGCACTAATTCGGTTTGATCGTTTCACCTGCACACTATGAACAAGTTCCAAAGTGAAGGTTATCGAAGTGCTCGGCACTGATCGCCCTGAATAAATCATTGCAAACTTGTTTTTACTGTTCAGATGAAATAATAAAAGTAAACTCGCGCCAGCAATCAGATAACGGAGGAGAGCTCTGTCTATTTAGACTGAAGTCAGACTTTCCTTTTAATCAAATGCACAAATGGGGTCTCCGCGGTCGCAAGTTTCCAGCATTTCTGACCAAATATGCACTCTCTCTTGGTTATTGCTATTTCAAAATCAAGCTCGTTGCATTTATTTCAAAAACGATTTACATAAAAACACAGCTCATACAATGTTCAGTATACTTGCGGGTGGGGGGGGGTGGAGGAACAGAAATGTGCATCTTTATTATATTCAAAAGGGCCAAACAAACAGATAGATAGAAAGAAAGACTTGCATTTCTATAGCGCCTTTCACGACCACCGGACATCCCAAAGCGCTTTACAGCCAATGAAGTACTTTTTAAAGTGTAGTCACTGTTGTAATGTGGGAAATGCGGCACAGCAAACTCCCACAAACAGCAACGTGATAATGACCAGATAATCTGTTCTTAGTGATGTTGATTGAGGGATAAATATTGGTCGGGACACCGGGGATAACTCCCCTGCTCTTCTTCAAAATAGTGCCATGGGATCTTTTACATCCACCCGAGAGGGCAGACGGGGCCTCAGTTTAAAGTGTCATCCAAAAGACGGCACCTCTGACAGTGCAGCACTCCACTGGAGTGTCAGCCTAGATTTTTGTGCTCAATTCTCTGGAGTGGGACTATGAACCCACAACCTTCCGACTCCGAGGCAAGAGTGCTACCCACTGAGCCACAGGTGACACTGGTTTCAGAGCTGTAGAATTATGACTACAAGTTAAAAAAAAAGGAACGTGGAATTTACATTTATGCCCCATGACCATCAGGTAGTTGAGGAGAAAAATTACTAGGATGTTTAAGCAATAGATAAACCTAGACACTACTCCGATGGCTCAGTTAGTGAAGATGCTGCACAGTGTAGTGCTGAGTTTTACTGCAGTATAATGTCCCAGACTCATCCACCCCCCAGTCTGCGTTTCGTTAACTGACGGTAGCCAGCTAGCAAAAAGAGCTCTACAATTGGCTGTTGAACCTCGAGGGTAAGGAGGGGAAAAATCAGCCAAGATTCTCCGTCCGATAGTTGACATCTACTGGTCACTACTTTTAGCGCAATGGTTAATGTGCTCGTGTAAAATTTCTGTGTGCGCTATTTTAACACGGTCTTTAGCCTGTTTAAAATAAATGGTCAATGGCTTTGATAAAATAAAGAGATGGGAAGCGCCTTCACCAAAATATAACACTAAAATAACACTAAAAATAGCTCTCAGCAGAATTTCAAACCGCTGATCGCTAACCAGTGACTCCACTGAAAAGTGGTAAATGCGGATACTAAGTACGCATGTGAGGCCTCCACGGTTGAATGGTCTGCTGACACACACTTTACAGACTCGCACGTTAAGAATGGCCATTTTGATGAGGGTGGGGCCTGAAGGTGGGTTGTCCACTATGAGTCTGTGCGTTCGGGAAGGGGCGTTCTGGGGGATGAAAAGAAGCTCAGAAACAGACAACGAGCCTTTCAACCAAAACACAACCAGGTACACAGCTGCAGCGCTCATTTTGTTCTGAAATACTCACTGCAGTTGTATCTGCCCTTCAGAAAACACGTTAGTGATTTGAAAAATTATTGGTCGGCAGGAATTCTCTGTGGAGCACTTGTGGAACAAATGTGTTTGCAAACGCATTAAAAATCCAGCCAATATCTAATTCAAACATTAATTTCCTTAAAACAGATTGCTGAAGTACCAAGAAATTGATGTCAGATGTCTTCAACACGTTTTTGTAATTGCCCTTCAGACACACTAACAGTGGTGTCCAAACTGCGGCCTATGAGACTTGCATGGCACCCCCTCCAGGCCTGGCCCTTGAAGCCCTGGCAACCCAGTCTTATTTACACATATTTCTTATTTTGCTCATTTATCCTGTTTGAATTTTGTAGGCTGGGAGGTTTGGAAAGGGCTGCTCTTAGTGCTGTTGCCTTACTGATGAATACAGGGTAGATAGAAAGGAACTTTTCCCCTTAGTAGAGGGGTCAATAATCAGGGGGCATAGATTCAAGGTAAGGGGCAGGAGGTTTAGAGGGGATTTGAGGAAAAACTTTTTCACCCAGAGGGTGGTTGGAATCTGGAACTCACTGCCTGAAAGGGTGGTAGAGGCAGGAACCCCCACAACATTCAAGAAGCATTTAGATGAGCACTTGAAACACCATAGCATACAAGGCTACGGACCAAGTGCTGGAAAATGGGATTAGAATAGACAGGGCTTGATGGCCGGCGCGGACACGATGGGCTGAAGGGCCTCTTTCTGTGCTGTATAACTCTATGGGCAGAATTTTCATTGACCCGTGGAGGCGGGTTTGGAGGCGTGTGGGGTGGGAAAATAGCAGATTCGGGGGTCCCGAACCCATCCCGGCCCCAACCCGCCTCCATGTCAGTTTCGCTGGAGGCGGGTACCCGACCTGTGCTGGGACCCGCCTCCCCGAGGCGGGAAGGGAATTAGTGACAATTAACTGCCTGTTAACAGGTAGTTAACGGGCAGTTTGTTGCCTAATCCCTATTTTTAGCCCTGAAGTGTGGGCTACCCGACGGCTCCAAACCACGCCAAGTTAGCGAGGCGGACCATGGGTCTGCAGGGGTTGGAGGGGTCGATATGTCCGGTGGGCAGGTGAGTGATGGGTGCATGTGTGCAGAGGTAAGTGTGTAAGGTAAGTGTAAAGTGTGGAAAAAAGTTTTACTTACCTTAACTTCCTCCTGCAGGTGTCAGCCCTTCAGGTCTCGGGAGTCAGAAATCTCACCAGCACAGAAAGCAGAATGGCCGTTGAGCTGTCAAAAGCTGCAGCCTCTGCTTTTTGTTCTGCAGAGATCTCTAAATCAGCCTGAGAGGAAGGAATTAACTTAGAAGACAGATTGTCAGTGTTTGACAGCTTCAAAGAGCTGTCAAACGCTGATATGTCATCTGTCAAAAGCTCTTGACAGATGAAATGTCAATCTGTAACGTCACCTGTTGCCGGGTGGCCCTTAATTGGCCTGCTGAGCCCGCTGGGCGGGCTCAACAAGGTCAATCAAGGGAAAATACAGTGGGTTGGCCACAACTCAATGGAGGTGGGGCTACAACCCAAAAAGTGGGAGTCCCGCCTCCTGCTCGCCTCCATTGATAAAATCCAGCCCTATAACTCTATGTCTAAATCAGAGCACTAAGAGCTGATTGTATCAGCAATTTGAGATATTCCAAACAATGGGAAGAGGTGCCCGCAATGTTCCACGGTCTGAATCTATGCAGCCCTTCAAGGCAAAAAGCTTTGATACCCCTGTACTATGGTACTTACTAAAGGATCGAAGTGATATCTAATGGCACAACAGAGATTCAACACAAGGGGCCGATTTTAATGCCATGGTGGAAGTTGAACGGGTGGGTAGTTAGAATTGCCTAGAATTACCCGCCCTGGATCCTTTTTATTATATATGCATTTCTGGTCCCATGACGTCATGGGGACCCAACGGCAACTTTAACCGGACGCCCTGAACGGGAAGCCGCAGTGACGTTCCCGCCAGCTGGAGGCAGCGAGGAGAGAGGATCAGGGCCAGAGAGGTCCAAGCAGCTAAGTTTTTTTTCTTCCTTTTGTGGGTCGCGAGGGACAGGATGGCTCCTCCAGGCCCCACAAGGAAAGCTTAGTCCACCCCTGCCACGGAGACACCCTCCCTTCCCGATCATGAGACCCCCTGCGAGACATCCCATTGTGGAGCTCTGTCACTTGCCGCCCAGAGTGCTGGATGGGATTTAAATGAGACCCAGGAGTTAAAGCAGACCCGGGCCCCTCATTTCTACAGCAATGTGCGAGATTCTAACTCACAATGCTACCCACTCGCCCAAAACCCACCTGCGGTTAAAAACTGAGGTAGAAGAGTCGGCTAAGCTTAGCCCAGGGCATCGGTGAGGGTGGTAAAACTGAACTTTTGGTTAGGTAAAGGAAAATTGGCCTAAGCCCCCGTTCCTTGTCACATCACGTTACTGCTGTGTGTGTGGACATCAGATGAGGGGAGAAGCGAGCTCTGCTGTGTCCCACTCCTCACTCCTGTAGCTGAATAGCCTGCCACCTTGCACTGCCATGGCTCACACAGGAGGAATGTCCATGCGACTGACATCCGCCAGCACCCGCCACCATGGCACCAGCCCCAGCAAAAATGCCAATCCTTTCAGGGCAGGGAAGGGAGGGAAGCAAACTATCACAACAGAGAGACGATTGAAAAAGGCCAGAAGATTGCAGTTGCGTCTGTTTGAAGGTATATGCTATCAATGTCTTGCTTACAGCTGAGCCAAGCCATAAGCAATGCCTCTGATGACCAGGAATGCCCTGTGTGACAATTCATCAGCTCACCCAAATATTTGAGCCATTTCTCATGCAACGTCAAAAGAAAATCCTGCAGGAAGCGAAGAGAATGCAATTAACATCGAATGTATCCGGGCTGCCACTTAGCTCGGACTATTCTCTGGCGTGAGGCCACATGTTTGGGATACATGAAACAAAGAGATAATTTTAACATTGAACAGCTAAAGAGATGAATTACCAGGAACGACAATTCACTATTCATGTTCCATACTGCAGTGGGCCACATTGCACAAAAGGCATCTCTGTTTCCCCTTGTGCTTCTCACTTTTATTAATAAATAACAATACTAGACAAGAGGTTTTAAAAATGGAATATTAACACCAGTTGGGGATATCTACATTCTGTTTTAGAAGTGTCTTGGGAACTCACTGCATATATAGACCTTGATCTGGACAAATATCCATTGTGACTCTCTTTGACTTTGATTCTCCCATGTTGTTAAGCACTGCTCCGATTCTGTGGAAATTTGCTCATACTGAAAAGTTGCTAAACCTTTTTCCCCTCCCAAATCTTCTTTCCTTTTCTATCGGTCCCCCCTTCCTGAAGTCAGCGAGACTAGAATATGGTTGCCAGCCCCTCCAGTATCTGACTCCAGTGGCCATTCTCATGATGTGAGTCCAGAAAGTGACTGTCAATTGACTATTTCACCGTGAAAGCATTTATATAGCGCCCTTCACAACCACCGGACGTCTCAAAGCGCTTTACAGCCAATGGAGTACTATTTTGAAGTGTAGTCACTGTTGTAATGTAGGAAACGCAGCAACCAATATGCGCACAGCAAGCTCCCACAAACAGCAATGTGACAATGACCAGATAATCTGTTTTAGTGATATTGATTGAGGGATAAATATTGGCCCCAGGACACTGGGGACAACTCCCCTGTTCTTCTTCGAAATAGTGTCATGGGATCTTTTACGTCCACCTGAGAGAGAACAGACGGGGCCTCGGTTTAATGTTGCATCTGAAAGACGGCGACTCAGACAGTGCAGCACTCCCTCAGCACCGCACTGGGAGTGTCAGCCTCAAATATTTGTGCTCAAGTCTCTGGAGTGGGACTTCGAACCCACAACCTTCTGACTCAGGAGTGAGGGTACGACCCACTGAGGCACAGCTGACGTGAAGCCAGGGAGGGCAAAGCCTGCCCTTGTCCTCAAACCAAAGCCATACAATGTGCCTTTACCAGCGGAGCTCACTGAGCAGAAATCAGGAGCGGGAAACCTGACTGAACTTTCTCCTCTCCGAGGACACCGATTCTACTTTTAGAATTCCCACCATTTCCCTGGCTGAGATCCGCTAACAGCGCAAACTAGGGATGGAAGGCAGGAATGTAAATGACCTATTACCACACCGTGTGACGCTCCTACCCACTGAACATTCATTATTTAATGTACAGTCCAGTTGCAGCTATACACATACACACACCACCGTGGGAAATCCCAGCGAATACTGTAAACGTAGAACAATGGGAGGGAGGATGTGACGACAAGACAGTAATCAAGGGGTTTAAGGGATGCCACAAATCATGAAAACAAATCTGACTGAACCTCAGCTGTCAGTCTCCCGACCACATGCGTTTTTTCGCGTCGTTTTATAGCGTCAGGTTGGTTAGTTGCTAGGACACTCATCCGAGTCAGAAGATTATGGGGTTGAATCCCAATTTCAGGATTAGAGAATATAAACCGGGCCGAATTTCAGTGTAGTGCTAAGGAAGTGTTACATTGCTGTCGTTCTTAAAATAACAGGGCTACGTTTCATCTCCATTATGCTCGGAAATTAATTGCGGACAAGGTTTAATGGAGCACTGATTGGGGTGGAAATCAGCTCCACGTGATTGCCGCCTAGTTCTTCCCCGACGCAAGTTTCCAGCCAAGACTGAGGTTGGTGGCTGATGGAAGCTGCTGTCTGAAGCGGAGAGGAGCTTGCAGACAATTTGTAAAAGGGAGAATGGAATTCTCTGCGCAATTGCCTGGCATGTTAGATGCCACGTTGAACCCGTGCTGGAAATCTCTCCCTCCACCCCGCTCCCTCATGTGTCAGCCGTAACACTCTCGCCTCTGAGTCAGGGGGTTGTGGGTTCAAGTCCCACTCCAGAGACTTGAGCAAAAAAATCTAGGCTGACACTCCAGTGCAGTGCTGAGGGAGTGCTGCACTGTTGGAGGTGCCGTCTTTCCAATGAGACGTTAAACCGAGGCCCCGTCTGCTCACTCAGGTGGATGTAAAAGATCCCATGGCACTATTTTGAAGAAGAGGTGGGGAGTTATCCCCAGTGTCCTGGCCAATATTTATCCCTCAATCAACATCGGGTCATTATCACGTTGCTGTTTGTGGGAGCTTGCTGTGCGCAAACTGGCTGCCGCGTTTCCTACATTACAACAGTGACTCCACTTCAAAAAGTACGTCATTGGCTATAAAGCGCTTTGGGGTGTCCAGTGGTCGTGAAAGGCGCTATAGAAATGCAGGTCCTTTCATTCTTTTTCTCCCCGCCTCACTATAATTATTGGAGCCTATTTATGTGTTGGGAAGAATTGGACCCATGGAATGCTGCCAGACAGATCAGAGATCCTGAGGTGTTCTGCATCCTTCAACCAGCAACCACACACCTGAATCTCCAGACAGGGCTGCAAATACTTCACTTCGGCAGATATAGTGCTGATAGACGCTTTTCTTATCCCCAAAAGAAAGCTGAGCGAGCAGACCCCTACTGGCTACGCTGCAGTCTGTGTGAATGCCTGAATAACCATTACGTTAGATGGCTCTTCAGAAGCATGCCAGTCACAGCACGTCACGCTTCATCTAGTGCTGAGTGAAAGGCGGCATGTCAGAGTGATCAAGAGCTAGTGCTGTCTGATGTCTGCACCCACGGAACATTGATTCAGGCCTCACCACACCCACCTGGCAACAGCAAAGTGGAACCATCTTCTCCGAGTCTGGGTTAGCAGAAATGCAGAGCCGTACCCCGAGTTGTAAAAAGACCCCCGCGGCAGAGGGTTTGCTACATGCTGGCACAGTAATGGTTAGTCAGGACTTGATAGTTGGCTGCGCCTTCTGTAGGCATATTGCAGTGCTAACCTCCGCAAATGGTGCTGTGGAGCTGAACAGAAGGCAAACCTCCTTGAAAACATCTCATGCCGTGTCGCCTCAACCTCAGCAGCCATCAAACTGGGAGGCGTGTTCTGGGCTCCTCTGTCTTTAGACTCATACCAACACCAAAAGTGCCCTTTCCCTTCAAGTCTGTCTACCAGTTCCTAAACCCTTGCCCCTTCCATTGCTCAGTTGGTAGCACTCTTGGCTCGGGGTCAGAAGGTTGTGGGTTCAAGGCCCACTCCAGGGACTTGAGCACAAAAATCTAGGCTGACACTCCAGTGAAGTACTGAGGGAGTGCTGCACTGTCAGAGGTGCCGTCTTTTGGATGAGATGTTAAACCGAGGCCCCGTCTGCTCTCTCAGGTGGACGCAAAAGATCCCATGGCCACTATTTCGATGAAGAGCAGTGGAGTTATCCCCGGTGTCCAGGCCAATATTTATCCCTCACTCAACATTAATAAAACAGATTATCTGGTCATTATCACACTGCTGTTTGTGGGAGCTTGCTGTGCGCACTTCCTACATTACAACACTGACTACACTTCAAAAAGTACTTCATTGGCTGTAAAGCGCTTTGGGACGTCTGGTGGTTGTGCAAGGCGCTATATAAATGCAAGTCTTTCTTTCTTTAATGGATTGAGATGCCGTTTGAGGTTCTCCAAAGGCTTTCTGAACTTTTGCCCCCGATATTGTCACACACTCCTTTAATTGGTGTAATGCTTTAAATTTGACTCACGCGCAATTTTCCTTTTTTAACCAGTGGTGTACTTCCTGGACCCAACCGAATATGTTGTGAATAATTATGCAAATAAGCGCAGAACAGAAATTTGAGTGCTGTTAGCCCTTGACCTCTCAGGTGGGGATCTGCAGCAGTTTTAATCCATTTAGAATGAAAATCTCACTGAGATGTTAAAGATCGGGCTGGGTGGCGGGGGGGGTGTGGGGGTCGGGGGGGTGGTTGGTGGGTGGGGGGGGTGGTGGGCGGGGGTGGGGGGTGGGCGGGGGTGGGGGGTGGGCGGGGGGGGTGGTGGGCGGGGTGGTGGGCGGGTGGCGGGCGGGTGGGTGGCTGGGGTGGTGGGCGGGGGGCGAGGGGGTGGTGGGTGGGGGGTGTGGCGGGGGGTGGGGGTGTGGCGGGGGTGTGGCGGGGGGTGGGGGTGTGGCGGGGGGGTGGTGGGTGGGGGGGTGGGGGGGTGGTGGGTGGGTGGGGGGGGGGTGGTGGGCGGGGGGGGGTGGGTGGGGTGGGTGGGTGGTGGGTGGTGTGTTGTGGGCGGTGTGTTGTGGAGTCACTTTCTCCGCCCATTGTACGACACCCCCGATCTACAGTTCTATTGAAGTCAATGGGACTGAATATCGGGTGGGCAGATAACTGGCGGCAGACGCAATACCGCCCGTATTTGCATCCCCCGCCCAAGTAACATCTCACCCCCACGGTATCCGGTCCACCACTGCCTCAACCTACCCAGCAAAAACAGATTCATTGCTCATCCATCTCGCTGCTGGCTCTGGAATCTGGCTCTGCACAAAATGACTGCAGCATTTGCAAACATTACAATGACTAGGCCTCAAAGTCATTTGTTATATGCAAAGTGCTCTGAGGAATTTCAGAGAGACACAATAAGGCATTCTATAAATGCAAATGTTCCTTTATTGATATGAATTTATAGATTTTGGCGATTTTCTTTCAATCTTTACCCTCATGAGAGATGTTAGTATTGGAGAATAATACCTATTTCTGCCAATGGTGCCCAATGTTGTTTTTTATTTGTTCCTGGGATGTGGGCATCGCTGGCAAGGCCAGCATTTATTGTCCATCCCTAATTGCCCTTGAGAAGGTAGTGGTGAGCTGCCTTCTTGAACCGCTGCAGTCCGTGTGGTGAAGGTGCTCCCACAGTGCTGTTAGGGAGGGAGTTCCAGGATTTTGACCCAGCGACGATGAAGGATCGGCGATATACTTCCAAGTCAGGATGATGTGCGACTTGGAGGGGAACTTGGAGGTGATGGTGTTCCCATGTGCCTGCTGCCCTTGTCCTTCTAAGTGGTAAACTCTTCTGTCTCAACAAAGGGTTTCAACATTAACCTCAAAAGTGCACCCCAGTGTCACCAGTGTGACATTCTATTTCTCACATCACCTTCTCTAAGGAGAGTGATAATTTATGCTGAATTTGGGGCTTTTTTCCCCTTCCCTTTGTTCCCCTCCTCTGAAGCCAGAAACTCAGGCTGGAGTCTCGGTCTGCCGGCATCTCGGTGAAGTAGCAAGTTTTCAAAGTGTAAGCAGAGCTAGTGATAGCTGCCCGGCTATTTCACTAAGGAGGGCATCGCAGTCGAGCCTGACCCTCACCTAACGTGCGAATATATCATGCCTGCCATCAGGGGTTAGTGGACAGTGAATGGGAACAGTGGGGTGCTTTCTCACATCCCTAGCGCATTGGGCACTGACATCAACTGGAGTCTCCCCACTTCTGCTCTGGTTAAGTTTGTTCAGAACTGACCGAGAATCAAAGCTACAATCTCCCTGATCTGTATTCAGTGCGCTACTTACTGAGCTGACGGCAGATTATAAGGAACATAAAAGCGGATTGTAAAAGCTTCTACAAGTATGTAAAAAGAAAAAGATTAGTGAAGACAAATGTAGGTCCCTTGCAGTCAGAAACGGGAGAATTTATAATGGGGAACAAGGAAATGGCTGAGCAATTAAACAAATACTTTGGTTCTGTCTTCACGGAAGAGGACACAAATAACTTCCGAGAAATGCTAGGGAACCAAGGGTCTAGTGAGAAGGAGGAATTAAAGGAAATTAGTATTCGTAAAAAAATAGTGCTGGAGAAATTAATGGGACTGAAAGCTACTAAATCCCCAGGGCCTGATAATCTGCATCCCAGAGTACTAAAAGAGGTAGCCATGGAAATAGTGGATGCATTGGTTGTCATCTTCCATAATCTATAGATTATGGAACAGTTCCTGCAGATTGGAGGGTGGCAAATGTAACCCCACTATTTAAAAAAGGAGGGAGAGAGAAAACAGGGAACTACAGACCAGTTAGCCTAATATCAGTAGTAGGGAAAATGCTAGAGTCTATTATAAAGGATGTGATAACAGGACACTTAGAAAATATCAACGGGATTAGACAAAGTCAACATGGATTTATGAAAGGGAAATCGTGTTTGACAAACCTACTGGAGTTTTTTGAGGATGTAACTGATAGAATAGATAAGGGAGTACCAGTGAATGTGGTGTATTTGGATTTTCAGAAGGCCTTTGATAAAGTCCCACATAAGAGGTTAGTGTGCAAAATTAAAGCACATGGGATTGGGGGTAATATACTGGATGGATTGAAAATTGGTTAACAGACAGGAAACAGAGAGTAGGAATAAATGGGTCTTTTTTGGGGTGGCAGGCGGTGACTAGTGGGGTACCGCAGGGATCAGTGCTTGGGCCCCAGCTATTCACAATATATATCAATGATTTGGATGAGGGAACCAAATGTAATACTTCCAAGTTTGCTGACGACATGAAACTAGGTGGGATTGTGAGTTGTGAGGAGATTGCAAAGAGGCTTCAAGGCGATTTAGACAAGTTGAGTGAGTGGGCAAATACATGGCAGATGCAGTATAACGTGGATAAATGTGAAGTTATCCACTTCGGTAGGAAAAACAGAAAGGTAGAGTATTATTTAAATGGTGGTCGATTGGGAAATGTTGATGTACAAAGGGACCTGGGTGTCCTTGTAGACCAGTCACTGAAAGCAAACATGCAGGTGCAGCAAGCAGTTAGGAAGGCAAATGGTATGTTGGCTTTCATTGCAAGAGGATTTGAGTACAGGAGCAAGGATGTCTTACTACTGTTATACAGGGCCTTGGTGAGACCACACCTGGAGTACTGTGTGCAGCTTTGGTCTCCTTACCTAAGAAAGGATATACTTGCCATAGAGGGAGTGCAGCAAAGGTTCACCAGACTGATTCCTGGGATGGCAGGACTGTTGTATGAGGAGAGATTGGGTCGACTAGGCCTGTATTCACTAGAGTTTAGAAGAATGAGAGGGGATCTCATTGAAATGTATAAAATTCTGACAGGGCTAGACAGACTGGATGCAGGGAGGATGTTTCCCCTGGCTGGGTGGTCTAGAACGAGGGGTCACAGTCTCAGGATACGGGATAGGACATTTAGGACTGAGATGAGGAGAAATTTCTTCACTCAGAGGGTGGTGAACCTGTGGAATTCTCTGCCACAGAAGGCTGTGGAGGCCAAGTCACTGAATATATTTAAGAAGGAGATAGATAGATTTCTAGACACAAAAGGCATCAAGGGGTATGGGGAGAGAGCAGGAATATGGTATTGAGATAGAGGATCAGCCATGATCATATTGAATGGCGGAGCAGGCTCGAAGGGCCGAATGGCCGACTCCTGCTCCTATTTTTCTATGTTTCGATGTTCTATGTCTATTTTAGGAACATAGTATTGTAACAGGAGGAGGCCATTCAGCCCCTCGAGTCTGTTCCGCCATTGAATGAGATCATGGCTGATCTGCGGCCTAACTCCATATACCCGCCTTTGGCCCATATCCCTCAATACCTTTTGGGGTATTTTTACGCTGTGATCTAACATCTGCTTGGAAGTGGTTGGGACCGCTCAAAGTAATATCATGTAGGACCCTTACGATAAGCCGACTGCACCACCTCGTCCCCACCATGTGCTTTTTAGTCACCCACTAATCCTTAATGTACTGGTCATGTAATTTCTTTTACCGACAACATGGCATCCTTATTTATGTACAGGATCAAGCAGTAAGTCACACATCATAAAAAAAGAACCTTCATATGGATTTGCATTGCAATATGCTTAATCCCAGCTATCTGTCCTCTTTGTTACCCTGTCCATCATGCATTGGAACAGCTAATGGTGCAGTGTCTCTGAATATAATCTTATCCAAAGTGACAAGCTATAAAATGCTTAAATATGTACACCCCCCTATTGCCAATATTGTCAGGCCATAGGTATGCAATGACTTTACTGGTAGAATTAGGCTATAATTGCAGCTGTACTCAGCCTGGCCAGGCAGATGGAGCATATATTTTTTTCCTTCACCGTCTAAATTAATGGGATGACAGACTTCAGCTTGGCGTCCGTTTGCTCTGTAGGATTTATTGTGCGCTAAAACCCAATACAGAAACAAAACATACTGGGTAAACCCTTCCAACGTGTATACCCAGAGTCAACTCATTACGGAAACTCTGAGCTCACCCTCTCCCACTGTCGGCTTCACACCCAGGACAGTGTAAAAGCTGCCAGTCACTGTGGAATCCCCATCCTGCCCAGCCTTATCCTTGCCTCGAAACAGAGATGCTAATTGGATGGCATCTACAGCAAGTGAAATCTTTTGCATCTTCCACTTCTTACAGATGCAAAGGGCACATCCAGCCCATTAACCGTAATGAGAGGTGGCCCCATGGTGAGTTATGTAACAGACAGCAGTGAAGTCATTACCTCGAGCGTGTTACCAGGCACGGGCTCGCTATCTGTGCTGGGCTTAATTAACCCTTTGAGGATTCCAGTGATGTTTGTGAAAGAGAGGTGCAGCTCAGTGAACTCTCTTAAAGCTATATTCATTAATTTAATGAAGACATGTTGCGCTCATCAAGACAAACAATCTCAATGTTAAGGAACAAAACATTTGCACACATCACAGGCGACAGCGAACGTGATGGCAACTGCCCATTACTACCCCAATGGTGCGCCAACCAATGTTCCCTTTAATTTCTTTCTGGGCCGCCTGGCCCGTTCAAAACTTGTGCACGCGCGGTTTTTCTAATTAAAAGCCAGCTCATCGGCTGGGCGGGACCCGCAGAGCGCTGCGCGGTTTAAAGGGAACATTGGTGGCAACCCCGTTAAAATGCCCAGTTCCCCCATGTTTTTTTTTGGTGCCGATTTTCTCCCTTTCTCCTCTCCTTGAAGTCGTGGATTCTTTTGGGGGGGGGGGGGGTTCGGTTCACAGTGGATGCCAGGCATGCACACTCGCCAGCCGGAGCCTCTGGTTAGCGATCAAACGCAGGGTCACCGGTTCATGCTACCCTTCCCAGCCCAGAGACACGGAAATCAACTGCAGCATCTCTACCGCTGCCCCGTTCAAAGCTGCTAACTCAACGCAGACCGAGCTTTGAACGGAGGAGCTTCTGGTCTGTGTGCCTAAGTCACGCATTGACTTCATCAACTGGGAAGCACGTCTGTCCCTCTTTTATCAACAGAGTTTTGCAGGATTTCCTTTTCAAACATCTTTAAATAAAGAAAAACAACCTGTAATGTACAATCAGTAAAAGGATGTGCAGTCCTTAGAGATTTACTGTCAGAGCTTTCAAATCCATAAACAGCCACCTCAACAAAACACAGCCTACGGCTTCAGGCATCTCTCATCAGGAATTCCTTGCTTGGAAGCAGGAAATTCCTATTTATAAACATTCATTATGAACAGCACTGGTACTATGCTGGGAAATTAGTAGCAAAGATGGTGATTAAAAAGCAGGAATTTGCCGTGCTTTGCCCTCCCTCAACATTTCCCACCGAGCTACTTCTGCCTTTACTGTTCCTGTAGTGGCTGGAAATCCCAGTTCCGTTAGGTTGCTGGTTCAAGGCTCCACCAACAGTTCACTTAATGAGGGCACTGCCTTGAGTGGAATGGAGTCTACAACAACAACTTGTATCTATATAGCGCCTTCAACGTAGCAAAGCGTCCCAAGGCCCTTTGCAGGAGCGATTATCAAACACAATTTGACGCTGAGCCACATAAAGAGATATGAGAACAGCTTGGTCAAAAGCTTGGTCGAAGAGGTAGGTTTTAAGGAGCATCTTAAAGGAGGAAAGAGAGGTAGGGTGACGGAGAGGTTCAGGGAGGGAATTTCAGAGCTTAGGGCCTAGACAGCTGAAGGCACGGCCGCCAATGGTGGAGCGATTATAATCAGAGATGCGCAAGAGGCTAAAGAGCCCGGCACTCAAGAGGAGTGCCGAGCTGACCGATCGCGGCCGGCATCCAGCAGAAGGGAGGCTAGAGGGGGCAGGTGCTAGCAGGAGGCCCAAAAAAATATGGCCGCCCGGCACCTGCCCTTTAATTATCTCCGCCCCGGCCGCAAAAACGCCCCCCTGACCCTGTCGGGCACAGCGTCCGGCGGTAGGTCAGGGGGCACGAGCCAAGTTTTGGCCCGGGCACGAGCGGGGTGCTGCTCACGGTGATGATGTCACGCTGAATTTCGTGGGAGGTGTTGGTGGTGCCACGCCTGGGCGCTAGTTGCTTTGTGCCCCGTTGGCGCCCCCTCGGGCTAATGAGGTGCAAAGCAACCGAATTTTCCCCCCATCACTTGGATGAGATACTAGGGGGGCTTTCTCTGCTGCAGAGAGCCGTAGAGGCTGGGTCATTAAATACATTTAAGGTGGAGATAGACAGATTTTTGCACGATAAGGGAGTGAAGGGTTATGGGGAGCGGGCGGGGAAGTGGCTTTGAGCCCAAGATCAGCCATGATCTTATTGAATGGCGGAGCAGGCTCGAGGGGCCAAGTGGCCTATTCCTGCTCCTATTTCTTATGTTCTTATGTTTCATTGCCCATGGAACTGTACCCCAGCAAAAGTCAGCACCTTCACCGGAGGAGCACAAATTACACAAAAACACACACTCCAGTCAGTACGGTGTGACCAGTTACAGAACAAAGCTCCGAGAGAACAAATATCACATGGGTATTGTGAAGGAGATTCAGTCTTATTCACATACATAAAATACTATGGAAATCTATCAGTCATATAGTCGAAAAGCAACGTATCTGAGAAAGTTGCAGTGAACTTGCATTTCATCGACCATCTTTGATTTTCACACAGATTTCTGTTGTTATGGTGGCAGCTTTATCTTGATCTTGCCCAGTGGGCAGCATAGTGCTTCTTAAAGCTGTATCTCCATTGAGGCTGATTCTTGGTTCTCTCTTGTCTCTTTGGGTTGGTATCAGCATTGGTTTTATTTAGACAGTCCCACATCAGTGGGTAGCACCCTCACCTCTGAGTCAGAAGGTTGTGGGTTCAAGTCCCACTCCAGAGACTTGAGCACATAAATCTAGGCTGACACTCCAGGTGCAGTGCTGAGGGAGTACTGTACTGTCAGAGGTGCCGTCTTTCGGATGAGCTGCTAAACCGAGGCCCTGTCTGCTCTCTCAGGTGGAGGTAAAAGATCCCATGGCCACTATTTTGAAGAAGAGCAGGGGAGTTCTCCCCGGTGTCCTGACCAATATTTATCCCTCAATCAACATAATAAAAACAGATTATCTGGTCATTATCACATTGCAGCTTGTGGGAGCTTGCTGTGCGCAAATTGGCTGCCGCGTTTCCTACAGTACGACAGTGACTACACTCCAAAAAGTACTTCATTGACTGTAAAGCGCTTTGGGATGTCCAGTGGTCGTGAAAGGCGCTATAGAAATGCAAGTCTTTCTTTTTCACCATTGGGAGTTTCCGCTAGCTGCACTCATTTGCGGGTCTTCAGGGCGGCTTTAAAAATTAAGCTGGATCTTTTGGGCGCAAGGACACTAAAAGATACCCTTTAAAAGCTTTTAAATGTGATTTTTGTTTGAATATACAGGTTGAGCGCCCCTAATCCAGGCAACCTCACGACCGAGGCCGAGCCGGTTTTCGAGTTTTCCCGGACTTCGGAACGTGTTTCTGATGTCCGAAGTCTGGAAACGCCCGAGCCCAGGTTGCGATATTTCCGGACTTCGGACATCAGAAACACTTGCCGAGTCCGGAAATGCCTGGGCCCAGGTTGCGCTATTTCCGGTTTTTGGTAAGCCTCCCTCAGGGTGTCCGGATTCCGGAACATTTTACGGATTCCGGACCCCAGCCACCAATCGTCCCGGAGTCCGGATTCCGGAACTCCGGATTTGGGACGCTCAACCTGTACTAAGAAAACTGACCAATGTGCCCCAATATAACTAGAAAATAGTTTTAAATATTTTTAAAAGTGAGTTTCAGTAATTTAAAATCGGGTTGCTCAGGTGGCGGATTGACACTCGAGAAGTGCCGGGCTCTTGGCGCGCTGCCGGCACTCCGCGGGGTGGGGGTGGAGGCAGTTCAGGAGGCCGGGGACAGGAGCGCAGGCGGGTGCTGGCAGGCAACCAGCAACAAAAATGGCTGCCCCGCACCTTGCCTTTAAATAGCGCCTCCCCGGTCGCAGGTAGGCCCCCCTGACCCCGTCGGATATAGCGTCCGGCGGTAAGTCAGGGGGCACTCTTGAAGATTGCGGGCGGGGCGCTGTGCACGGCGATGACATCATCGCTGGCGGCGCAGCACCGCGGGGCGCTACCAGTTAGCGCCGCCGCTAACCTCCCGCTGAATTTAACGGGAGGCATGGGCAGCGCCGCGACCGGGCGCTAGTTGCTTTGCAAGCTGTTGTTCCTTGAGCTTGCATTGAGCTTCGTTGGAACAGTGTAAGAGGCCAAGGACCAAGAGGTCAGAGTGGGAGTGGAGCGGAGAATTAAAGTGACAGGCCCGAGGTCACGCTTACGGACTGAATGGAGGTGTTCCGCAAAGCGGTCACCCAAACTGTGTTTGGCCTGACCTGCTGAGTATTTCCAGCATTTTCTGTTTTTATGTCCCAAAGCACTTTACAGCCAATGAAGTACGTTTGAAGTGTAGTCACTGTTTTAATGTGGGAAACGCAGCAGCCAATTTGCACACAGCAAGCTCCCACAAACAGCAATGTGATAATGACCAGATAATTGTTTTAGTGATGTTGATTGAGGGATAAATATTGGCCAGGACACCTGGGGATAACTCCCCTGCACTTCTTTGAAATAGTGCCATGGGATCTTTTACGTCCACCTGAGAGAGCAGACACCCAAAGTTTAACGTCTCATCCGAAAGACAGCACCTCTGACAGTGCAGCACTCCCTCAGCACTGCACTGGAGTGTCAGCCTAGATTTTTGTGCTCAAGTCTCTGGAGTGGGACTTGAACCCACAACCTTCTGACTCAGAGGCGAGGATGCTACCCACTGATGTGGGACTGTCTAAATGGAAACAATGCTGATACCAACCCAAAGAGACAAGAGAGAACCAAGAAACAGCCTCAATGGAGATACAGCTTTAAAAAGCACTATGCTGCCCACGGGGCAAGATCAATCCTGCAAGATCACGGTTAAGTTTGTACTTCCTGCACTTTCTTTGATCTTCCCATCCAGCAGGAATTGCCAGCAAACTTTAATATCAAACTCCATGAGGTCCTGTTCCACTCATTAACAATACTTATCTTATTGTGGTTTGAGATCCTCTGCTGGGCACAGCCAAGCTCCCACTGAGGCCAGAGGCAAAGACTATTGCAATGAAAGGTTTGGACTTAACTGAACTTGCTTCCAAGCAGCTATTCCTGATAACATGAGCGGGCCATTTAAAACAAATCCAAAGTGTTGCCTGATCTTTATTTGTTTTAACAGCTGGGGTCATGGTGTAGAAACGCATTTGCCCAAATCTTTTTTGATGCTGATTGAATGAATTGTCAGGCGAACGACATAGAGTAAAGAATGTTATTTATATTTCAGAGGTTCTCCAAAAGTACAGTGAGCAAATGCGGTGTTTGGTGTTGAATTGAGCCAAGAAGGCAGGTCCCAGGTTCAATTCCCTGAGTTAGTTGCTCTCAGCCAAGGTGGCATGATGCTACTATTATTAGCCACCGTGCTTCTGGACGAGAGTGGGGAAAATTCGTCCAGGGTTCCTGCTCTTGATCGCTCTCCAGTATCCCTGCTGGAAAGTGCATAGATGTAGGTTTCGGATGAGGGTGGTTAGAACAAGATCAGGTTTGGCTATACTGGCCCCCACTAACAAAAGGCCTGCCAACACATACTGTCTAGCACACAGATCTGAAGAATGCGCACTTGGGTGGGTAATGAACTAGTGGGCAGCTGGCACCTGTTAAACCACAGCCCAGTTTGTGCCAGTGCCTTCAGGAGAGTAGGAGAAAAGACTAAAAGAAATCCAGGACAGGGAGCAATGCAAGTTTACACATTTAATTGGACTTTTTACTATCAATTTTGTCTTGTAAGACAGAAAATCGACAGTTACAAACACGGGGCTAATTCATGGAGTATTCATAACGCTATTCTCAATAGAGTGCACTGCAATTTTCAAAATTAGAATGGGTTAGGGCACTTAGAAAGACTTCCTGATAACTCAATTGGCAATGTTAGTGTCCAGTGTGGAACTGAACCATACAGACCGGGAAAGATCTCAGCTCCTATTCCCAGTCTGTGCCTGAGTTAGCTGTTTTTAGCTGCGGTGACCGCGGCCAAGGGTAGGAAAATCAGCCAGAGTTAACCCCCCTCCTGAGCCCTGCTGGAAGATCAAACGTGGCTGTGCTGCCCCCCGCAGAGGACTCTCAGCTGACACTCACAGTCCAGGCATGCAGATGGGCGCACAGGTGAAGTGGCAGAGGGCACCCGGTGGTTCTGCAGTTGCACCAGAAACAGAAGGTCCTGGGTGGGCAATCTGGTCTGTGCTGAGTTAGTGGCAATGGGAAT
The DNA here is from genome assembly GCA_030390025.1 of Squalus acanthias. Classification (NCBI taxonomy): domain Eukaryota; kingdom Metazoa; phylum Chordata; class Chondrichthyes; order Squaliformes; family Squalidae; genus Squalus; species Squalus acanthias. The sequence goes on along the minus strand of CM059440.1, from coordinate 53,882,753 downwards.
ACTCAGTCGCAGAATGGGTGATGCATTTGCCTACTCATCCATGGGGGGGGAGGGGGGGGGCGGGCCATTGTGGTTTGCTTATCTGAGGAAGGATATACTTGCCTTAGAGTCGGTGCAACGAAGGTTCACTAGATTGATCCCTGAGATGAGAGGGTTGTCCTATGAGGAGAGATTGAGTAGATTGGGCCTATACTGTCTGGAATTTAGAAGAATGAGAGGAGATCTCATTCTTTATAAGATTCTGAGGGGGATTGATAGGGTAGATGCTGAGAGGTTGTTTCCCCTGGTTGGAGAGTCTAGATCTAGGGGGCATAGTCTCAGGATAAGGGGTTGGCCATTTAAGACTGAGATGAGGAGGAATTTCTTCATTGAGAGGGTTGTGAATCTTTGGAATTCTCTACCCCAAAGGGCTGTGGCTGCTGAATCGTTGAATATATTCAAGGCTGAGATCGATAGATTTTTGGACTCTAGAGGAATCAAGGTATATGGAGATCGGGCGGGAAAGTGGAGTTGAGGTAGAAGATCAGCCATGATCTTATTGAATGGCGGACCAGGCTCGAGAGGCCCTATGGCCGACTCCTGCTCCTAATTCTTATGCTCTTATGTTCTTTGTTTAAAAATTTGTAATAATGCACTTCTTCAGTCAAATTTTCATTCACCACTCTTTATTAAAAGGAAACAGTTCTAACTATAAAGTTAAGATTCCTGGGAATAACCTCATTGAGGGATTCAAATAATATCGTTTACTGCCTAACCAGAACTTCAATAGTTCTAAACAGTAACTGAGGGTTTCAATGAGATTATACCTTTATAACCACTCCCAAACATCTAAAAACGTGTATGAACAAAATGCGGAGTTTGTATGAGCAGTTTTATCCAATTATCTATCATTCTCTTTTTGCCAGCAGCGAACCCTGCGTTGATGTGTGATAATTCCCACAGTTGAAGGGCTGATGATTATGATCCAAGTTAATCAGTGATAATCCACAGCTGTGTACATCAGCGTTCAGTAGATTCCGTTTTTTTTTGGCCACCTATACTTATCAGCTCTAAAGCAGAGACTGTGGCTCTTGGCCTCCCACATGAGACACTGCAGCGAGCACAGCTTCTTTAGGCAGTCAGGTGCCTGAGACAGTAAATCTTCTGTCTGCCTCATAGGGAGTGTGGTTAGCTTCCCAATGTTTGTTCAATGTGATTGGTCAAAGAAACAGGACCTCTTCCTGGGATATACTTCTCACTGTAACTAGCTGTGGACTATCATTGATAGACTTGCAGTGGTGCACCATCCATCTCTCACTGAGAGAGTCATTATCGCCCTCAGGATCGCCCTATCTGTTATGGCACTGGCGTGTAGGGTTACCTGTGGTCAAATGGGCAGAATCCCAGTGTCGGACCTACCCCTCCATGTCCCCTTAATGAGCCAGCCTAGCTGGTCAATTATTAACATATTAACTCAGGTTACGGAACCCACCACAAATATCAATTTGGTTCCCATTGCACCTCACCTTGGAGCAACTTGATCCCAAAAAGACCCCACTTACCTCCCAAGGAAGACCGTTGTTAGACAATTGACAAACACACAGTGATATTGAGCACAATAAAACAACAACTTGCATTTATATAGCGCCTTTCACAGAGTAAAACATCCCAAGGCGTTTCACAGAAGTGTTACCAAACAAAACACCGAGCCACATAAAGAGATATTAGGACAGATGGCCAAAAGCTTGGTCAAAGAGGTAGGTTTTAAGGAGCGTCTTAAAAGAGGAGAGAGAGGTAGAGAGGCGGAGAGGTTTAGGCAGGGAATTCCAGAGCTTAGGGCCTAGGCAGCTGAAGGCACGGCCGCCAATGATGGCGCATTGAATATCGGGGATGCTCAAGTGGCCAGAATTGGAGGAGCGCAGATATCTCGGGGGTGCTGGAGGAGGTTACAGAGATAGGGAGGGGCGAGGCCATGGAGGGATTTGAAAACAAGGATAAGAATTTTAAAACTGACGTATTGCCAGACCGGATGCCAGTGTAAGTCAGCGAGCACAGGGGTGATGGGTGAACGGGACTTGGTGCGAGTTAGGGTACGGCCAGCAGAGTTTTGGATGAGCTCAAGTTTACGGACGGTGCACGGTGAGAGGTCAGCCAGGAGAGCATTGAAGTCTGGAGATAAGAAAGACATGGATGAGGGTTTCAAGCAGAAGACGAGCTGAGGCAGGGATGGAGACGGGCGATGTTGTGGAGGTGGAAGCAGGCGGTCTTGGCGAGAGAGAGGATATGGGGTCGGAAGCTCAGCTCGGGGTCAAATAGGAAGTGTGAACAGTTACAATCACACACATGAGATTGACATCTATCAAATGGAAGCCAGTTGTGCCACACATGCTAATATTTCAGTTGTTGCAAACAGGTTACTAGTTTGAGGAGTACTGATTGTACTAGAGATAACTGGAACATGGAGCACACTGTACCCTGTGTCTGTGAGCTTCCAGCAATGAATGTTTCCCACAGCTGGACTCTGAAATATACTGGAATACACTGTAAACCTCCTATACCTAACCTAACCTTCTGGGCACCACACCTTAGGAAGGATATATTAACCTTGGAGGGAGTGCAGCGTAGGTTTACCAGAATGATACCTGGACTCCAAGGGTTAACTTACGAGGAGAGATTACACAAACTAGGGTTGTATTCCCTGGAATTTAGAAGGTTAAGGGGTGATTTGATCAAAGTTTTCAAGATATTAAGGGGAACAGAAAGGGTAGATAGAGAGAAACTATTTCCGCTGGTTGGGGATTCTAGGATTGGGGGCATTGTCTAAAAATTAGAGCCAGACCTTTCAGGAGTGAAGTTAGGAAACACTTCTACACACAAAGGGTGGTAGAAGTTTGGAACTCTCTTCCACAAACGGCAATTGATGCTCGATCAATTGTTAATTTTAAATCGGAGATTGAGAGCATTTTGTTAACCAAAGGATATTAAGGGATACGTGGCAAAGGCGGGTATATGGAGTTCGGTCACAGATCAGCCATGATCTCACTGAATGGCGGAACAGCTCGAGGGGCTAATGGCCTCCGCCTGTTCCTATATTTCTATGCGCTAGTGTGAATTTTCAATCACTTCTTTTCCCACAAGTATGTAATTAGGACCTTTTACAAGCTACAATCCATTGTTTAAGTAAACCGTTTTCTCAGGGAGAGAATTTTCGGCCTGCAAAGAAGCCAACTGAGATGTTTGGCTTCCAAACCTTTTCGTGTGTTTTAGATAATATGAAAACCGTCCTGTTCTAAACTAGTTCCGTTCCTTTAATCAATGTAAACAGGAAAATTAGTGATGTATTCATACTAATTACTGAAGATTCTTCCCTCATTCCTCTTACTTCCCCACATCCCTTGAGTCTGGAGAGTAGGATGGTCTAGATGTAGATTTTCATGCTTTCTGTCAATTCTGTTCCATGATTGGGTTGTTGGAGGTTCAACTGAACTAAGAAAGGAGAAGAGGGGAGAAATTAAGGTTCCATGTGGTATTTCTCCCAATAGATCAGCCGCAAACTGATAAAACTCCCCTACTGAAGCAAGAAAATGCTAAATAATGTAGGATACAAACTCTGAAGCCAAGGGCTCTTTGCTTTAGCAACGAGCCATCATTTGTGGCCAAAGCCTCCCCTAATAGTAGCTCTGTATATTGAACAGTTGTCTTATTTCCTAGCACCTTCTCAGCTCTCCTGCAAACCTAATCCTAACCTTTCTCACTATTAACTTCCATACAACGATACAGGAGGTAGATCAAATAACAGGGGAAAAAAGCAAGACTTGCATTTCCAGAGCGCCTTTCACAACCTCAGGATGTCCCAAAGCGCTTCACAGCCAATGAAGTACTTTTTGAAGTGTAGTCACTGTTGCAATGTAGGAAACACGGCAGCCAATTTGCGCACAGCAAGATCCCACAAACAGCAATGTGATAATGACCAGATAATCTGTTTTTAGTGATGCTGATTGAGGGATAAATATTGGCCAGGATGTCGGGGATAACTCCCCTGCTCTTCTTTGAAATAGTGCCATGGAATCTTTTACGTCCACCTGAGAGGGCAGACGGGGCCTCGGTTTAACGTCTCATCCGAAAGATGGCACCTCCGGCAGTGCAGCACTCCCTCAGCTTAGATTTTTGTACTCAAGCCTCTGAAGTGGGACTATGAACCTATGACCTTGTCTGACTCAGAGGCGAGGGTGTTACCAACTGAGCCACAACTGACACACATCCTATCTGCTGCCAAAATAAATGTCTGAGCTACATCACTGAACCAGAGCTGTTACACCAGTTCCCAGTGTACAATATCATTCTAAAATTACATTCTAATAAGAATGTAAACTGTAATATTAATATTTAATAATTTACTGCATTTACACAATGAAAAGGTTGCTCTAGTGCAAGGCTCTAGGAAGATGGTCTGGATTGTATACAACAACAATAACAATGTGCATTTATATAATCATCTTTGACGTGGAGTAATGTTCCATGGCCTTTCACAGAGACGTCATCGGGCAAAAATGGATGCCGAGCCAAAGTAGGAGATATTAGAAGGGGTGACTAAAAGCTTGGTCAAAGAGGTGGGTTTTAAGAAGGGTCGTAAAGGAGGAGAGGGAGGCGGAGAGGCGGATGAGTTTACGGAAGGAACTCCAGGGCGTGGGGCCTAGGAGGCTGAAGACACAGGCACCAGTGATGGACCAAATGGAGGGGAGGTGTGTGAGAGCCCACAGTCCGAGGAAGAGAGAGTTGTGAGGGGGTTGTAGGGCTGGAGGAGGTTGTACAGATAGGGTGAGCTGCAGGGATTTAAACATAAGGATGAGAGTTTTCATTTGAAGGCACTGGGGGAGTAGGAGAGGGAGCCAATGTAGGTCAGCAATGGGTAAGTGGAACTTGGCGCAGGATAGGATACGGCCCTTTTTCCCTCCTGTGCAACATCCACCATTTTGTACTGGTCCTTGTTAGGCGATCTGAGACCTCTTCCTGAACAGGAGAGGCATTACAGAGATGCTATTTGTTGTTGTGTTGTCACCAGCAGAAGAGAGCCAGATTTAGCCGTGTAAACAGGGTGAGCTGGTGAGACATGACCTGACCTGAACAAGTGCCTGAAGTTCCTCGCAATAATTTTTTTTCAGATCCATGAGGGAGGCGTCTACAATGAAGTGGAGGCTTAATTTTGTCGCTGTGTTACATCTATTGTGCCTTGAAAACATGCAGTCATGTGACTTTATCCGGGTGCAAAGGCCAGTTTCCGTTGCATTTTGAGGGCAAACTATTCTTGGTTTTCTCAAAAAGCCTTCCGTGTAAAATAACAACCTTTTAAAACAGGCCACGTAAAGATATCAGTACTTGCTGTTTGCTTACTTGTTTGGTTAATGTTGTTGGGGTGAGGCAGCCTGTGACACTAGCTGGCTGTTGTTCCAATAAAAAAAACAGATTACTGGTGTTTGCGCAGATGGGAGGAGTCAATAGAATGTAATGTGTATTAAGCTCCTGTATTTACTTGTGCATCTGAATCCAGGCCAATTACCTTTTCATTGTCGGCGAGATGAGAAAAGCACAACAGTGCCACAAATAAATGACTTCACCTGACGAAGGAGCAGCGCTCCGAAAGCTTGTGATTTAAAATAAAGCTGTTGGACTATAACCTGGTGTTGTGCGACTTCTCACTTTTGTCCACCCCAGTCCAACACCGGCATCTCCGCATCATGACAAATAAATTAAATCGGTTTGGAATAGATTAGGAATGTTATTATTTTGAGATTCAAATTTATATGTTAGAAGTGGGTCGCAGAAATGGCTCTGCAGGTTCTAAAGTGGGGTGCGTCCCCACAACATTGATTCCTCTGTTCTCTCCAGATATGCTGACTGGCCGGCTGAGTGTTTCCAGCATTATTCTGCTTTTTGTTTCAGATTTTCTGCATCTCTGCAGTATTTTTTTTTTCCACTGGTTCCGCCGTGTTTTCAGGAACTCCCATGCCTTGTTTACTTTCTGGGCGGTTCCTACAGCACCGGGTCCACGGTTAAACTGCGCATGCACGCACCTCTGCTCCACAGTTCTTTTTAAAGACGTTGGTTGTGACTTTTTGCCAACAGCCACTACTTTACCCAATGGTTGGTAAAGGTGTGTGCAAGCCAGCAGGAGTGAAATCACGTTGCTGCTCTCTATGTGCAGGTGGTTCAGCCACTCAGTCCTCTGTAGCCAAAGAAAGAAAGACTTGCATCTCTATAGCGCCTTTCACAACCACCAGACGTCCCAAAGCGCTTTGTAGCCAATGAAGTACTTTTTGAAGTGTAGTTACTGTTGTAATGTAGGAAACGCGGCAACCAATTTGCGCACAGCAAGCTCCCACAAACAGCAATGTGGTAATGACCAGATAATCTGTTTTTTGTTATGTTGATTGAGGGATAAATATTGACCAGGACACTGGGGATAACTCCCCTGCTCTTCTTCGAAATAGTGCCATGGGATCTTTTTTGTCCACCTGAGAGAGCAGACGGGGCCTCGGTTTAACGTCTCATTTGAAAGACGGCACCTCCAACAGTGCAGCACTCCCTCAGCACTGCACTGGAGTGTCAGCCTAGATTTTTGTGCTCAAATCTATGGAGTGGGACTCTGAACCCACAACTATTCTGACTCAGAAGGCAAAGGTGCTACCCACAGAGCCATGGCTGACACACAGCTGGTTTACTTTGCCAACAGCTTTAGCCTGTTGTCAATGGCAAATTGTTAGAGGGGCCTAGTCTTGTTTCTGGCTCCTTAAATCCACAAGAGCACAAAGATACATTTTGCTTTTACAATTTGTTGAAAGTATTTTGTTTATCCCATTTGAAACACAATCAGTTTGAAAGACAGTTTGGCCTCGATATTAACCCCCGGGAGTGGGTTAAAATATTTTACATGAGGAAGGTGTCCCCAACCCACCATTTCTATGGTGGCGGGTTTCATGTCACGCGAGTGTCCTCATTAACATATTTAAATTAGGCTCCCATAGTGCAATTGGAAACCTGATTAAAATTCAACAGTAGGTTTCCCAGGGGTTGGGAAACCCGGCAGCCAACGGAGGCAGGTGCTGCTGGCTCAAGAAGCCTTTTACAGCTCTCCTTGTAGGCCAGAAGGAGCGTCTGTCGATCGTGGCCACTCTCTCCCCACCGCCCCCACCCCCGCCACCAACCCCCCCCCCCCCCACCTCCGTGACGGCCTCCCTCCCTCCCTCCAGCTCTGACCTCTTGCTCCCACCCTGCTCTGATGTCCGACCTCCTCCCACCCTTCCCCGCACTCCGCACCCCAGAATCAGTGACAGGTCTGCATCAGCTTTCAACAATAAGCGTGTGATTCAGTAGCCCTATGATGGCTCAGCAAATTTGTCAAGTGGGTAAGCCCTATGAAGTAGGGCAGTCCCATGGCGACCTAGAGTGTTTGATGGGGGAGTGGGGCGGTGGGGGGGAGTGGGTGGGAGGAGAAGGAGTTACAGTTGGGCACAGTGTCCCTGGGGTGGGGAGGAAAGATTGACCAGGATTCCTGTCCTGGTCGCTATCCAACAACCTTGACCAGAAGTGTGCATGTGTGGATATCCGGTGAGGTCAGGAGTGGGCCAAAGTGAAATAGCACAGTCACTATTGACCCGCGCACATTAACAATGGACACTTGGTTAATGGACAAGGTACAGAGGGCATTCAGCACCCCAGCATGAGCCAATGCCTTCAGGAGTGATGGGGACGGAAGGAGGTTTGCCCAGTGGGAAGGGCACTGGCTGACGTGTACCCACCTGAGCAGTACAGAACAGGAGGCGCCCGGTACAATCCGCAATCCGTTTTGTCTGGGGCACGCATGTGCATTCTCAGCGGGAATCACTGGCAAGCGATCAAGGTTTCCTCCTCTTAATCACTACCTAGTAACCTCCTGCTGGGAGTGCGTGTGTGTGTGGGCATTGGGTGAGGATTGAATAAACAGAGTAAGCACTTCAAAGAGGTCCCACCGGTTTTATTTCATACATATCACTTATACTTGAGGAACTCTGCTCATAAGAACATCATTACAGTTACACAACACTGGTGTGAAAGCACTCTGAAGCCAAGACTATATTTTTTTAATTCCACTTCCTTATGAGATTTTGCATTACATCTGGTTAGTATTGACAATGCAGTGCTCCAATGGACTCAGTGAGAAAGTGGTGTACAGTTACATTGTGAATAGCTTATTACAGCCTCGATCTCCCTCCCTGACATTCATCAGTCGGTAGTGTTGTATTTTGTAAATAATCAGCCTGCAATCTACTTGTGCAACAGGAGACAAACAATAATGGAGCCCAGAACCCATGAACAGTTAAACCACAACCCAGAACAGGTGGTGCCTTCCCCGAGTGCAGCATTGACACCACAGCGCTCCCTCCGTGTGTGAAATGAATATATTTGCAGCATCTTTTGACATCAGCAATGAAAAGCGTATTTATTTCCTGGCAATTTTTTTTTTCTTCATGAATGTAGTCAGCTAAAAACTTGTTACAAATACTTTTCACAACTATTTTAAAAATACCGACAGTTTTATTAAAACCCGACTTTTACTGAGATGCAAAATTCAACGTCAGCCTTGCTGGTGTCTCAGTGAGATCTTGCTGAGCGTAAATTGGCTGCTGCGTTCCCCACGTTACAACAGTGACCACCAATGTTCCTTTTAAGCTGTGCAGCCGCGCGGCCTCGCAGTGTTCTGGACCTCCCGCGCAGCCGGCTTGCCGTTTTTTCAATGGGGAAAAACTGCGCATGCGCGGTATTTCGAATGGGTCGCACAGCCCCTTAAAGGGGCCGCGCACCCAACAAAAATTAACGGGAACATTGGAACACTTCAAAAACACTTTATTGGCTGTAAAGCGCTTTGGGACATCCTGAGGTTGTGAAAGGCGCTATATAAATGCAAGTCTTGCTTTCTTTCTATGCATTGCTCAGTGTGGAATTTCTTTTTCGTTCCTGGGATGTGGGCGTCGCTGGCAAGGCCAGCATTTATTGCCCATCCCTAGTTGCCCTTGAGAAGGTGGTGGTGAGCCGCTTTCTTGAACCGGTGCAGTCCGTGTGGTGAAGGTGCTCCCACAGTGCTGTTCGGGAGGGAGTTCCAGGATTTTGACCCAGCGACGATGAAGGAACGGCCGATATATTTCCAAGTCAGGATGGTGTGTGCCTTGGAGGGGAACTTGGAGGTGGTGGTGTTCCCATGCGCCTGCTGCCCTTGTCCTTCTAGGCGGTAGAGGTCGCGGGTTTGGGGAGGCGCTGTCGAAGAATTTGAGACAAGTAGGTCAGAAAGATACGTGTTCAATTCCTGCCCTATGCTGAGATGGCCAGATTTCAGCTGGGGACTGCGTGGGCCGCTGGACTGGGGAAGGGTGTACGCAAGCAGCTCGGATTCATGCTTCTGGACATTGTACAGTGACCCCTGCAGGATAGTGCACGTGTGTGAATGCTTGGTGAGGACAGGGTTCAGCTCTGGTGCCTTCTCTGGTCGCACAATCTGCTGACGCTCGGGGGGGGGGGGGCAATTTAACCCAATCCAGCCGTCGGGGAAACTGATGGGATCGGGTGCAACGTTGGATTTTGACTGAGGTTATAATGACCCCTTCACGGTCTGGGCCCACAGGTGTGGAGTGGCCACTTCCACACAGTATGGCCGGAACGGAACCCCAGCGCGAATTAGTGCAGAGAAGCAGAGGAAATTGTGGGCTGTGAGAAGAGAATTCAACTTCTACTGTTATTATTTCTCTGAAACAATAAATAAATAGCTAAACAAAGGAGGGCAAAATACCATACATATGAAGGCCATTTCCCCAGCATCAGACACAAAATGGCAGCTTTACTAAATGAACGTCCAATTAAACTGAAGAACTGTGTGTTCTTTGACAGTACATAGATTATTGTTCAAGGTTGTACAAACATGGTATACAAGGACAGTTTTAGCGTGGGTCATGGTGTATAACATATGCCCAGTATTGGGAACTCAGTATCCAAAACTCGGCTGCCTGTGTCCTAACTCGCCCCAAGTCCCGTTCACCCTTCACCCCTGTGCTCGCTGACCTACATTGGCTCCCGGTTAAGCAGCGCCTCGATTTCAAAATTCTCATCCTTGTTTTCAAATCCCTCCATGGCCTCGCCCCCTCCCTATCTCTCTAATCTCCTCCAGCCCCACAACCCATAAGATATCTGCACTCCTCTAATTCTGTCCTCTTGAGTGTCCCTGATTATAATCGCTCAACCATTGGTGGCCGTGCCTTCTGTTGCCTGGGCCCTAAGCTCGGGAATTCCCTGCCTAAACCCGTCCGCCTCTCTACCTCTCTTTCCTCCTTTAAGACGCTCCTTAAAACCTACCTCTTTGACCAAGCTTTTGGTCACCTGCACCTGCCCTAATTTACCCTTATGTGGCTCGGTGTCAAATTTTTTGTCTTAAAATACTCCTGTGCAGCGCCTTGGGACGTTTTACTACGTTAAAGGCGCCATATAAATACATGTTGTTGTTGTTGTTGTTGTTCGGAGAGCAATGCCATTCTGTGCAATTAAGCCCACTTCAAAAGAAAATTGAAGTGCTTCAGTGAGATTACACCTGAATGGGTTGGCTTTATCTCGCCTGTGTCAAATTTTTGGTCTTAAAATACTCCTGTGCAGCGCCTTGGGATGTTTTACTACGTTAAAGGCGCTATGTAAATACAAGTTGTTGTTGTTGCGGGATTATTCGTGACGTCTGACTGTTGGCTGATACACGCGGGTCCCGTGCTGCCGTTGGATAGCCTCGCACACTGGCTGCACGTATCGAGGAATCGTGATTTCCTGATGTGTATAACTGGCAGACAAGACTCCCAAGCAACAGCACGAACTCTGAACATGAGCCCTACATCAATGTAACAATATCAGATATCACTAACTTGACTCCCTTAATGCCGAGGGTGATATTGCCAAGACAACTATCCACTATTAACAAACCCCCTGACTTTATCTCTGATTTGGTTTACTAAAATGTTGGTATTTTTGGAGTTGAATCAGTTTCTTAGTCACTGGGGATCAGAGGGCACATGTCCATCTACCTATACATTCCTGTGATGACTGTACAGCTTCCTGTCTGCCCCACCCCCACTAGACACTTTAGTATGTGCCTCTTAAAAGAGGCTTTGTTGTCCAATTCTGTGTTGGAAAACATACCAGGCTGCCAACACGAGTCTTGACAAGGACGTATTCAATGACATGGTGACCCCCGTGACATTACCAATCGCATCTGTTCGAACTAAAAACACACACAATGCAAAAGGACCGGCTGCAGCGGATAATGTCTGTCGCAGCGCAAACTCACCTCCAGGGTCTGTCTGGCAGACACTCTGCTGAGCTGCTAGACTAGGCTGTTCCAGAAAATGAGCCGACCTGAAAAACTACCCGGTACAGTGACCACACCCAATCCTGAGCGTTTAATCACCCTTCAAAACATGATTCTCTCATTAAAGAAAGAAAGCCTTGCATCTCGACAGCGCCTTTCACCACCACCGGACGTCCCAAAGCGCTTTACAGCCAATGAAGTACTTTTTGGAGTGGAGTCACTGTTGTAATGTAGGAAACGCGGCAGCCAATTTGCGCACAGCAAGCTCCCACAAACAGCAATGTGATAATGACCAGATAATCGGCTTTAGTGATGTTGATTGAGGAATAAATATTGGCCTAGGACACCGGGGAGAACTCCCCTGCTCTTCTTCGAAATAGTGCCACGGGATCTTTTACATCCACCTGAGAGAGCAGACGGGGCCTCGGTTTAACATCTCAGTCAAAAGACAGCACCTCCGACAGTGCAGCGCTCCCTCAGTACCGCCCCTCCGACAGTGCAGCACTCCCTCAGTACTGCCCCTCCGACAGTGCAGCACTCCCTCAGTACTGTCCCTCCGACAGTGCAGCGCTCCCTCAGTACTGTCCCTCCGACAGTGCAGCACTCCCTCAGCACTGCCCCTCCGACAGTGCAGCGCTCCCTCAGTACTGCCCCTCCGACAGTGCAGCACTCCCTCAGCACTGCCCCTCCGACAGTGCAGCGCTCCCTCAGTACTGCCCCTCCGACAGTGCAGCGCTCCCTCAGCACTGCCCCTCCGACAGTGCAGCGCTCCCTCAGTACTGCCCCTCCGACAGTGCAGCACTCCCTCAGCACTGCCCCTCCGACAGTGCAGCGCTCCCTCAGTACTGCCCCTCTGACAGTGCAGCGCTCCCTCAGTACTGTCCCTCTGACAGTGCAGCACTCCCTCAGCACTGCCCCTCCGACAGTGCAGCGCTCCCTCAGCACTGCCCCTCCGACAGTGCAGCACTCCCTCAGTGGAGTGCACTGGGAGTGTCAGCCTAGATTTTTACTTGCTCAAGTCCCTGGAGTGGGACTTGAACCCACAACCTTCTTGACTCAGAGGCGAGAGTGCTGCCCACTGAGCCATGGCTGACACACCAATTTTTGCAATCATTAAAATCCAATAGAGATTGCTCTTAACCGTCTCCTGTCAACTACGGGCACATTTACTTTTAGGACTTCGATCATTTGGATCAGTCGTTGAGTATATTCAAGACCGAGATCGATAGATTTTTGGATATTAAAGGAATCAAGGGATATGGGGTAGTGCAGGAAAGTGGAGTTGAGGTCAAAAATCAGCCATGGTCTTATTGAATGGCGGAGCAGGCTCGAGGGGCCGTATGGCCGACTCCTGCTCCTATTTCTTATGTTCTTATGTTCTTAAATGCAACAATTTCCTTCTCCATATGAAGGCATCGGTCCAGAACTTGCGGGCCTGATGATGGTGAACCACCAGCTTTCGCCGTCATTACCCCTCTGAAACTGACAGGACCTTCAGGATTTAGCGCGCGCGCAGCCTAACACGAAAATCCTGAAGTTACGGCCAGTCATTCGCTACTCCGACACTGGCTGCGCTGTGGCTGCCTCCCTCCCCCCACCCCTCGAGCTGCCAGTCGGTGAAATCCTGATCTGATGAGACCGTCCCCTTTTTCGAACAAATATCTCTGTTAGAAAAGTTAGATCCATTCAAATGAGGTGTAACTGGGTTTTTAACGGCGATCCGTGTAATACCTACTGATAAACAGCCGTTCGGGCCCTGAAAAATGAATTTTATATTGGTGGAATGTCAAATTTCTCCATGAAGTTAAAATGATTAGATTTTAAAATTAATTAAAAAAAATTTTTTTAAGTTTGTTCATATTTCAGCTTCAACCTTAACCCAGTCGCAATCTTTATTTCGCTCTCTGCAAATTTTTTAAAAAGTGTCTGATTATTAGTGCTTTCTATTTCCTGGTTCCCTGTCTGTGCGAATTCTGCATTGCGATTGGTTGCTTAGACCGCTCATTGATGTCACAGCAGCTCGCGCTAGGGGATTCCCACTAAACTACGCTGATTCCAGCTGCACATCGGAAAAGCCGAACCTCTCGCCACAGAGAGGGCGAGATCTTTGTGGGCAGCTGGCTTAGTTCGGGGCCGGCGGCGAGCACCTTTGCTTCGCCGCTGACCGCAAATTACGGGCCATTGATTGCCTCACTGCGATGCAGTACATGGATGTTATTCACACATGAGCCTTGATGATGATCGGCTAACTGAGCACAGGCCAGAAATTGAACCTGAGATGTTCCTGGTCTATTGGGCTCACAAAGGGTGAATTTCCCCCCCGCCCCCCCCATGAGTAATCAGGGGCAATGCTCCCTCTAAGCTGCGTGGGTGCGTGGCCACGCATTAATCTGTAAGGTCCCGCGTGCAGGCCGCTCACAAGCTGTTACATTGGAAAAAACCGCGTACGCGCAGAAATTTAAAGCGCATTGAAAGAAACGGGCCCACAAGACAAAGCTCAGCTTACAGGGAACATTGATCGGGGAGCCCTTCAAATAAATTAAGGGGACAATCCTGTTGCCTTGCACAATTCTTGGGCACTCACAGTTCTTGAAACAGTTTGTACTAAAGTTGAGTTTAAATGCCACTATGTTGGCTGCCAAGGGAAGCTTGTGCCTTGGTACGTGTTATGTCTGTTGCGGCAACAAACTGTTGGGGTAGACAATTGTATTTTGATGTTTGTATATCGAGGCTGCTTTTCTTGAGCTCTGCTCATGGAACACACTTATTTCTGAGTCAAAGATGAGGGACTTGAGCGCGTCATCTAGGCTGGCACTCCAGTGCAGTACTGAGGGAGTGCTGCACTGTCGGAGGTGCCGTCTTTACCTGAGACGCTAAACCCAAGCCCCGTCTGCCCTCTCAGATGGATGTAAAAGATCCCGTGGCACTATTAATGAGCTGGGGAGTTCTCCCAGTGTCCTGACCAACATAAATCCCTCAACCAATATCACCAAATGTAAATTATCAAGTCATTTATCTCATTGCTGTTTGTGGAAACTGTGCTGTGCAAACATTGGCCGCCAATTTCCCTACATTACAACAAGGACTCCATTCAAAAGTATGGAATTGGCTATGAAGCACTTTGGGATGTCCTGAGGATGTGAAAGGCAAGTTCTTTCTTTCATGCGTACATTTGGGGGGTTTCCCGGGGCAGAGGGGAAGGCGTGCTTGCAGCTGGAGCAGGCTCGAGCCTGTAATTGCACAGATAATGAGGTAGGAGTGACATCACCGTGCTTCCCAGCCTCATTATCTGGGATCTCCGCTTGGCAGAAGCCCAAACGTACTAGCACCCACGGCAGGTGCGTCTCAGTGCTTGCTGGATCTGAGAAGGGGCAGCTAGCGAATAACTGGTGTGTTTAGACAGCAGTCAGAAGGCTCCACCATTCCTGCTGTTGCAGGAGCCTCAGTTGACCAACAGAGGTACAGTGACACGATGACATCACCATAGCTCTGTTTACAAAGTCGGTGGAGCGTCATGCAAAACATTTTACAAATGAAAAGCTTCTTGTAAAAGCAAACTATTCCCAATGTTCTCCTCTTCCTTCCCCTTATTGATTCCCCCACTGCGATACAGTACATGGCTGTTATCCACACTTGAAAGAAAGACTTGCATTTCTATAGCGCCTTTCACGGCCACTGAACGTCCCAAAGCCCTTTACAGTCAATGAAGTACTTTTTGAAGTGTAGTCACTGTTGTAATGTAGGAAACGCGGCAGCCAATTTGCGCACAGCAAGCTCCCACAAACAGCAATGTGATAATGACCAGATAATCTGTTTTTGTTATGTTGATTGAGGGATAAATATCAGCCCAGGACACCGGGGATAACTCCCCCTGCTCTTCTTCGAAATAGTGCCACGGGATCTTTTACATCCACCTGAGAGAGCACCTGGTTTAACATCTCATCCGAAAGACGGCACCTCTGACAGTGCAGCACTTCCCTCAGCACTGCACTGGAGTGTCAGCCTAGATTTTTTGTGCTCAAGTTCCTGGAGTGGGACTCTGAACCCACAACCTTCTGACTCAGAGGCGACAGTGCTGCCCACTGAGCCACATCTGACACCTGATAGCGAGTGGTCGCCGGCTATTCCCTTGTGAAGGATGTCACAGCCAAACGTGATCCCGTCCTCACCCAGCATCCACCTACGTGCACCTTCAAACAGGGGAATATTGTCCAGTTGGCGTGCTTCTACTGCTGTCCCAGCTGCACAGGCTGGGATCAGACCTGACTGATCTGTACTGGCTCAGAGACATACCTTTAGCCCATCAGAACGGCCTAATAAACGGTCATCTTGTGCTGCACTTTTGATTATTGTACAGAATTCCTATTACAGATCTCAAGAGGATAGGCTAGCACTTTGCCTTGATGAATTATTAAGCTCCTGTTTGGATTACAAGAAGCAATCGTTTTTTTCCACACCTTGCCTATACGCTGCTGCCTTTACACGCCCGTGGATTCCTGTGCTGTTTATAGACAAGCTGTACTCACCTCGCAGTCGGTGAAAACCACAGCAACTATCAGAAATGTGTTTTGTTTTTAACGGGAGGTACACTTGGGTAGGCAGACTGGAGATATGGAGTCATTCTTGGCTCCAGCTCAAATTTCCACTTCCTCCAGGGGCAAGTTCTTCTCCTCCGTGGGAGCCATTCAGCTGTGCTAGCTTCTGCTGATCTCTTTGACACTGCTCCCCATGGACACCATAGCTCCAGTCTTTGCAATGAAAGCATAGGCAACCCAGAGGAAAACACTTCAGAACCAAGCAGACACGTGATTGACTCCAGAGCAGCTACAAAGTTAAAGAGGCGCCTTCTTGACTCCAGTGGATTCTCTTTGCTCAGCGCAGGTTACAGTGATGATTCAGAGCAAAACATTTTCATTGTACTGAAACTTTCTTTTCTTTTCCTATTGTCTTCACATCTGAAGGCTCTGACTCACACTGAACGATGGTTCCATGGGCACCACCAGCCTTGCCTTTGTGGCCATTCTTCACGTTAGTCTAGACATTGTGGGCGCGACCTTGCCAGCCCTGGGGAGGCGGGTATGGAGGCGGGACTGCCGGGAAAATGGCAGAATCTGGGGGCGGGTGCCCATCCCTTCTCCGTGCCATCTTCCCAGGAGGCGGGTAGCCGACCCGCGCCAGGTCTCGTCTCCTGGAGGCGGGAAGGGGATTACAGCCACTTAACTGCCTCTTAACAGGTAGTTAACAGGCAGTTAAGAGGATTATCCCCATTTTTCCAACAGAGGCGCGGGCTTCCTGACGTCGGGAAACCTCGCCACGGTCACCGAGGCGAGCAGTGGGTCTGCGGGGGGTGCAAAAGTGCACTGTGAAGGTAAGTGGTGGGTGCAAGTATGGAGAGGTAAGTATGTGAGGTAAGTGGAAAGTGATAGAAAATGTTTACTTACCTTTGTTTCTTCCTGCAGGCTGCAACAGTTGGGGATGCGGAGAGTCTCGCATCTCACCGGCAGAGATGACAGATGGCTGCTGCATTCTCCGATGCAACAGCCATCTAATTTCTGCTAAAGAAAGAGATTTGATGAGTCTTGAATACAAGGACTCATCAAACTACAGAGAATGTCAGTGTTTGACAGCTTCACAGAGCTGTCAAACGATGACAATTCATCTGTCAAAAATTTTTGACAGATGAAACGTCATACGCTGACATTCTCTGTAACCGGCTTCCCCTTAATTGGCCTGCTAAACCCACTGGGCGGGCTTAACAAGGTCAATCAAGGGAAAATAGCGTGGGTTGGCCACAAGTCGATGGTGGCAGGACATCGACCCGACAAGCAGCAGTCCCGCCTCCAACGCGCCCCCATTGGCAAAATCGCCCCCTGTATGTTGGTGAACTTTTCATCATAGTCAGCCCCAAAGCCGTCTTCAGCCAACGTCCATACCTGCACTTTCCAGCAGAGCTTAGCTTTTGGACGGCAGTCAGAGAGGGAATTCGGATTGCTGACATGGGCACAATGTTACTGTGGCAATGATGACAGGGGTATGGTAGCATAGTGGCTATGTTATTGGGCTAGTTAATCCAGAGACATTAATTCAAATCCCACCATGGCAGCTGGGGAATTTAAATTTAATTAAATAAATCTGGAATAAAAAATGCTAGTATCCGTAATGGTGACCATAAGAACCCATCTGGTTCACTCGTGTCCTTCAGGGAAGGAAATCTGCCGCCCTTACCCGGTCTGGCCTATATGTGACTCCAGACCCACAGCAATGTGGCTGACTCTTTAACTGCCCTCTGAAATGGCGGCTCACCACCACCTTCTCAAGGGCAATTAGGGACGGGCAATAAATGCTGGCCTTGCCAGCGACGCCCACATCCTGTAAATGAATTTTTAAAAAGTGACATAAAATGTCAATTCATTTCTGCCACATTTAAATACTACTGCCCACATTTGGGTGGGTGTGTTCAGCTTCGGCACGGAAATGGGCAGGTGTCTGGTGTAACGGGTTTACAACCTACTTTCTGCATCCACATGTCCCAGTACTGCTGTTAAAGCTGGAGGTTAATCTAATTTGATATGTCATTAATACCTTTGTGTATTAGGGGACCATTGCTAAGCTTTCTCTAACTCTATTAATATATATTTCCTCATTCTTGCTTACTTTAATGCTGATCTCTGGCTCAGTGAGTTATTCCAGTAAATAGCTAAGCCATACAGACCAGGAAAGCTCCAAGTGTCAATCCCTGCTCTGTGCTGGAGTGGCTGATCTCAACCAGAGTGGCAATTGGGTTAGGCAAGGCATAATCAGTCAAGGCTCCCACTCCTGATACCTATACAGTGACCCCCCTACTGAATGTGCGCATGTATGAACCTCATCAACTTACATTCGTATAGCGCCTTTAGCATCAAAATCGTCCCAAGGCATTTCACGGAGGCGTATTCAGACAAAAATGGAAGCCGAGCCATAGGTGAAGATGTTAGGAGGGGTGAAGGTGGTCAGTTTTAAGGAGGGTCTTGAATCAGGACCGGGAAGGTGGAGGGGCCACTGGGTTTAGGGAGAGAATTCCAGGGCGTTGGGACTAGGCGACTGTGGGGGTGAAGGGAGGGGGCGTTGTACAAAAGGCTAGAGTCAGAGAAATTGAGGTTTTTGGGGGAGGGTTGTAGGGCTAGAGGAGGTCACAGAGATAGGGAGGGGCAGGGCCATAAAGGGATTTAAACCCAAGAATGAAAATTTGTGGCATTGGGAGACCAGTAGCCAATGTAGGTCACCAAGGACTAGGGTAATCCCGCCATTCAATAAGATCATGGCTGATCTTTGACCTCAACTCCATTTTCCTGCCCATTCCCCATCTCCCCTGATTCCCCTGGAGTCCAAAAATCTATCGATCTCAGCCTTGAATACACTCAACGACTCAGCATCCACTGCCCTCTGGGGTAGAGAATTCCAAAGATTCACGACCCTCTGAGTGAAGAAATTCCTCCTCATCTCAGTCTTAAATGGCCGACCTCTAATCCTGAGACCATGCCCCCTAGTTCTAGACTCTCCAGCCAGGAGAAACAACCTCTCAGCACCTACCCTGTCAATCCCCCTCAGAATCTTATATGTTTCAATGAGATCTCCTCTCATTCTTCTAAACTCCAGAGACTATAGGCCCAATCTACTCAATCTCTCCTCATAGGACAACCCTCTCATCCCAGGAATCAATCTAGTGAACCTTCATTGCACTGCCTCTAAGGCATGTATGTCCTTTCTCATATAATGAGACCAAAACTGTGCACAGTACTCCAGGTGTGGTCTCACCAAAGCCCTGTACAATTGTAGTAAGACTTCTTTACTCTTGTACTCCAACCCCCTTTGCAATAAAGGCCAACATGCTGTGCCTGCATGCTAATTCTCTGTTTCCTGTACGAGGACACCTAAATCTCTCTGAACACCAACATTTAATAGTTTCTCAGCATTTAAAAAATATTCTGTTTTTCTATTCTTCCTAGCAAAGTGAATAACCTCACATTTCCCCA
Source organism: Squalus acanthias (assembly GCA_030390025.1). NCBI lineage: Eukaryota > Metazoa > Chordata > Chondrichthyes > Squaliformes > Squalidae > Squalus > Squalus acanthias. The sequence continues at coordinate 53,863,391 of CM059440.1, read as the reverse complement.
CATTATACTCCTTCTGCCACCTTATTGCCCACTCACTTAACCTGTCTATATCCCTTTGCAGACTCTTTGGCCACGAATTCAATGGAGGAGGTGGGAGGGGGGCGGGTCAGCTGGTTTCCGGGTTCCAATCCTGCCCCCAGATGCCTCCGCTCTGCAGACGTGATTTTCTCTTGATTGGTCTTGTTAAGACCGCCCTGCAGGCTTACCGGCCAATTAACAGGAAGCGGGTCTGATGACTTCATTTGATGACATGTCATTTGCTGGTTTCCTTAAAGGGACCGTGCACAATTTTATTTTGACAGTTGATTTTTCAGTGTTTGACAGCAGTGAGGTGCTCAAAATACTGACAATCACTGCACAAAGGTGAATGCTTGCACCCAGGCTCTCCAATGACTCCCTCCATATGCTTATGGAGGGAGTCACAGTACGCAGGGAGGTTCTTTTCCCTTCCAAGGGTGGAAGAGACCTCCCCAGGACACCTACTTACCTTGCACCTCCACCCAACCCTCTCTATCTACTTTATTACTTCCCCATCTCACTAGCCACCCCTCACACACCCTCATTTTACTGCAAGCATACCAACTAACAACACACAAGGGTGGGCACTTGAGAGGTTTAGCCAATGTCCATGTGAAGTTTCTGGTAATGTGTTGTCATACAGTGAAATCTCTTTTTCAAAAAGTGCCCCTTATTGGACAGATCTGTGCGCACCTTGAGAAGTGTCTTACTGAGTTCCAGTGATTGTTCAGTCATAACTCCACCCCCCCCCCCTTCCCCCGCCCCGCTATAGTGATGTGTGTGCAATGAATGGCTTGGACATTAAAGGGATGCTTCACGGTGCTGGTGTGGGATGGTGTCAACCTGGTGCATCATGTGGCAGCCAGGGTTTACAGCATCAAGTGAAGAAAGTCTGGCCATGGTGATGCCATCGCTGGCCTTCTGGGCAGCAATTTTGTCAGGGGCTGATGCCCAGTGTCCAGTGCAGCATCAGGTGATGGCGGAGAAGGTTGGTGATGAGGCTGGTGATGTTGGTGTTGGGGCTGATCGTGGAAGGATTCGGAGGACCAAGGTCTGATTGTTTCATTGGCTCTGATGTTGCTGGAATAGATGGCAGCTGCAGGTGAGATGACAGAAGCGATCTGTCACTGGTGAGAGAGGTTCTCCCAATGAGGTGGCACTGGACATACAGTTGGATTTAAAAACTTGTAAGCTAAAGAAATCTCTATATGTATTAAAAATGCAGTAACCAACATTTTCTGTGCTCTGATACTCACCATCTGCAACATGGCATCCTTGACACCACTTCTGCAGCTGTCAGCTTTTCACAAACATCAGAGCAGACTCAAAACACGCCAGGTTGAGCTGGCATGTTCCCGAACAGCAGGTAACCAGTGGGGGAGAAGGTAAAATTACAAGGAAGCCTCAAAATACTCTTAAATTGGCTCTTAACAAGCCATTTAATGAGCTCAATTGTCTGCCCCGCCACTTGGTGTCAGGTCAGTTCTGCGCAGACAGACCCGACACCTGGGAGACTCGCGTGGAGGCGGGTTGACAGCGGATTTCCTATTCGCTGTCAATCTTTGCGATTTTGACAGCGGTCCCGCCTCCAAACCCACCCCCTCAGCGCCATTAAATTTGCGGCCTTTGTGTCCTCCTCGCAATTTACTTTCCCACCTAGCTTTGTATCATCAGCAAACTTGGATACATTGGGGGGAAAATTCAGTTGGTTGCGCCTCCCGTTAGTGCCTTAAGAGGGCGATAATGGGGCGCAAAGCAACTAGCGCCCGGGCGTGGCGATGTTTACACCGCTCGAGAAATTAACTAGACATTTTGCGGCGGCGCTAAATACTACCGCCACGATCTCCTGCGCCGGCAGACCGTGACGTCAGTCGAGTGCGCAACGCCCCGGTTAGGCCCCGGAGTGGATATTGAGTGGCGCCCCCTGCTTTACCGCCTGCCGCTAGCAACGACAGGTTGAGGGGAGCGTTTTGCAGTCAGGAAGAGACTGGGGGAGCGCTATTTAAAGGCGACCGCTTCCTGCCTTTTATTGTTGGTGACATTTTTGAACCACGCAGTCAGAGAGAGAGAGAGAGAGAGACTTCTGGAGAGATTCAACGCTGTGTGAAGGAGTTTTGGGTACTGAGCAGCACTTTGCAGGTTCATTTTGATTTGCCCTTCCTTGTATCGATTTAGAAGAGACTGTGGGGGCTGCACTCTGAGCTCTTTCCCTGGGCCTCTCCATTGTTCTTTCCTGCAGATTTGATGTACAGGTCTTTCCAGGCCGAGATTCAAGGCTGCAATGAGCAGGATGTGGATGGAAAGCAAGATCAACCCTCCCCTTTAAGAACTGGCCGGCGCCATTGTGTGTGTGTGCCATTGCTGACTGACATCACATGAGCTTCGCCAGCGCTCTGAGTTAGCGCCTCGCTCCTCGGCCTTTGCGCCTTAAGACAGGTGTGAAGCGCCTGATTTAGCGCTCCAATCACCTCCAGGGGCGATAAAAGTTAAGTTTTCAGTCGGAGGCGATAATTAGCGCCAGGCACTAATCTTTGCGCCCGGCCGATAATTGCGCCCCAAACGGGGCGATACTGAATTTCTCCCCCATTGCATTTAGTCCCTTCATCTAAGTCATGAATATAGATTGTAAATGGCTGAGGCCCCAGCACTAAATAAGAAGGATGAGCATTGATGGGCCATGGTCTTTTCCCTGTCTGATTTTTCTTATGTTCTTGCCTACCGAGTCCCACTGGGACGTGAGCACCTTGTGTGCAAGCGAGTGAGAGAAGCGTTGGGCTCGGCTGTTATGGTATCCACGGTGAACTAGCCCGTTGACACACACCACCTAGGGTAACCAGATAGAGAACAACTCATTTATAGGTGATGGACCTAACCACCCCCCTCCCCCTCCCCCACCCCCACTGAGGTCAGCTGTCAAACCATTGCTAGTGTGGGAATCGAGCTGAGAACAAGAATTTCTTCATCCAGTATCCGTTCTCCAACTGAAAAGCGGATTTCCGAGCTCTGGATAAATTGAAGCCAGTCTAATCTTATGCAGTTAATTTCAGCTACACTGTAAACACCTCCAACATGGTCCCCGATCACTTTAAGAGCTTCGTGTGAATACAGCATGGGGTAATATTTCACTGAGATTTAATGATTTCTGTTTAGTATATGTTGAACTGAATCTCATGTTACTCCATTCTTGCAGTCCCACGGAGATGTGAAAGTTTATTGATTGCTTGAAATGCTAGAAGGAAGTGAGATCCAGCTGATCCCACTCACACCAGGCAGCAATGTATTTTCCAACACATTGTCAAGTCTTCACATCACACCGAATTCACACACAACCAGACCTGCATTTTATGTTTCGCACATCTCTTGAATCATCCCAAAGTGCTTGCATATAATGAATGGTGATGACTCTTGTTATGTTGGCAAATGCAGCAACCAACTTTGCACAGTAAGAACCCACAAACCGCACTGGAAATTATTGGCCAATTAATCAGGGTTTTTTTTTTGGTTGAGCAATGAATAATGGTCAGGACACTGAAAGAACGCCTTGCTCTCCTTTGAATGATGCCTCTTTAACATCCATCGGAACCACCAGACCAGGCAGACGGGGCCTGGGTTTAACATCGGTCTGAAGGATGGCACCTCCGACAGTGCAGCACTTGCTCAGTACTGCACTGGAGTATTGCTAGATTGGTTGTTGAAATCCTGGAGTGCTGCTTGAGCCCACAACCTTCTGATTTAAAGGACAGCGTGCTACCAACTGAGGCAAGTTGACACTTAGAAGGTTCATTTCTCCACATTCCATTTCTGGACAAACAACGAGGTTACCAACCCCTTGTAGTATCAGCAGTTCACTCTCCTCCACATTCTCCGCCCCCCCCCATTTTCTCCCTAAAGCACTGACTGTTAGTGGAGAACAGTCCCACAAGCTCCAGCAGCCTTCCACTTGCTCAAGTGGCCATCTGTGATCCTACACAGCGAGTGTTGGCAGGCGATTCAACTGTGAAGAGGACAGACAAGTGCCAATCAAAATATGCCCACTTTTCTGCACGCAGACTTGCTGCTTTTATCCTCTCATACATCCCACAGGCAATTCTACTGCTCCAAGAATTGCCTCAACTCAGAACAGACCAATATACTCATTCACTAAGCCACTGGAGAGGGCACTTTCTGATCCTGATATTTACTCAGTACAAGAATTATAACACAACAGTTCTAATTACCTGCCCACACATTAAGACAACAAAGTTAATTTACTTCATGTTTCTTTAAGCTTAAATATACCCCATTGTGCACATACTGGATAATAAATGAGTAGCACTGTAGACACCTGCAGTTATGTTAACACTAATCAGGAGGCATATCTGGTGCAATATTTAAGTAGATTTCATTTTAATAGCATACTAGAGATTAACGAGGTAGCACTGTGTGCTGCTGCTCCAACATCCCATACCGTGGAGACAGGACAAGGGTTTACAGGTCTCCTCCACTCTGTTCCCTATCTCAGCAGCATTGTTAGACACAAAGAAAGAGCTTGCATTTATATAGTGCCTTTCACATCCTCAAGATGTCCCAAACAGCTTCACAGCTAATTAAAATAAGACTTGCATTTCTATAGCGCCTTTCACGACCACTGGATGTCCCAAAGCGCTTTACAGCCAATGAAGTACTTTTTTGAAGTGTAGTCACTGTTGTAATGTAGGAAACGCGGCAACCAATTTACGCACAGCAAGCTCCCACAAACAGCAATGTGATAATGACCAGATCATCTGTTTCAGTGATGTTGATTGAGGGATAAATATTGGCCCCACGACACCGGGGATAACTCCCCTGCTCTTCTTCGAAATAGTGTCACGGGATCTTTTGCATCCACTTGAGAGAGCAGACGGTTTAACGTCTCACCTGAACGACGGCACCTCAGACAGTGCGGCGCTCCCTCAGCGCTGCACTGGGAGTGTCAGCTTGGATTGTTGGTGCTCAAGCCTCTGGAGTGGGACTTGAAGCCACAGCCTTCTGACGCAGAGGCGAGAGAGAGAGTGCTGCCCACTGAGCCAGTGGCTGACACTCTGGCTGAGTCCCTGGAGCGGGACTCGAATCCACCACTAATGTCGCCGTTTTGACAAATGATAATACTGACTGTGGGCACGTGCGATCCAGGATGATTCTGCTCTCACTCCAACGCCACCTGAATCGTTTTTGCACAATTCACAAACTGCAAACATACTCCTTCTTAAAAAATTACAATATACGGTGCAACAACAACAACAACAAGTATTGATATGGAGCCTTTAACTTAGTAAAACGTCCCAAGGCGCTTCACAGGAGTGTTTTAAGACAAAAAATTTGACACCAAGCCACATAAGGAGAAATTAGGGCAGGTGACCAAAAGCTTGGCCAAAGAGGCAAGTGTTAAGGAGCAGCTTAAAGGAGGAGAGAGAGGTAGCGAGGCGGAGAGGTTTAGGGAGGGAATTCCAGAGCTTGGGGCCTCGACAGCTGAAGGCACGGCCACCGATGGTGGACAATCTAAAGCATACTGGGCATGTGCGGGCCACCCCAACCTAATCACGTCACACACACTTACGAAGTGGCAATCTGTAGAAGTGGTCTGTAATCTGGTAAGTAAAACGAATAGTTTGAAACATGCGGAAAATCAATATTCTGTTACGTATCAACCTGGCAGACAGAAATAGAAAAAAATTGACAAATTTACATCATAGCCAAGGTTTAAAATATAATTTGTGAGATAAAAGTCTGCTGTGTGAAAGGCTTCGTATACTGTGTGGAAATTAATATTCGCTGGGTTTAAAAAAAAATAGAATGATAGTGACAGAAACAAGAAGTGAGATCTCAGATATTCCTGTTTTACCTCCAGCACCAAACCTTCATTTCGCAACAAGCAGGTCGACGAGGAGGCGGGAAGACAATTTCACGCCCCATTTACCGTACTGCAACGCCACTGACAGCAGCACCACTGACAGCAGCTGCACGGTAAAGTAGGTGAGCTGGTGTTGTCTCCGGGGATGTGCCGACCAACCTTTTGCGCAAGCAGAAAATATTCAAATGCTGTCTGGGGCAGAGGGTGCAGGTTATTCGCAGCTCCTCGGTGGTGCTCGGGTTGCCTATACAGGCCGGCGGTGAGAAATGTTCCCCCTCATTTTTAATTATTTTTTTTGGGTGCGCGCGATCCCTTTAACGGGCTGCGCAGCTCATTCAAAATTTCGCGCGTGCGCAAAACCTCCCATTCCAGCACCGGTAAGCGGCCTGCGCGAGACCTCCGGACAGCTGCCTGGATGCGCGGCCACGCAGCTTAGCGGGAAAGTTGCCCATGAGGTTTCCCGATTGTTGGCCAGTATGGACATTTCCCAGATATCCGAGCGTACTGAGACCCATCCTATCGCCATGGTGGAATAGCCTGACACATAAATACGGGATTCTTAGGTGAGGCACCATTGAGGTGCTGGTGTCTGTGAAACCATGTTGAAGCAAGACTTATCGTCTTCTGGACAGGAGGGGAGAATAGGTCGTTACAGATCTATACACTGCATCTTAGAATCAACAACAGTGATTGCTTTGCTGAAGTGGATATTAAGCTTCCAGACACTGGACTATGGAGCTGAGGTTGCTCGATTTTCCCCTACGATTGTCAACGAAGGTTAATAAGTAAAATTATAGCTGCGGCACTCCAAAGTTTGATTTTTGGATTGGGTTTTGATTTTGGTGGTGGGTTCAAGTCCCACTCCAGAGACTTGAGCACAATAATCTAGGCTGACACTCCAGTGCAGTGCTGAGGGAGTGCCGCACTGTCGGAAGGTGCCGTCTTTCGGATGAGACATTAAACCGAGGCCCTGTCTGCTCTCTCAGGTGGATGTAAAAGATCCCATGGCCACTATTTCGAAGAAGAGCAGGGGAGTTCTCCCCGGTGTCCTGGGCCAATATTTATCCCTCAATCAACATCACTAAAACAAAATATCTGGTCCTTATCACATTGCTGTTTGTGGGAGCTTGCTGTGCGCAAATTGGCTGCCGCGTTTCCTACATTACAACAGTGACTACACTTCAAAAAGTACTTCATTGGCTGTAAAGCGCTTTGGGACGTCCGGTGGTCGTGAAAGGCGCTATAGAAATGCAAGTCTGTCTTTTCTTTCTTTATTTTTAAACAAAGTAATTTATTCTTACCTGAAAAAAACTATACAGAAAGCACCAGAAGTGGCTGCTAAATGCAAATATAAAGATTATTTACTGCAGCCACCTCTGCTTATTTATTCAAACAACAAGTACCTGTTGCTGCCAATAACCCTGCCCAGAGTGAATTGTGGCCTGTACAATTGTGCTCCAGAGATAAAGGAAAGGATACATTCAGTCATCATGATGGAGTGACTGTGGCATTGAGATACAGACTGTTTCTGCTGGTATTAAAATGAATCGACGCAACTGAGCTACAAAACATGCAATCCCGCACAGCTGCTAGGATCAGGTGGGTTCAGAAATGGATCCATCATCATTCCAATCGCACGCGACAGAACAGAAAAAATCCTCTACAATCAGTGTCGTGCTCGGGTAGTCACTTTGTCCAGATCATTTACAATCCAAACATGCCGTCCAATGATAAAAGAAATGACAATATTTCTCCGGAATTGTGTAACTTTTAAAACTCTCTGCTCCCCTGGTGGCTCAGCTAGTTAATGCGGTGAGTAGGTGCCCCACACAGACCAGGAAAGCCTCAAGTTTCAGCCCCTCTCCGTGTTGAGTTATTAAAGATGCCACAATTGTCCTCAGCAACCCAATGGTTAGAGAGGGGGGAACTCAGACTGGTCACCATCGATCGACGCCTGCTGGAAGTGTGTGAGTGAGTGTGAGTGAGTGTGAGTGTGAGTGTGAGTGTGAGTGTGAGTGTGTGTAGGTGTGTGTGTGTGTGTGAGTGTGTGTGTGTGTGTGTGTGTGTGTGTGTGTAGGTGTGTGTGAGTGAGTGAGTGTGTGTGTGTGTGTGTGTAGGTGTGTGTGTGTGTGTGTGTCAGTGAGTGTGTGAGTGAGTGTGTGTAGGTGTAGGGGTGTGTGTGTGTGTGTGTAGGTGTGTGTGTGTGTGTGTAGGTGTGTGTGTGTGTGTAGGTGTGTGTGTGTGTGTGTCAGTGAGTGTGTGAGTGAGTGTGTGTAGGTGTAGGGGTGTGTGTGTGTAGGTGTGTGTGTGTGTAGGTGTGTGTGTGAGTGTGTGTGTGTGTGTGTGTAGGTGTGTGTGTGTGTAGGTGTGTGTGTGTGTAGGTGTGTGTGTGTGTGAGTGTGTGTGTGTGTGTGTGTAGGTGTGTGTGTGTGTAGGTGTGTGTGTGTGTAGGTGTGTGTGTGTGTAGGTGTGTGTGTGAGTGTGTGTGTGTAGGTGTGTGTGTGTGTAGGTGTGTGTGTGTGTAGGTGTGTGTGTGTAGGTGTGAGTGTGAGTGTGTGTAGGTGTGTGTAGGTGTGTGTGTGTAGGTGTGTGTGTGTGTAGGTGTGTGTGTGTGTGTGTAGGTGTATGTGTGTAGGTGTGTGTGTGTGTAGGTGTGTGTGTGAGTGTGTGTGTGTAGGTGTGTGTGTGTAGGTGTGTGTGTGAGTGTGTGTGTGTAGGTGTGTGTGTGTGTAGGTGTGTAGGTGTAGGGGTGTGTGTGTGTGTGTGTAGGTGTATGTGTGTAGGTGTGTGTGTGTGTAGGTGTGTGTGTGAGTGTGTGTGTGTGTGTGTGTAGGTGTGTGTGTGTGTAGGTGTGTGTGTGTGTAGGTGTGTGTGTGTGTGTAGGTGTGTGTGTGAGTGTGTGTGTGTAGGTGTGTGTGTGTGTAGGTGTGTGTGTGTAGGTGTGTGTGTGAGTGTGTGTGTGTAGGTGTGTGTGTGTGTAGGTGTGTGTGTGTAGGTGTGTGTGTGTGTAGGTGTGTGTGTGTAGGTGTGAGTGTGTGTAGGTGTGTGTAGGTGTGTGTGTGTAGGTGTGTGTGTGTAGGTGTGTGTGTGTGTAGGCGTGTGTGTGTAGGTGTGAGTGTGAGTGTGTGTAGGTGTGTGTAGGTGTGTGTGTGTAGGTGTGTGTGTGTGTAGGTGTGTGTGTGTGTAGGTGTGTGTGTGTAGGTGTGTGTGTGTGTAGGTGTGTGTGTGTAGGTGTGAGTGTGAGTGTGTGTAGGTGTGTGTAGGTGTGTGTGTGTAGGTGTGTGTGTGTGTAGGTGTGTGTGTGTAGGTGTGTGTGTGAGTGTGTGTGTGTAGGTGTGTGTGTGAGTGTGTGTGTGTAGGTGTGTGTGTGTGTAGGTGTGTAGGTGTAGGGGTGTGTGTGTGTGTGTGTAGGTGTATGTGTGTAGGTGTGTGTGTGTGTAGGTGTGTGTGTGAGTGTGTGTGTGTGTAGGTGTGTGTGTGTGTAGGTGTGTGTGTGTGTAGGTGTGTGTGTGAGTGTGTGTGTGTAGGTGTGTGTGTGTGTAGGTGTGTGTGTGTAGGTGTGTGTGTGAGTGTGTGTGTGTAGGTGTGTGTGTGTGTAGGTGTGTGTGTGTAGGTGTGTGTGTGTGTAGGTGTGTGTGTGTAGGTGTGAGTGTGAGTGTGTGTAGGTGTGAGTGTGAGTGTGTGTAGGTGTGTGTAGGTGTGTGTGTGTAGGTGTGTGTGTGTAGGTGTGTGTGTGTGTAGGTGTGTGTGTGTAGGTGTGAGTGTGAGTGTGTGTAGGTGTGTGTAGGTGTGTGTGTGTAGGTGTGTGTGTGTGTAGGTGTGTGTGTGTGTAGGTGTGTGTGTGTAGGTGTGTGTGTGTGTAGGTGTGTGTGTGTAGGTGTGAGTGTGAGTGTGTGTAGGTGTGTGTAGGTGTGTGTGTGTGTAGGTGTGTGTGTGTGTAGGTGTGTGTGTGTAGGTGTGTGTGTGTGTAGGTGTGTGTGTGTAGGTGTGTGTGTAGGTGTGAGTGTGTAGGTGTGAGTGTGTGTGTGTGTGTGTAGGTGTGTGTGTGTGTAGGTGTGTGTGTGTAGGTGTGTGAGTGTGTAGGTGTGTGTGTGTAGGTGTGAGTGTGAGTGTGAGTGTGTGTAGGTGTGTGTAGGTGTGTGTGTGTAGGTGTGTGTGTGTGTAGGTGTGTGTGTGTAGGTGTGAGTGTGAGTGTGTGTAGGTGTGTGTAGGTGTGTGTGTGTAGGTGTGTGTGTGTGTGTAGGTGTGTGTGTGTGTAGGTGTGTGTGTGTAGGTGTGTGTGTGTGTAGGTGTGAGTGTGAGTGTGTGTAGGTGTGTGTGTGTAGGTGTGTGTGTGTAGGTGTGTGTGTGTGTAGGTGTGTGTGTGTAGGTGTGTGTGTGTAGGTGTGAGTGTGTGTGTGTGTGAGTGTGTGTAGGTGTATGTGTGTGTGTGTGTGAGTGTGTGTAGGTGTATGTGTGTGTGTGTGTCTGTGAGTGAGTGTGTAGGTGTGTAGGTGTGTGTGTAGGTGTGTGTGTGTGTGTAGGTGTAGGTGTGTGTAGGTGTGTAGGTGTAGGTGTGTGTAGGTGTGTGTGTGTGTGTGTGTGTGTGTAGGTGTGTGTGTGTGTGTGTGTGTGTAGGTGTGTGTGTGTGTGTATGTGTGTGGGTGTGTGTGTGTGTGTGTATGTCTGTGGGTGTGTGCAGGTGTGTGTGTAGGTGTGTGTGTATGTCTGTGGGTGTGTGCAGGTGTGTGTGCAGGTGTGTGTGTAGGTGTGAGTGTGCGTGTATGTCTGTGGGTGTGTGTAGGTGTGTGTGTGTGTAGGTGTGAGTGTGTGTAGGTGTGTGTGTGTAGGTGTGTGTGTGTGTGTATGTCTGTGAGTGTGTGTAGGTGTAGGTGTGTAGGTGTAGGTGTGTGTAGGTGTGTAGGTGTGTGTGTGTGTGTGTGTGTGTGTAGGTGTGTGTGTGTGTGTGTGTGTAGGTGTGTGTGTGTGTGTAGGTAGGTGTGTGTGGGTGTAGGTGTGTGTGTGTGTGTGTGTGTGTGGGTGTAGGTGTGTGTGTGTGTCTGTAGGTAGGTGTGTAGGTGTGTGGGTGTAGGTGTGTGTGTGTGTGTGTGTCTGTGAGTGTGTGTGTATGTGTCTGAGTGTGTGTAGGTGTGTGTATGTGTCTGTGTAGGTGTGAGTGAGTGTGTGTATGAGTGTGTGTGTGAGTGAGTGTTTAGGTGTGTGTGAGTGTGTGTAGGTGTGTGTGTGAGTGAGTGTGTAGGTGTGTGTGTGAGTGAGTGTGTAGGTGTGTGTGAGTGTGTGTGTGAGTGAGTGTTTAGGTGTTTGTGAGTGTGTATGAGTGTGTGTGTGAGTGTATGAGTGTGTGTAGGTGTGTGTGAGTGAGTGTGTAGGTGTGAGTGAGTGTGTAGGTGTGCGTGAGTGAGTGTAGGTGAGTGTGAGTGTATGTAGGTGAGTGTGAGTGTGTGTGTGTGAGTGTGTGTGTGTAAGTGTGTGTGCGTATAGGTGTGTATATAGGTGTATACGTGTGTGTCGGTTGGGGTCAGGCTGGGGTCCGCTATGATGCTGTTCATGGTGAAATATCCTGTTGACATTCGCGGTTCAACCCTGGGACTTTTTTTTTCAAACTTACTGTTGTCCTTAGGGAAAACATAATAATTCTGCAGCTTGAATTCCTGCAAATTTTACTATCGGCAAATTTCACCAAAATCCGCAAGTTGTAAAATTAAGTAACTTAACGTAGAAGCCAACTATTAAGGATTTTTACTGCAATGCTGTATTTCTGCACGTGCCCACAATAAAGGCTGCCTCCATTGCTTGGCACCGAGGAGCGTGGGCCGGCGGCGGCTAGAGGAGGCCACGTGTCCAGGTGGCGCACGGTCACCATTACCCACCGGCTGGAGGCTCAGTCCCTTAAACAGGCCGGGAGCAGAATTTATTCTGGCGCCCCCCCCCCGCCTCCACTCACTGCCTTAAATACACAGATGGCTACATAACAATTCGGAATTTGTTGCAGCTGGCTTTAATTTCATTTTTACAAATGTTACTTTTGACTATTTTCCTAAACAAATGTTAATATGATTCATGCATAATTCTCGGAAATATAGTGGAGTCTTTGTTATGTGCAACGCATCAGAATAAACAAAAAGCTCTTCACAGGACGAGTTGAATAGAACAGGTCTGGCGGCTTCACTGCGATTAACTAAATTCATGTCAACACTGGAAACGCTCAACTAGTCTAAAATCCAGCATCATGTTTAAGCCTTCCATGTGAATATTCCTCTGTAAGTTGTATTGGTGATAAACCAGTGTAAAAATTCAGTCTAAAGCGCAATGTATTAGTGCACCAGTGTATGTCTTCAATTTTCGCCCTTACCATCCCACTGAGTTCCTGCTCTTGTCCGTGCAAAGACACCAAATGTAGACCGGAGGAGTAGCTATAAATCGGGAGAGTAACCTCTCCACTGTTACAAGCCTTCTGGCAGCAGTTCAGCGTGGCACTGTATAGCGGCTCAAATGCCCAGGAGGGAGCGGGCAGAAACTGGGAGCATCACTTTGAGGGAAGAGCAGAAACTGAGAGCGTTGTTTCGGGAGGGCAGGAGAAGAGAGGAGAGGGGGAGAGGGAGGGAAGAAAAGATAGGGGCGGTGCTCCGGAGGAGGGGAAGGAGGAAGAAGCTGGGACGGGTGGTTTGGCGAGGTTGGTGGTGGTCATGGCGTTGGGGACCAGGGAGGGAGGGAGGGGGTGGGAGGTAGTGGTGGCGGGCTTGGGGAGTTGTTGATGGTGGCAACATTTGCACAATTCTAAATTTACCACCTAAAGCCATGACTGGGATGATCTCATGAGTAACAAGATATGCTTCAAATTCCTTAGCTGATACAAAGCAATTAAAAAAAAAATTTTAATTAATCCTTTTATCTCCCAGTAATAAATCATCTACTGCTACTAGGAGGAAGTTTTAAAACATAAAGAAAAATCATTAATTCCAAAATGGCAATTACAGTGTAATTGTTTAATAAATATGAGCTAATATCCCTTCCTTTTAAGAGGATAAAAATACAATATGCATGTTCATTGTAAATTCCAAAATACTGGAAAATGCATCCAGTACTTTGTCAAAAGTCTAAATTTTATTGGGGAGGGACATGGCCTCCGATATCTTAAAAAATTAAATCATGTTCCTTTCTTTTTATATTCTTTCAGGCTTTCTTGTACTCACTTAGTGTCAGCCGTGGCTCAGTTGTCACGCCTTGCGTGTTAGCCACGTCTTGCCTTCAGAGTCACTAAAAGTTGTGGGTTCAGGTCCCTCTCCAGTGTCTAGGCTGACACTCCAGTGCAGTACTGAGGGAGCGCTGCATTGTTGGAGGTGCTGACTGTTGGATGAGACGTTAAACCGAGGCCCCATTAAGCCGAGGCGCTCTCAGGTGGACGTAAAAGATCCCATGGCAATATTTTGAAGAAGAGCAGGGGAGGTATCCCCGGTGTCCTGGGCAATATTTATCCCTCAATCAACATCATTAAAACAGATGATCTGGTCATCATCACATTGCTGTTTGTGGGAGCTTGCTGTGCGCAAATTGGCTGCCGCATTTCCCACATTACAACAGTGACTACACTTCAAAAAAGTACTTCATTGGCTGTAAAGCGCTTTGGGATGTCTGGTGGTCGTGAAAGGCGCTATATAAATGCAAGTCTGTCTTTTATGCTTTATTCCTCCAATATAAATGAAGGAATGTTGGGTAGACCCACATCTCGAGTTACTAGCCTGTAGCTGCACTTTCAATGTAATGACTTGATTTTACGTGTCATGGGTCTATATTCAGGGTTGTTTTTTGAGTTGTCAGCTTCTGTTAGTTTTCTAGGTTGTCCTGCAAATTGTTGAGATCTGGTCCACACATTCATGGTCATGTAAAGGCGTTTCCTTAGAGAGAGAAAAATAATCGGCAGTCCTATACTGAAAAAAATAAGTAAAAGGTAATTAAGGCAAAGTCCTAATGACTTTAACCACTGAGTTTTAAAAAGGCTCCTCCCATTCTAAACAGAGGTACTTTTACATTAATGGTGTGTTATCGGCTGAAGGGTCACAATACTGCCGCCAATGACACACTACAATACAAACAAAATGAACTCCGTACCTCCAGCCCTTCAGAGGTAGAGATAATGAGCACGTCAGGTGCAGTAAAAAGGGGAAAGTGATGTTTGGAGGTTGGAGATCTCCCTTTGAACATCATTCTCCTGTAATCAAGTAAAAATCCCTCAACACTGGGTGTGGACAAGACCGGCTGCAGATGCCAAGTTTATGTTTGTTAGTGTTTGATGTGGGTAGTATAAAATAGGTGGGCCACTTAATGCAGATTACTTAACATTTCAGAATAGATAACATTGGGAAAGGAGAAAGGATTTGATGGGAGTTGGATGGTCTGACTATAAAGCCAGGTTCAAAGTGCAAACATGATAAACATAAAACCTAGCTTGCAGTAACTGCAATCAGATGTTAAATTAAACATTAGATAAAGGTGCAGTTCCCTCAGTCTTTCTGCAATTACATCATTCAGATGTGATGTGGGGAGAAATGCAAAACAAATTATCTAAAAAAAAATAACTTGTCCTTTTTGAAAGTAGCCAGGTTTTCCCAGTGGTGGTTAATTTTTAAAGCCACAGTATGTGTACTCAGGCAGCTGACCTCTGCCCTTTAACCCCAGAGCTCGTACTTTTCAGTTGATAGTAACCTGGAGCGAAAGGTCAGTGGCGAGTATATATAAAGCACAAAGTATTAAAACTGACTTCCTATGGGAAATCTTGACTATTTTCATAATGGATGATGCTGGGAACATTTTAACAGTTTGGCCTCTAACTCCTACCTGTATATTGGAAGAAGGAATACTTATTATGGAGCAACAATAGGCAATGAATTGTGACTTTGATGTCAAAGTAAGGAGCCTGAAGAGAACATGTACCTTTTGGTTTTCTAAAGATCATGGAAACTGAACAGTGCAAGCATTCTTCTTGCAGGTATAGATTTTTATTGATCTTGAGCCCGGGACATGAACTTCCACAGCTTTTACTGTGTCAGTTGGTATCACCCTTGTCGCTGAGTCAGAAGGTTGTGGGTTCAAGTCCCACTCCAGAAACTTGAGCACAACAATCTTGGCTGACACTCCCAGTGCAGTGCTGAGGGAGTGCTGCACTGTCGGAGGTGCCGTCTTTCGGATGAGACATTAAACCGAGGCCCCGTCTGCTCTCTCAGGTGGACATAAAAGATCCCATGCCACTATTTCGAAGCAAGAGTGTCCTGGCCAATATTTATCCCTCGATCAACATCACTAAAACAGATTATCTGGTCATTATCACATTGCTGTTTGTGGGAGCTTGCTGTGCGCAAATTGGCTGCTGCGTTTCCTACATTACAACAGTGACTACACTTCAAAATAAAAGTACTTCATTGGCTGTAAAGCACTTTGGGGCGTCCGGTGGTGGTGAAAGGCGCTATACAAATGCAAGTCTTTCTTTTCTTTCATTTTTTACCAACCCTCTCATAGCATGTACACCATTCCGACTTACCAAAGGATCCCAGGTAACCTATACCCCGTTAGCCTGGCTTTACTTCTAAAGACTACAAAGTTCATCCTTGCTGTGCCAAGCAAGGCTACAGTCCGATCATTCACAGAGGAAGGACTGCAATCCTCCTTGTGTTGCGGTATTTCATGTACTTATAAAATGCTCCATAATTATCTGCTTTCACATTGCTCAGCAAACTGACATTTATCAACGCAGCACCTGTCAGTCATCTTTCATTAACTGAACAATTACTTCACGTAAAAGATGGCACTTTGTCTAATGAAAGGGTCGGATATATATTCAGTTGGAGTACATATGATTAAATGAGCCGAGGTACAAATTAAGCATTTGTTTCTAATGAGCAATCGATAGAGATCCTGATCCAGGCATAAACTATCTTGGCAGATCAATTATACATTCATTATAATTCAACTGGACCCAAAGAGTAAGGGAAAGTCACAGGGATTTACGCAATGAAATGATTCAGATGATGTAAGAAATGAGACTGAAGCTTCAGCAATTTCCATCATCTGAACCACCTCTCATCTGTTACGCAGATTTATTGTTTACATTTGTTCAGTTCAGAAAATTCCTGGTGACTTCCCGTGCAACTGTTGAGGTACTTTTACATTTGGTGTTTCTGTACTTTGGGTCATATGGGACTGATGTCCATGAACCCCACCACCTGCTGATATTGTTAAAACCAGCTCCCGTATCCCGACAGCAGAATCGTTAGCGCCGATATTTGCGGGAAGACGGGGAGGCTGTGGAGGAGGCCGAAAACGGTCAAAGAACCCGGCAAGGCCTGGGACTGAATGGCAGGACTTCATTATCATCTTTTGGATCTGTTTCCCGTCCAGCAGACGGCCAAATTGAAAGTCTCGCCGGCGGCTGGAAGGGAAAACCAGCAGCAGGAGCTTGAGGACAGTCCCCATCAATCTGGGGGGGGGGGGGAGCTGTCGGCCATCGTGACGGGGGTGGAGGGTGGAAGATCGGACATCGTGGCATGGTGGGTTCACCGATCGAGCGGGGGGAGAGGGGTCAACAATCAGGGCTGGGGAGAGGCCGAAGAGTTCCTTGAGGGTCCGGTGGGGGGGTGGGAGCAGTCCTGCTCCTCCTGGCTCACAAGGAGTGCTGGAAAAGGCTCTTGCCTCGTGCAGCCGGCAGCTCCCGCCTCCCTTTCGCTGCCGGGTTTCCCGAGCCCTGGGAAACCCGCGCAGCCGCAGTGAACTTTAAACCGGGCTCCCAATTGCACTGTGGGAGCCCAATTTAAATATGTTAATTAAGCGCCCCGCCTCTCCATGGCGAGACACTCTGACCCCACGATATCCACCGTGGTAAAAATGGCCGTGTGCGCGGTGGGTTAAGGCCGCGCTTCGTACATGTGACGGTTTAACCCCATGGGGGAGGTTAAACCAGTCACCGGTGAAGGGGGAAGAGTTGCAGGAGGTGACCAAAGGCATTATCAAAGAGCTATGTTTGAGGAGGTCAAATTTTTTTGTCTTAAAATACTCCTGTGAAGCGCCTTGGGATGTTTCACTACGTTAAAGGTGCTATATAAATACAAGTTGTTGTTGTTGAGGTATGTGATGAGAGGTCACAAAGTGAAGGGATTTAAGGAAAGCGTTCCAGAATATGAGGCCAAGATGAAGTCAGGGCTCGATGATTGAATGTGAAGTGAAGTGGGCAGGGGGAGGCCAGAGTTGGAAGAGGGCATGGCGTGCACTGCCATGTAGGACTGGAGAAGATTGCAGAGGTAGAAAAGGGCGAGGCTCTGGAGGGACTGGTGGATCAGGACAAAGATTTTGTTTGCAGTCTGGAACATTCCCTGATCACTGGGCTGTGAAAAGGGTGACATCAGTGGGTAAAGATCACAAGCACTGCGAAGCACGTGGATACTCAATAATGACAGGACCGGAAGAAGGATATTAAAAAGTTATGAATGCATCTGATGCCCTGGTGGTTCACAGCCTCTTGGAGATATTATACTTCAAATTAAACCCTGCTTTATTCAAGATAACTTCATTATTTTTTTTATTTTTTCTAGCTCCTGTAGACAGACTTTGTCGCCTCTTTTTTGGAAATATGCAAACCTGCTGAGCATCTGCGACTGACAGTGAAGATAATGCTACGCTTCCCAGTACAATGCTTTTCCTAATCATTTACCTGCCAGTTAGACTACAAGCTTATTATTCTGAATAAAATCCAGTATTTACTACTGAAACGTTGCTGTGTGTGATTCTGTTCCGATTACAATACCGCTTTATAGACCTCATTTACATTGCTACAAATATGCCAAATCGCATCCAGCAAACAGTTGATCCAACCCCATCGCTGGGTCAAACTCCTGGAACTCCCTCCCTAACAGCACTGTGGGAGCACCTTTCACCACACGGACTGCAGCGGTTCAAGAGGGCGGCTCACCACCAGCTTCTCAAGGGCAAACTAGGGATGGGCAATAAATGCCGGCCTTGCCAACGACGCCCGCATCCCGAGAATGAATTTTTAAAAAGAGCAACAGGTAAATGCTGCTGAATTATGCCACTTATGTACCTGCGAGAAAGTTCACTGTGCAATTCAAGATAACTATAAAGGTATTAAGAAGAAGAAGAAGGACTGTAAATAGCACCTGGATCTGAAGCTGGGGGTTCTATCCAAGCAAGCTGCAAGTCAAGTCTGAATTTTTCATCGATTTTGAACCAGACCTGTCACCTTGTTTATGTTGAGTCCAGGTCTAAAATAATGCAGAAGGAGATCAGCACTTTGGCCCTAACTCAAGCACAGGAGCACAGAATGCAGTATATACTCTGCTTCATCCAACGTCCTCCTCTCCACTCCAGAAGATGTCTACTTCTGCTGGGGAATGGTCTCATAAATGCTGGCAGTTTTCCAGAACCCTGTTCGCAAGATGATTCTTTATTTTTTTTAAATCTGTTCTTGGGATGTAGCGGCACATTTATTAGTAAATCCTTAATTGTCCAAAGCAGATGGCGGTAGGTTGCTTTATTGAACTGCTGAAGCTCCGGTGGTGATGGCGCTCCCACTCTGGTGTTAGGCAGGAATTCCAGTACATTGACTCAGTGATGGAAGAATGGCTGTATGTGTCCAAGTCAGGATGATGCATCACTTGGAGGTGAACTTGTGGGTAATAGCGTTCTCATGCTCTTTCATGTTCTTGTCCTACTTGGTAGTTGGGGACTAGGAGTTGCTGCAGTGCATCCTGTAAACAGTGCGTACAGCAGTTACAGTGTGCCGGTGATTTGGGAGGTTGACACTGAGTTTAGTGGCAGGACTGCCGGTCGAGCACAGTCTTCTATCCTGGATGCTGTCGAGTGTCTTGAGTGTTGTTATAGCTGCACCCACCCAGACTAGAAACTTCACTGGACCAGCCACATAAATACTGTGGCCACAAGAGCAGCTCACAGGCTGGGTATTCTGCGGCGAGTGACTCACCCCCTGACTCCCCAAAGCCTTTCCACCATCTACAAGGCACAAGTCAGCTGTGTGATGGAATACTCTCCACTTGCCTGGATGAGTGCAGCTCCAACCACACTCAAAAAGCTCAACACCATCCAGGACAAAGCAGCCCACTTGATTGGCACTCCATCCGCCACCTTAAACATTCACTCCCTCCACCACCGGCGCACCGTGGCTGCAGTGTGTACCATCTACAAGATGCACTGCAGCAACTCCCAAAACCGCGACCTCTTCCACCTAGAAGGACAAGGGCAGCAGGCGCACGGGAACACCACCACCTCCGAGTTCCCCTCCAAGCTTCACACCGTTATCGCCGTTCCTTCTCTGTCGCTGGGTCAAAATCCTGGAACTCCCTCCCGAACAGCACCATGGGAGTACCTTCACCATACGGACTGCAGCGGTTCAAAGAAGGCGGCTCACCACCACCTTCTCAAGGGCAATTAGGGATGGGCAATAAATGCTGGACTTGCCAGCGACGCCCACATCCCAGGAACAAATAAAAAAAAATCCATCACACTCCTGACTTAAGCTTTGTAGATGGTGGAGCGACTTTGAGGGATTAGGAGACCAGCCACTCATTGCAGAGTATCCAGCCTCAACTCTTGTTGCTTCAGTGTTGATAATGGCTGGTTCAGTTAAGATTCTGGAGAATGGTGACCCCAGGGTGGTGGGGAAATCAGCAACGGCAGTGCCATTGTATGAGCCAGAGAGTAAGTATGATATCCAATTCAGATCACAATGGGGTACTATTGTTGGGCCCCCAGGTTACGCTATCATATGATAAGATATTGGGCAGCTCAGACGCATTCCTGAACGTGACACAGGGACTATGCTCGAGAGTAACCAGCACTGCTAAACCCGAGAGAAAATTTAAGGAAGACCAAATATTTAACCCACCCTGGTAGGTTGAAGACATGTAGAAAGTTGTGAGAAGTGCAGTCAGACCTATCAAGTGTTACCTGTCTCAAGTAAGTTACTGTATATTGTTAAGCAAGTGCAATCCTTCCTCCGGGTTTCACTTTAAAACGTAACGCTGTCCAACGTCTCAAACATTCTCACAATTTCCAGCAATGTGGCCTTGGCAATATTGGGGGGAAAAAACATGGTCACACTTTACAAAGATCAGGAACTGTTCGAGTGTTGAGCTTTATGGCAAGTATATTGGCAGGCAATGTGAAGTCACTCATTTGCATTCTACACATGGTAGCACTATGATTGCAGTGAGGTAATCCTGTGAAATAATATCTTCCCTCCAACTGAAAGCCCTAGGCAGTGACAATGGATTTATTTTTTTAAAGAGACAGTACCATATTTTTTCTTTTGGTCAATTTCAAATAATTTAAAGGCACAAAGATGCAAGCGTTTCTCTTCAGCACCAGAATTCTAGAGCTTGGTGTGACGGAGACTTTATTGCTCAATCGAACATGAGCTGTACATGACATTCCGTACATTAAAATTAATGGACTGAAAATTATGAGCACCACGGGCCCAATTTTATGGGAGGGGACTTGCACCCCAGCAAGCTCTTATGCCCCAGCGCTGAAGAGAAAAATTTACCTCAAATACTTTGCATTGGCTCAATAATATATTGACAAAAGCAGGGGTGAGAAACTATATTTAGACGAGGAGAGACTTGAGATATTGAGACGATTTTCACTGGGGCAGAGAAAGCTAAGAGGAAATTTATCAGAGGTTTTTAAAATTCTGAAGGGATTTATTAGGGTTGGTAGGGACAGACTGTTTTCTCTGGTTGGGGAGTCAGTGTCAGGGGGCAACAATTTAAATTTGTCACTAAAAGTGTGAGGAGCGAATGAGGAAAAATGTCTTTAGCAGAGAGTTAAATAAGAATAAGACTTGTATTTATAAAGCTCCTTTCACGATCACCAGACATCCCAAAGTGCTTTACAGCCAATGAAGTACTTTTGAGGTGTAGTCACTGTTGTAATGCAGCAGCCAATTTGTGCACAGCAAGCTCCCACAAACAGCTATGTGATAATGACCAGATAATCTGTTTTAGTGATGATGATTGAGGGATAAATATTGGCCCCAAGGAGAACTCCCTTGCTCTTCTTCAAAATAGTGCCATTGCATCTTTTACATCGACCCTAACATCTCATCTGAAAGACAGCACCTCCAACAATGCAGCACTCCCTCAGTAGTGCACTGGAGTATCAACCTAGATTCTTACACTCAAGTCTCTGGAGTGGGATTTGAACCCCCAACCAACCCTCTGACTCAAAGGCAAGGAGTGCTACCAACTGAGCCACAGCTAATGGACAATGGAATACTTTGCTACAGGGAGTAGCTGATGCCGAAACCATTGCATGGTGTTAGCACTGGGAGGACCAACTCAGCCCAAACCTGCTCTCACCAAATGTCCAGGTACACATTTGTAGTGTTGTACAGTGCTACTGTGTTGGTCTGCTCGCAGTGTTGTACAGTACTAGTGCTGGTCTCTAATGTAGTATTATACAGTACTGTATGGTGCTACTTTGTATTTTATTCCATGTCTTGAAAATAAAATTGGCTCCCAGTTAAAATAAACTTGTCCATCAGTAATACACCCCATGAAGTCACTAATACAACAACAACAACTTGTATTATATATCACCTTTTAACATAGTAAAACGTCCCAAGGTGCTTCACAGGAGCGGTATTAAACAAAATTTGACACCAAGCCACATAAGGAGATATTAGGGCAGGTGACCAAAACCTTGGTCAAAGAGGTAGGTTTTAAGGAGCGTCTTAAAAGAGGAGAGAGAGGTAGGGAGGTGGAGAGGTTTAGGGAGGGAATTCCAGAGCTTAGGGCCCAGGCAGCTGAAAGCACGGCCACCAATGGTGGAGCGATTAAAATCGGGGAGGCTCAAGAGGCCAGAATTAGAGGAGCGCAGATACCTCGGAGGGTTGTGGGGCTGGAGGAGATTACAGAGATAATAACTGGAATTCTGCAAAATTTCAATCCAAAATCGAAAAAGTCATTGTTGAATAGTGGAATCCTTTGTTAGAATGGGACGTTTGAAAACATAGTCCCCTGAATCAAAACCTTACTGCATATTACATAAATAGTATAACAATGATGTCCAATCCGTTTACACTACTAAATCCACACACAATGCTCCTCATTACCATGTTTAATGAGTTCGAACTGTAGACGTTTCCTGTCATCGGACATTTTGTGTAGGAGCTCACTGGCGAATGGAATGCTCTTGCTTCAGTGACATGAATGAGAAATAAGATCCACAATCCACTGCTCCGATTGATAATGTCACTGGAATGGACCTCCGCCATGTCTCATCTAGGGGTGGGTACTTAACACTTATAGTAATTATTACTCCAGAAGTTTCCTTTTCCTTTAATGTGAATATTGCCAACACATCATTCCCCCACATTAACACACAATTATATTTGAGGGTACAATAGCAAAATACTGCGGGTGCTGGAAATCTGAAATAACAACAGAAAGTGCTGGAAACGCTCAGCAGGCCAGGCAGCATCGAGGAGAGAGAGAAATAGAGTCAACGTTTCAGGTCGAGGACCCTTCGTCAGAACTGGAAAGGGTTAGAGAAGAGAGATTTTTAAACAGGGGCAGGGAAAGGGAGGAGGGGAGGAACGAACAAAAGGGAAGGTCTGTGATAGGATGGAAGGCAGGAGAGATTGACTGACAAAAGGGATGATGGTGCAAGGCAAAAGGAGAAGGTAATGGGACAAGTTAAGAAACAAAAGATGACTCTAGATGAGGTGTGAATGGTAATGGCAGAATCATCAACAGCTACCATATGAGAAAACAAGGGGAAAAAAAAAAATATGTCGCCGAGGTTATAGTCTGAAATTGTTGAACTCGATGTTGAGTCCAGAAGGCTGTAAAGTGCCTAATCGAAAGGTGAGGTGCTGTTCCTTGAGCTTACGTTGAGCTTCGTTGGAACAGTGTAAGAGGCCGAGGATGAAGAGGTCTGAGTGGGAGTGGAGCGGACAATTAAAGTGACAGGCGACCGGAAGCTCGGGGTCACGCTTGCGGACTGAACGGAGGTATTCCGCAAAGCGGTCACCCAATCTGCGTTTGGTCTCCCCAATGTAGAGGAGACCGCATATTTCATGGTAATTGACTGAAAGAATTTGAATCAGTACAGCATGAATGGTCAATGCAAATCCATCCTGGGATTGCCACCCCAATTGCATGCACCACATTCATCAGGCATGACCGACACAAGCCCATGCCAGGTTCGTACTGCTGCATTGTGCGCGGAGTTTTATTATTCATTTCTTACCCAAGCCAGTTTTTGTGTGTGTTAACGGGTCAGAAATCAAAGTAAGGCAGGTACGTGGTGGAATAACAAACCCTCAGTGGCGGATGGTGCCCAGTTGGCCACGAAGGAAAATCATGTGGCAAGGAGCACCGTGCTGTAAAACAAGCAATTGTTGTCCCACAGTTCGCAATATACTCGTGAGTAAATGCCAAATAGGCAGGAATCTACCCATGTGGGGTATGGTAGCATAGTGGCTATGTTACTGGACGAGTAATCCCGAAACATGAGTTCAAATCCCACCATGGCAGCTGGGGCATTTGAATTTAATTAGTTAAATAAATTGGGAACACAAAAAAAATGATCAGCAATAGTGACCATGAAACTGCTGGATTGTCATAAAAAGCCCATCTAGTTCACTAATGTCCTTTAGGGAAGGAAATCTGTTGGTCTGGCCTATATGTGACTCCAGACCCACAGCAAGGTGGGTGACTCTTAACTTGCCCCCTACCACTCAGTTGTATTGAAGAAGGCAGCTCACCACCAACTTCTCAAGGGCAATTAGGGATGGGCAATTTGCTGGCCTTGCCAGAGATGGCCCACATCCCATGAATGAATGAAACAAAGCACTCAGGTCTCAACCTCATTTAGTTTGAATTCTGGGAGGTTGGCATCCCCGAGCTCCCAGCCTTTCACACTGCTAAACCCAGCTCCCTTTTCACAGTGGCAGAATCATAGGAGGCAGTTTTCCCTGGGTCTATAATTCTGGGACAATGAAGCTGGACCAAACTGTGTAGACAAAGGGAGCCAGAACACGAATGCCGTGTCTCCCAGAATCCAAACTAAACAGGTGTGCCTGTTGATAAATGGCTGACGAGTCCCTAAATATAAACATTACTGCCCTCCTCTCCTCAAGACGCTGAGACGCTCCTTAAAACCTACATCTTTGACCAAGCTTTTGGTATATGTGGCTCAGTGTCAAATATTGCTTGATAATCGCTCCTGTGAAGCGCCTTGGGACGTTTTACTCCATTAAAGGCGCTATATAAGTACAAGCTGTTGTTGTTGATTGTAGCACCCCAGCTGCTGCCCTGCCTGAGACCAGGTATCTCAGCAAAGACTGTGGGCTGGATTTTCATTGACCCGTGGAGGCGGGTTTGGAGGCGTGTGGGGGGTTAAAATTGTGAAAACTGGCGGGCGGGCACAAGTCCGGCTCCATCCCGCCTCCACGCAATTTTCATTTAATCGTGTCTGCTGGTCCCGACTCCGTCCCGCCTCTAAGAGGCGGGATAGGCTGTTAAGGTCCTTAACAAGCAGTAAATTGCCTCTATTTTGAAAGGCCTTTGTGATTTTAACCCTTGTTCTACGTGAAGCACGCCTGTTCTGAACCATGAATGTGAAACCTGGCGGGAGCACATTTGGATATGGATAGTTGACGCTGGCTGGCTAGCTGGCGATGCATATGTGGATGGATGTATATATGGATGGATGGAGAGGAGACATATCTGGGAGTGGTGGTGTAAAAATATCTGGGAGCAGACTTAGGACTGCTGCTGATCATTTTGCATCCAGGTCCTCTCACAGCAAAGGCCAGGCAGTCTCTGAAGACCTTCAATGCAGCAGCAATGATGAAAGCATCAGAGGCGACTTTCAGACTGAAAACACTAATTGGTTCATGGGTTCCCACATGCTGGAACTCAATTGTCCAATTAGGTGAAAATTGCATCAATCTCCCACATCCAATTGCAGTCGGGTGGATAACACGAAAAGTGGATGACACGACCCCAACCCGCCCCAGTATCAAAATCCAGCCCTGTGATTCAAACCAGGGTTCTCTAGCCAATAGGCACACTACTGCACTGGGCAGACTTCTGACTAGACCATTGCAGAGCACAACATTGAGAAGAGTTTGGGGGGTGGGGGGGTTTCCAGATGAATGTTTGTGGATCCTTTGTTCCATACAGTCACTACCCATACTAGTGTATTTATGGAATTTAAATTTCCAGGAGACTGACACCTCACCCTCAGGATATTATTCCAAACACTGATAGTTCCCAGGTATGGGTATGCTGTAATGTAACAACTCATTTATTTGCTCAGCAGCCCTAGGCTAGGGAGGGGAAAAGTTAGCCCAGAATTCACGCTCCTTATTGTTATCCAGTGACTTCTGCTAAACCACTTTATACTGCAACAAAAACATAAAAAGCTGGCAATACACAGCAGCTAATCCCGCACCTGTGCAGTGAAAGGACAGGTTAACATTTTGGGCAGAACCCTTCAGAACTGTTCTGAAGAAGGATTCTGCCCAATACGTAAAGTTGCATTTGTTCTATGTAGGAGTAGAAGAGTAAAGACATCTTACTGCAATTATATAGGGCCCTGCTGAGACCACACCGAGAGTATTGTGTACAGTTTTGGTCTCCTTACCTAAGGAAGGATATACTTGCCATAGAGGGACTGCAACGAAGGTTCACCAGACTGGTTCCTGGGATGGGGGGATTGTCCTATGAGGAGAGATTGAGTAGACTAGGCCTATATTCTCTAGAGTTTAGAAGAATGAGAGGTGATCTCATTGCAACATGCAAAATTCTTACAGGGCTTGACAGGTTAGATGCAGGGAGGACGTTTCCCCTGGCTGGGGAGTGTAGAACCAAGGGTCACAGTCTCAGAATAAGGGGTCGGCCATTTAGGACTGAGATGAGGAGAAATTTCTTCACTCAGAGGGTGGTGAATCTTTGGAATTCTCTGCCCCAGAGGGCTGTGGAGGCTCAGTTGTTGAGTATATTCAAGACAGAGATCGATAGATTTTTGGATATTGAGGGAATGAAGGGATATGGGGATAGTGCAGGAAAGTGGAGTTGAGGTAGAAGATCAGCCATGATCTTATTGAATGGCGGAGCAGGCTCGAAAGGCCAAATGGCCGACTCCTGCTCCTAATTCTTATGTTCTTTCTGCAGATGATGACTGGCCTGCTGCATATGTCCACATTTTATGCTTTGGTTTCAGATATCCACCATTTTCAGTTGTTTTGATTTGTTTTATTTCTCTTTATACTGATGTTCGTTTAGCTCCAGTTCCATGAAATTAGCATTCATGAGCCAACGCTCAACATTTGCAACACTCCATTTGCTTCCCTTAGCACAATCATAGGCCCAGTTTTCCCCGGGTCCACAATTTTGCTGTCAGGGGAAGGGAACTGACTTTATTAGTGGCAACACTGGGACCCCAGCCCACAGATGCCAATCTCAAGGCGTTAGCTTTGGCTCAGTCATAGCTCTCTCAGCCTCCTCAAGTCAAAAGGGTCATGGGTTCAAGTCCCGGTCCATGAAACGTGAGCATGTACTCTGGGATGATGGTTCAGTGCAGTACTTAGAGCGTGCAGCGCTGCCGTTGGTGCTGCCTTTTGGATAAAGATGTTAATCTGAGGCCCTGTCTACCTTCTCAGGGTGGACATTAAAATATCCCATGAAAAATTTGAAGAAGCAGGGGAGTTCTGGGCCAATATTTATCCCTCAACCAACATCACTAAAACAGATTATCCCATCATTCATCCCATTTCTGTTTGTGGGACCTTGCTGTGAGCGATTTCGGCTGCCACATGTCCCTACATCACAACAGTGACTACATTTCAACGGTGTTTCATTAGCTGTGAAGTGCTTTGGGATGTTCTGAGGTTGTGGAAAACACTGGATTATTGCAAGCCCTTTCACTGTGGCTCACTTGGTAGCACACTTGCCTCTGAGTCATTGAAGGTTGTGGGTTCAAGTCTTGCTCCAGGGACTTGAGTACAAAAATCTAGGCTGACACTCCAGTGCATTGCTGAGGGAGTGCTGCACTGTCAGAGGTGCTGTCTTTAAACCTGAAACCAGCTCAGGTGGACGTAAAAGATCCTAAGGCACTATTTCAAAGGTGAGTTATCTCTGGTATCCTGACTAATATTTACCCCTCAATCAACATCACTAAAACAGATTAACTGGTCATTATCACATTGCTGTTTGTGGGAGCTGACTGTGTGCAGATTGGCTGCTGCATTTCCTACTTTACAACAGTGACTGTACTTCATTTGGCTGTAAAGCACTTTGGGACGTCCGGTGGTCATGAAAGGCGCTATACAAATGCAAGTTATTCTTTCCCTGAATCCAATTTAAACAAGTGGTTGTATAAAAAGTACATCCATCCCAGTGAGGACAGGACAGGATTAGACTTCACTGTAATGCCAGCCATGATAAAATAACATATCAATACTCATTGCCTGAACTCACATGTGAAAAATAGCCACTTAGATGAAGTAATAGGGGGCAGTCAATTCTTGTGGAATCTTACCCCTAGCGACACACAGCATCGTCAAGAGAAGGGGGCTAAAATGGTGGGGTACAAGCATTTTTTAAGGCTCATTTTTTGAAATCATGCAACTTAGTTGGACCATTTGGAATTGCCTGTAGAGTTTATGGTGTAGGATTAAACTAACTATTAACAGTTAGCATTTTCAATGGTGAGAATGAGAATGTGGAATACAAAACTACAATTATTCTATACTTTCTAGTAAGTGTATCATTTGAGCATTATAAATGCTTCACAGTAGTGTCAGAGGGCTGCACTTTCTGGGTGGATTGAATTGCATCATCCCAGAGAGCTTGACCAAGCTGCAAAGAGAAGTAGAATCATAGAATGGTTACAGCACAGAAGGCGGCCATTCGGCCCGTCGAGCCCGTGCCGGCTCTCTGCAAGAGCACTTCAGCTAGTCCCACTCCCCCGCCCTTTCCCCGTAACAGTGCAATCTTTTTTCCTTCAGATACCTATCCAACTCCCTTTTGAAAGCCATGATTGAGTCTGCCTCCACCACCCTTTCAGGCAGTGCCTTCCAGATCCTAACCACTCGCTGAGTATAAAAGTTTTTCCTCATGTCACCTTTGGTTCTTTTGTCAATCATCTTGAATCTGTGTCCTCTGGTTCTCGACCCTTCCGCCAATGGGAACAGTTTCTCTCTATCTACTCTGTCCAGACCCCTCATGATTTTGAACACCTCGATCCAATCTCCTCTAAGGAGAACAACCCCAAGTATATGCTGAGCAGGGGTTGGGAAATCACGGGGTGGAGTGGGGGGGGGGGGGTGCGGAGCGGGGGCTGATACTGCAATCCTAGCGATATAAACCCCGAAATTCCTCCTGTTTTCTGGTGTGGAAATTCTGGTGATCTATGTTGGGGGGAAGAGGAATTTGACGGAACCCAGTTCCACAGGGTGTCTGCCTCTTTCTGGCCCCAGTGGGGAATTCTAACTGGGGGGCGGTGGGGGTTTAGGGGGGGGGGGGGGGAGCGCGGAGAGAGTGGATGCTGCATCCACCAGTACCTTCTTCATTCTAACCTCACGGGAAGAGGCCAGACTAGTGGCATGAGTTGTTGCTGTTGTTGATGATCTGGAATGCGCTGCCTGAAAGGGTGGTGGAGGCAGGTTCAATAGCAACTTCCAAAAGGGAATTGGATAAATACTCGAAGGGAAAAAAAATTTGCATGGCTATGGGGAAAGAGCAGGGGAGTGGTATTAATTGGATAGCTCTACAAAAATCCAGCACAGACACGATGGGTTAAATAGCCTCCTTCTGTGCTGCATGATTCTATGGTAGCAAACCAACATAAATGGAGTATTACAGTAGCAGTGGGAGACAGGTGAGAGCTGACTACAGTCAGTATATGGCCCAGAGGGACAGGGAAAGAAAGAAAGACTTGCAATTCTATAGCGCCTTTCACGACCTCAGGACGTCCCAAAGCGCTTTACAGCCAATGAAGTACTTTTTGAAGTGCAGTCACTGTTGTAATGTGGGAAACGCAGCAGCCAAATTGCACACAGCAAGCTCCCACAAACAGCAATGTGATAATGACCAGATAATCTGTTTTAGTGATGTTGTTTGAGGGATAAATATTGGCTGGGACACCGGGAAGAACTCCCCTGCTCTTCTTCGAAACAGTGGCCATGGGAACAGGGCGCAAAGTAGAGCAATTTCAGGCATTCAAAAGAAAGCCCAAAAAAAGTCATACTGATAGAAAAAAAAGAAAGGAAGACTTGCATTTCTATAGCGCCGTTCACGACCACCGGATGCCCCAAAGCGCTTTACAGCCAATGAAGTACCTTTGGAGTGCAGTCACTGTTGTAATGTAGTCAAGTAGTTCTTCGGTGGTGCAGTAAAGGAAGTGGTGTCGCTTTGAAAGCCTCCAAAGAGCTCGTATTAAGGGATCGGGGAATTGCCGTCTCTTTTGCAATTGGCACTACATTAGTCACACATCTGACACTGTACCGTGTATAATCACATGGACATATATAGGGTCTACATCCACAAAGGCTCCATTTGGAAAACCGGTCAGCCCCTAGCACTAATACGATAGCAAAATACTGCGGATGCTGGAAATCCGAAATAACAACAGAAAACGCTGGAAAAACTCAGCAGGCCAGGCAGCATCCGTGGAGAGAGAAAGAGAGTTGACGTTTCAGGTCGATGACCTTTCATCAGAACTGGGAAGAGCTGGAAATCAAATAGATTTAAGGCCAGGGTAAAGCTGGGAAAAGGGGGAGGGGATAAAGGAACAAAGGAGGAGATGAAGAGACATTGCAGTTTTACTACTTGTGTATTCAAATGTCTGGAAACAAAGTGATTATTTTCCACTAGTACGTTATTGTGAGGGGCAAAGCTCTTGTGATTTTATTACCTTAGGGTAGCGGGAAAGCATTAGCATCTTGAATGTTAACACTGTAGAAAACAATACGAAAAGCTAATATACACATTGAACTTTGAAGAGAAGTGTCAGTGAGTCACATTAAACAAACTCAATTTATAATGGGAAGTTTAAGAATGTTCTTGTCAATCCAAGTGCTCTTTACATTAATTAAAACATTTAAATGGTAAATGTTATTTGACCTCACACATACCAGTCTAATACCAGTCTGGCACGCCGAACACAGGGGAAAATAAAGGTCTTCAAATACTTTTAGTCTGAGGACATTTCACTCCCCAATATTAATTTTTCACCTCAGGTAGCAACAGTAAAAAGGCACTGCCTCAAAAGTTATTTGACGAGTTTTATTTCAATTAAAAAGATAGAACACTTTCAGGTTGGCAGACTGTAACTGGTGGGGTATCGCATGGATCAGTGCTTGGGCCTCAGCTATTCACACTCCACATCAATGATTTGGATGAGGGGACCAAATGTAATATTTTCACTCGGAGGGTGGTGAATCTTTGGAATTCTCTACCCCAGAGGGCTATGGAGGCTCAGTCGTGTGTTCAAGACAGAGATCGATAGAATTTTGGATATTAAGGGAATCAAGGGATATGGGATAGGGCGGAAAGTGGAGATGAGGTAGAAGATCAGCCATGATCTTATTGAATGGCGGAGCAGGCTCGAGGGGCCGAATGGCCGACTCCTGCTCCTAATTCTTACTATGTAATGACAATACTCATGTGGCTCTTTTGACTTTACTCCCTCTCCAAACAAAGACCAGTTTACCAAACAAGACAGTGTCCCTTTAAATCTGCAACGTTTTTGGTTGTCTGATTTAAATGTGAGAAGTCGCACAACACCAGGTTATAGTCCAACAGCTTTATTTGA
The DNA here is from genome assembly GCA_030390025.1 of Squalus acanthias. Lineage (NCBI taxonomy): Eukaryota > Metazoa > Chordata > Chondrichthyes > Squaliformes > Squalidae > Squalus > Squalus acanthias. The sequence goes on along the minus strand of CM059440.1, from coordinate 53,832,655 downwards.
AATCGCAAGCTTTCGGAGCGCTGCTCCTTCGTCAGGTGAAGTGAAGAGATGCATATAGGCACAGCATATATAGTCAGAGAACACTGCCAGATGATTACAGTTAATCTTTCTAACTGCCCTTTATCACACCTCGGCAGAGAGATAATCCCGGCAATCAAAGGTGTGGATGGTGTCCAAACAGGTCAGTCAGGAAAACATTACATCAACAAGTTCCATCCCACCATCAAACTCACCATGGACTACTCCTCAGAATCAGTTTCATTCTTGGACACACGAATCTCCATCAAAGACGGACACCTCAGCACTTCACTCTACCGCAAGCCCACGGACAACCTCACGATGCTCCACTTCTCCAGCTTCCACCCTAACCACGTTAAAGAAGCCATCCCCTATGGACAAGCCCTGCGAATACACAGGATCTGCTCAGACGAGGAGGAACGCGATGGACACCTACAGACGCTGAAAGACGCCCTCGTAAGAACGGGATATGATGCTCGACTCGTCGATCGACAGTTCCGACGGGCCACAGTGAAAAATCGCATAGACCTCCTCAGAAGTCAAACACGGGACACAACCAACAGAGTACCCTACGTCGTCCAGTACTTCCCCGGAGCGGAGAAACTACGCCATGTTCTTCGCAGCCTTCAACATGTCATCGATGACGACGAACACCTCGCTAAGGCCATCCCCACGCCTCCACTACTTGCCTTCAAACAGCCGCCTAACCTCAAACAGACCATCGTTCGCAGCAAATTACCCAGCTTTCAGGAGAACAGCGACCACAACACCACACAACCCTGCCACGGCAACCTCTGCAAGACATGCCAGATCATCAACACAGATACCATCATCACACGTGAGGACACCACCCACCAGGTACATGGTACATACTCATGTGACTCGGCCAACGTTGTCTACCTCATACGTTGCAGGAAAGGATGCCCCGGAGCATGGTACATCGGCGAGACCATGCAGACACTGCGACAACGTATGAACGGACACCGCGCAACAATCGCCAGGCAGGAGTGTTCCCTCCCAGTCGGGGAACACTTCAGCAGTCAAGGACATTCAGCCTCCGATCTTCGGGTAAGCGTTCTCCAAGGCGGCCTTCGAGACACACGACAACGCAAAATCGTCGAGCAGAAGCTGATAGCCAAGTTCCGCACCCATGAGGACGGCCTCAACCGGGATCTTGGGTTCATGTCACGCTACATGTAACCCCACCTGATGTAGAGTCATCCAGACTCGAGTCGTCGTTGGCTTGTTCTCTCTACACAGATGCGGCCGGACCTGCTGTGATTTCCAGCAAAAAAAGTTTTTTGTTTTCCATACAGACCCCAGCATCTGCCACATTTGACCCCTTGTGACCCCACCTCATTGTCTTTGATGTAATGTTTTCCTGACTGACCTGTTTGGACACCATCCACACCTTTGATTGCCGTGATTATCTCTCTGCCGAGGTGTGATAAAGGGCAGTTAGAAAGATTAACTGTAATCATCTGGCAGTGTTCTCTGACTATATATGCTGTGCCTATATGCATCTCTTCACTTCACCTGACGAAGGAGCAGTGCTCCGAAAGCTTGTGATTTCAAATAAAGCTGTTGGACTATAACCTGGTATTGTGCGACTTCTCACATTTGTCCACCCCAGTCCAACACCGGCATCTCCACATCATGATTTAAATATAAAGGGGGAGAAATTCATTATAGCCCAGGAATGGGAGGTAACTTTTGAAAAGTTTGCGAATTAGCGCCAGGCGCAAATGCTTCAGACTGCACGCAAAATTCAGTCTCATTGCACAAAGCAAGTATTGGAGCGCTAAATCAAGCGCTAATGGCCTAGCTTGGTGGCGTTAAACTCAAAGCGCTGACCAATATCAGGTGCAGTCTAATCACAAGTCATCATTGCCGCAGGCTCTTTCCAGTTCTTAAAGGGGAGGTTCATTGATGCTACAGAACCTCATTCTCATCATTGTTGGCTGTACAGCTGTCTGCAGCAGCAGGTCAAGGAGAAGGAGTCGGATGACTCAAGCAGCTATAATGATGGCAGATCCACGCCTCAGGGAGAGAGCCTGCAGATTCTGCAACCATGCATTGGAGGCATTGGTGTTCGCAGTGGAAAGACGGAGGGCGGTGCTCTACCCGGCAAGTGGCAGGAGGCCCTCGCCGCAAGTCTTTCACTCCTGTTCCATCTCCTCCTCCTCCGCCTCTCCATCTTCCTCCTCCTGAGGTGGTCCCGCAATCCCTGGTGGCAAGGGCTGGGCCCTCATGATGGTCAAGTTGTGGAGCATGCAGCAGATCACGACGAAATGCAACACCTGCTCAGCCGAGTACTGGAGGGCTCCTCTCGAGCGGTCAAGGCCGTGGAATCTTTGCTTGAGCTCGATGATGTTCCTGGTGGCAGCATGGCTCTCATTATATGAGTGCTGGGCAGGAGTGTTGGGGATGCGGAGGGGAGTCATGAGCCAGGTGGAGAGTGGATACCCCTTGTCTCTGACCAGCCAGCTGCGAGCTTGATGTGGTGGCTGGAAGAGTGCTGGCAGGATGAAGGCATCATGGCTGCTGCCAGGATAGCTGGGCATTCACATTGAGGATTCGCGGTCTGTGGTCGCACACCAACTGCACATTAAGTGAATGGTAGCCTTTGTGGTTACAGAAGATCTCAGGATTGTTATGCGGTGCCCACAAAGCCACGTGGGTGCAGTCAATGGTGCCCTGCACCATGGGGAATTCTGCTATCCTGGCAAAGCCACATGCACACTCATCCTGCTTTTCTCTGGTGATGGGGTAGGAAATGTAGTCCCTTCTCCTACTGTAGAGAGCCTCTGTGACCTCCCAGATGCAGCAATGGATCCCGAACTGCAAGATGTTAGCTATGTCTCCTGTTGCAGACTGGAAGGATCCGCTGGCGAAGAAATTGAGGGTGACGGTGACCTTGACTGCCACTGAGAGAGCCGTGGTCGCCCTGATCTGAGGCTGGAGGTCTGGTTGCAGGAGGTGGCAGAGTTCAGTGACCCATTTCTTACTGAAGCGAAGCCTTCTAATACACTGCTCCTCGCTTAATCAGCAGTGAAACAGCACTAACCTGACAGCTGCGACTCATTACTCATGATCCCTTTAAGTAGCGCCCCTGGAGCCGGCATCTGCCTGCTTTTTTTTTTATTCGTTTATGGGATGTGGGTGTCGCTGGCAAGGCCAGCATTTATTGCCCATCCCTAATTGCCCTTGAGAAGCTGGTGGTGAGCCGCCTTCTTGAACCGCTGCAGTCCGTGTGGTGATGGTACTCCCACAGTGCTGTTAGGGAGGGTGTTCCAGGATTTTGACCCAGCGACGATGAATGATCGGCAATATATTTCCAAGTCAGGATGGTGTGTGACTTGGAGGGGAACTTGGAGGTGGTGGTGTTCCCATGCGCCTGCTGCCCTTGTCCTTTTAGGTGGAAGAGGTCGCGGGTTTGGGAGGTGCTGCCGAAGAAGCCTTGGCGAGTTGCTGCAGTGCATCTTGTAGATGGTACACACGGCAGCCACGGTACGCCGGTGGTGGAGGGAGTGAATCTTTAAGGTGGTGGATGGGGTGCCAATCAAGCGGGCTGCTTTGTCCTGGATGGTGTTGAGCTTCTTGAGTGTTGTTGGAGCTGCACTCATCCAGGCAAGTGGAGAGTATTCCATCACACTCCTTACTTGTGCCTTGTAGATGGTGGAAAGGCTTTGGGGAATCAGGAAGTGAGAAACGCGCCGCAGAATACCCAGCCTCTGACCTGCTCTTGTTGCCACAGTATTTATGTGGCTGGTCCAGTTAAGTTTCTGTTAATGATGGCCCCACCCAGGATGTTGATAGTAGGGGATTCGGCGATGGTAATGCCATTGAATCTCAAGGGGAGGTGGTTAGATTCTCGCTTGTTGGAGATAGTCATTGCCTGGCACTAATGTTAACTGCCACTTATCAGCCCAAGCCTGAACGTCGTACAGGTCTTGTTGCATGCGGGCATTGACTGCTTCATTATCTGAGGAGTTGTGAATGGCGCTGAACACTGTGCAGTCATCAGTGAACATCCCCATTTCTGACCTTATGTTGGAGGGAAGGTCATTGATGAAGCAGCTGAAGATGGTTGGGCCTAGGACACTGCCCTGAGGAACTCCTGCAGTGATGTCCTGGGGCTGTGATGATTGACCTTCAACCATCACAACCATCTTCCTTTGTGCTAGGTATGACTCCAGCCAGTGGAGTGTTTTCCCCCTGATTCCCATTGACTTCAGTTTTACTAGGGCTCCTTGATACCACACTCGGTCAAATGCTGCCCTTGATGTCAAGGGCAGTCACTCTCACCTCACCTCTGGAATTCAGCTCCTTTGCCCATGTTTGGACCAAGGCTGTAATGAGGTCTGGAGCTGAGTGGTCTTGGCGGAACCCAAACTGGGCATCAGTGAGCAGGTTATTGGTGAGTAAGTGCCGCTTGATAACACTGTCGATGACACCTTCCATCACTTTGCTGATGATTGAGAGTAGACTGATGGGGCGGTAATTGGCGGGGTTGGATTTGTCCTGCTTTTTGTGGACAGGACATACCTGGGCAGTTTTCCACATTGTCGGATAGATGCCAGTGTTGTAGCTGTACTGGAACAGCTTGGCTAGAGGCACGGCTAGTTCTGGAGCACAAGTCTTCAGCAGGATAGCCGGGATGTTGTCGGGGCCCATAGCCTTTGCTGTATCCAGTGCGCTCAGCCGTTTCTTGATATCACGTGGAGTGAATCAAATTGGCTGAAGACTGGCTTCTGTGATGGTGGTGACCTTGGGAGTAGGCCGATATGGATCATCCACTCAGCACTTCTGGCTGAAGTTGGATGCAAACGCTTCAGCCTTGTCTTTTGCACTCACGTGCTGGGCTCCACCATCATTGAGGATGGGAATATTCTTGGAGCCTCCTCCTCCCGTTAGTTGTTTAGTGGTCCACCACCATCACGACTGGATATGGCAGGACTTTGATCTGATCCGTTGATTGTGGGATCGCTTAGCCCTATCTATAGCAAGCTGCTTCCACTTTTTAGCATACATGTAGTCCTGTGTTGCAGCTTCCCCAGGTTGGCACCTCATTTTTAGGTACACCTGGTGCTGCCCCTGGCATGCTCTTCTACACTCCTTGTTGAACCAGGGTTGGTGGTAATGGTAGAGTGAGGGATATGCCAGGCCATGAGGTTACAGATTGTAGTGGAATACAATTCTGCTGCTGCCCCACAGCACCTCATGGATGCCCAGTTTTGAGCTGCTAGATCTGCTCTGAATCTATCCCATTTAGCAAGGTTGTAGTGCCACACAACACGATGGAGGGTGTCCTCAGTGTGAAGAGGGGACTTTGTCTCCAAATGACTGTGCGGTGGTCACTGCTGCCATGGACAGATGCATCAGCGACAGGTAGATTGGTGAGGACGAGGTCAAGTAGGTTTTTCCCTCGTGTTGGTTCTCTCACCACCTGTCGCAGGCCCAGACTGGCAGTTATGTCCTTCAGGACTCGGCCAGCTTGGTCAGTAGTGGTGCTACCGAGCCACTCTTGGTGATGGACATTGAAGTCCCCCACCCAGAGTACATTCTGTGCCCTTGCTACTCTCAGTACTTCTTCCAAGTGGTGTTCAACATGGAGGAGTACTGATTCATCAGCTGAGGGAGGGCGGTAGGTGGTAATCAGCAGGAGGTTTCCTTGCCCATGCTTGACCTGAAGCCATGAGACTTCATGGGGTCCGGAGTCAATGTTGAGGGCTCCCAGGGCCACTCCCAGGGCCACTCCTTCCCGACTGTATACCACCCCTGGTGGGTCTGTCCTGCTGGTGGGACAGGACATACCCAGGAATGGTGATGGAGGAGTTCAGGACGTTGGCTGAAAGGTATGATTCTGTGAGTATGACTGTGTCAGGTTGTTGCTTGACTAGTCTGTGGGACAGCTCTCCCAATTTTGGCACAAGTCCCCAGATGTTGGTGAGGAGAACTTTGCAGGGTTGACTGGGCTGGGTGTGCCGTTGCCATGTCCATAGCCGGTGCCGATGCCGAGTGATCCGTCCGGTTTCATTCTTATTATTTTGTTTTGTAGCGGTTAGTTACAACTGAGTGACTTGCTAGGCCATTTCAGAGACAACCACATTGCTGTGGGTCTGGAGTCACATATAGGCCAGACCAGGTAAGGACGGCAGATTCCCTTCTCTAAGGGACATTAGTGAACCAGATGGGTTTTTACAACAATCCGATATTTTCATGGTCACCATTACTGATACTAGCTTTTTATTCCATTTAAATTCCCCTTGACGCCTCCTCTCCCTGTTGCTGTCGGGGCGAGGCACTGAGGCAGGGGGCGACAATGAATTTTGCAGATCGGGCACCCAGTGAGCATTGCATGCTCACTGACGTCACGATCTGTCTGGCGCTGAGGTCCCTGGTGATAACTCGTAGCGGCGGCGCTACAGGGGGGGCCAGATTTGCCGTGCATCGCTGGATTCGCCTCACCCCAGCGCTACTGCATCAGCGCCCCATTCGTGCCTCCGCCAGGTGCTAACTGGAGGCGCTAGCCAACTGAATTTTCCCCCCAAAATGTCTTCATCGCTCAGTTGCCAGAGGGGTCTTATTACAAACAACAATCATAAGCATTAGCTCATTTCTTCACAGATAAGGTACTTCATGTGTGATAGTCTTTCAGAATGCAAATATATTAATCGCAGTAAAAAACTTTATATACAGTGGGGGTTCTATTGGATAAACTCCGAATACGGGCACGAGGATAGCGATTAACCCGCACCCATTCAGTGTAATGCAGGCAGCACACCAACTTCGGGGGCCTAGCACTACTTAAAGCTAGCCTGCACCTCTTAAAGGGAAGGTGCATGTGGCTGCTGGAGGGGCTGAGATCATTGGGAAAAGTGTGCTGTGCAACAATCGACAATGGCTGACCATGTGAGAGAGCGTGCACCAAGGTTTTTGGACGCTGCACTGGCGGATTTGGCGGAAGGGAGAAGAGATGTCCTGTGTCCGCAGGGGAGCCAGAGGCCCTCCAGACACATGATGAGAAGGCAGTGGGATCAGATAGCCGTGTAGGTCTATGCCAGGAGTTACGTCCCGAGGACCTGGATGCAGTGTCGCAAGACATTTAATGACCTCACACGAGTGGTCAAGATCAGTGAATGAATCTTCAAATGCCATATCCCACCAACTGCACCACTAGCCTCACACACTGCTCAATGCACCACACCCCCATCACTCACCTACCAACAATCTCCATCAATAACGACTCATAATCATAGCTTCACTTCACCCTCACACATTTAGCACTGTTGCAAGCCTCACACCCCCATCTCACACCTTGCACACTCTGCCAGCTATTCAGCCATGACAGCCACATCACCCAAACACATTGCACAACACTCATTGACACACTTCCCTTTCTCTTGCAGGAGAAGGTGGCATACAACTGGAGGCAGCAGGAACTAAGCAGAGGGGGCGAGGTGGGCCTGCATGTTCTAACCCCCATGGAGGAGACAGTGCTGGCCATTATGGGAAGGGCCATTGCTGAGGCCATGGTCACCAGCAGGGCTGAATCCATTGAAGATGAAGATGACGGTATCCTCATACCTAATTCTCCTTCTCACTTCCCACTTCCCCCTCATCCCACTTCCCCCTCATCCCACAATATTTTCTGACTTATGCTGCAGATGGTGTAAGCATGCACTTCTTACTTTCTCCTCTCAGCTCACCATAACCCTACCTTTGTCCCTTTTTCCTTTCAGATACCCAAGAACTGCAGTCTGCCCAGGCAGTAGAGGAAGAGCAAGAAGACAGTGATGAAGAAGACACACCATCACTTGATTTCACACACGCAGCCACCAGCTCAGATACTGACACTGCGTGTAATTTAGAGGACAGGATAGAGGTGGGATCTGCACGTGGTGAGACACCGGGCACAAGTCCGCTGCAGCCAGGGCAGGGGGCAAGGATAGCGCAGGTGCCAGCTCACCGGAGGGCGAGGTTGTACACGAGTTCTGCTGCAGAGGGCTCAGATGATGACCTTATACAAATTTCAGCTTTACAAATGTCATCAATCTCCCATTTTAGTGAACAGTCTCCTCAATATTACCAGCAACGTTTCAGAGCACAGAAAGCCAGCGCATGCATGATACATTAACAACAACTTGTATTTATATAGCGCCTTTAACGTAGTAAAACGTCCCAAGGCGCTTCACAAGAGTATTTTAAGACAAAAAATTTGACACCGAGCCACATAAGGAGAAATTAGGGCAGGTGACCAAAAGCTTGGCCAAAGAGGTAGGTTTTAAGGAGCGTCTTAAAGGAGGAAAGAGAGGTAGCGAGGTGGAGAGGTTTAGGCAGGGAATTCCAGAACTTAGGGCCTAGGCAACAGAAGGCACGGCCACCAATGGTTGAGCGATTACAATCAGGGATCCTCAAGAGGGCAGATTAGAGGAGCGCAGATATCTCAGGGGGTTGTGGGGCTGAAGGAGATTGCAGAGATAGGAGGGGCGAGGCCATGGAGGGAATTGAAAACAAGGATGAGAATTTTGAAATCGAGGCATTGCTTAACCGGGAGCCAATGTAGGTCAGCGAGCACAGGGGTGATGGGCGAACGGGACTTGGTAGCTGAGTTTTGGATGAGCTCAAGTTTACATAGGGTAGAATGTGGGAGGCCAGCCAGGAGTTTTTTTTTATTCGCTTATGGGATGTGGGCATCGCTGGCAAGGCCAGAATTTATTGCCCATCCCTAGTTGCCCTTGAGAAGTTGGTGGTGAGCCGACTTCTTGAACCGCTACAGTCCGCGTGGTGAAGGTACTCCCACAGTGCTGTTAGGGAGGGAGTTCCAGGATTTTGACCCAGCAACGATGAAGGATCGGCGATATACTTCTAAGTCAGGATGGTGTGTGACTTGGAGGGGAACTTGGAGGTGATGGTGTTCCCATGCGTCTGTTGCCCTTGTCCTTCTAGGTGGAAGAGGTCACGGGTTTGGGAGGTGCTGCCGAAGAAGCCTTGGCGAGTTGCTGCAGTGCATTTTGTAGATGGTACACACTGCAGCCACGGTACACTGGTGGTGGAGGGAGTGAATGTTTAAGGTGGTGGATGGGGTGCCAATCAAACGGGCTGCTTTGTCCTGGATGGTGTCGAGCTTCTTGAGTGTTGTTGGAGCTGCACTCATCCAGGCAAGTGGAGAGTATTCCATCACACTCCTTAGTTGTGCCTTGTAGATGGTGGAAAAGCTTTGGGCAGTCAGGAGGTGAGACACTCACCGCAGAATACGTAGCCTACCTAGGAGTGCATTGGAATAGTCAAGTCTAGAGGTAACAAAGGCATGGGTGAGGGTTTCCGCAGTGGATGAGCTGAGGCAAGGGCGGAGACGGCTGATGTTATGGAGGTGGAAATAGGCGGTCTTAGTTATGCTGCGGATATGTGGTCGGAAGCTCATTTCAGGGTCAAATATAACACCACACTTGCGAACAGAAACCCAACAAACCATGCTGTGGATGGCCAGCATAGAAGGGTCACAATGATCATTAAGAGTTAAAACAAACTCTTTGACTCCCCTGATGTATCACCAAGTTTAAGCACCGAGTGGTTGTGCTATATAGACTAGGAAGGTCCCAGGTTCAATCTATGGTCTGCACTAAGTTAGCTCATCTCAATGAATGTGCAGTCGCCTGCAATTGGCCTCAGTGACCATTCAACCCAATCCCTCCAATGTACCATGTACAATTACATTGCCCTGACCTCCAACTAGCCCAGTCCAAAATTCCTGAGAAAGGTGAATTATACTCCAAACAAGCTTCCTCCGTATATTCGTGTCATGCACCAAATAGCATACCGCATGTTTAGAACTAGTTAATCATCTCGTATCGGGCATGCAGACGATGTGACCCGTCCATCGGAGCTGATCGAGTGTGGTCAAAGCTTCGATGCTGGGGATGTTGGCCTGAGCGAGAACACTGATGTTGGTGCACCTATCCTGCCAATGGATTTGCAGGATCTTGCAGAGGCAGCGTTGGTGGTACCTCTCCAGTGCTTTGAGGTGCCTGCTGTACATGGTCCATGTCTCTGAAGCATACAGGAGGGCGGGAATCACTGCTGCTCTGTAGACCATGAGCTTGGTGCTGGGTTTGAGGTCCTGGTCTTCAAACACTCTCTTCCTCAGGCGACCGAAGGCTGCACTGGCACACTGAAGGCGGTGTTGGACTTCGTCATCGACGTCTGCCCTTGTTGACAGTCGGCTCCCGAGGTCATCTACAGCTTCAATCTCATTTCTTGCCAAATAACAATCAAATTACTTTTTAGTGGAGTTTGGGGCACTATGGCGGAAGTCTCTTCCACACAACAATCATTTCTGAGGGAAACAACTCCAATGTTGAGTGAGGGAAGGATCAGGATTGAGTGACACCCAATACACTCCAGTAACTTGACACCACTCACTCTTGAGTGTTGGCTTGGTTCAGTGGTAGCTGCCCTGCTTCCAATCAGAATATTGTGGATTCGATCTTCACTCCAGAACTTGAACACAACCTCGGCTGACAGTTCAGTGCAGTACCAGAGAAGTGCTGAATTGTCAGGAGGTGCAGTCCTTTGGACAAGATGTCAGGTTGAAGCCCCATCTGCCTGTTTCAGTGGAGAGTAAAGATCCCACGGCAATATTTGAAGAGGAGCAGGTAGTTTTCCTGCTGTCATGACCAACATTCCTCCCTCAACCAACACCAGCCAGCAAGAGGTTAATTGGTCATTCTTCTTGTTGTTGTTTGCGGGACCTTGCTGTGCACAAAATGACTGGCACTTTTATCTACACAACAACAGTAACTAAACAATGTAAGGATGCTGCCAATGTAGCAGTAAAGGAAGAGGCAGTAGCGATATTAGATAGGATAAAAAAAGATAAAGAGGAGGTACTTAAAAGGTTGCCAGTCCTCAAAGTTGAAAAGCCACCCAGTCTGGGTGGGATGCATCCTAGGTTACTGAGGGAAGTAAGGGTGGAAATTGTAGAGGCTCTGGCCACAATCTTCCAATCCTCCTCGGATATGGGGGTGGTGCCAGAGGACTGGAGGATTGCAAATGTTACACCCCTGTTTTTAAAAAGGAGAGAGGGATAAACCCGGCAACTACAGGCCATTCAGCCTAACGTCGGTGGTGGGAAATCTTTTAGAGACAATAATCCAGGAGAAAATGAATTGGCATTTGGAAATGTGTGAGCTCATAAATGAACGTCACACATATCGTGTTTGACTAACTTGATTAGTTAGTTAACACCTTCAGGAGAAGAGGGAAAGGGAGATAAACTAGCAGACAACAAAAAAAATACCTGATCTATGATTGGATTTTGAATGAAACTTGCTCTATGAAACAAAGGTACGATTCACTTCTAGGGGAAAGAAGTTGGACATTATATATTGCTACCAATACCAAACAAGTTGATTTAGGTTGAGTCAAGTTATCACCTTGCTGTTTCACTGTAAAGATGCGATGATTTAAATGTTGGTAGCTGGCCACCTGTCCACTATTTGGGTTTTTTCAAAGGAGCTCTGTTCATTTAGATTCAACTGATCTCACTTCTGTCGTCCTGCGTCGAGCTGGATTTGAGTGAAAGAAAGCACCCATCAGCTTATAGTGATGTCAACCGTGAAGGGCCAAAGGTTGAAAAATTACCTTCACAAGCAATTCCACTAAACGAAGCACTGAAAGAATGGAGCTTTGTCCCAACCTGAGTGATGCAGTCCGTTCCACTTAAGTAAATCTCTTTTAACCCTTTCATCAGCTCCACAAAAAGCTCATTAGATCACTAACTTCTGCTTCAAGTTCAAAATGGTATTGTAACAAAACCCCAAGTGAAACACTAGGATAAAAATACAGACTGAAAATACAAACCCATTTTTAAAAGAAGATTCCACCCGTTATTTTACCTACTGTCTTGCCCTTTTCTGAAGGCACAGACTCCTTGCTCAAGTAAATAAGAACATAAGAAACAGGAGCAGGTGTCGGCCATTTGGCCCCTCGAGCCTGCTCCGCCATTCAATAAGATCATGGCTGATCTTCTACCTCAACACCACTTTCCCGCACTATTCCCATAGCCCTTGATTCCTTTAAAATCCAAAAATCTATCGATCTCTGTCTTAAATATACTCAACGACTGAGCCTCCACAGCCCTCTGGGGTAGAGAATTCCAAAGATTCACCACCCTCTGAATGAAGAGATTTCTCCTCATCTCAGTTCTAAATGGCCGACCCCTTATTCTGAGACTCTGACCCCTGGTTCTAGACTCCCCAACCAGGGGAAACATCCTCCCTGCATCTACCCTGTCAAGCCCTGTAAGAATATTTCAATGAGATTATCTCTCATTCTTCTAAACTCCAGAGAATATAGGCCTAGTCTACTCAATCTCTCCTCATAGGACAATCGCCCCATCCCAGGAATCAGTCTGGTGAATCTTCGTTGCACTCCCTCTATGGCAAGTATATCCTTTCTTAGGTAAGGTGACCAAAACTGTACACAATACTCCAGGTGTAGTCTCACCAGGGTCCTATATAGTTGCAGTAAGACGTCTTTCCTCTTAAACTCAAGTAATAAATGCCAACATACCATTTGCTTTCCTAATTGCTTGCTGTATCTGCATGTTAACTTTCAGTGATTCGTGTACAAGGACACCCAGGTCCCTCTGAACACCAACATTTCCCAATCTCTCACCATTTAAAAAATACTTTGCTTTTCTATTTTTCCTACCAAAGTGGATAAGTTCACATTTCTCCACATTATATTCCATTTGCCATGTTCTTGCCCACTCACTTAGCCTGTCTATATCCCCTTGCCCTTGAAGCCTCCTTGCATCCTCCTCACAACTTACATTCCCACCCAGCTTTGTATCATCAGCAAACTTGGGTATATTACATTTGGTCCCCTCATCCAAATCATTGATGTAGATTGTGAATAGCTGAGGCCCAAGCATTGATCCTTGCGGTTCCCCACTAGTTACAGCCTGCCAACCCGAAAATGACCCTGTTTATTCCTACTCTCTGTTTTCTGTCCGTTAACCAATCCTCAACCCATGCTAGTATATTACCCCCAATACCATAAGCCCTATTTTTGTTTAATATCCTCTTGTGTGGCACCTTATCAAATGCCTTCTGATAATCCAAATACACCACATCCACTGGTTCTGCCTTATCTATTCTGCTAGTTACAACCTCAAAAAAAACTTAACAGATTCGTCAAACACAATTTCCCTTTCATAAATCCGTGTTGACTCTGCCCAATCCTATTTTTATTTTCTAAGTGCCCTGTTACCACGTCCTTAATAATAGATTCTAATATTTTCCCGACTACTGATGTCAGGCTAACTGGTCTGTAGTTCCCCGTTTTCTCTCTTCCTTCCTTTCTCAAACAGTGGGGTTACATTTGCCACCTTCCAATCTGCGGGAACCGTTCTAGAATCTATGGAATTTTGGCTTACTACTCTTTTTGGCAACATTATAAGTCTTTTCCTTTGATCTAATACTATCTTTAACTTCTCTTGTTAGCCATGGTTGGACCACTTTTCCTGTGGGGGTTTTGTGCCTTAAGGAAATGTATATTTGTTGTAAATTATGTATTAATTCTTTAAATGCTAGCCATTGCTTCTCTACCATCATACCTTTTAATGTAGTTTCCCAATCTACCTTAGCCAACTCGCCCCTCATACCTACGTAGTTTGCTTAGTTTAGATTTAAGATCCTAGTTTCATATAAGCCTCCCTGACCCACTCTGCCTATTTTTACCCAAAACTCTACTTTGCTCTGGAGCCTTAACATTTCTCTTGCTGCTTTTAAATTTACTCTTTCCTGAATCCTCCCACCCCCCCCACCCCCCACCCCCTTCATTAGTTTAAAGTCCTGTCTACTGACCTAGTTACTCGGTTCGCCAGGACACTGGTCCCAGCCCAGTTTAAGTGGAGCCCGTCCCAACGGAACAGCTCCCTCCTTCCCCAGTACTGGTGCCAGTGCCCCATGAACTGAAACCCTTTCCTCCCACACCATTCTTTGAGCCACGCAGTTAAACCTGTTAAACAGTTAAATCTGTTTGTCCCTATGCCAATTTGCGTGTGGCTCAGGTAACAATCCAGAGATTATTACCTCTGAGGTTCTGCTTTTTAATTTGGATCCTAGCTCCTCAAACTCTCTCAGCAGAACCTCATTAATAGTTCTACCTATGTCGTTGGTTCCTACGTGGACCACGACAACTAGATCCTCCCCCTCCAAGTTCTTCTCCAACCGCGAGGAGATGTCTTTAACCCTGGCACCGGGCAGGCAACACAACCTTCGGAACTCTCAGTCGCGGCTGCAGAGAACAGTATCTATCCCCCTGACTATACTGTCCCCTACCACAACTACATTCCCTTTGACTACCCCCATTTGAATGGCCTCCTGCACCATGGTGCCATGGAAAACTTGCTTATCCATCCTGCAGGCTCTTCCCTCATCCACAGAGGCAGCAAGAACCTCATACTTGTTGGACAAGGGCAAAGGCTGAGGCTCCTCCAGCACTACACCTGGGGTCCCCTTACCTGCCTGAGTTGCAGTCACACCCTCCTGTCCCTGACCACTAACCAGACCTGTACCACTACCTAATCTAAGGGGTGTGACTGCCTCCTGTATCAAAGTGTCCAGGTAACTCTCCCCCTCCCTGATGCCCCGCAATGTCTGCACCTCAGACTCCAGCTCAACAACTCTGAGCTGAAATAACAACAGAAAACGCTGGAAAAACTCAGCAGGCCAGGCAGCATCCGTGGAGAGAGAAACAGAGTTAACGTTTCAGGTCGAAGACCTTTCGTCAGAACTGGAAAAAAGCAGGAAATGGACTCTGAGCTGAAGTTCCTCAAGATGTAGGCACTTACTGCAAACGTGGTTGTCCGGGATCACAATGCTCTCCACAAACTCCCACATGCTGCAGTTGCGGCACACCACCTGCACTGCCATCCCTTTATGATCTTGTTTTATTTAATTAAATTTAATTAAATTTGTAATTAGGTAACTTAGTTTACAGTGTAGTTTCGTGACTACTTACTTGATCTATCTAAAGTTATGGATACTGAAATTAAATATCTACCTGTAACACAAAGCACTACAAGTAGTATAGGCAAAAAGCAACAACTCCTTACCCAATACTGACCAGAAATTCCCACTCTTTCCAAATTCTCAAATAAAACACTCTGTTTAAGTACACTCCATTTTAATCCTGCTCTGTACAGTTCCATAAGTGTTGGTAGCCCTCTAGTACCTCAGCAAGTGACATTCTACAAGAGTGAGCCTAGACAGCTCCAACACTCAAGAAGCTCGACACCATCCAGGACAAAGCAGCCCACTTGATTGGCGCCCCATCCACCACCTTAAACATTCACTCCCTCCACCACCGGCGCACCGTGACTACAGTGTGTACCATCTACAAGATGCACTGTGGCAGCTCGCCAAGGCTTCTTCGGCAGCACCTCCCAAATCCACGACCTCTGCAGGCGCATGGGAACACCACCACCTCCAAGTTCCCCTCCAAGTCACACACCATCCTGACTTGGAAGTATATCGCCATTTCTTCATCGTCGCTGGGTCAAAATCCTGGAACTCCCTCCCTAACAGCACTATGGGAGCACCTTCACAACACGGACTGCAGCGGTTCAAGAAGGCAGCTCACCACCACCTTCTCAAGGGCAATTAGGGATGGGCAATAAATGCTGGCCTTGCCAGCGACGCCCACATCCCGTTGATCAGCAGGCTATTCAACAGTGGGGCATCCAATTCAAGCCCCATCCTCTTGTCCCAATCAGACACATTCACACTTTCCAGGAGTGATCACTCGATAGTGGCTAGCAGTGGGAAGGAACCACCAATGATCAATTCCAGCATCCGCAGTATTTTGCTATTGCATCAATGATCCCCCCCTCCCTAATGCACGAGCACGGAGGATAATCGCAGCTCCCATACCAACACCTCGGCTAAGATTAGCTAACTCAGCATTGATGGGGAATAAACCATGAGTGTTCCTGGTCATATGGTTAAGCTGCCCACTGGATAAACCCACTGAGCCATTTGGGGGAACTTTGGGGAATAGCAATTATAACATTTTAAAAATGGAATTACAAAATGGTACATCTATAATTCATATATACTAATTTGCGGAATCAAAAACAGCAACTATATATCATAGGGATAATTTTGCATGGCTCCATTGCTGGTATGAGCTTCGGGTCAGAGAATATAATGCTATAGCTCTATTTCTGACTCACACTCAAGTCTAGCTCGGTTCCATGCCAACAACAGAGTCTCACAAAATTACCCCATATATTTGAAATTGTTGAAGTGCTGTACTAGTCCTGAGCTTTTTCCAATGTTCTCCCTTCCTCTGTTTAAGTCAGTGACACCTTCTGGGCGTCAGCAGCCCTCCAGTACCTCACCCAAGTGCTTATTCTTTCATGTGAGCCTAACCTGTGAGCGAAGGGGAGGGCGGATACCAGATCTGCACACACACATACACACACACACACTTTCCAGCAAGGGTCACTGGGTGCTCGGTCTACATTTCTCTCTGCACAGCATGGGAACACTGTGAACATCCATCTAATGACTGAAGAAAACATTGGCATTCAGCTCGGATTCTTCTTCTAAATGCACACGCCACCAGGTCTGAATCCCAGAGGTCTGGAACTGAGAAAAAACACAAGCTGGGCCTTAAACTGACTGGCTACATCCCTGGGGTGAGTGTACCTATAGTACATGTGCTAGCAACACAAGCCGGTATGCCGGCTTCTTGTAAGCCACTGGAAGTTGCAGTTGCTTCTTGTGGGGCACCAAAACAAAAATGAGAAAAGGAACAAGTATTCGAATGCATGCTGCGTGATTCTGCTTCAAGTATTGCTTACATGGAAATGTACTGTGTGACATGGCTTTTTGTTTGACTTTATGGCTGAGTCAGTGAGTGAGCAAGGGGTAAAACAGAACATTAGAAGGGCTGTACTTAGGGACAACCTCTGAATTATCACCACAATCCCTCTTATGAACCCAGTGATAATGCTTTCCAGGGCAGTTTCTTCAAACCTCACTCAACAGCTTGAGGTTATGGAATTCTCCCACATGCAGCCTCTCCCTTGGATTTATTTTTATTCCTTTATTCATTCACAGGATGTGGACATCGCCAGCAAGGCCAGCGTTTATTGCCCATCCCTAATTGCCCCAAGAAGGTAGTGGTGAGCCGCCTTCTTGAATACAACTGAGTGGCTCGCTGGGCCATTTCAGAGGGCAGTTAAGAGTCAACCACATTGCTGTGGGTCTGGAGTCACATATAGGCCAGACCAGGGCAAGGACAGCAGATTTCCTTCCCTAAAGGACATTAGTGAACCAGATGGGTTTTTAATGACAGTTTCATGGTCACCAGGCCTCTGGGTTACTAATCCAGTGACATCACTGGTTCTACCTTCTCCTGCAAGTAAACTTAAGAACATAAGAAATAGGAGCAGGTGTCGGCCATTTGGCCCTTCGAGCCTGCTCCGCCATTCAATAAGATCATGGCTGATCTTCTACCTCATCTCCACTTTCCTACACTATCCCCATATCCCTTGATTCCCAAAAATCTATCGATCTCTGCCTTGAATATACTCAATGACTGAGCCTCCGCAGCCCTCTGGGGTAGAGAATTCCAAAGATTCACCACCCTCTGAGTGAAGAAATTTCACCTCATCTCAGTCCTAAATGGCTGACCTCTTATTCTGAGACTGTGACTCCTGGTTCTAGACTCCCCAGCCAGGGGAAACATCCTCCCTGTCAAAATCTTGCATGTTTCAATGAGATCACCTCTCATTCTTCTAAACTCTAGAGAATATAGGCCTAGTCTACTCAATCTGTGTTGAGATTGTGGAGGTAACAGGAGCACATACAGTGCGGCGCTCCCTCAGCACTGCACTGGAGTGTCAGCCTGGACATTTTGTGCTCAAGTCCCTGGAGCAGGACTTGAACCCACAAACCTTCTGACACAGAGGCGAGGGTGCTACCCACTGAGCCACAGCTGACACATATGTTGCAAGTTCGTCATGTGACTAGATGTGTAATTCTGGTGGGCACAAAGCCTGCTAATCAAGGTTCCCAACACTTCCAGTCTCCCATGGGAAAGACTCCTCTAATATCTATCTATTGTAAAGATAGGTGCAAAATAAGTCACCTTCCCAAAGTTATTACCTGATTAATGCGGAGTTCCAGGTCTGTATATGAGTCCTCAAGTACGTATTGAACAGAGGTAGAAGCTACATCATTAAATAAATTTAAAACAGAAATAGACAGTTTCCTAGAAGTAAAGGGCATTAAGGGTTACGGGGAGCGGGCAGGAATTTGGACATGAGTCTAGGTTCGGATCGGTCATGGCCCTGTGGGTAGTGGAGCGGGCCCAGGGACCGTGTAGCCTGATTCTGCTCCTATTTCGTGTGTGCAATTCTGTTAGATGCAGGAGATGGTTCTGTGATAGTAGATAGTAGATTGGCGGTTAGGATCAGATCAGCCATGATCTTATTGAATGGCGGAGCAGGCTCGAGGGGCCGATTGGCCTACTCCTGCTCCTATTTCTTATGTTCTTATGTTCTTATGTACCTGTTTAAACTACCAGCTGTAGTTTTATTGCACAATTTGTTTTTCCTCCACAGCAGAGAGTGGATTAGGCAAGTAGAACAAAGCAGAGAGGTGCAGCCATGAACCTGATAACCATTTATATTGTATTGCCTCAGAGCAGGTCGCAGGATCATGCCTAGCCAAGAGAGGCGTGCGTAACGCCAGGGGCAAGTCACAGCATGAAATCTGAGGAGTTTACACTGACAATGGGAGGTTGGGTTTTGGGGTTGAGCAAACAAAGCATAAATGAAACAGGACAAAGCTGATGGAAAGTCTGATCATTGAAATCTCTGCTCCGCACACAGTTCCGCCCCTCACAATCCCCCCCCCCCCCCCACTCTCCTGGTGTGCTGACTGTAATACAATACTGTCCAATGCATGCCCTGCTTTGGGTCAGGGGTCAGTGTTAATGCTAGGGAGATCGAATTCAGCCGCCGCTCAACTTAATCCAAATTGAATTCAATCCCCAGTGTAAAAGGGGGGAGGGGTGGCGGTCGCTGAGAGTGGTGAAGGGCTGACACTTCTGAACTGCAGATGGGCAGGCAGCTTCCAAGACGCACAGTGTATTCCTCGCAAGTGTAAAACTGATTTTCCACTATTTTGCATTGATCCGCAGTTTCCACTTCAGAACACTGCAGAATTCGAAAGCACAAAATAATTTCTTTTGAAAGATTCTACCCCAAGAGGAGAGTTCAGGAAAATTAAAATGAATTTTATTTGTATTTACATCTCCTGAACTTCTCCAATTGCTGAAATCAGCCGTTAAACTGACCCAATTTAGACAATTAACAGATTAGTAGGTGACATGGAGAAGAATTGGGGCTGTTAATTTGTTTGTATGTACAGACTGGTTTTGAGTACACCATTAAAGGGTAAAACAGCAGCAGATTAACAAAAGCTCTACATCTACTCCCAGAACATTAATCTGAATGTCTGTATTTCCAATGTCTTTTGTATTTCATTTCAGAATTCCAGCTTTTTTTTTCTGTTCACCTTCAAAGAGGAGCATCATCATCACGGCCCATGTCAAGAATGCAAATTCTGTTGATGTCCCCTTTTGATGTTATTTGTTCATTTTCTTGAATCATTTCAGCAATGAATGTTGATGACCTCATCTGAAGTGGATTGGAGGAGTTCCACAGCCAGACTGTGTGAATTGGATAAATTAGCATCAGTATGGGTACAGTCATTGCCCAGGCATACTTGTGCAATCATGTGATTTCATCTATTCATGTTAATTGTGCTTTGTCACAGTGTTGGTCTCAGTCACACTCCCTCCCCCAATACCAGTCCTGCCCGATGATGAAAGCCGAAAGGGGCGTTCATCAGAATCCTTTGTAGCGGTTTGATTTTTCTTTTAAAAAAGAGTCTTCATCCTAAAACTCCTTCTATAAATCCAAAAGCATCTTTATTCTAGATACAGCGAGAGCAGCGATCATGAGAATGAATGGAAAGGGCAGAAAGAGGTTTGTTTTTAAAAAGCCACATTTCAAACATACTGGGCACATCCGATGGATTTTTAACAGGAAGTACACACCTATAACAGCTTCCAGATTTCCCCCCCTTGTCTCCAGAAAGTGCTACGGCTTGCTGCGGTACAGTTCCACAGATGCCAGCACCACCTTTGTACCTCCCAAGTGCTTGTTCTCATTTTCTGAGTGTAAACAGAGTTTTGGCAGGATATTAAACCCCCATGGAAAGCATCACAGCCGAACCTGATCCTTTCCTCACTCGGCCTCTGTGCACAGCCAAATGAAGGAAAGGAAAAGACCAGTTGGTCCATTGAGTTTGCTCCAGACAATCATAAGTACCTACACACCGTCACCCTGGAACAAAAAGCCCCAGCTCTCTAAACCGATTGTGGTAACTGAGGGCCTTTAAATTAGGTATCAATCTCCTCTGGCAATGCAAGCGAACACTCTATTTGCTTTTGCAATAGCCTCACAGCTAATAAAAAGGAAAGGCTTATTTTCTGGGAGCACTTGATAGAATCTGAAGTTAATTTGCTGTTAATTCTGTCACGTGAGCAGGCTGTTACTTTGAACCCTAGTACTGGGTTGTTGCATTGCATCTACCTCTACGTAACGGAGACATTTATTTTTTTTGGCAGTTAACAAACCTGCAAGTTCCAAAAGACATTCAGTACTCAAGAGATCTGTATCTGGATACTGTTCGTAACCTTGGTGCCGTATTTGACCATGAAATGAGGTCCCGACCACATATCCGCGCCATTACTAAGGCCGCCTATTTCCACCTCCGTAACATCGCCCGTCTCCACCTCGCCTCAGCTCATCCGCTGCTGAATCCCTCATCCATGCCTTTGTAACCTCAAGACTTGACTATTCCAACGCACTCTCCCACATTCCACCCTACGTAAACTTGAGGTCATCCAAAACTCGGCTGCCCCGTGTCCTAACTCACACCAAGTCCCAGTCACCCATCTCCCCCGCGCTCGCTGACCTACATTGGCTCCCGGTTAAGCAACGCCTCGATTTCAAAATTCTCATCCTTGTTTTCAAATCCCTCCATGTGGTTGTTGTTGTTGTTGATCAGCACTGGGAATCCTGGCTGATTTGCTCACAGGAACAGGAGGAGGCCATTGAACCCCTCGAGCCTGCTCCGCCATTCAGTGAAATCGTGGCTGATTTGTGGCCTTTACACCATATACCCGCCTTTGGCCCATATCCCTTAATACCTTTGATTAACAAAAATCTATCAATTTCCAATTTAAAAATAACAATTGATCCAGCATCAATTGCCATTTGCGGAAGAGAGTTCCAAACTTCTACCACCCTTTGTGTGTAGAAGTGTTTCCTAATTTCACTCCTGAAAGGTCTGGCTCCAATTTTTAGACTATTCCCCTAATCCTAGAATCCCCAGCCTGCGGAAATAGTTTCTCTCTATCTACCCTATCTGTTCCTCTTAATATCTTGAAAACTTCGATCAGATCAGCCCTTAACCTTCTAAATTCCAGGGAATACAACCCTAATTTGCGTAATCTCGCCTCATAACTTAACCCTTGAAGTCCGGGTATCATTCTGGTAAACCTACGCTGCACTCCCTCCAAGGCCACTATATCCTGCCTAAGGTGAGGTGCCCAGAACTGCTCACAGCACTCCAGGTGTGGTCTAACCAGGGCTTTGTATAGCTGCAGCATAACTTCTACCCCCTTGTATTCTATTCCTCTAGATATAAAGGCCAGCATCCCATTAGCCTTTTCTGTACCTGTTCATGATATTTTAATGATCTAAGTACCTGAACCCCCAAGTCTCTTTGGACCTCCACTGTTTTTAGCTTTTCACCATTTAGAAAGTACCCTGTTCTATCCTTTTTAGGTCCAAAGTGGATGACCTCACATTTGCCTACATTGAAACCCATTTGCCATAGTTTTGCCCATTCACTTAATCTATCAATATCCTTTTGTAATTTTATGCTTTCACTGCCTACAATGCCGCCTATCTTTGTGTCATCAGCAAATTTGGATATATGGATATATCATCCCAATCCCACTGAAGCCACTGTATCGGCCCTACAACAAGGGCTTGTATTTATACAGTGTCTTTAACGTAGTAAAACGCCTGAAGGTGCTTCACAGCAGTGTTATCAATCAAAATTTGACACCAAGTCACATAAGGAGATATTAGGAGAGGTGACAAAAAGCTAGGTCAAAGACGTAGTTTTAAGGTGCGTCTTAAAATAAAAGAGAGAGTTAGAGAGGTAGAAAGGTTTAGGGAGGGAATTCCAGAGCTTAGGGCCTTGGCAGCTGAAGGCATGGCTGCCAATGGTGGAGCGATGAAAATAGGGGATGCACAAGAGGCCAGAATTGGAGGAGCGTAGAGATCTCGGGGGGGGGTTGTAGGGCTGGACAAGGTTACAGATATCGGGAGGGACAAGGCCATGGAGGGATTTGAAAACAAGGATGAGAATCTTAAAATTGAGGTGTTGCCGGACTGGAAGCCAATGTAGGTCAGCGAGCAAAGGGGTGACGAGTGAGTGGGACTTGGTGCGAGTTAGAATACAGGCAGCCAAGTTTTGGATGAATTCAAGTTTATGGAGGGTGCAAGGTGGGAGGTCAGCCAGGAGAGCATTGGAATAGTCGAGTCTAGAGTTACAAATGCATGGACAAGGCTTTCAGCAGCAGATGAGCTGAGGCAGGGCGGAGACGGGCGATGTTACAGTGGTGGAAGTAGGCGGTCTTGGTGATGGAGAGGGTATGTGGTCGGAAGCTCAGCTCAGGGTCAAATCGGACCTCAAGGTTGTGAACGATCTGGTTCAGCCTCAGACAGTGGCCAGGGAAAGGGAACGGAGTCATTGAGGATTCCCCTTTAACTGTGAAGTTATCCACGGGGCTAACAATTTGCAAGCCGAGAAATTCATCCTAAATATCAAGCAGAGGTTTACATATTGGCGTCCAACTTCTACATAACGGGAAATCACTAGCGCACTGGAGTTTTACGCTTATCAGGTTTCTAATCCATTAATTTGTGGTCAGTTGTATTTGGTTGCACCCAGGGCAGTTAGAGGAACTGGAGGAGGGAGGGCTGAGACTTCAAAGGAGCCAGTAAACCAATATCCTTTAATGCATCCAGTGCTAGCACTGAACGGCATTTATACTGGTACTTAAAATGAAAGATATGTGCTGAGTACACGGAGGCCCTGTTCGTGTTCTCAGTCCGACCAGATAGCTGCATAACTGAGGGGGATCTGCGGTGCAGAAATGCATCTGAAGCAGCTGTGGGACTCAAACAAAGGGCGTTGTCACAGCTGAGGGGCACCTTGGCTGTCTGGATAGGAAAGCTGCCTTCAGTTATCATCGCCGTGGGGAATCTGAGCTTTGGTTTACTGACTACGAAAACTGAACAAAAACTTCCATTTACATTTGACGTAGTAAAATATCCCAAGGTGCTTCACAGAGGCGTAAGGGAAAGTGAAAACTGAGCCACAGAAGGAAAAAAAAAAGAAAGACTTGCATTTCTGTAGCGTCTTTCACGACCACCAGACGTCTCAAAGCGCTTTACAGCCAATGAAGTACTTTTTGAAGTGGAGTCACTGTTGTAATGTGGGAAACGCAGCAGCCAATTTGCGCACAGCAAGGTCCCACAAACAGCAATGTGAAAATGACCAGATAATCTGTTTTTTTAGTGATGTTGGTTGAGGGATAAATATTGGCCAGGACACTGGGGATAACTCCCCTGCTCTTCTTCGAAATAGTGCCGTGGGATCTTTTACATCCACCTGAGAGGACAGACAGGGCCTCGGTTTAACGTTTCATCCAAAAGACGGCACCTCCGACAGTGCCGCACTCCCTCAGTACTGCACTGGAGCGTCAGACTAGATTTACATGCGCAAGTACTCCTGGAGTGGGACTTGAACCCACAACCTTCTGACTCAGAGGCGAGAGTGCTACCCACTGAGCCACAGCTGACACAGAAAGATTAGGAGTGGCGACCAAAAGTTTTATCAAAGCTTTAAAAAGGGGTCTTATTGGAGGAAAGGGAGGTGGAGAGACTTAGGGAGGAAATTCAGGAGGCCTAGGTAACAGAAAGCACAATTGCCAACGGTGGGGTGAGGGGGATGGACAAGAGGCCAGCGTCAGAGGAGTGGAGGTTGTAGTGCTTGGGAAGTTGCATAAATAGGGAGGGGTGAGGCCATGGGAGGATTTAAAGACAAGAATGAGAATTTTAAATTCAGGAAAGTGGCACTCTTAGGCTTCTCTCCAAAGACCTAAATTAAGCATGGCCTGGCAGGACATCCTGGAACAGGGTGGATGGGAGACTGCATTGAAATAAATGTATCCCCTGCGAATAGTGCCATGGGATTTTTTATGTCCATCTGAGAGAGCAGACAGGGCCTCGGTTTAACCTCCGCCAGTGTAACACTCCCTCAACTCGGCACCGGAGTGTCAGCCTAGATTTACAGTCTGATGGCATTAAATCATGCTGTCATTATGCACAAAACATCTCCGATTTTCTTCAGCATGTCACATCATTGATGACATCATTGATGACATCACGATGCAACGCCAGGAGGAGTTTTGAAGATTTTGCACATCACGCTGCCACAGTTACAATTAGACCCTCGGCACGTGTTAAAACGACCTCATGAATAGTGTGGCGCAAGGAAGAGAGACTTTATAATGCCTTTCATGACCAAAGGACGTCCCAAAGCGCTTTACAGCCGGTGAAGTAATTTTGAAGTGTTGTCACTGTTATAATGTAGGAAACGCAGCAGCCAACTTGCACACAGCAAGCTCCCACAAATAGCAACAGGTAAATTGGTGATGACGAGGTCAAGTAGGTTTTTCCCTCAAATAAAAACAGAAAATGCTGGAAAAACTCAGCAGGTCAGACAGCATCTGTGGAGAGAGAAACAGAGTTAACGTTTCAGTTCGATGGCCCTTCTCTCTCCACAGACGCTGCCTGACCTGCTGAGTATTTCCTGCATTTTCTGTTTTTATTTCAGATTTCTAGCATCCGCAGCATTTTGCTTTTGTATTAGGTATTTCCCTCATTGTTCTTTCACCACCTGCCGCAAGCCCAGTCTGGCAGGACTCAGCCAGCTCGGTCAGTAGTGGTGCCACCGAGCCACTCTTGGTGACGGACATTGAAGTCCCCCACCCAGAGTACATTCTGTGTCCTTGCTACTCTCAGTGCTTCTTCCAAGTGGTGTGAGCACCGCACAGTCCTTGTGGAACATCACGTTTGCCAGTCTGAGTAACCCTGAGTACCCTTAACCCCAACTTTCTGTTTTCTGCTTTGTAGCCAGCTTGCTACTTGTCCCCTGACTCCACATGTCCTGACCATAGTCTACTATGCAGTATCGCTCAGGCCAGCATCCCCAGCATTGAAGCTTTGACCACGCTCGATCAGCTCCGATGGACGGGCCACATTATCCACATGCCCGATACGAGACTCCCAAAACAAGCACTCTACTCGGAGCTCCGACACGGCAAGAGAGCCCCAGGTGGGCAGAGGAAACGCTTCAAGGACACCCTCAAAGCCTCCTTGAAAAAGTGTAACATCCCCACCGACGCCTGGGAATCCCTGGCAGAAAGTGGAGGAGAAGCATCCGGGAAGGCACCGAACACCTCGAGTCTCTTCGCCGGGAGCAAGCGGAAGCCAAGCGCCGGCAGCGCAAGGAGCGCACATCAACCCAAGCACCCCACCCACCCGCCCTTTCAACCACCGTCTGCCCCACCTGTGACAGAGACTGTAGGTCCCGCATTGGACTCATCAGTCACCTGCAAACTCATTTTTAATGTGGAAGCAAGTCATCCTCGGTTTGGCGGCACTGCCTAAGAAAGAGAAAGAAGATCTTATTGAAGGCCTTTTGAAAATCCAAATATATTACATCTACAACATTACTTTTGTCTACCCTTTCTGTTACTTCTTCAAAGAATTCAATAAGACTGACTATTCCAATGCTCTCCTGGCCACCCTCCCATCTTCCACGCTTCATAAACTGGAGCTCATCCAAAGCTGCCAGTATCCTAACTCGCACCAAGTCCCGTTCACCCATCACCCCTACATTGGCTCCCGATCTGACAACGCCTCAATTTTAAATTTCTCATCATTGTTTTCAAACACCTCCATGGCCTCGCTACTCCCCATCTCTGTAACCTCCTCCAGCCGTACAACCTTCCGAAATCTTGACACTACTCCGATTCTGGCCTCTTGCACATCCCCGAATTTAATCGCTCCACCACTGGCAGTCGTGCCATCAGCTGCCTAGACCCTAAGCTCTGGAATTCCCTCCCTAAGCCTCTCCGCCTCTCTACCTCTCTCTCCTCCTTTAAGATGCTCCTTAAAACCGACCTCTTTGACCAAGCTTTTGGTCACCTGCCCTAATATCTCATGTGGCTCGGTGCCAAAGTTTGTTTGATAATCGCTCCTGTGAAGCGCCTTGGAACATTTTACTACGTTTAAGGGGCTGTATAAATGCAATAAAAACAAAATGCTGGAAATACTCAGCAGGTCAGGCAGCATCTGTGGAGAGAAACAGAGTCAACGTTTCAAGTCGATGACCTTTCGTCAGAACTAATTGCAATTTGTTGTTATCAATGGACTATAACCTGGTGTTGTGCGACTTCTCATTTTTGTCCACCCCAGTCCAACGCCGGCATCTCCGCATCATGATCATTAAAACAGTAAGGTGAGCAGATTTCAAAAATTGAAAAGCAGTTTGTACAAACTTTTAATTTTCCTTCCTTCCATTCCCTGCCCAGCTTGTGATACCTCCCGAGGTGGAATGGACTGCCAACACTCACTTTCGAGGCCACCTGGGGGGAGATACCAACGGGCTGTCAGGACCCTTACCCCAGTATGAGTCAACACCTTCAGGAGAGATGGGAACAGCACTTCGGAAAAAAAACATTTCACTTTGATTCACAGGTCTAAACAGCTTTCAAGAAAGATGTCCATATGAAAACTGCAAACGAAAACACAAACTGGGGATGAGATTAGCCCCGCTAATTAAACAAGGAGAGCAATTTATTGGGACCTCAAGATGGTGTCAACAAAATTAATATGTCTGGTCACAGGCAACTGCGTTAAAGATGTTTTCCACTTAAAAAAATCAAGTTAATAGTCCTGGATAGTCCTGTCAGCCTCTCCTCCATCCAACCCAATGAAAGGTTTTTATTGTACAGCAGGACAGAATGTGTTGTTATTGTTTTCCGTTAATACCATTGTCGTTGCATATTTGTTTTTCGTTGTTGTAATTCTCCATTATATAAAGCTCCGATGTAAGAAGATCCAAATCGCCCGACTGCAACTTCGTGTGGAGTAACGTAGTCGGGATATTTTCTGAGGTAAATCTTCTGGATTTAATGAACAAAGACAGGTTCTACAGCCTGGGGCAGCAGCAGCAGCAGCGGCGGTGACACTCAAACAGTCGGATCACTGTGTGCTTTGGGCAGACTTCCTGCCATGTGAGCTGTCAATCTCCAGTATTGTTTGGAGGAGCTGGGGGTGGGGGAGGTGGGGGGTGAAGTTGAAGGTGGCCGGACAGTGACTGCACAACATGTCTGCGACGCATGGAAATGTGGATTTGTTTCTGAACCTCAAGAACTGGGCTTTCAATGAGATTTCTAAACAGGACCCAAGACCAACCCTTCGAAGACGAAGGGAACAAAAACTCAATTCTATTGATATTTTATAGTCCCACTGTCTAATTCAGCAGCACAGAGAGCGATTGTAGTCCGCCTATTGCATCCTGGCTTAGAGCTAACTCAAGACAGACTCGGGATCAAACTTCAGCTCAGCTAATCACTGGATAAACTTCAGGGAGCAGATTTTCTGAAAGGTGTTTAATAGTATCAAACTGGGCAATTAATATATACATAGACACACACACACACACACACATTATATATATATATATATGCACTCTAATTGAATAAATGTCTTTTTCAGCCTTCATAATACATTTTGTTCATACAAATTAATTTTCTTAACGCATGTATTTTTAAAAAAAATTTCCCCTCTCCTGAAGACGTTGATTCACGCTGAGCTCCGAATCCATTTGGACCCTCTTGCCTAGGATTGCCAACTCTGATTGGATGTATTCCTGGAGTTTCATCGCATGAACATCCAACCGCCCTGCCCAGTCAAGCCCCTTATTTCCCATCTTCAATATTTTTTATCACTAATAAACAAAAGTGTTCAAAGAGAATTTAAAAAACACACCAATTTTTTTTTAATGCCCCTGTGATTTTCTCTGAGGTCGCTTGCAACAGTATCCTGGAGATTAATGTTTAATTCCTAAAGACTCCAGCAACAACAACTTCTATTTATATAGCATCTTTAATGTAGTAAAACGTCCCAAGGCGCTTCACAGGAGCGATTATCAAACAAAACTTGACACCGAGCCACATAAGGAGATATTAGGGCAGACAACCAAAAGCTTGGTCAAAGAGGTCAGTTTTAAGGAGTGTCTTAAAGCAGGAGAGAGAGACGGAGAGGTTTATGGGAGGGAATTCCAGAGCTTAGAACCCAGGCAGCTGAAGGCACGGCCGCCAATGGTGGAGCGATTAAAATCAGTGATGCTCAAGAGGCCAGAATTGGAGGAGCGCAGATATCTTGGACGGTTGTGGGGCTGGGGGAGGTTACAGAGATAGGG
Organism: Squalus acanthias; assembly: GCA_030390025.1. Classification (NCBI taxonomy): domain Eukaryota; kingdom Metazoa; phylum Chordata; class Chondrichthyes; order Squaliformes; family Squalidae; genus Squalus; species Squalus acanthias. The sequence continues at coordinate 53,803,907 of CM059440.1, read as the reverse complement.
AGGGGCGAGGGGCTGGAGGAGGTTACAGAGATAGGGAGGGGAAAGGAGCTGGAAGAGGTTCCAGAGATAGGGAGGGGCGAGGGGCTGGAGGAGGTTACAGAGATAGGGAGGGTTGTGGGGCTGGGGGAGGTTACAGAGATAGGGAGGGTTGTGGGGCTGGAGGAGGTTACAGAGATAGGGAGGGGCGAGGGGCTGGAGGAGGTTACAGAGATAGGGAGGGGAAAGGGGCTGGAAGAGGTTCCAGAGATAGGGAGGGGCGAGGGGCTGGAGGAGGTTACAGAGATAGAGAAGGTTGTGGGGCTGGAGGAGGTTACAGAGATAGGGAGGGGCAAGGGGCTGGAGGAGGTTCCAGAGATAGGGAGGGTTGTGGGGCTGGAGGAGGTTACAGAGATAGGGAGGGGCGAGGGGCTGGAGGAGGTTACAGAGATAGGGAGGGGCGAGGGGCTGGAGGAGGTTACAGAGATAGGGAGGGCGAGGGGCTGGAGGAGGTTACAGAGATAGGGAGGGGTGAGGGGCTGGAGGAGGTTACAGAGATAGGGAGGGGCGAGGGGCTGGAGGAGGTTACAGAGATAGGGAGGGGTGAGGCCATGGAAGGATTTGAAAACCCGACTCTTGCACTCAGAGGGGGTGATTTTGCCAATGGGGGCATGTTGGAGGCGGGACTGCTGCTTGGCGGGTTTCAGTCCCGCCTCCATCGATTTGTGGCCAACCCACACTATTTTCCCTTGATTGACCTTGTTTAGCCCGCCCAGCGGGCTTAGCAGGCCAATTCAGGAAAAGCCGGTTGCAGAGAACGTCAATGTATGTCAAATACATACAATCTGTCAAAAAATTTTGACAGATAAATTGTCATCGTTTGACAGCTCTGTGAAGCTGTCAAGCACTGACATTCTCTGTAGTTTGATGAGGTCTTGAATTCAAGACCTCATCAAACTTCTTTCTTTTACAGAAATGAGATGGTTGTTACATCTGAGAATGCAATGGCCATCTGTCATCTCTACCGCGGAGGTCCGAGACTCTCCGCATACACACTGACTGAAGCCTGCAGGAAGAAACAGAGGTAAGTACACTTTTACTAACACTTTGCACTTACCTCACATACTCACCTCTCCACACTTGCACCCATCACTTACCTTCACAGCACACTTTTGCACCCCGACCCCCGCAGACCCAGTACTCGCCTCGCTGACCTGGCGGGTTTCGGAGCCTTCGGGAAGCCCGCACTTGTGAGGGCAAAAAGGGGATAATCCTATTTTCTGCCTGTTAACTACCTGTTAACAGGCAGTTAATAGGCTTTAATCCCTTCCCGCCTCCAAGGAGACGGGACCTGGCGTGGGACGGCTACCCACCTCCTAGGAAGATGGCATGGAGGTGGGTTGGGCACCCGCCTCCAAATTCTGCCATTTTCCCAGCAGTCCCGCCTCCATACCCGCCTCCTCAGGGCTGGCAAAATTGCCCCCAATGCCTCTCAAAGAGGCCATTATTCATGTTGAATCTTGACAGTATCAGCAGTCTTTTAAACATTTGCTAGGCTACTAAAGCCAAGTCTGAGCCCATCCTCATTCAATGTCCAAAACATACCATCAAAGATCCTCCTGGAAATGCGTGACTAGAAGCAGGAACTGTGAATGATTTTTCCCTTCCCAATTCAGGGACACAGAGAGCGATTGTAGTTCCTCTATTGCATCCCAGCTTGGAGCAACTAACTCAACACAGACTGAGCATCAAAGTTCAGCTCAGCTAATCACTGGATAAACTCCATGGAGCGGATTTTCTGAAAAAATGTTTAATTTAAATGTTAAAACGCGATGAAAAAAGGGTTTGTTTGCGTGAAAGATAACAGCATTTTAATATTCAAATGAGGAAATGCTGTCGCATTCTTGAAATGATGCCCGACCGTAGGGCAGAAGTGAAACAAAGGTGGTCCATTTTTTCCTGAAACAATCAACAGAGCAAAATGAAAGCTCATCTCCAGGGATGTAACGAGGGCCAGTCATCTCATCACAAGCAACTGAAAATCCCCTGTGCATTCCTCTCCCTTCCCCCTTGTAAATAATACATGCAGGCATAAGATCTGACATCACTCAAAGTTGAGGCAATTTCAAAAGACTGCACTTGGGGCAAACTTAGATTTGCTTTTTTTTTGTCTTTTCTGGCAAAAGGGAAACCTGCAATTCTGCCAAGCACTGGCAGAGAGGAATAGGTCTGTTAACTGTTCAGATTTGGCCCAGATTTGACAGGAGTTCATCTGCTAATCCTCAATACACAGACAGATATTCATTCTGACCAGTTTTATCAGAAACTAAATGATCGGATTAACAAGGTCACTGGATTAATAAGACGCATCCTATTTTAATTCAGTAATCCAAATTCTTCTGCACAATTAGTACCATTTGATGTAAAGTAAACCTGAAAGGTGGAATTGCTTTGAGGCGCAGTAATACAAGAGCAAACTGATAAAGGATGGTGTACAAGTGCTATAGTGTTAAATAGCATCCACCATCCACTGTATGGGTTACAAGAATTGTTGTACCTCGTGGTCACACTTTCAGAGATTAAAGAATTATAAAACTGTGAAATATTGAGTCCAAAGATGTGCGGGTTAGGTTGATTTGGCTATGATAAATTGACCCTTAGTGTTAGGGGGATTAAATATGTGGGGTTACGGGGATAGGGTGGGATATGTGTCGGTGCAGGCTCGATGGGCCGAAATGGCCTCTATCTGCACTGTGGGGATTCTGTGATTCTGTGATTCTGTGAACATGAAACAGCTAAAGTAGAAACTGCTTTTGATGTGTACAATCGAAGGACATTCCAAATGCCAAGGAAGGCCTGATGCTGGGTTTCTGCACCATTTCCTCTCCATCAGAAATGTTGACAGGCAAATTTCAGATCCCTCCTCCCCACCACCCCTTCCCAATGTTCAAGCAATAAGTTGGGGTACTGATGGGCTAGCCCAAGAATTCCACACAGCAGGGGTGGGTTCCGTACTGGGCCTCCTGAAGGCCCCAAAGAAATTGCTGAGCTGAGGTAATTGATGTCAGAGGAGGATCGATCAAATCTCATTGCAGGCCCTTGCTTCCCTCATAGAAAGATTTGAAAATAAAAGGAAAGAAAGACTTGCATTTTTATAGCGCCTTTCACGACCACTGGACGTCTCAAAGTGCTTTACAGCCAATTAAATACTTTTGAAGTGTAGTCACTGTTGTAATGTAGGAAATGCGGCAGCCAATCTGCACACAGCAAGCTCCTACAAACAGCAATGTGATAATGACCAGATAATCTGTTTTGGTGATGTTGATTGAGGGATAAATATTGGCCAGGACACTGGGCGGAACTCCCCTGTTCTTCTTCAAAATAGTGCAATAGGATCTTTTACATCCACCTGAGAGAGCAGACTCTGTTTAACGTCTCATCCGAAAGACGGCACCTCTGACAGTGCAGCATTCCCTCAGCACTACACTGGAACGTCAGCCTAGATTTTTGTGCTCAAGTCCCTGGAGTGGGACTTGAACTCACAACCTTCTGACTCAGGGGCAAAAGTGCTACCCACTGAGCCACAACTGACACTGAAATAAGGAAAAATTGCTGAATAAAGGCATCTGGCTGCCCCCCATTGGTGCAATAAGTTGCCATGCTGATTTTCCTCTGGGTACAGGCAGGGGCCATCTGCCCCATGTATTCATTGTGGCCCCAGAGAGTTTAGATGCAGAATGGCAGAACAAAGGCTGTGGGATCCTCAGATTGATGGGGACTCTTAAGTGCAGGGGTACTGCCAGTGGTTAACCAGCTAAAACCTATACAGCCTACCAACAGAGAGCACTTGTAAGCTTTCTTTAAGCTGCCAGGCAGGTGTCCGCAGTAATCCAGAGTACTGTACTCAGACTTCTATAATGAACAGTACCCTGGAGTACTGAGGAGCTGCTTGGCTCAAGTAGTAAATATCAAAGTCTATCAAAAAGGGACAAAGGTAGTTCCGAACCTTCATCCTGAGGCATGTCTTCTTGGAGCCACCATGGTTTGAAAGACATCCCATTTACCACCTCCCTTCAAGGGGGATAGTCACTCGTTGGTTTATGGTCAAGTCTCGGAATGGGGTTTGAATCCACAATTTGATGACTGAGAGATGTGGAAGTGCTGTCAAATAAGCCAAGGTCACACACATTCCAGATGCCGAACACCATTTGCCACAATAAAGGACTTGAACTATGAGCTCAGAATTGGTACTGATGGATGAGCAGTTCCACTAAAACAGAACCACCGGATGTGACCGCTGAGTGAGTTTGGGTAATGGCATCAAATATCCAGTTAAAAAGACCCCCGTCTCCTGGCCAACATTTCCCTCAACCAACACTGCCAAAAAACAGCTAATTCATCTCATTTGCTGTTTTGTGGGAGCTAACTGTACATAAATTGGCTGTCAGGCTTGCTTATATCTGTGATTACACTTCAAAAACTAAGTAATTAGATGTGAAGCCCTTAGGGATAGCCCGAGGATGTGATATGCCACAACGTAAATGCACGTTCTTTCACCCTTTAGAGACTCTTCTGTCTTACGGTGTTTCTGAGCGGAATGGTTATCGGTCGGCAAAGGAACAGAAACATTGTGAACCACAAAGCTTGTCACAGCAGGCAGTGAGAAGCAAATAGACTCTCAAAATTGCAGGTTTGTAAAGTGTATTGCAATAACATCAGCACTGCTCATAGGGTACAATGTCCTTGGAATCTCCTCTACCATCTACACACTGACTGCTTTAGGACCCTGATAAAACGTAACTCCGACTGCACAAACTGCAGACATCTTCCATTAAACAAAGTGGCATCAAAAGCAGAGCCGCACCATGCTCAGGAAGAACCACCCACGTTGATTTGAAAATACTTTCTGCACACATTCATGTCACACAGTTTGCAACATGCATCACATATATCATCTAACAAAGACGCTGTTACCAAATTTGGGTCCAACTCAAATACTTCCTCAGGTTCAGTCACGTAAGTGGTCTGAGCATCTTACTTTCATCGGAATTGACTCGCTCTTCCCTGTATCTACTTGTATGATGGCGGGGTCCAGGTGTTTACAACAACAACTTGCATTTACATAGCGCCTTTTAACTTAGTAAAACGTCCCAAGGTGCTTCAAAAGAGTGTTATAAAACAGAATTTGACACCGAGACACATAAGGAGATATTAGGGCAGATGACCAAAAGCTTGGTCAAAGAGGTTGGTTTTAAGGAGCGTCTTAAAGGAGGAGAAAGAGGTAGAGAGGCGGAGAGGTTTAGGCAGGGAATTCCAGAGCTTAGGGCCTTGGCAGCTGAAGGCATGGCCACCAATGGTGGAGCGATTAAAATAAGGGATGCGCAAGAGGCCAGAATTTGAGGAGCGCAGATATCTCGGCGGGTTGTGGGGCTGGAGAAGATTAGAGAGATAGGGAGGGGGGCGATGCCATGGAGAGATTTGAAAACAAGGATGAGAATTTTAACAACAGATATCCATGTCTTTACCATGTGTATTGCTTCAATCTCTCTGAAGTTGGACTGAGTTGCCAACGGGTGAGGCGAGGTTTGATCTGAATCGTTAAGCTTTATTCTACAGTGAGGTGAAAATACAGTTATGATCAGATTCATTTACTTCAATCAATAGAACTTAGCTGGGTGCAATAATATAAAAATAATAAACTTGCTACTCTACACCACTTCAGTGGGTCATCTTACTTAAACAGAATGGCTAGGAAATTGGTCCACACAGCACCCATTTTTTATGAGCTACTCATAGGATTACATAGGATATACGGCACAGAAACAGGCCATTCGGCCCAACCAGTCCATGCTGGTGTTTAAGCTCCACTCGAACCTCCTCCCATCTTTCCTCATCTAACCCTATCAGCATAACCCTCTATTCCCTTCTCCCTCATATGCTTATCTAACCGCCCCTTAAATGCATCTTTATTATTTATTTCAACCATTCCCTGTGGTAGCGAGTTCCACATTCTCACCACTCTTTGGGTAAAGAAGTTTCTTCTGAATTCCCTATTGGATTTTTTGGTGACTATCTTATATTGATGGCTTCTAGTTTTGTTCTTCCCCACAAGTGGAAACATTCTCTCTGTATCCACTCTATCAGAACATTTCATAATTTTAAAGACCTCTATTAGGTCACCCCTCAGCTTTCTCTTTTCAAGAGAAAAGAGACACAGCTTGTTCATCCTTTCCTGATAGGTGTACCCTTGCATTTCTGGTATCATCCTTGTAAATCTTCTCTGCACCCTCTCCAGTGTCTCTATATCCTTTTTATAATATGGCGACCAGAATTGCACACAGTACTCCAAGTGTGGTCTAACCAAGGTTCGATACAAGTTTAGCATAACTTCACAACTTTTCAATTCTATCTCTCTAGAAATAAACCCTAGTGCTTGGTTTGCCTTTTTTATGGCCTTGTTAACCTGAGTCGATACTTTTAGTGATTTGTGTATATGCCCGTTCTGCAAGTTTATTAATGTCTTCCTGTAATTTGTTGCAGTCCCCCTCAGTATTGACTATCCCCCCACAATTTGGCGTCGTCCGCAAATTTAGAAATTGTGTTTTTGATTCCAAGCTCTAAATCGTTAATATAAATTGTGAACAACAGTGGTCCCAGCACTGATCCTTGTGGAACACCCACCACTTCCCACTTTCTGCCACTCTGAATAGCTACCCTTTACCCCTACTCTCTGCTTAATGGCTTGAAGCCAGCTAGCTATCCATTCTGCTACTTTTCCTCTGACTCCCCTTACCCTGACCTTATTAATTAATCTATTATGTGGTACCTTATCGAAGGCCTTTTGAAAATCTAGATAAATTACATCCACTGCATTACCCTTGTCTACTCTCTCTGTTACCTCTTCAAAAAATTCAATTAGGTTGGACAAGCAAGACTTTCCCTTTTGAAATCCATGCTGAATATTTATTATTATATTTTTCATTTCTAGATTTTCTTCTATATTCTCCTTTAGTAGGGATTCCATTATTTTTCCCACCACCGATGTTAAGCTGACTGATCTATAGTTCCCTGGACATGTTTTATCTCCCTTCTTAATTATAGGTATGATGTTAGCTATCCGCCAGTCCTCTGGCACTACACCTTTTTCTAACGAATTACTAAATATGTGTAATAGTGCCTCAGCTATTTCTTCCCTAGATTCTTTGTAAATGCACGAATGTAATCAGTCTGGACCAGGGGTTTTATCCTCTTTGAATTTCATTAGTTTATTTAATATATCCCCTCATTTTATTTTAAATGCAGTTAACTCATTACTAATCTCATCATCCGATGTCATCTCCACCTGTTCTATCTCCCTGGTAAATACTGAAGCAAAGTAATTATTTAATATCTCTGCCATCTCTCTATTGCTGCCTGATTTATTATCCTCTCCATCCCTTAGTGGCCCTATTCCCATCCCGACCTTCCTTTTTTTATTGATGTGCCTGTAAATTATTTTACTCTATTGTTTTATGTTCCTTGATAATTTAATTTCATAGTTACTCTTTGCCTTCCTAATTGTTTTTTTTGACTTCTCTCGTAATTTCTTCGTATTCTCCCTTATCATGCTCTCCCCTGCGACTACTAGGGCCCCAATATGCCGGGCAGGAAGCATGCGCACATTTTCGGCCGGAAGTGCGCTGCCCACCATATTGGGTAAGGACAAAATATGCATCCATCAGCCACGCCTAAAACAGGCATTAGGCCCTTTGCATATGCAAATAAGAGACGGCCACTCAGGGAAACCAGGGCTAGCGATTGCCAGCTAGGCCGAACCGAGAAGCGAAGTAACTTACCTGAATGTAAAGCCAGGATGAGCAGGAGTGCACGTCCTGACCCCACGTTAAATAGGAACCGATCGCCACAGCTCACACCCACACCCATCACCCCCAGTCCCCCCCCCACAATATCCCTGCTCCTCGACCCCCATCACCCCCAGTCCCCCCCCCGCAATATCCTCGCTCCTCTACCCCCATCACCCCCAGTCCCCCCCCGCAATATCCCCGCTCCTCTAGCCCATCACCCCCAGTCCCCCCCCCGCAATATCCCCGCTCCTCTACCCCCATCACCCCCAGTCCCCCCCCGCAATACCCCCGCTCCTCTACCCCCATCACCCCCAGTCCCCCCCCCCGCAATATCCCCGCTCCTCTACCCCATCACCCCCAGTCCCCCCCCCGCAATATCCCCGCTCCTCTACCCCATCACCCCCCCCACAATATCCCCGCTCCTCGACCCCCATCACCCCCAGTCCCCCCCGCAATATCCCCGCTCCTCTACCCCCATCACCCCCCCCGCAATTACCCCGCTCCTCGACCCCCATCACCCCCAGTCCCCCCCCGCAATATCCCCGCTCCTCTACCCCCATCACCCCCAGTCCCCCCTCACAATATCCCCGCTCCTCGACCCCCATCACCCCCAGTCCCCCCCCGCAATATCCCCGCTCCTCTACCCCCATCACCCCCAGTCCCCCCTCACAATATCCCCGCTCCTCTACCCCATCACCCCCCCCACAATATCCCCGCTCCTCTACCCCATCACCCCCAGTCCACCCCCGCAATACCCCCGCTCCTCTAGCCCATCACCCCCAGTCCCTCCCCCACAATATCCCCGCTCCTCGACCCCCATCACCCCCAGTCCCCCCCCGCAATATCCCTGCTCCTCTACCCCATCACCCCCAGTCCCCCCCCCGCAATATCCCCGCTCCCCTACCCCATCACCCCCAGTCCCCCCCCCCGCAATATCCCCGCTCCTCGACCCCCATCACCCCCAGTCCCCCCCCCGCAATATCCCCGCTCCTCTACCCCATCACCCCCAGTCCCTCCCCCGCAATATCCCCGCTCCTCTACCCCCATCACCCCCAGTCCCCCCCCCGCAATATCCCTGCTCCTCTACCCCATCACCCCCAGTCCCCCCCCCGCAATATCCCCGCTCCTCTACCCCATCACTCCCAGTCCCCCCCCCGCAATATCCCCGCTCCTCTAGCCCATCACCCCCAGTCCCCCCCCCGCAATATCCCCGCTCCTCTACCCCCATCACCCCTCCCCCGCAATATCCCCGCTCCTCGACCCCCATCACCCCCAGTCCCCCCCGCAATATCCCTGCTCCTCTACCCCATCACCCCCAGTCCCCCCCCACAATATCCCTGCTCCTCTACCCCCAGTCCCCCCCCCCCGCAATATCCCCGCTCCTCTACCCCCATCGCCGTCACTCCCAGCTTGACCCCCGATCTCCCTCCCCCAATCCCCGAACTCGACTCCTTCTCACCTCGCAGGTCCAGAGTAAGAAAACCGTCCCACTTTTCGAATCTCAATGAGTAACGCACACAATGGCATCCAATCGAAGGAAAGGTTGTTTTTCAGGGAAAGTTCCTTTTTATATGAATTGAGTTTCCTAGAGATTCAATGCTTTAAATAACAACAACAACAACTTGTATTTATATAGCACCTTTAATGTAGTAAAACTTCCCAAAGCGCTTCACAGGAGTATTAAAAGACAAAAAATTTGACACCGAGCCACATAAGGAGAAATTAGGGCAGGTGATCAAAAGTTTGGTCAAAGAGGTAGGTTTTAAGGAGCATCTTAAAGGAAGAGAGAAGTATCGAGGCGGAGAGGTTTAGGGAGGGAATTCCAGAGTTTAGGGCCAAGGCAACAGAAGGCACGGCCACCAAAGGTTGAGTGATTATAAATCAGGGATGCTCAAGAGGGCAGAATTAGAGGAGCGCAGATATCTCAGGGAGGTTCTGGGGCTGGAGGAGATTACAGAGATAGGGAGGGGCGAGGCCATGGAGGGATTTGAAAACAAAGATGAGAATTTTGAAATCAAGGCGTTGCTTAACCGGGAGCCAATGTAGATCAGCGAGCACAGGGGGTGATGGGTGAACGGGACTTGGTGCGAGTTAAGACACGGGCAGCTGAATTTTGGATCACCTCAAGTTTATGTAGGGTAGAATGTGGGAGGCCAGCCAGGACCGCGTTGGAATAGTGAACTCTAGAGGTAACAAAGGCATGGATAAGGGTTTCAGCAGCGGATGAGCTGAGGCAAAGGCGGAGACGGAGGTAGAAATAGGCGGTCTTAGTTATGCTGCGGATGTGTGGTCGGAAGCTCATTTCAGGGTCAAATATGACACCAAGGTTGCGAACAGTGTGGTTCAGCCTCAGACAGATGTTAGGGAGAGGGATGGAGTCAGTGGCTAGGGAACGGAGTTTGTGGCGGGGACCGAAAACAATGGCTTCGGTTTTCCCAATATTTAATTGGAGAAAATTTCTGCTCAACTGAATGTCGGACAAGCAGTCTGACAATTTAGAGACCGTGGAGGGGTCGAGAGAAGTGGTAGTGAGGTAGAGCTGGGTGTCATCAGCGTACATGTGGAAACTGATGCTGTGTTTTTGGATGATGTCACCAAGGGGCAACATATAGATGAGAAATAGGAGGGGGCCAAGGATAGATCCTTGGGGGACACCAGAGGTAACGATGCGGGAGTGGGAAGAGAAGCCGTTGCAGGTGATTTTCTGGCTACGATTAGATAGATAAGAATGGAACCAGGCGAGTGCAGTCCCACCCAGCTGGATGACGGTGGAGAGGCGTTGGAGAAGGATGGAGTGGTCAACCGTGTCAAAGGTTGCAGACAAGTCAAGAAGGACAAGGAGGGATAGTTTACCATTGTCACAGTCACAAAATAGTTGGAGACTCCTCACTGCTTTGGCTGCAGTGGGAGGCATTCAATCGCTAGTCTGTGCTTAGTTAGCGGAGTGCAGCCAGTTAATAGTGGCACTACAATCGGGCTCAGTTCCCCTAGCTAAGAGAGAAGCAAATCATTTGTGCATTCAACTCCTGCGGCTGATAGGATAGGAGGGAAATATGTGCGAATGTCATGTGTTTTAAATCTACGGGATGGGATGGGATGGGATGGGATGGATAATTTCACTACCATTGAGTAGTGGAAAAGTAACATTCCCTCAGAGAGCACGGTGCTACACTTTAAAAACATTAAATATTTAAAATATACATGAAATGAAGAGTGTCAGGTAATCATTCCCAGCATTGGCTGACACGATGGTGCATTTGTACATAATAAAATGAAACTATGGAGATAGACAGTTTTGTTTCCAAAGAAATTTGATGAAAATTTTGATTCTCTGTTTTCCAAAGTAGAATGGCACAGTTGAGTGACATAGACTCGATTTTCACCCTCCTCACTCCACTTAGTACCCGGTCTCAGCTGAGAACATAAGAACAAGGAACAGGAGCAGGCCATTCGGCCCCTCGAGCCTGCTCCGCCATTCAATATGCTCACGGCTGATCTTCTACCTCAACTCCACTTTCCCTCTCTATCCCCACCTCCCCCGATTCCCTTAGTGCCCAAAAATCTATCGATCTCAGTCTTGAATATACTCAATGACTCAGCATCCACAGCCCTCTGGGGTGGAGAATTACAAAGATTCACAACCCTCTGAGGTACTGAGCCCAACTGGATAAGCCTGCACGGACTGCTCTCAGCCAAGAGGGAATATTGTGGGGCAGCAATGAATGCCACCAACTTGGCCTTGAAACAACTGCAGTTGTGGTTCTGTTTGCTTGTTGGCATCTGGCCTGATGTGTAAATGGATAGGTTCGACAGCAGTGGCATTCCCAGTATATTACAGAACCGCTTCAAGCAGAAACAGTTCTGCAATATAAGGAAGGGAGATATTGCATTTAGAGGGAGGGAGGAAGGGTGGAAAGGAGGGAGGGGGGGAAAGGAGGGAGGGGGGAGGGAAGAGAAAGTTTTGCATTTCTATAGCGTCTTTCACGACCACCGGACGTCCCAAAGGGTTTTACAGCCAATGAAGCACTTTCTTGCTATGTAGTCACTATTGTAATGTGGGGAAATAGGGGCAGTGTACAAGAGTAACAAAGCAATGATAAATTTGTGCACAACATTGGTTAGACTGTGTGCAGTTTTGCGCACTCCGTTATAGAAGGAGCCTTAAAGCTCTAGAGTGTGTACAGCACAGATTCACCAAGCTGATGTCAGTTATGAGGAGAGACTGGAAATATTTGGACTATTTCTACTGGAGCAGAGAAGGCGAAGAGATGATATAATAGTGGTTTTTGAAATTGCGGTGGATTTTGATAGAGTGAAAAAGCAAATACTATTTCCGCTGGTTGGGGAGTTAATAATGAGGGGTTACCAACTTAAAATTGTCACTGAAAGAGGGAGGAGCGGGGTAACCGAGGTTCGGAGAAATTTATTTATGCAGTTGGTTGCTGCAGCGCGGAATACTTTAACACAGGGCATGGTCGAGGTAGAGACCAAGGGAAATTGAGATAACACTTGAAGCAGAGGGAGATACAAGACCTTGTAGAAAGAGTGGGGCAGTGAGATTACTTTTGGATAGTTCGAACAAAGAGCGAGCACAGGCACAAGGCCCAGATATTTACAGGGGGTGGGGGTTGTAGTGGCCGAGAAACCTGCAAGTACAGAGAACACGGAGGTCCTGCCGAATTTAACGGCAGGACCTCACTTGAATTTCTTTTGCTCTGTTTCCCGGTCGACAGCCAGCCAGATTGAGAGGCTGGCCGGCGGTCGGGCGGGTGGGAAAGCCTGCACTAGAAGTACTTCGATCGGAGAGGAGGGAGAGAGAGAGGGAGGGATCGCCAGGGTGTGTGTGTGTTGTGGTGGGGGGATGTTTGCCAGGGTAAGTTCGCTTGGGGGTGGGGGGGCGGGGCGAAAGCACACCTGTTCCTCCTGGCACACAAGCAGTGCTGATAAAGCAGATACCTGCTGGATCTGGCAGCTCCCGGGGAGAGCCCTGGGAATACAAGCCCACAGCTGTTAAATCTTAAACGGTCGCTAAAATTTGAGGCACGCAGCCTCATTAGCATATTTAAATTCCTGACCCGCCTCTCGAGAGCCGGTTACTCGCCCGCCCCGCCCGGTTACACCGGAAGTAGGCGCGTTCAAGGCAGGTTGGGGTTGGGTTTCAGATTATATTCAAATTCCCCCCAATGAGTTTCTGTGCTATAAACGTCTATGATTCTGCAAAGGAGTAATGGAGTGAGTTACAGTGTCAGCCGTGGCTCAGTGGGTAGCACCCTCGCCTCTGAGTTAGAAGGTTGTGGGCTTAAGTCCCACTGCAGAGATTGGAGCACAAAAATCTAGGCCGATACTCCAGTGCAGTGCTGAGGGAGTGCTGCACTGTTGGAGGTGCCATCTTTTGGATGAGATGTTAAACCGAGGTCCAGCCTGAAAGATCCCATGGCACTATTTTGAAGAAGAGCAGGGGAGTTATCTCCAGTGTCCTGGCCAATATTTATCCCTCAATCAACATCACAGAAACGGATTACCTGCTCATTATCACATTGCTGTTTGTGGGAGCTTGCTGTGCGCAATTGGGTGCCATGTTTCTTAAATTACAACAGTGACTTCACTTCAAAAAGTACTTCATTGGCTGTAAAGCGCTTTGGGACATCTGGTGGTCGTGAAAGGCGCTATAGAAATGCAAGTCTTTCTTTTACATCACAGTGGGACACAACACTTGTATTTTTTGCAAGCATCAACATAATCAAAATATTTCAGAAAGCAGCACCTCGCCACAATTGCTGACTACAATTGCCACACAAGTTGGTCCAATCTCTCTGAAGTCATAAAGTAAGAGGGGTCCTCGGATGTTTATTACACCTCAAATGTAGACTAAAACTAAACATCTTTACTCAGTGAGCCTGTAATGAGTACAAAAAAACATCTTTGATGTTCTCAGGGACTTGCTACACCTGCCAGCTCTTCCTCCTCCTCCGCCAGTGCGGTGAGTGTGTTTATCAAGGTTAGATCAGATCACGCTAACTGCAAGATTATTGCAGGAGAATTTTAAATGCTAAACACAGGCTCTATTATCTGTCACAGTTCATTACTCCAGGCACTACATTCCTGAGAATATAATAGGTAATTGGTGTAGTTTTTCTACATACACATCGCAAAGTGCACACCCTGATAATCTAAACAATAACAAAACATAAAATCGGCAGGGTTCAGTTCGGAGCAGGAAGCAGCAGATTTACAATTGGTTGCAAAAACAGCATGCAGTTGGTACTCTTCACCCCTGGTGACATAGAACATCCAAACAAAGTTGCCTTGCCCTTTAGATGGTGGCTGTGTGCCCGGAGGATGGCCAATTCCTTCAAATCATCTGGGTTGGCTCCCCTGAGTTGGTCCAAGAAGTTGTTGAGGTATACAGACGAGAAAATCACCAGGCCCAAACTTCGGCCTGTGCAGAGTTAGCCGATTTCAGCTCGGGTAATCACAGGGGCACTTTCATAGGGCTCACTGCCCCTGGAGGGGGAGTGGGGGTGGAATCATCCTTGGGTCCACTGCCTGTTTGGTAACCAGCAACTCCATGGCAAGTTGCGAAATGAATTGAATAAATGTGGTAATTTATGGACTAGAATAATGATCATCAAAGCTGCTCAATTGTCATAGAAACCCATCTGGTTCACGAATGTCCTTCAGGCGAAGGGAACACCTTCTGGTCTGGCCTACATGTGACTCCAGTCCCAAAGTACGTGTTGACTCTTAATGCCCTCGAAACTCACCCATAGACACATGCCCCAGGACAAGTCAGTGCCTCCAGGAGTGGAGGAGAGTGTGAAAAGCACATGCATCACTGCTTACATTACAGATTCTTTTAATATTCCACTTCTCATACCTTATTTCAGTTGCCATTCTGTTTGAGAATGAGCAGGAAGCACTTGATAGCATTGGTTGATAAGATCAGTAGAATTAATTTCTGGAACTTGGCAACACTCAGTATTTGTGTGGGAGTTATAAGCAAGGTGTTAATTTGCAAAGCACTTTTTCCCATTCTTGGATACTTCACATGAAAATATGACATTTTAACTCACTGACACAATCACTATAATATTCTGTTTCTCAGGTGCAAAACCAGCCAAAGGAGATTAAACAGAACAATCCTGAGACTCCAGTTACTGGAGCACTGTTATCTCAAAACTGTAGGATGCTTTCCTTTGGAAAGAAAGAAAGAGGTTTGTTCAATTGGTAGACACAATGAGGTTGCCGATCTCATTTGTCCTTACAAATTCATAAACTTGAAATTATAACTGGAAAGTAAAAATCACATTGCAGAAG
This sequence comes from Squalus acanthias, assembly GCA_030390025.1. NCBI lineage: Eukaryota > Metazoa > Chordata > Chondrichthyes > Squaliformes > Squalidae > Squalus > Squalus acanthias. The sequence continues at coordinate 53,788,770 of CM059440.1, read as the reverse complement.
ATGTAATGTCCGGATTCGACAATGTGGCAATCTTTGAGTGGAACATTTAGAGTGAGATACCTGGGACACCAGCCCACAGTTGGAATGCTGGGAAACACTAGAACGAAAGGTAGAACTACAGTTTCAGGGTTTGACAAGTAAGTAAATAAATTATGGATACTTAAAGAAAAAGGGCTTGCATTTCTATCGCACCTTTCACGTCAGACATCCCAAAGCGCTTTACAGCCAATGAAGTACTTTTTCAAGTGTAGTCACTGTTGAAATGTAGGAAATGCAGCAGCCAATTTGCACACAGCAAGCTCCCACAAACAGCAATGTGATAATGACCAGATAATCTGCTTTTAGTGATGTTGATTGAGGGATAAATATTGGCCCAGGACACCGGGGATAACTCCCCTGCTCTTCTTCAAAATAGTGCCGTGGAATCTTTTACATCCACCTGAGAGAGCAGATGGGGCCTCGGTTTAACGTCTCATCTGAAAGACGGCACCTCCGACAGTGCAGCACTCCCTCAGCACTGCACTGGAGTGTCAGCCTACATTATTGTGTTCAAATGTCTGGAGTGGGACTTGTACCCACAACCTTCTATCATCAGAGACGAGAGTGCTGCCCACTGAGCCACGGCTGACAACACTGGATTGATGGAAAACTCCGACAGCATCACACTGTTGTACTGCTGGGAAAGTGGGGCGCTATACCAGAGCTGGACTGCTCATAACTGGGATTTCATTCTTCAAACGGGATGCTAGTTACTTACCAATGTTTGCCTAAGCCGTGGCTCAGTTTTATTAAAAATACGCACACAAATAAAACAGAAACAAATTGCCAGCCAGGTGTGGGAACGGAGTAACAATGATTGGCTTCAATGTTCCCAGGCTGGGGGGAGGTGAAACTCAGTCTTGGTTCCCATTCCAGATCACAATCCAATGACTCCAGCTGGAATAAGAACAGAAAATGCTGGAAATACTCAGCAGGTCAGGCAGCATCTGCGGAGAGAGAAACAGAGTTAACGTTTCAGGTCGATGACCTTTCGTCAGACTACCGTTGGGAATTGCACATACGTGCGGATATTGTGCGAGGACAGCATCAGGCTCGAGTGTGATGCCCTCACCTTTAATGGTCAAGCAGACCGCTGATACTTATTGCCCAGACTCACACATCTGGAACACTACCCTAACACCAGGATAGGAGGAGGGGGAACAGAGGAGCAAAAAATGAGTTCATAACTAAACGATCAAATGATATTTTTGATCATGAAACAGTCAATATGATTGCTCATTAAGAACATTAAGATTTAGAGCATAAGTAGGCCAAACAGCCCCTCGAGCCTGCTCCTCCATTCAATAAGATCATGGCTGATCTTCGATCTTAATTCCACTTTCCCGCCCGATCCCCATACCCGTTGATTCCCCTAGAGTCCATAAATCAACTATCTCAACTTTGAATATGCTCAAAGATTCAGCATCCATAACCCTTTGGGACAGAGAATTCCAAAGATTCACAACCTTCTGAGTAAAGAAATTCCTCCTCATCTCAGTCTTAAATGGCCAACCCTTTATCCTGACTCTCCAAAGCCTTTCCACCATCTACAAGGCACAAGTAAGGAGTGTGATGGAATACTCTCCACTTGCCTGGATGAGTGCAGCTCCAACAACACTCAAGAAGCTCGACACCATCCAGGACAAAGCAGCCCGCTTGATTGGCACCCCATCCACCACCTTAAACATTCACTCCCTCCACCACCGGCGTACTGTGGCTGCAGTGTGTGTACCATCTACAAGATGCACTGCAGCAACTCACCAAGGTTTCTTCGGCAGCACCTCCCAAACTCGCGACCTCTTCCACCTAGAAGGACAAGGGCAGCAGACGCATGGGAACACCTACCACCTCCAAGTTCCCCTCCAAGTCACACACCATCCTGACTTGGATATATATCAGCCGTTCCTTCATCGTCGCTGGGTCAAAATCCTGGAACTCCCTCCCTAACAGCACTGTGGGAGTACCATCACCACACGTACTGCAGCGGTTCAAGAAGGCAGCTCACCACCACCTTCTCAAGGGCAATTAGGGATGGGCAATAAATGCTGGCCTTGCCAGCGATGCCCACATCCCATAAACAAATTTAAAAAAAAGACTATGCCCCCTAGTTCTAGACTCTCCAGCCAGGGGAAATAACCTCTCAGCATCTACCCTGTCAATCCTCCTCAGAATCTTGTATGTTTCAATGAGATCACCTCTCATTCTTCTAAACTCCAGAGAGTGTAGGCCCAATCTAATTATGCCTTCCATTCTACCTGATAAGACACACACTTGTAAAAAGTGAAAATAATTAAATCTAAATAAGATTGATGTTTTAATGCAGCTTTTATGTATGCTCAATAATTCTCCAATGGAAAGTATTAAAACTACTTTAATACTTAATAGCATCGACCACTGAGAAAATGAATAAGGTCAGAGAATGCGGAGTCAGGGGACAAGTAGCAGATTGGATTGCTGGCTGGCTTCAAGACAGGAGCAGAGAGTAGGGGTAAAGGTTAGCTATTCAGAGTGGCAGAAGGCGGGTAGTGATGTTCCACAAGGATCAGTGCTGGGAACACTGTTGCTCACAATTTATATTAACGATTTAGACCTTGGAATAAAAAACACAATTTCTAAATTTGCAGGCGACACCAAATTGGGGGGAGGGATAGTCAATACCGAGGAGGACTGCAACAAATTACAAGAAGACATTAATAAACTTGCAGAATTGGCATATAATTGGCAAATGAAGTTCAACACAGATAAATGTGAGGTATTACATTTTGGTAAGAAAAATAGGGAGGTCACTTATTACGTGGAAAAGAAGAATCTAAATGGGGTAGAGGAACAAAGGGATCTAGAAGTACAAATACACAAATCACTAAAAGTATCGACACAGGTTAACAAGGCCATAAAAAAAGCAAACCAAGCACCAGGGTTTATTTCTAGAGGGATTGAATTGAAAAGTTGTGAAGTTATGCTAAACTTGTATCGATCCTCGGTTAGACCACACTTGGAGTACTGCGTACAGTTCTGGTCGCCATATTATAAAAAGGGTATAGAGGCACTGGAGAGGGTGCAGAGAAGATTTACAAGGATGATACCAGAAATGTGAAGGTATACATATCAGGAAAGGATGAACAGGCTGGGTCTCTTCTCTTGAAAAAACAAAGGCTGAGGGGCGACCTAATAGAAGTATTTAAAATTATGAACGGTTTTGATAGAGTGGATACAGAGAGAATGTTTCCACTTGGAGAAGAGCATAACTAGAGTTCATCAATATAAGATAGTCACCAAGAAATCAAATAGGGAATTCAGAAGAAACTTCTTTACCCAGAGAGTGGAGAGAATGTGGAACTCGCTACCACAGGGAGTGGTTGAAGCAAATAGTATTGATGCATTTAAGGGGAGGCTAGACAAGCATATGAGGGAGAAGGGAATAGAGGGTTATGCTGATAGATTTAGATGAGGAAAGACGGGAGGAGGCTCGAGTGGAGCATAAACGCCGGCATGGACTGGTTGGGCCGAATGGCCTGTTTCTGTGCCATATATCCTATGTAAAATTTAATAATCGCTGTGCATCTGATCCTGCCTTTGCATGAGGGATAGTTTGAGAGAAATGAGGACAATAAAAAGCAGATGATTATCTCTTTCAAATTTATTTGAAACCAAATGGACAGAAGGATAGTAAAGATGGATGAATCACAACATGCAGCCAAGTACCTGATGCTTTCATTAATGGTGCGTTAACACTGCAGCCACCAGCCTGAGACATGTCGCTACAGTTCCGGTTCCAGCCTGGCAGAACCACCTTCACACGGTGAACTGAAGAATCCTTGTCTGGGAGAGAGCCGTGTGCTCCCCGAATACAACCATGGGCAGAGCTCACACCCTAACTGTTAAACATCTAAATATTTATAACGTGGGGGAGAATGTCTGTTCTGTAAGCAATTAAAAATCGAGGTTTGGTGGTTTTACTTAGCGGTCAAGTGTCCCTCAGAATCCCCAAGTGCTTTGTAAACCAGGTTTGGCACCACATTGGATTTACACTCCAGGTTTGGAAAACCAAAGCAGTACGAGACTACCCCCGCCAAGGAGTCCCACTCCACTTTGCTCCAAACTCAGGCCAGGCCACGACTTTAGATTTACACTGCGTTGGTGCAGAAGCTGAAATCACTTCACATGAAGCTCAAACTTGCAATGTAAATGTCCCCTTAAACTAAACTCATTGAACACATCTGACATACAGGCCACTTCACACAAGTGAATGACTTGTTAGAACTGATGTTTCTGCGGTGTGAATAGAACCAGAGTTTGAAAATCATTTTCAGTCGACCCTCGTTATATTCATTGCTATTAATGCATTCTAAGTGAAAGCTCCTTTCTAACCAGGTCTTGCATTTTACCATGGTTACAACCCAAATTACACCAACACATCCACTCCAACATATTGCTCTTAATTCTACATTCTGACCTGTTGCAGCAAGTGAAAGCAATAACTAGGAAGCATTCACTTTTGGAACCTCTTCCATTCCAAGTACGCAGCTTTGAACCCTGGTCTCTGCTACATTAGCTGATCTGAAATAAAAACAGGAAATGCTGGAAATACTCAGCAGGTCAGGCGGAATCTGTGGAGAGACAGAGACAGAGCGAGAGACAGGCATTTATATAGCACCTTTCACAACCACCCTTCACGACCACCGGACGTCCCAAAGCTCTTTACAGCCAATGAAGTACTTTTGAAGTGTAGTCACTGTTGTAATGTGGGAAACGCAGCAGCCAATGCCATCCGAAAGGTCATGGATCTGAAACGTTAACTTTGTTCCTCTCTCCACAGATGCTGCCTGACCTGCTGAGTGCTTGCCAACATTTTCTGTTTTTATTTCAGGTTTCCAGCATCTGCAGTATTTTCCTTTTAGTTTTAGCTGATCCTAGATGCTGTGACAGTGGGGACAATACAATTGACCGTAACGGGTAAAGCAGTTGAAAATTTGGCCGGAGTTCTCGCTCTACTGCTGAAAGCTTACACGTATAGAGAAGCTCAAGCGAGAGAGCGACAACGCCTCCTCCCCCATGATCACAAAGCCTGCAACACTCACTGTCGAGGGGGACACGCGAAGAAAGGTCATTTGGACGAGGCATCAGAGAACTGCTCGGGTCTTCAGAAACATGATGCAGCAGGAGTTACGGCAAAATAGGGGCACTTTGTTAATGTGCAACAGTAATTTTCTATTCATGTACCAGGGTCACTTCCCCATGAGTTAATAAATACTTCTAATACAGTAGATGAATAAAATATTGAAAAAGAAAGAAAGACTTGCATTTATACAGTACCTTTCACGACCACCGGACATCTCAAAGCGTTTTACAGCCAATGAAGTACTTTTTTTACTGTTGTAATGTAGGAAACCCAGCAGACAATTTGAGCACAGCAAGATCCCACAAACAGCAATGCAGTAGTTTCATGGTCACCATACTAATACTAGCTTTTTATTCCAGATTTATTCAATTAACTGAATTTAAATTCCCCAGCTTCCATGCGTGGGTATTTGAACTCATGTCACACGGATTATTAGTCCAGGCCTCTGGATTATCTAGTCCTGTAATATAACCACCATGCTAACACTCCCGATTAGAGCCTGCGCAGATATAGACAGATGTACAAGGACCATGGAGTCACAGCTCACACTCTTAATGAATCCTAATTATTCATTTTGTTCTATTTAAAAAAGAAAGACTGCCATTAATATAGCGCCTTTCACGACCACCAGACATCCCAAAGCGCTTTACAGCCAATGAAGTACTTTTTGAAGTGTAGTTATTGTTGTAACCTAGGAAACGCGACAGCCAATTTGCGCACAGCAAGCTCCCACAAACAGCAATGTGATAATGACCAGATAATCTGTTTGTGTTCTGACGAAAGGTCATCGGCCTGAAACGTTAACTCTGTTTCTCTCTCCACAGATGCTGCCTGACCTGCTGAGTGTTTCCAGCATCTTCTGTTTTTATATCTGTTTTAGTGATGTTGATTAAGGGATAAATATTGGCCGAAGGACCGCAAGGACGTCCGCATTACCTGCGCCATGACAGGAGCTGACGACTGCTGGACAGACCACCGCCTAATCCACTCTGTCATCTCCATCAACGTAGCCCCAAAACAGCGGCGGCAACAGAAGCAATGCCGCAGGAAAATCAACACTGGAACATGCAAAGACCCTGCTAAGAAAGTTCTATTCAGCCTGCGCCTCACAACCAACCTGATGACTCCCAGTGATTCAGAGACACAGAGTGTCCACAGCGCCTGGTCTGCACTCAAGGCCTCCATAATCAGCACCTGTGAAGAGACGCTCGGTCACTCGACCAGGAAACACCAAGACTGGTTCGACGAGAACGACCAGGAGATCCAGGAACTAATAAGCCGCAAGCGTAAGGCATTCCTGATCTGGAAACAGCAACAGAACTCGAGAGCACGAAAGCAGCTCTACAGACGCCTGAAGGCCGAGGTCCAACAAAAAACTTGACCTAAAGAACAGATGGTGGGTGGAGAAAGCGCAGGAGATCCAGCAGCTTGCCGACAACCACGACGTGCGTGGATTCTTTAGCACAGTCAAGACCACCTACGGCCCAAGCACCCAAGGTCCTACCCCACTGCAGGCCAAGAATGGAGAGGTACTCATCAAGGACAGAGAGGCAGTCAGTGCCCGCTGGAAGGACCACTTCGAAGATCTCCTTAACCGAGACTCTGTCCTCGACGCGAGTGTCCTCAACTCCATCCCGCAGCATGCTACCCACCACCATCTCAGCACAACCCCAGCCCGGCATGAGGTTGAAAAGGCCATCCGACAACTGAAGAACAACAAGGCCTCAGGAGCAGATGGAATCCCCACCGAGGTACTAAAGCATGACGGAGAAGCACTACTGGTGCGAATACATGTACTCATTTCTCTTATCTGGAAGGAGGAGAGCATGCCAGGGGATCTCAGAGACACCATAATTGTGACCATCTTCAAGAAAGGTGACAAGTCCGATTGCGGTAATTACAGAGGAGTTTCCCTGCTGTCTACCACAGGGAAAGTCATCACAAGAATCCTCCTCAATCGCCTTCTCCCAGTGGCCGAAGAGCTCCTCCCAGAGTCACAATGCAGATTCCGCCCACTAAGGGGCACAATGGACATGATCTTCGCCGCACGTCAATTACAAGAGAAATGCAGGGAACAGCACCAACCGCTGTGCATGGCCTTCTTTGATCTCACAAAGGCCTTCGACACTGTCAACTGTGAGGGATTATGGAGTGTCCTCCTCAAATTCGTCTGCCCTCAAATGTTTGTCACCATCCTCCGCCTGCTTCACGACGACATGCAAGCCGTGATCCTGACCAACGGTTCCACCACAGACCCAATTCACGTACGAACCAGGGTCAAGCAAGGCTGTGTCATCGCACCAACGCTCTTCTCGATCTTCTGGCTGCAATGCTCCATTTCACCCTCAGTAAGCTCCCCACTGGAGTGGAGCTAATTTACAGAACAAACGGGAAAGTGTTCAACCTCCGTCGCCTCCAATCCAGATCCAAGGTCGTCCCATCCTCTGTTGTCGAATTACAGTATGCAGACGATGCTTGCGTCTGCGTTCACTCGGAGGTCGAACTCCAAACCATTGTCAACACCTTCACCGAAGCGTACGAGAGCATGGGCCTTACACTAACCATCCGTAAGACAAAGGCTCCTCTACCAACCTGCCCGTGCCACACAGAACTGCCCCCCGATTATCAAAACCACGACAAGGCCTTGGACAACGTGGACCACTTTCCATACCTCGGGAGCCTACTGTCAACAAGGGCAGACGTCAATGACGAAGTCCAACACCGCCTTCAGTGTGCCAGTGCAGCCTTCAGTCGCCTGAGGAAGAGAGTGTTTGAAGACCAGGACTTCAAACCCAGCACTAAGCTCATGGTCTACAGAGCAGTAGTGATACCCGCCCTGCTGTATGCCTCAGAGACATGGACCATGTACAGCAGGCACCTCAAAGCATTGGAGAGGTACCACCAATGCTGTCTCCGCAAGATCCTGCAAATCCATTGGCAGGATAGGCGCACCAACGTCAGTGCTCTCGCTCAGGCCAACATCCCCAGCATCGAAGCTTTAACCACGCTCGATCAGCTCCGATGGACGGGTCACATTGTCTGCATGCCCGATACGAGACTCCCAAAACAAACGCTCTACTCGAGCTCCGCACACGGCAAGAGAGCCCCAGGTGGGCAGAGGAAACGCTTCAATGACACCCTCAAAGCCTCCTTGAAAAAGTGTAACATCCCCACTGACACCTGGGAATCCCTGGCCCAAGACCGTACAAAGTGGAGGAGAAGCATCCGGGAAGGCGCCGAACACCTCGAGTCTCTTCGCCGGGAGCAAGCGGAAGCCAAGCGCAGGCAGCGCAAGGAGCGCACGTCAACCCAAGCACCCCACCCACCTGCTCCTTCAACCACCGTCTGCCCCACCTGTGACAGAGACTGTAGGTCCCGCATTGGACTCATCAGTCACCTGCGAACTCATTTTTAATGTGGAAGCAAGTCATCCTCGGTTCCGAGCGACTGCCTGAGAAGAAGAAGAAATATTGGCCAGGACACCAGGAATAACTCGCCTGCTCTTCTTCGAAATAGTGCCATAGGATCTTTTACGTCCACCCGAGAAGGCAGATGGAGTCTCAGTTTAACGCCTCATCCGAAAGACGGCACCTCCAACAGTGCAGCACTCCCTCAGCACAGGAGTGTCAGCCTGGATTTTTTGTGCTCAAGTCTCTGGAGTATTAGAAATGTAGGTGCCTGGAAAGGACCCAGGTTTGATGAATTGCAACCATAAAGCATGTATGTTACATCCTACACACAGATTATACTTACACTATATGAGGTAATTACTTTAATAAGCGCTTTGGGACATCCGGTGGTCACGAACGGTGCTATATAAATGCAAGACTTTCTTATGAAGACCTTCAGCAGGATGTCCTTTTCCAAATCAATTCACGAGTGAAAGCAAGATGCTGGATCCTATTATATTTTTGAAGTTTTTCCCCTTCTCCCGAGGGAGTTAATTCTTTGTTGGGGTATGGTTTCATATGGTTTCTATGAGGAGAGATTGTGTAGATTGGGCCTATACTCTCTGGAGCTCAGAAGAATGCGAGGTGACCTCATTGAAACATCTGAGATTCTGAGGGGGATTGACAGGGTCGATGCTGAGAGGTTGTTTCCCCTGGCTGGAGAGTCTAGAACTAGGGGGCATAGTCTCAGGATAAGGGGTCAGCCATTTTAGACAGAGATGAGGAGGAATTTCTTCACTCAGAGGGCTGTGAATCTTTAGAATTCTCTGCCCCAGAGGGCTTTGGAGGCTGTCATTGAGTATATTCAAGGCGGAGATAGACAGATTTTTGGACTCTAGGGGAATTAAGGGATATGGGAAGGTCGAAGATCAGCCATGATCTTATTGAATGGCGGAGCAGGCTCGAGGGGCGGTATGGCCTACTCCTGCTCCTAATTCTTATGTTCTTAAGCACTGGACATCTCTGGTACCATTACCTGGGGGCCATTATTTGTGGCCCAGATTCCATCCTCAGTCTGTGTTGAGTCCGCTGATGGTGGCAAGGGTGGTAACAGTTGGCCCAAGCACTCCAGGATTGAGAAAGGGACAGGCAGCCAATATTCCTCCTCCTGATTGCCAGCTGGCAATGCTTGCTGGAGGTACACGCATGTAGACATCAGGTGAAGCCAGGATGAAGAAGTGATGCCGCCACAGTCGAATATCCTACTGATACTCAGCACCAATAATATTGCGCAAGGTACTGGAGGGTGACTGACAACCAGGGGACCACACCCCAGTAAAGAGTCAGTACCTCTGGGGAAGAAAGGAAGCAGAGACAACTGGGGGAGAAAGAGCTGACCATTATCTGCACAAATGTTTCCCAGTCTCTACTGAACATCAAATACTGCCAAGAAAATGTACGATTCTCATCTAGGTAAACAACCTTTAGACAAGCAGGTACGTAAAATGGCAGACAGATGTTTTAAAGTTAGGTTTAAAAAAGAAAATCCCAGACAACAAAGGCACCGCCTGAGAGACAAGTTTAACTCAGTGCAATCTATTTTGATATGATTAAACCCAAGTATTGCTCTAATGTGCAATGAATTGGGAATCTTGGCAGTTCACAGCCCTGTAATAAGTGGATTACTCACCTCGTTTTCATTTTCTCAATGCATCTGCACAGTTCGGTTCATGAGTAATTTACAGCATTTTACAGCTCCTCAGTCACCTGAATGGACGGAAGAACAAAGGTGTGTTTGAGTGTGAACAGTTATCCAATTCACCGTGACTCACCTTTTACAATCCCAGAAACATAGACTAGCAGCCATTAAAGCATCTGGCTGAGGGTATATGCACCATGTGATTCAGTGACAATTGCTGCTGACTTACTGGCAAGGTTGTCTTTTTACAATCTTTTAATGATCCTCACTGCGTTCCTTTCCCAACCAATCAAATACTGAATTAAAAAGCAAAATGCTGCGGACCCAGTTCTGACGGAGGGTCATCGACCTGAAACGCTAACTCTGTTTCTCTCTCCACAGATGCTGCCTGACCTGCTGAGTGTTTCCAGCATTTTCTGGTTTTATTTCAAATACCTAATTAATGTCAATTGAAAAACAGAATTGTGCCTGTTGCATTTAGCCCTCTGATTTTAACTCTTTACCTGCTAACAATGTTTGCTAGAACATGGGAAAATTAAATCAGATTGCATAGGAATATACAGGAATGGGGATTTAAAAAAATTCCTGATTTATCCTTATATATAAGCATGAACAACAACAACAGCAACTTGTATTTACATAGCGCCTTTAACGTAGTAAAACGTCCCAAGGCGCTGCACAGGAGTATTTTAAGACAAAAAATTTGACACCGAGCCACATAAGGATAAATTAGGGCAGGTGACCAAAAGCTTGGTCAAAGAGGTAGGTTTTAAGGAACGTCTTAAAGGAGGAAAGAGAGGTAGCGAGGCGGAGAGGTTTAGGCAGGGAATTTCAGAGCTTAGGGCCTAGGCAATTGAATCTTGATCTGTCTGGCTTAATACCACAACAAAGGCAGTGTGTTCACTCGTGGACCCAATGTTGGGGACAGCACATGGAGCTTTAATCTGAAATAAAAACAGAAAATGTTGGGAACACACAGTAGATCAGTCCTCACCTGTAATGATAAGAGAGAGGTTAACGTTTCAGGTCGATACCCTCATCAGAATGTTTTTTGGAGCTTTAATCTCGGGACCTGTCTGCTCAGGAAGGTTGCAAACTGTGAGGGTATAGCGGTTCCCGGAATGGGGAGGGAGGAGTTGCCAGTCCCACTCTCAGAAACATCATCTCAGTGGCCCATTGACTCCATGGTAAGGGGGGGATGAAAAAAGTTTGCAACTTTCAAAAATCTTCAGGGGTCCCAGCAAAGTCCCAGGCCGAGACCATCAAGTGGGCCTAACTTCTGCTGATCAACAGGCTTGCTTTCTCTTGGCATGCCAGCCTGCCGATGTGGAAACTCCTGGCCTGGGAGCCCCCTCCTGTCCTATTCCACTTGCCCTGCTTAGGACAGGCAGAGGCTCTGCTTCTTTCAAGGCCCCATAGCGACTGCAGGGGAAGGCCAAAATCCAGCGTTTCAGGATCTCGGCCTAATTCGCATCCATTCCACTGGATTCCTGCGAGCAGGAAGGGATGCGGATTTTCCCGCCCTACATCACTAAGACTAGGGCAGGAGATGTGGTGCCATTGGAACTGCATCATTTACGAGTTGGTGCCTTTAAGAAAGAAAATTGGAGATGGGGAAATGTTGATTTCTACACTGTTGCTCGATAAAATCTTAAATTGATGAGACGATGTAACTGCACAACAAATGGCAGCAGTGGCTGCACCTTTAAGATTATCAAAATATGCTTTTCCTCATGACTCAGTTAACATAGCGTTATCATCACAAGGAGTTTCACACATCATATAATTGATATATCACAATATTGGGACAACCATCGCTAGAATTCATAAAATATATTTATATGTTTCGTATTTTAACATTTTTCAATCCTCATCCTTGTTTTCAGATCCCTCCAGGGCCTCGCCCCTCCCTATCTCTGTAATCTCCTCCAGCCCCACAACCCCCCGAGATATCTGCGCTCCTCTAATTCTGCCCTCTTGAGCATCCCTGATTTTAATCGCTCAACCATTGGTGGCCGTGTCTTCAGCTGCCAAGGCCCTAAGCTCTGGAATTCCTTCCCTAAACCTCTCCACCTCTCTCTCCTCCTTTAAGACGCTCCTTAAAACGAAAGACATGGATATCTCTTATTAAAATTCTCATCCTTGTTTTCAAATCTCTCCATGGCCTCGCCCCCCTCCCTATCTCTCTAATCGTCTCCAGCCCCACAACCCTCCAAGATATCTGCGCTCCTCAAATTCTGGCCTTTTGCGCTTCCCTTATTTTTAATCGCTCCACCATTGGTGACCGTGCCTTCTATTGCCTGGGCGCTAAGCTCTGGAATTCCCTCCCTAAACCTCTCCACCTCTCTCTCCTCCTTTAAGAGGCTCCTTAAAACCTGCCTCTTTGACCAAGCTTTAGGACACCTGCCCTAATATCTTCTCAGGAGCGTTGTCTGATAACGCTCCGGTGAAACGCCTTGGGACGTTTTACTACGTTAAAGGTGCTAGATAAAGACAAGCTGCTGAAGTCGTTGCTGCAGTGTACTGCCATTTTGTTGCCTCTCAGACTACGTAATGGACTCTGACACAGAGAACTGAGAACAAATAAACCTCCGGACTCCGTGTCAGTGTCTGCAGCATATTGGTAGATGGTGTTGAAGGATAGCCCAAGCGGAGCTTACAACCTCCGCTACTTGTTCTTATCTCTTAGTTGCGGGGTGCCTTGCCTCCACCCATTGCTTGACGAAACCTCCTCAGATTGCTGAAGCTGTGATGCAGAAATCAGCTCTGCGGGCGTTTGATCTGAAGTCTGTCTGAAAAGTAACCAGTGGGCACCAAACTGCCCACAAGTTCCTGTAGCGTTACTCATTTTACTGACTGCACATCGATGTGAAATGCATCTATATTCTTACTCTGGCTGCAATAGCAAACAGTCTCAAAATATAGCTCTATTAATAAGATGACATTAACATGTGCTTCTGAGAAACTCCAAGTTTTTCATTTCTGAAAGGGAAACGTGATACAACTATAAAAGGCAGTCCAGTTTCAGTATCACACATTTTATCATTGCAACTCAAAGCACTACCGCAGAAATTGTGCTACAGTGCACATTTTGTCACTGCTTACTGTTGCCAGGCAGAATATTACCTGTGAATTGTGCAGTGAAATAAATAAAGAACTTGCATTTATATAGCACCTTTCATGAAGTACTTTTCAAGTGTGGTTACTGTTGTTAGTGTCAGCGGTGGTGGCTCAGTGGGCAGCACTCTCGCCCCCGAAGGTTGTGGGTTCAAGTCCCACTCCAGAAACTTAAGCACAATAATCTAGGCTGACACTCCAGTGCAGTGCTGAGGGACAGTTGCACTGTCGGAGGTGCCGTCTTTCGGATGAGATGTTAAACCGAGGCCCCGTCTGCTCTCTCAGGTGGATGTAAAACATCCCACGGCCACTATTTCGAAGAAGAGCAGGGGAGTTATCCCCGGTGTCCTGGCCAATATTTATCCCTCAACCAACATCACTAAAACAGATCATTAGCAGATTGCTGTTTGTGGGAGCTTGCTGTGCTGCCTTTCCTACATTACAACAGTGACTACACTTCACAAAGTACTTCATTGGGTGTAAAGCGCTTTGGGACGTCCGGTGGTCATGAAAGGCGCTATAGAAATGCAAGTCTTTCTTTTTCTTTTTCTTTCTCCACACCTTCAAGGACCATGGAGGCAATTTTAACTTAACCCACCCCAGTGTAACCCACCCAGTGTAACCCACCCGGTGTAACTCACCCAGTGTAACTCACCCAGTGTAACTCACCCAGTGTAACTCACCCCAGTGTAACCCACCCAGTGTAACTTACCCAGTGTAACTCACCCAGTGTAACCCACCCCAGTGTAACTCACCCCAGTGTAACCCACCCAGTGTAACTCACCCCAGTGTAACCCACCCCAGTGTAACCCACCCAGTGTAACTCACCCCAGTGTAACCCAACCGGTGTAACTCACCCCAGTGTAACTCACCCAGTGTAACTCACCCAGTGTAACCCACCCAGTGTAACCTACCCGGTGTAACTCACCCAGTGTAACTCACCCAGTGTAACTCACCCCAGTGTAACCCACCCAGTGTAACTCACCCCAGTGTAACCCACCCCAGTGTAACTCACCCCAGTGTAACCCAACCGGTGTAACTCACCCCAGTGTAACTCACCCAGTGTAACTCACCCAGTGTAACCCACCACAGTGTAACTCACCCAGTGTAACTCACCCCAGTGTAACCCACCCCAGTGTAACTCACCCCAGTGTAACCCACCCCAGTGTAACCCACCCGGTGTAACTCACCCCAGTGTAACTCACCCAGTGTAACCCACCCAGTGTAACCCACCCCAGTGTAACTCACCCGGTGTAACTCACCCGGTGTAACTCACCCAGTGTAACCCACCCCAGTGTAACTCACCCCAGTGTAACCCACCCCAGTGTAACCCACCCGGTGTAACTCACCCCAGTGTAACTCACCCAGTGTAACCCACCCAGTGTAACCCACCCCAGTGTAACTCACCCGGTGTAACTCACCCGGTGTAACTCACCCAGTGTAACCCACCCCAGTGTAACTCACCCAGTGTAACCCACCCCAGTGTAACCCACCCAGTGTAACCCACCCCAGTGTAACTCACCCAGTGTAACCCACCCCAGTGTAACCCACCCAGTGTAACCCACCCAGTGTAACCCACCCCAGTGTAACCCACCCAGTGTAACCCACCCCAGTGTAACCCACCCAGTGTAACCCACCCCAGTGTAACCCACCCAGTGTAACCCACCCCAGTGTAACTCACCCAGTGTAACCCACCCCAGTGTAACCCACCCAGTGTAACCCACCCCAGTGTAACTCACCCAGTGTAACCCACCCCAGTGTAACTCACCCAGTGTAACCCACCCCAGTGTAACCCACCCAGTGTAACTTACCCAGTGTAACTCAGCCAGTGTAACTCACCTGGTGTAACTCACCCAGTGTAACCCACCCAGTGTAACTCACCCAGTGTAACTCACCTGGTGTAACTCACCCAGTGTAACTCACCCAGTGTAACCCACCCAGTGTAACTCACCCAGTGTAACTTACCCAGTGTAACTCACCCGGTGTAACTCACCCGGTGTAACTCACCCAGTGTAACTCACCCAGTGTAACTCACCTGGTGTAACTCACCCGGTGTAACCCACCCAGTGTAACTCACCCAGTGTAACCCACCCCATTGTAACTCACCCAGTGTAACCCACCCAGTGTAACTCACCCAGTGTAACTCACCCAGTGTAACCCCCCCAGTGTAACCCATCCAGTGTAACTCACCCAGTGTAACTCACCCAGTGTAACCCACCCGGTGTAACTCACCCAGTGTAACCCACCCAGTGTAACTCACCCAGTGTAACCCACCCCAGTGTAACCCACCCAGTGTAACACTGGTTTACACTCCACCCGATTTTACTCTCCACTGAAGTCAGCAGAGAGCAGTATCGGGCGGGTGTAAAACAGGCATTCCACCCAACCCCGTGGGTTTCCAACCCGACGAGTTAAATTAAAATTACTCCCCTTATCAAAACTTTAAGGGGAAAAAATCCGGTTGCTAACGGGGCACAAAGCACCAAGTGCCCGGGCGCGGTGCCGCGGACGCCTCCTGCGAAATTCAGCAGGAGGTCAGTGGCGTGGGTAGTGCCCCTGCATCTCCGGCGATGATGTCATCGCCGTGCGCAGCGTCCCACTCACGCCCCGGCCGCGAACTTGGCTTGCGCCCCCTGACCTACCGCCGGACGCTATGTCCGACAGGGTCAGGGGGGCGTTTTTGCAGCCGGGGCGGCGATAATTAAAGGGCAGGTGCCGGGCGGCCATTCTGTTTTGGCGCCGCCTGTCAGCACCTGCCCCCTCTGGCCTCCTCCTGCGGGGTGCCGGCCGCGATCGGTCAGCTCGGCACTTCTCTTGAGTGCCGGGCTCTTTTGCCGGCACCCCGCTCCCCGGTGGTCCAGCAGGGCCCCGGTGCGCGCTGCACTAGGCCCCTCCCCTTTAATCAGGGGAGCGAGGCCTGCAGTGCCGTGGCGCTATGTGCCGGCCCGCGTGACGCTG
Organism: Squalus acanthias; assembly: GCA_030390025.1. NCBI lineage: Eukaryota > Metazoa > Chordata > Chondrichthyes > Squaliformes > Squalidae > Squalus > Squalus acanthias. The sequence continues at coordinate 53,772,449 of CM059440.1, read as the reverse complement.
CTGCACGTAGCGCCGCGATATTCAATAGGTGCGCCCCAAGAGGGAGGGGGAGCGCCCCGCCTCCTGCTTGGAGCGCTACCATTGAATTTCGGGCGCATGGCGCTAACTTTTTCAGGGTGCTAAAAGTTGTGCCCCGGCGAAGTTATCGCCCCAAAGGGGGCGCGAGCCAATTTTGCCCCCTAACTCTTTGACAGCACTTTTGGTCTTCTCCACTAACTTCTCCCCTGCTTTCGAGCTGGAGTCACTGCATTTTCTAAATTGTGCCTTGAGATATGTTGTTATGTGAAAGATGGCACATAAATGTACTCAGTTGCTGCTGGAGTTACAACAACAACTTGCATTTATATAGCGCCTTAAACGTAGTAAAACGTCCCAAGGCGCTTCACAGGCGCGTTATAAAACAAAATTTGACACCGAGCCACATAAGGGGATATTAGGGCAAATGACCAAAAGCTTGGTCAAAGAGGTAGGTTTTAAGGAGCGTCTTAATGGAGGAAAGAGAGGTAGAGATTTGGAGAGATTTAGGGAGGGAATTCCAGAGCTTAGGGCCCAGGCAACAGAAGGCACGACCGCCAATGGTGGAGCGATTAAAATCGGGGATGCTGAAGAGGCCAGGATTAGAGGAGCGCAGATATCTCTGGGGGTTGTGGGGCTGGAGGAGATTACAGAGATAGTCAAATCTAGCCAAAAGCTCTTGAAATTCGTTAGGTTCTATAAAGTGACTGAAAATTGACTAGTGTATTATTGGAAAAGGATACGGCAGCTTGAATAGTTGGAAGAGTAGATTAGAGTTTTACTTATTTAAATGATTAATAGACCAACAAAAGGGAACGGTAATTAATGTGATTGTAGCAGAGTCATGGAACCTTATCTGGAGCAGAAGGCTGAAACTGAGGAGTGGAGTTTACAGAATATGCTGTAATTGTAACCTGATATTATTCACAGTCAATAGACGGATAATGTTTAAGAGGAGCCTACTAGTCTGCATTGTGTCTGTTCTACTGTGACAGCTGGAGCCAACAGAGCACCCCAGAAACCATTGCATGTCACGGTGGCACAACAAAGATGCCTGACGGACCAGCTTGCGTCTAACTGTCTTCCCCTTCCCAAGATTTATAATAATGTATAAGTGGATTTGACTTATCTGTGGCTCGGTAAAATGGGTTTCAATCATCTGAGTGTGCACTGTGCAGGAAACTGGAGAGCTACTGTTTGCAGCCAGTTTAAGCTGACGAGTGCTGCACTCTTGTCATCTCAACCCAAGGGGTGTCCTGTACTGCATCATTCTGGGCTTCATAAATAGAGGCATTGAGTAAAAAAGCAAGGAAGTTATGGTGAACCTGTATAAAACACTGGTTCGGCCTCAACTGGAGTATTGTGTCCAATTCTGGGCACCGCACTTTAGGAAGGATGTGAAGGCCTTAGAGAGGGTGCAGAAAAGATTTAGGAGAATGGTTCCAGGGATGAGGGACTTCAATTACGTGGACAGACTGGAGAAGCTGGGGTTGTTCTCCTTAGAGCAGAGAAGGTTGAGAGGAGATTTGATAGAGGTGTACAAAATCATGAGGGGTCTGGACAGAGTAGATAGAGAGAAACTGTTCCCATTGGCAGAAGGGTCGAGAACCAGAGGACACAAATTTAAGCTGATTGGCAAAAGAACCAAAGGCGACATGAGGAAAATCTTTTTTAGGCAGCGAATGGTTAGGATCTGGAATGCACTGCCTGAGAGGGTGGTGGAGGCAGACTCTTTCAAAAGAGAATTGGATAAGTACCTGAAGGAAAAACATTTGCAGGGCTGCGGGGAAAGGGCAGGGGAGTGGGACTGGCTGAAGTGCTCTTGCAGAGAGCCGGCACAGGGCTCGACGGGCCGAATGACCTCCTTCTGTGCTGTGACCATTCTATGATTCTATGATTTCTGTTTTGCCCACATGCCATCCTTGAGACCTCTCTGGGATAACTAAGACTTTGAGACTATGGGATGGAATATGCAGTTGGTACAAGCTGAAATGAGTAGGTAAAGGTAAACAAATGAACAGGGAACCAAATTTGTGCGGTGCCCACTGGTTTCATGTTGTGAGGCCTTTTAGGGTGGCGTAAAGAAATCACGCACAAAATGCACTAAAGCTTTATTTAAGGAGTTAATAGCATGCTAGATTTAAAGCAGTGTTGGTACAAAATCCCATTCTTTAACTGCAGTACATATAGGCAGCCCATATATAATGGACATAAAAAGTCAGGAACGTTTTGGAAGTGGCTTCTTAAGGGAAGCTAAGGTATTTCAATGGATTAAGTCAGTATTGTATTTAGTGCTCCTATCTGCGTGAAGTTTCTGGAACTGAGAGATGATGATGAAAGGATGCACTGGCTGCAGCTGCCATTACCTACTCCACTCTTATAACAGACACGCGGGAATGTCTGGACAGAAGTATTTTCACAGAGGAAGCGGTGACAGAGTTACAACATCTGCTGCAATCTAACCGGCAAACATTCGTCATCCGCTGTTGGTAGCAGCCAAGATCACCACTGGTGGCTTCTCCAAAGGTTCATGAACCATGAATGCCGAGATCAGCCCTCGTGCTTCTGGGTTAGAGAGGCAAAATATCAGCAAGGGCTCGGACTCCTTATCGATATCCATGTCAGGTGCCCATGTGCGAGGACAGGAGCAGGATGGCACTTGTGCTTGATCAGCCTACTGACACATTGTCGAAGCCCACACACAACTTTTTTAAAATTCATTCACAGGATGTGGGCGTCGCTGGCAAGGCCAACATTTATTGCCCATCCCTAATTGCCCTTGAGAAGGTGGTGCTGAGCCGCCTTCTTGAACCCCTGCAGTCCGTGTGGTGAAGGTGCTCCCACAGTGCTGTTAGGGAGGGAGTTCCAGGATTTTGACCCAGCGACGTTGAAGGAACGGCGATATATTTCCAAGTCAAGATGGTGTGTGACTTGGAGGGGAACTTGGAAGTGGTGGTGTTCCCATGCGCCTGCTGCCCTTGTCCTTCTAGGTGGAAGAGGTCGCGGGTTTGGGAGGTGCTGCCGAAGAAGCCTTGGCGAGTTGCTGTAGTGCATCTTGTAGATGGTGCACACTGCAGCCACGGTGCGCCGGTGGTGGAGAGAGTGAATGCTTAATGGCCATTTGGAAGAGATAACAGAGGGCAGCCACGCAGCAATAGCCCAACAAGGAGTGCACGACTTTAGCGTTGAGGGAAGTGGCAAGAGAATAAAAACAAGAGCACAGCAGCATAACATTTACACACAGCCTGGCCCACCCATGATAAACACTGGGTCACAGATGATCTATCAATGACATCAAGCGGCTGAATCTCTTCCCCCTCTCTCCACCCACCCCCACCTCCAACATGAGGCTGTATTTTTTTTTTCATTTTACAAAGGGCACCAAAGAGAAAGGTTGTGTGGTTCTCCGCCTCTCTGTTTTTCTCACTCAACCCAAGCGAATAGGTGGTTAGCATTAAATCTGCAAACCAAACCACTTCTACAGCTGCAATACCACAGAAGCTGTGTGTCATTGTAAAAGCTGCACAGGAAGTTCTGCACATTTCACCCCACCCATTACAGGTCACTTCTCTCGGGTGTCACTACATATCAACATTTAGATCACATGACAGGGCTGAAAGCATTTTCTGCCAGTTTTGTCACTGTTCCCTGTGCTGAGCAGATTTTCTGACCCTCCATTGATTTTCCTTTATTTACAACAAGGACATGTTGTAGAATGGTGAATATTAACCTCCAGGAACCAGCACCCAGGAAATCTTCACATTAAAAGGCCACATGCTGCGTCCTTTACATCTGAACGTCACTCAAATTCCCAAATCAAACGTTTAGAGATAGGTAAATGGTTCGGAGAAGATGAAGTGAAAATTATCTGTCGGATGTCCTAATTTTCCAAATCCCAATCGACCTTACCAAATAAAACTGAAATACTTGCTAATAACTTATGAAAACCTTTACTGGATTAAAAGAATAGAAAGACAAGCACCTATAACACCTTTCACCGACGTCCCAAAGCACTTTACAGCCAATGAAGTACTTTTTGAAGTGTAGTCACTGTTGTAATGTGGGAAACGTGGCAGCCAATTTGCGCACATAAATATTGGCCAGGACACCAGGGAGAACTCCCCTGCTCTTCTTCAAAATAGTACAGGAAACTCTTTATTAACCGGCACCCAAATAATTGGAAATCTCTCTTAACCGGCAAAATTCTTGAGTAGGTAACCGGGGTTTTCCTTCATCTCTCGTTTAAGATTAACTTTTAAAAAAACCCCGAGGCGTTTGCCTTGTATCGGAGCATGTAGATTGGGAGGGGAATGTGCAGCCCGGGTAGGCAGCGGACACGACAGATGGTCAGCTGGCGGTCCCCGGGGAGACGGAGCTCCGAATGCAGGCGCATGTCAATGTGTACGGGGCTCTCGTACGTTGGTAGATATAACTCTCCGTTATCCGGACTTTTTGATAAACCGGCACCACGCCGGTCCCGTCGGTGCCGGTTAATAAAGAGTTTCCTGTACCATGGGATCTTTTACATCCACCTGAGAGAGCTAGACGGTTTAACGTCTCATCTGAAAGACGGCACCTCCGACAGTGCAGCACTCCCTCAGCACTGCACTGGAGTGTCAGCCTGGATTTTTGTGTTCAAGTCTCATGGAGCGGGACTTGAACCCACAACCTTCTGACTCAGAGGTGAGAGTGCTGCCCACTGAGCCACAGCCGACATTGTAAACTAATTAAGCTGATTATTTTAAAATCAGAACATTTCAATTTAAATACATCTGTAAGCTATCTGACATGCAACTGCCCATAAACTCGACAGCAAACTAAATAACCCCAGTGTTTCTCGTGGAGCTATTGAGGAGGGAAAACGGCAAAAAATATAGTAAATTAAACACTTTTTCTGCCGTAGTTTGAATCTCAGTAATTGCTCAGGATCTTGTTTCATTTGGGTGGCAGCTTTGGAGATTCTAGCAGGATATGAAAAATATAGTTAGAAAGAGACAACCCTGGCCGCTGGGGAAATCCAAAGGTATGGGAATTCCATGGGGGAGGAGCTGGTGACAACTGGGGCAGTCCCAAGACAATCTAAAGATGTCCAGGGACTGCCCCAGATGTCATAAGAGCATAATGTGGAGATGCCGGTGTTGGACTGGGGTGGACAAATGTGAGAAGTCGCACAACACCAGGTTATAGTCCAACAGTTTTATTTGAAATCACAAGCTTTCGGAGCGCTGCTCCTTCGTCAGGTGAAGTGTGATACATCTCTTCACTTCACCTGACGAAGGAGCAGCAGCTCCGAAAGCTTGTGATTTCAAATAAAACTGTTGGACTATAACCTGGTGTTGTGCGACTTCTCACATAAGAGCATAAGAGATAGAAGCAGGAGAAGGCCATACGGCCCCTCGAGTCTGCTACGCCATTCAATAAGGTCAAAGCGCTTTGCCGCCAATGAAGTACTTTTTGAAGTGTAGTCGCTGTTGTAATGTAGGAAACGCGGCAGCCAATTTGCGCACAGCAAGCTCCCACAAACAGCAATGTGATAATGACCAGATAATCTTTTTTTTTGTTATGTTGATTGAGGGATAAATATTGGCCAGGACAGTATAAATTCTGCAGGACTATCTATGCGGCCGAACTGAATAGATTCCAATGTTCTTGGGGATTCAGTATAGTGTAAACAGTCTGGGGCGTTCTCATTCTGAATTGGAATTTGAGTGCTTGCACACACAGGGATAAAACAGACACTCCTGTCAGTAAATGATCACCTCCACAATCTAGCTTTATTTATACAGTGGGACAGCTTTGTCCCACAAAACTGTTCTAATCAAGTAGCCAAAATAGGTTCAATTCAAATGACATCGTCCTGCACAGTTAACAATGTAAATTTCAATCTGAATATGTAGTCTGACACAGAATTGTAGGCACTTTTTGCAAATAGAGTCCAGAACAGTTGATAAGACCCTTAACTGATGTTTTTCAATGCCGCGTCATAAACACTCAGAAAACTAATCCTGTTTATCCCATTTTGCAAAGCTTTTTAATTCAGATTGGACCATATTTTGCAGACTAATCTGAATCTAAAAACAAATCCTGTGAGTGCCAGATTGCTTTAACCCTTTGAGGGTTGCAATAGCATGTCTGGATTAAAATGAACACACGTACCTAGGCCATAAAAAGGCCCACAAACAGGCTACTGGGATTGTAAGAGTGGCACGGGGCTACTCTCCACATGATTTTATCTCTGTCTTCACATATATATGGGCAAGTGCCATGGAGCCGGCCCATGGGGACGTGGCTGAAATTGGGAATTCAACATTGGGACAAACCAGTGCCCTAAACTTTGCAGCATTCTGCCCCTCCCTGTCTCTGTAATCTCCAGCCCCACAACCCCCCGAGATATCTGCGCTCCTCTAATTCTGGCCTCTTGAGCATCCCCAATTTTAATCGCTCCAACATTGGCGGCCGTGCCTTCAGTTGCCTAGGCCCTAAGCTCTGGAATTCCCTCCCTAAACCTCTCCGCCTCTCTACCTCTCGTTCCTCCTTTAAGATGCTCCTTAAAACCTACCTCTTTGACCAAACTTTTGGTCATCTGCCCTAATTTATCCTTATGTGGCTCAGTGTCAATTTTTTTGTTTTTTAACACTCCCGTGAAGCACCTTGGGACATTTTACTATGTTAAAGGCGCTATATAAATGCAAGTTATTGTTGTTGTTTACAGCAATCAAAGTTAATTCTCCATTTATACTGTCCACGTCTCTTCCTGGCCCTTATTCTAGCTGACATTGTAAATGGTTCCCTCTTTTCAGGTACTGACCCCTCCCTTTCAAAATTGCTGTCATCATCCCATCCTCATAAACCCACCCTAAACCCCACTGTCCATTGAACTGCCATTCCACCTCCACCCTGTTTTTAAGCTCGTGAACACTGGTCACCACACTTTAGGAAGGATGTGAAGGCTCTTGAGAGGGTGCAGAGGAGATTTACCAGAATGATTCCGGGGATGGGGGATCTTAGCTACAAGGACAGGTTGGAGAAGCTGGATTTGTTTTCATTAGAGCAAAGTAGGTTGCGGGGTGATTTGATAGAGGTGTACAAGATTATGACGGGTTTGGATAGGCTAGACGGGGAAAGGCTGTTCCCACTAGTTGATGGTACAAGGACTAGGGGACACAGATTTAAGGTTTTGGGCAAGAGATACAGGGGGGGAATTGAGGAAAAACTTTTTTACGTAGCGAGTGGTGAGGACCTGGAACTCGCTGCCGACGGAAGTGGTGGAAGCAGAGACACTCAATGTTTTCAAGGGGAGACTGGATAGGCACTTGAGGGAAATAAACTTGCAGGGCTACGGGGATAGAGCGGGGGAATGGGACTGACTGGATTGCTCCACAGAGAGCCGGCATGGACTCGATGGGCCGATTGGCCTCCTTCTGTGCCGTTATGACTCTATGACTCTATGAACATGTTGTCGCCTCCCAAAACAGTGCCCACCTTTCCTGCAACTCCATGTTTGATCTCTCCAATCAGGTTTCCACCCCTGCCACAGCACTGAAACAGCCCTGATCAAAGTTACGGATGACATCCTCTTTGAATGTGACCATGGTGCACTGGTCCCTCCGCGACCTCTCTGCAGCCTTTCACACGGTCAACCACGCCAACCGCTTCCAACGCCTGTCCTCCATTGTCTAGTCCAGGTTGGTTCCAATCCCCACAGCATCTCCGGAAACGGCAACTCTTTCCGACTCTTCATTACCTCTGGAGTCCCCCTCCTCTTCCTCATCTACATGCTGTCCCTTGGTGACATGATCCGAAGGCATGGGGCTGGATTTTATGAATGGAGGCAAGTTGGAGGCAGGACTGCTGCTTGTCGTGTCAATGTCCCTCCTCCATCCTCGCCTGACCAACCAGAGGGATTTTCCCCTGATTGACCATGTTAAGCCCGCCCTGCGGGCTCAGCAGGCCAATTAGGGGGAAGTCACTGACAGAGCACGTCAACGTCAGAGATGCTATCTGTCAAGACTTCTTGAAAGAAGAAATGTCAGCGTTTGACAGCTCTGTGAAGCTGTCAAACACTGACATTCTCTGTAGTTTGATGAATCCTCGTATTCCGGACTCATTAAACCTTTCAACTTTGTTGATTTCACCTGGCTGTTGGTTCGGAGGATCCAACAGCCAGTCTGTGAAATCGACAAGGAGGATGTCGGCTCTCCCGATCCACCGCGGCTGAAGGCTGTCGGAAGAAAACAAGGTAAGTGAACATTTTAAAAACTTATCACTCACCTTCCATACTTACCACTCCACACTTGCACCCATCACTCACCTCTACATCTTACTTCCAGGTGCCTCCGACCCCCGCAGACCTCCTCCACGTCTCCTCCAACACGGCGGGGTTCTCCGAGGTCGGGAAGCCTTCACCTGTGAAGGTAAAATGGCACTAATCCTTTTTTCTGCCTGTTAACTACCTGTTAACAGGCAGTTAAAAGAATTTAATACCTTTCCCGCCTCCAGGAGAAGGGACCCGAAGCAGCACATCTTCCCGCCTCCTGGCAAAAGGGCACGGAGGCGGGATGTGGGCGGGTTTGCCATCCGTCCCCACTTTCTCCGAATTTACCGGCTGTCCCACCTCCATGCCCACCTCCTCGGGGCTTGGAAAATTCAGCCCATGGGGTCAGTTTCCACATCTACACTGGCGACACCCAGCGCGACCTCTCCACCTCCTGTCTAGACCCCACCACTGCCTGTGTTTCCAGACTGCTTGTCCGACATCAAGCCCTGGCTGAGCTGCAATTTCCTCCAGTTAAATATTGGGAAGACCGAAGCCATCGTCCTAGGCCCCGGCTATCCAATTCTATCCCCCTCTCCATCCACTGCCTTAGGCTGAAGGTAACCGTTCGTAACCACGGCATCATATTTGACCCTGACCCCATAACCTCTCCATCACAAAGACCGCCTAAAAGCGCTTTACAGCCAATGAAGTACTTCTGAAGAGTAGTCACTGTTGTAATGTGGGAAATGTTGCAGCCAATTTGTGCACAGCATGCTCCCACAAACAGCAATGTGATAATGACCAGATAAACTGTTTTTGTTATGTTGATTGAGGGATAAATATTGGCCATGTTCCTCTAACTCTGGCCTCTTGTGCATCCCCCCTTTGCCCCATCATTGATGGCAATGCCTTTGGCTGTCTAAGCCCCACATGGGAACACCATCACCTCCAAGTTCCTCTCCAAGTCACACACCATCCTGACGTAGAAATATATCGCCGTTCCTTCATCGTCGCTGGGTCAAAATCCTGGAACTCCCTCCCTAACAGCACTGTGGGAGTACTTTCACCACACGGACTGCAGAGGTTCAAGAAGGCGGCCCACCACCACCTTCTCAAGGGCAATTAAGGATGGGCAATAAATGCTGGCCTTGCCAGCGACGCCCACATCTCATGAACGAATAAAATAAAGTGGTGGCAGCAAGGTTAAGGATGGTGACTGGAAGCATTATCAAAGAGGTAACTTTCAAAAAGATTTTTAAAGGAGTAGAGAGAGTTGGCAAGGCAACTGCGTCTAGGGAAGGTGATAACAAGCCTCTGTGAACAGAGGTAGTGCGAGCGGGGGCTATAGTCGGAAGAGCAGAGGGTACATGCAGGAACGTAGAGCTGAATGGTTGCAAAGGTGGGGAGAGGTGAAACCATTGAGGAGCTTGCAAATGAGGGCAAGAATTTTAAAATAGATGTGTATAGAGATAGTAATCCAATGAAGGTTGGCAAGGAAAGGAATGAGAGGGGAGCAGAACTTAGTATCGGATAGGAGATGGGCGGCAGCGTTTTGCATAAGTTGTCATTTGTAAAAGGTGGTAATCAAGAGTCTGGACGGGGAAGGGATAATCGCGTCCGGAGGTGACAGCGGGGTGAAGTTCAACAACTTGCTAGCGGCGGATGTTGATAATGTTGCAAAGCAAGTAATAGACGGTTACTGTGGTGACTTGGATGTGGGAATTAAAGGCTAATATATATTAATGATGTGAGACCGAACCACCCCGACCACAGGTTTATGAAAATACAAAACTCAACGTGAAAGAGGAATTGTTGCATTTCTAAAATAACCACTCTTTGCAAATGCTGAAACAGCTCACAATGGAACAAATCCTGTTCTTAAATATTATTAAATTACTGTCTAATACCAGTAGCGAGACAGTCATAAAACTGCGAGTGGGCTTAGTGTCAGTTTAACACTGCAATAGTCCTTAAGCTGCTGTTGATTATGGTGCTGAATAATTTCAGTCTGTTATCTTAAGGCTGGAAACAAAAGTCGAAGCCAAAACGTCAGAGTACAAACCCAAATCGATGCTCATCTCTGTCCCTTATAGAGAAAGACACTGCTGTCAGCTGTAGCTCAGTGGGCAGCACTCTCACCTCTGAGTCAGAAGGTTCAGGGGTTCAAGTCCCACTCCAGAGACTTGAGCGCAAAAATCTAGGCTGACACTCCAGTGCGGTACTAAAGGAGTGCTGCACTGTGGGAGGTGCCATCTTTCGGATGAGACGTTTAAACCGAGGCCCTGTCTGCTCTCTCCGGTGGATGTAAAATATCCCATGGCACTATTTCGAAGAAGAGCAGGGGAGTTATCCCCGGTGCCCTGGCCAACATTTATCCCTCAACCAACATCACTAAAAAACAGATTATCTGGTCATTATCATATTGCTGTTTGTGGGAGCTTGCTGTGCACAAATTGACTGCCGTGTTTCCCACATTACAACAGTAACTACACTTCAAAAAGTGCTTCATTGGCTGTAAAGTGCTTTGGGACGTCCGGTGGTCGTGAAAGGCGCTATAGAAATGCAAGTCTGTCTGTCTTTAAGTATCCATAATCTATTTCCTTACTTGTCAAACACCGAAACAGTAGTCACACCAATAGAAGTTTCTCAGGATAACATAAAATACTAGTTCTTCCACACACTTTTTACTATAGATGAAACTATTAGAATCTCCAGATAATTATCTCAGAAGACAGTAAAATAAGACCATAGTCAATTAAGACAAAGTACAAACTGTGTGTGTGTGTAATTATATATTTTTTTGTTTCTCATTTTCTCATTTTCCTTCCTCCTCTCATGATTAGACGTGACTCCATTGGCATGGGCTGCCTTTCAGCATTTCATGGACTCTCAAGTGTTGATGGGGAACAGCTGAGCACAATCCTATCCCACACACGCACAGGTCCCGGTTTCTGGATATTGATCAGGAGCGAGAACCCCGGCCGATATGTTCCCTCCCTAACCCCGAGGTCAGTGAGTGAAGCCAATTGTAGCACTCTAACTACTGCCCCGGCTGCAACAGCTAACTCAATCTCGAGATCAAACCTGGAACCTTCCTCCTCTGTATGGGGCAGCAGTTTGCATCTGTATTTACCCCACGCCATGTAAGAGTTGCAGTTCCAATAGGTTGCTCATCCAGATGAGCACGTTAATCTTATTGTTGAAGGCACTCACTTACTGGGGCATTAATGGTTAATGTTGTATTTTTAATGCTAGTTCCTACTTCTGAAACTCTTCAATTGGCGCGGATAGTTTCGATATCAGTGCAAGAGTTCTATTTACAGGACACCGTTTCAGCAATGCAGATCTGCATTGCACTGCACCTTAAGTCTCACTCTTCGTACCTCTTTTTAAAAAAATCACACGATGAACAAAATCTAATCAGCCGTAATGTCTTTTTGACGTTTTTCAAATCTGTTTACTGAACAATCGGCCTGAAATTGACCAAAGCTTGCCTCCATTTGCCACTATGAACCCCACCGCCCCCCCCCCAACCAACAAGCCCCAAACCTACACGAGACCCATTGTCACCCACCTCAGAGGCCCATGGCGACACCTGCCAGCTTAAACTGATGTCAGATCTTCTGACCCAGGCCCGCAATGTATTGCTCCTGCAGTTCGCCATTGCTCTCACACCACCAGTTTAACACTCTCGTGTTGCCATCGAATGGGAAAAAATAAAAGTTTTAAAAATAAATCTCTATATGCACATGCAAGGAATGCCATTTTTAAAATAAAAGGAATGAGGTTATTTCCTCCCCTTCCTGTTTTATTTTCTCTCATCCCTGGTTGAAAAGGGCAGAAGGCGGTTTGCTTCCAGATTTCTGGCAGTGCCCCTGGGATATGCACCAGTGACATGGATGGGTTGGACCTCTCCGACACATTGCCTCCCAGGGTGAGATTTCCTCAGTTCACCACTGTGTTTAGTGAAATCCGAAATGGATGTATAAAGAATGTCTTTCGATCTTGGTTACAAATACCAAATGGAAGAAACCATCCCAGGCCGTGAGAAAGCAGTATATGTGACGAATTGCAGGCACCAACCCAGTCTTTGTTATTCATTGGCACAGTACGTTACAATCACAAAAGATTGCATCACTGCACTGACTCTGCACGCAGCATCGAATGTGGTGATTTATGCATCAAGCACGTGCACTCATGCACAGATCTTGGTTTTATTTAAAGGAGTGTATCCACTGGAACTGCCCAGCAGTGTGAATTAATTTAAATGCTGTTTTTTGAATTACAGTGTGAGCTGTGGCTCAGTGGGCAGCACTCCCGCCTCTGGGTCAGAAGGTTGTGGGTTCAAATCCCACTCCAGGGACTTGAGCACAAAAATCTAGGCTGACACTCCAGTGCAGTGCTGAGGGAGTGCTGCACTGTTGGAGGTGCTGTCATTTGGATGAGATGTTAAACCTCTTGGGTGGATGTAAAAGATCCCAAGGCACTATTTCGAAGAAGAGCAAGGGGAGTTATCCCCGGTGTCCTGGCCAATATTTATCCCTCAATCAACATAACAAAAACAGATTATCTGGTCATTATCTCATTGCTGTTTGTGGGAGCTTGCTGTGCACAAATTGGCTGCTGCGTTTCCCACATTACAACAGTGACTACACTTCAAAAGTACTTCATTGGCTGTAAAGCGCTTTGGGACGTCCTGAGGTTGTGAAAGGCGCTATAGAAATGCAAGTCTTTCTTTCTTACAAGATACAGTTCAACTGACGTTAATTCAACTCCCCAGCATCAGCCTCACTTAATCCTCCAATCCAGTCCCACTGGCAGCAAGAGCACTCACAATAATGAAAGAAAATATTCAACTGCTCAAGTTAAAAACCCCCAGTGTTCTTTTTCACCTCCATTCGTTAAGCCTCGATTCCTGCTGGCGTGGGAGGTTCTACCGACAGTGACAGCCCTCCAGTGCCCCATCTGACTGCCCAATGCTTATTGGGGTGCTCGTGCCCCGCCTGCGGTTCCACCGGGTTGTAGACAACCACAGCAAAACCTGACAGATTTCTTAGGCCAGCTCCTGGGAAGACCATTTTAGCAATTGACATTTGCTAATCCAGCATTAGACCCATGGGTAGCCAATAGCGCTAATAGCTCACCGAACTCAATGTAAAGCAGCTGGTGGGGCTGCAAACTATTCAACCCTGGGTATATCACAACCAAGCTGAATTCTCCAACCTGAGGTCTATTTACACTCACCGTCTTTCGGATGAGACGTTAAACCGAGGCCCCCGTCGGCCCTCTCAGGTTGATGTGAAAGATCCCATGGCACTATTTCGAAGAAGAGCAGGGGAGTTATCCACAGAATCCTGGCCAATATTTATCCCTCAACTAACATAACAAAAACAGATTAACTGGTCATTATCACATTGCTGTTTGTGGGAGCTTGCTGTGCGCAAATTGTCTGCTGCGTTTCTTACATTACAACAGTGACTGCACTTCAAAAAGTACTTCATTGGCTGTACAGCACTTTTGGACTTCCTGAGGCCATGAAAGGTAGCTATATAAATGCAAGTCTTTCTTTCTGTCTTTTTCCAGCAGGGGTCAAGAGCAGATTACTCATTAACTGGTTTGTCCTGTTCTGAATTTCATAAACCTGGAGATTTGGAAAGGACTGCTTTAGGCGCGATTGCCTCATTTGTGTGTGAATCCTGAATCAGCATGTCAATTAGTAGACATCTGAAATTAAATTACAACCCCCGCCCCCCCCAAGGCGCCATAATACACACCTACACAGCTCATACAACACAACAGCTTTGACATCTCTGAACTACTGCCAATTGCGATCAGTATGATAATTACGCAGTGAGAACAAAGGGTCTAGAAAGAAAAGACTTGCATTTCTATAGCGCCTTTCACGACCACCGGACGTCCCAAAACGCTTTACAGCCAATGAAGCACTTTTTGAAGTGTAGTCACTGGTGTAATGTAGGAAACACGACAGCCAATTTGCACACAGCAAGCTCCCACAAACAGCAATGTGATAATGACCAGATAATCTGTTTTAGTGATGTTGATGGAGGGATAGATATTGGCCCCAGGACACCGGGAATAACTCCCCTGCTCTTCTTCGAAATAGTGCCATGGCCTCATGGTGTTAACTCTACTTATCTGTTGTGTAAATCCGCCTCTTGCTTCACATTCCGCCCATTCTCCGTGGTACAGGGTTTCTTTGCCACTGTGGAGGAATCAACGACCTGGAAATGTACATCAATATGTTGCTTCATGCACTGAAAACTGACTGTTAAAACTCGTCAGACAACAACAAGCTTCTGACATGAGCTGCTGGTGGTGGAGACAAAATGTTACTCTATATCAGCAAAGCAAAATTACTGACTTTGGTATGAATGAGATGGAAGTCCTAAAAGGGCTAAATTAAATAATAAATGTCCCGGGAGCCGATTATATTTATGCCAGAGTGATAAAGGAGACTTGGGAGGAGATTTGGGAGGCATTGACGATCATATGAGGAAGTCACTGGACACTAGGGAGGTAGCAGTAGATTGGAAGCAGGCCAACGTGGTGCCCATATTCACAGAGGGCGACAAATCAGAGATGGGCAACTACAGACCCATCAGTCGTCCTTCAATGCCATGTAAAATAATGCCTTCCTGACCTGATTGTTTCTCTGCCGAGGTGTGATAAAAGGCAGTCAGAAAGATTAACTGTAGTCGTCTGACATTGTACGCTACACAGGCATTGTTCTCTGTCTATATATGCTTTGCCGATTCGTATTCCTTCACTTCACCTGACGAAGGGGCAGCAGCTCCGGAAGCTTGTGATTTCAAATAAAACTGTTGGACTATAACCTGGTGTTGTGCGACTTCTCACTTATGTAAAATAATGGAATTGATTCAGAAAGAGATTGTGCTGCCTGACCAACTTCCTTGACTTATTTGAGGTACTGACATCCTACATGTACTGTGGTAAATCTTGTGATGTGTTATACCTAGACTTGCCAGAAGGCATTTGGCAAAATTCCACACAAAAGGCTATTAGTTAAGCTCAAATCTCTGAGTATTCAGCATAAATCTTGGGTATGGACAAGAAATTGGTTGAAGGGTGGAAAATAATGGCTACTTCGAGGAGTTACTTTGGGTTGTGGGGGGAGGGGAGTACCGAGCGGCGTATCCCAGGGATTGGTGTTGGGACCTTGACTATTTCTAATTGACGTAAATTACTTGGAATCAGAAACCAATACAAACTGGTGAAACTTACTGACGGGATTAAACAAGGAGTGGGAGGCAGCTCAGAAATTACAGAACGAGATGGACAAAATATGTATGTGGGCAAAACAATGGCAGGTGAAAGTTAATGCAAACAACTGTAAAGTACTGCACATCAGAAGGAAAAATGGACAATAAATGTAATTCATGGATAGTGCTGAAATAGCCAAGAATGAAGTTGAAAAAAACCTAGGAGTCTTAGTAGACTCGACGCCCAACATGTCCAACCGTTGAAGAGCAACGACAGCAAAGTCAATCGAATGTTGAACTACAAAGTCAACAGTGGAGAATAAGTCAGAGGAAGTCACGACCATCAAACTGTACAGTGCGCTGGTGAGAACGCACCTTGAGCACTGTGTCCAGTCTGGTCACCGAGGCACGGGGGAACATTCAAGCACCGGCAGCAGTGCAGGGAAGGGCCATGGCTTTTCGAGGTCTCAGTTGTGAGGAATGACTGAAGAAACTTGGGCTTTTCAGTCTTGAAAGGAGAGGTTTGAGAAGTGATCTTATAGAGGCGTAGAAGATTGTAAATGATAGTGAAAAGGTAAATCCAGAAAACTACTTTAAATTAAACTCAGAGAGTAGAATGAGGAGTCACAACACAAGTGAAAACACTGGAATCATTTAAGAACCAATTGGATTCTTCAATGGAGGGGGGTTGGATTTAGGATCATTCTAGATGGCTGAGCAGAGATGGGTTGAATAACTTCCCTCAGCTGTATTTATCTTGTGTTCTTGTGACCACATTCCTTTTTTTGTAAGTCTATGAAGGAGAGGAATTAATTTTTTTCCACCATAATGGCAATTGTTTTTTTTATTCGTTTATTGGATGTGGGCGTCGCTGGCAAGGCAAGCACTTATTGCCCATCTCTAATTGGCCTTGAGAAGGTGGTGGTGAGCCGCCTTCTTGAACCGCTGCAGTCCATGTGGTGAATGTACTCCCACAGTGCTGTTAGGTAGGGAGTTCCAGGATTTTGACCCAGCGACGATGAAGGATCGGCGATATATTTTCAAGTCAGGATGGTGTGTGACTTGAAGAGGAACTTGGAGGTGGTGGTGTTCCCATGTGCCTGCTGCCCTTGTCCTTTTAGGTGGAAGAGGTCGCGTGTTTGGGAGGTGCTGCCGAAGAAGCCTTGGCGAGTTGCTGCAGTGCATCTTGTAGATGGTACACACTGCAGCCACAGTACGCCAGTGGTGGAGGGAGTGGATGTTTAAGGTGGTGGATGGGGTGCCAATCAAGCGGGCTACTTTGTTCTGGATGGTGTCGAGCTTCTTGAGTGTTGTTGGAGCTGCACTCATCCAGGCAAGTGGAGAGTATTCCATCACACTCCTTACTTGTGCCTTGTAGATGGTGGAAAGGCTTTGGGGAGTCAGGAGGTGAGACACTCGCCGCAGAATACCTAGCCTCTGACCTGCTCTTGTTGCCACAGTATTTATGTAGCTGGTCCAGTTAAGTTTCTGGTCAATGGTAACCCCCAGGATGTTGATGATGGGGGATTCGGCGATGGTAATGCCACTTTAGTTTGATTGGAGTGAGTTTAATCTGAGAACTGAACTAACTCCTGTCGTCACCCACATGGAGTGTGAATATAGCACTGATTCAATCTCGAATAGGTGGGCAGACTGATGAGATAAGGACAGCTGTTTTGAGAAGCTATTCTCATTGCTGTGTTTACCAGCAGCAGACTCTGAAGAAGCCACTGACAGAGTTCCATTAGAGATTTAAGGACCCTGTCAACACATTGATGAGGAAATGAGCCTGTTTGGAAAACCTGTAAGAGCTGTCCCAGTGTCACCAGACGGGAACAGTGGGCAAGCGCCCTAAGACACCACAAATATGATTAACAAACAATAAATAATGATGTAAATACAACAACATTACACAAATAATAATTAAATCATAATGCGATTGTGAGTGTTGATTATACCCTGCGGTACCCACCGATCGCGGACGGCCTCAGGCGTACCAGTGGACATCGCTGCTCCTTCGCCAGGGCCACTCGGGAACGGGCAATGCAGTCAGACCGACCCCATCTTGTGCCCCATCCATCCTGGACCTATAAGTTGCTGTTTTAGCCAGGCGCAGGAGCAGGAGCAGTAGCAGGGGACGACCCGCCCCGTCCCCCCACTCTGCACTGAGCGGCCAAAGATCAGAAGCATGGGGCTAAAGTGCAACCAAAATTGGAGG
Organism: Squalus acanthias; assembly: GCA_030390025.1. Taxonomy (NCBI): domain Eukaryota; kingdom Metazoa; phylum Chordata; class Chondrichthyes; order Squaliformes; family Squalidae; genus Squalus; species Squalus acanthias. The sequence continues at coordinate 53,754,718 of CM059440.1, read as the reverse complement.
AGCAACCCCTTCAAGTAACTATACAGGGGCTGAAACCTCTCGCACTATATACAGACATGACCTATGGCCTCCTCTAGGCCGCAAAAATCACATGCGGCCTGGGAGTCCATGAAGGTGCTTAAAAGAGACTACAGATTCACGGGACTTTTGCTTTTACAGTCAGTGGGAGTTGAAGAACATCAGCCTGAGATCCTGTAGTAGGACTATTACAACTACCTGGATGTGTGCGCTCAGGTAGGCCTAACCACTTCCCTGGCACACTGCTAGACGATCTTGTTGACAAGTGCTGGTTACTGCTGGCAGTGAAGTTGTAAACTTACCATCGAGGTCATCTTGTACCAGTCCCAGTATGTGGACACAGAAGTCTGTCAACCGTGGCTCAGTGGGTAGCACTCTCTCTCGCCTCTGAGTCAGAAGGCTGTGGTTTCATAGTCCAACTCCAGAGACTCGAGCACAAAAATCCAGGCTGACACTTCAGTGCAGTGCTAAGGGAGTGCTGCACTGTCAGAGGTGCCGTCTTTCTGATGAGACGCTAAACCGAGGCCCCGTCTGCTCTCTCAGGTGGACGTAAAAAAAACCATGGCCACTATTTCAAAGAAGAGCAGGGGAGTTATCCCCCGGTGTCCTGGGGCCAATATTTATCCCTCAATCAACATCACTAAAACAGATTATCTGGTCATTATCACATTGCTGTTTGTGGGAGCTTGCTGTGCACAAATTGGCTGCCACGTTTCCCACATTACAACAGTGACTACACTTCAAAAAGTACTTCATTGGCTGTAAAGCGCTTTGGGACGTCCTGAGGTCGTGAAAGGTGCTATAGAAATGCAAGTCTTTCTTTCTTTCTTGAAGTGACTGCCTGGAATGGTCGACAACACAATTCCCCTCCCCATAATAGGAAGAAGGCAGAGAGGACTTAAGGGTATTGAAGATTTCAAAGTGTGAAGAAAAAGTACTTCCTACTGTTTTTATTTCCTTCTGAATATTATTTGAACATATGACTGTAGCCTTTCTTACTGAGGACGGTTATGAGAGAAGGGCCTTTAGAATAGATCTGATCAGTATCACTGCTGACACATATAAACACAAAATTGGGAGACAGGCTGGAAATGTTGTCGCTGGTCACTTCATTTTACCTCCTTGGTGATAAGCCAGCTTTTCCTCGGAGCATTTAAATCAGCACCTCACCACGGAGACCAGAATGGCCCTGGCTTGATTCCATCTCTCTAAGGTGGATGTAAAAAAAATCCCATGGCGCTATTTTGAAAAGAGCAGAGTTATCCCAATGTTTAGCTGGCGTATCCTTTACCAACTTTCTTTGCTCTCATCTCAGCAAAGCAACTTTCATCCACCACTTTCCTCTGTCCCATTGGTCATTAGGTGCTGATCTACATGGACCTGCTGGAGTCTGATGCAAATTCCAGAGACTTTAGCTGCTTTTATATTGCACTAATGCTGCCAGATTTCCGAAGCACAGGTCTTATGCGGCTGGCTGCAAGCCAAATGTTTTTAAATTCCTCAACGGCTTCGTCCCTCCCTATCTCTGTAACCACCTCCAGCCCTACAACTCTCCGAGATCTCTGCGCTCCTCCAATTCTGGCCTCTTGCGCATCTCCAATTTCCATCGCCCCACCATTGGCGGCCGTGCCTTCAGCTGCCTGGGCCCTAAGCTCTGGAATTCCCTCCCTAAACCTCTCTGCCTCGCTCTCCTCTTTTAAGATGCTCCTTAAAGCCTGCCTCTTTGATCAAGCTTTTGGTCACCTGTACTATTAATATCTCCTTATGTGGCTCGGTGTCAAATTTTGTTTGATAATCGCTCCTGCAAAATGCCTTGGGACGCTTTACTAGGTTAAAGGTGCTATATAAATGTACATTGTTGTTGTTATATTGAGACGAAGGGCTGGATTTTCTCAGCCCCGAGGAGGCAGGACTGCCGGTAAAGTAGCAGAAAGTGGGGGCAGATGGCAAACCCGCCCCCATCCCGCCTCCGTGCCCTTTTGCCAGGAGGCGGGAAGATGTGCTGCTTCGCGTCCCGTCTCCTGGAGGCAGGAAAGGGATTAAATCCTTTTAACTGCCTGTTAACAGGTAGTTAACAGGCAGAAAAAAGGATTAGTGCCATTTTACCTTCACAGGTGAAGGCTTCCCGACCTCGGAGAGCCCCGCCGTGTTGGAGGAGACGTGAAGGAGGTCTGCGGCGGTCGGAGGCACCTGGAAGTAAGATGTAGAGGTGAGTGATGGGTGCAAGTGTGGAGTGGTAAGTATGGAAGGTGAGTGATAAGTTTTTAAAAATGTTCACTTACCTTGTTTTCTCCCTACAACCTTCAGCTGCGCTGGATCAGGAGACCGGACATCTTCCTTGTCGATTTCACAGACTGGCTGTTGGATCCTCCGAACCATCAGCCATCTGAAATCTACAAAGTTGAAAGGTTTGACGAGACCTGAACACAAGCACTTATCAAACTACAGAGAATGTCAGTGTTTGACAGCTTTACAGAGGAGGAGTAGGTTTAATGCTGGAAGAGGTTACAGAGGTAGGCAGGGGTGAGGGCATAGAGCAATTTAAATACAAGGATGAGAATGTAAAATTTAAGGCTTTGGGGATCAGTAGCCAATATACATCTGCGAGGACAGGGATGATGGGCGAGTAGGACTTGGTGCAGGATAAAATATGGACAACAGAGTTTTGGATGAGCTGAAGTCTATGGAAGGTGCAGGTTGAGAGGCCAGCCAGGTGAGCATTGAAGCAATTGAGTCTGGAGACGATAAAGGAATGGGTGAGGGTTTCAGCAGCAGATGGCTGAGGTATGGGTGGAAGTTGTCAATGTTACGGAGGTGCCAGTCTTTGTAATGGAGAGATGTGGGATATAATCTCAGTTTGGGGTTGAACAAAATGCAGAGGTTTCCAGTGGTCTGGGTAAGCCCGAACAGTGGCTAGGGAGGGGGGACGGATTCAATGGCAAAGGTATGAAATTTATGCCTGGGGCTGAAGGTGATGACTTTGGTCTTCTCAATATTCAGATGGAAGAATTTAAGGCTCATCCAAGACTGGATGTCGGACAAGTAGTCTGATAACGTGGAGGCAACTCCTTTAAGAGATGAAAGTTCTGTGTACATTTGCTTAATTTATTATTCAGCTGTATAACCAATGGTATGATCCAATTACAACAATCCTTTGTCTGATTACTTTCTGATTTATGATGTGGAATAAATTACCAGCGCCAATGTCTCCCTAATTTGAATGCCTTGTTAAACATCTACCAGTCTTGCAAATTTAGGAGCAATAGCCATTACTGGACACGCTCAAAAAATCAGCTACTTTATACTGATACCATGGACCAAGCATTATGAAAAGGAAACACAGATTATGGGCCCACGATTAAGAAATGAAGCATATAGCCTCATCAGAATATATCTACTCTGTGGATCTTAAATGACTCCCAGAAGAAGAAATAAACAGAAAAGTTATTGTTATTTTGCTCAAGTCTACGTTAATTTGACTCTATCCCATGTGTTCCTTCTCCACTGTATCAATGTTATTGATTGCACAAAGAGGGAAAAACTCACGTCACCCAGGAAGCACTTAGTTCTGGCCTGCTGGTAAAAGCAAAAGCTCTAAATTAAAACTAAATTGCTCACCTCAGAAAGATCAGGCCAGTTGTAACTCATAATTTAATGGAAACGGTAAAACACAAGGTACACGGTACCACGTCCCATACCAGGACAGACCAGGCATTTGATCCTGGATGTCATGCTCTATCACATTGCAGTTGGTATGGATTCGTACCACTCAGGTCAAGGGTCGAATCAACAAATTAGCTCCTGACATGCTGGAGCCAGTGTAAACGATTGGAGTTGTTCAATATCCGTACCATTAACTCCTTGGAAACCCAGCAGGTTTGCGTCATGATGGAATGGGTGAGGGGGCAGCAGCAATGAATTCACTTGAGGATCAGATCAATCTAGCCCTTTGACCACAGAAAGTTGTTCTCGGCTTTCAAAAATCATATGCCGGCCTTCTTATTGATTATTGCCCTCACCAATTTTCTCAGGCTGGTACAATGGTGGTGACGGTGGTCTGGTGGTTGATATGAACTCCTAAATTTAAGCTTACAGAATCCCGTAACAAAATCCAAATGCCTTATGAATGATTTCAAAGATTTTACCTCCACTACCCCACCCAAAAGACAGTTCCAAGTTATCAGTCTTTGAGTCAAGTCAATCTTGAACTTGCCTTTCACCAGTTTATACCTATGCCTCCTGATCTTGCAATTGCAGTTTGATTTTAAATAGTGCTCTGGATTAACCTTTTCTATTCCATTTTGTATTTCATTTGCCTCTATAAAGTATCTTTTCATTTGTCCCTTCTCGAGGATAAAGAATCCAAGTTTTTCCACTGCCTCTCTACAACTTGGATCTATCCTTTGTACTTTGGTAAGAAAGAAAGAGAGACTTGCATTTATATAGCGCCTTTCACAACCTCAGGACAAAGCGCTTTACAGCCAATGAAGTACTTTTTGAAGTGTAGTCACTGTTGTAATGTAGGAAATGCAATAGCCAATTTGCGCACAGCAAGCTCCCACAAACAGCAATGTGATAATGACCAGATAATCTGTTTTAGTGATGTTGATTGAGGGATAAATATTGGCCCCAGGACACCGGGGATAACTCCTCTGCTCTTCCTCGAAACAGTGCAATGGGAACAGGGCGCAAAGTAGAGCAATTTCAGGTATTCAAAAAAAAGCCCAAAAAAAGTCATTCTGCTCTACTTCGAAATAGTGCCATGGGATCTTTTACGTTCACCTGAGAGAGCAGACGGGGCCTCGGTTTAGCCTCTCATCCGAAAGACGGCACCTCCGACAGTGCAGCGCTCCCTCAGCACTGCACTGGAGTGTCAGCCTATATCTTTGTAACCCAAATACAAAAGCAAAATACTGCGGACGCTGGAAATCTGAAATAAAAACAGAAAATGCTGGAAACACTCAGCAGGTCAGGCAGCATCTGTGGAGAGAGAAACAGAGTTAATGTTTCAGTTCTGACGAAGGGTCATCGACCTGAAACGTTAACTCTGTTTCTCTCTCCACAGATGCTGCCTGACCTGCTGAGTGTTTCCAGCATTTTCTGTTTTCATTTCTTTGTAACCCAAACTGTCCGCAGTGCTTGAGGTATGGCCTGAACAGAGCACTGTGCAGTTTTAGTGCAATGGCCTCAGGGTTATACTCTACTGATTTGGCAGTATCGCTGAGCTTTCTGTTAGCTCCCCCACTGCTGTCCAGCTGAGATCAGTTAAGCCAGCGTAATCCTGAGACCTCCCTGATCTGTATGGCCCAGTGGCACACGAGATAAACTCTCAGCCATCAGAGGATCTCCAGGCACATGTCAGTAATGGTGACCATGAAACTACCGGATTATTTGGTTCACTCATGTCCTTTAGGGAAGGAAATCTGCCATCCTTACCCGGTCTGGCCTATATGTGACTCCAGACCCACAGAAAAGTGGTTGACTCTTAACTGCCCTCTGAAATGGCCCAGCAAGCCACTTATTCAAGAAGGCAGCTCACCACCACCTTCTCGAGGGCAATTAGGGATGGGCAATAAATGCTGGCCTTGCCAGCGACGCCCACATCCCATGAATGAATTTTAAAAATGTCTTAAATGAATTTGCTGCAAAACTTATTTTCTGTTCATCTCCAGCGCTAAGGCAAATATAAGGAAGCTCAGAAACTTTCCTTCTTCACAATAGGGCTGATTCCCTAGTGGTGTGCTCAGAAAACATATCCGTGCATTCCCCACGCGCATCACAGAAGCAGGCCAGTAGGTCCGAGTGATGGAATAGATGTGTGTTGAATTCTATGATCCCAAAATCTGAGAGTTTTTGGAGGCCGATGTAAGTGTCCTGGCCGCATTGCACCCCTAGATTTAGTCAATCTTGAGGCCATCAATATAAGGTAATCACCAAGAAATCCAATTGGGAATTCAGAAGAAACTTCTTTACCCAGAGAGTGGTGAGAATGCGGAACTCGCTAGAATGCGGAACTCGCTACCACAGGCAGTGGTTGAAGCGAATAGTATAAATGCATTTAAGGGGAGGTTAGACAAGTACATGAGGGAGAAGGGAATAGTGGGTTATGCTGATAGAATTAGATGAGGAAAGACGGCAGGAGGCTCGAGTGGAGCATAAACGCCAGCATGGACTGGTGGGGCCGAATGGTCTGTTTCTGTGCTGTATATCCTATGTAATTAGGTCACTCAATGAATTGTACAAGCTTTCTGGTGCCACTCACCCAAGTGTGCACTTTTTGGGCTCGATGTATGCTCAGTACCCAATCTGTGCCAAGTTTCCTAATGTCAGGTGATAGGGACACTTCAATTGGCCTGGATCAGGGAGGGGAAAATCTACCAAGGTTCCCACACCTGAGTAGTTTCAGGTGAGGTTGACAGATTGACTACACTGTGTCTTTTCGATCTTGAAAAGAGAAGGGATGTGATGGAAATATTTACAATTATGAAATGTTTGGATCCAATTAAGCCTCTCTGCCTTGTACAGAATTTAGATAATGGTCACAAAAGACTCCAGTGCCTACAGAATCAAACCACCTCCATGAGTTAACTAACACCTGCAGAAGTAAACGGAAGGAAGAATTTTAGTGAGAAAAAGAAAGCATGTTAATAAAACTGGTCCTCAAATAAGCATTCACAAATCCTGCCCCTGGGTTACTCCAATAAGTCAATGAATAAATCTACTCTTCTCTTCTTAGGCAGTCCCTCGGAACCGAGGATGACTTGCTTCCACACTAAAAATGAGTTCTCAGGTGACTGATGAGTCCAATGCGGGACCTACAGTCTCTGTCACAGGTGGGGCAGACGGTGGTTGAAGGGGCGGCTGGGTGGGGTGCTTGGGTTGACGTGCGCTCCTTCCGCTGTTTGCGCTTGGCTTCCACTTGCTCCCGGCGAAGAGACTCAAGGTGTTCGGCGCCTTCCCGAATGCTTCTCCTCCACTTTGTGCAGTCTTGAGCCAGGGATTCCCAGGAGTCAGTGGGGATGTTGCACTTTTTCAAGAAGGCTTTGAGGGTGTCCTTGAAGCGTTTCCTCTGCCCACCTGGGGCTCTCTTGCTGTGTCGGTGCTCCGAGTAGAGCGCTTGTTTTGGGAGTCTCGTATCGGGCATACGGATGATGTGACCCATCCATCGGAGCAGATCGAGCGTGGTAAAAGCTTCGATGCTGGGGATGTTGGCCTGAGCGAGAACACTGACGTTGGTGCACCTATCCTGCCAATGGATTTGCAGGATCTTGCGGAGGCAGCGTTGGTGGTACCTCTCCAGTGTTTTGAGGTGCCTGTTGTATATGGTCCATGTCTCTGTGGCATACAGCAGGGCGGGTATCACTGCTGCTCTGTGGACCATGAGCTTAGGGCCGGGTTTGAGGTCCTGGTCTTCAAACATTCTCTTCCTCAGGCGACTGAAGGCTGCACTGGCACACTGAAGGCGGTGTTGGACTTTGTCATCGACGTCTGCCCTTGTTGACAGTAGGCTCCCGAGGTATGGAAAGTGGTCCACATTGTCCAAGGTCTTGTCATGGATTTTGATAATTGGGGGCAGTACTGTGTGGCAGGGGCAGGTTGGTAGAGGAGCTTTGTCTTACGGCTGTTTAGTGTAAGGCCCATGCTCTCGTACGATTCGGTGAAGGTGTTGACGATGGTTTGGAGTTTGACCTCTGAGTGAGCGCAGACGCAAGCGTCGTCTGCATACTATAATTCGACGACAGAGGATGGGACGACCTTGGATCTGGACTGGAGGTGACGGAGGTTGAACACTTTCCCGTTTGTTCTGTAAATTAGCTCCACTCCAGTGGGGAGCTTACTGAGGATGAGATGGAGCATTGCAGCAAGGAAGATCGAGAAGAGGGTTGGTGCGATGACACAGCCTTGCTTGACCCCGGTCCGTACGTGAATTGGGTCTGTGGTGGAACCGTTGGTCAGGATCACGGCTTGCATGTCGTCGTGAAGCAGGCGGAGGATGGTGACAAACTTTTGAGGGCAGCCGAATTTGAGGAGGACACTCCATAATCCCTCACGGTTGACAGTGTCGAAGGCCTTTGTGAGATCAAAGAAGGCCATGTACAGCGGTTGGTGCTGTTCCCTGCATTTCTCTTGTAATTGACACGCGGTGAAGATAAATCTACTGCATGGTATGATAGTGACCCTTTAAGAAAAGAAAACCGTGCATTTATACAGCACCTATCAGGACATACCAAAGCGCTTTACAGCCAATGAAGTACGTTTTGAAGTGTAGTCATTGTTGTAATGTAGGAAATGCGGCAGCCAATTTGCGCACAGCAAGCTCCCACAAACAGCAATGTGATAATGACCAGATAATCTGGTTTTTTTTAAGTGATGTTGATTGAGGGATAAATATTGGCCAGGACACCGGGGATAACTCCCCTGGTCTGCTTCGAAGTACTGTCCCCACCATTTATAGCAGGCGCGTTGCTACCAATGTTCTCGCTAAGCTGCGCAGCGCTCACCAGCTTTTGTACGGAAGAAAAAGACCAACTGGTCCATCAAGCTTGCCCCACGCTAATGATGGTTGGAGCATCAAGACACTTCCTATCCCCCTGCCGCTTCCCCCACCCCTGCCACACACCCACAAACCCAGCTAAACCATGTCATCCCCTGGGAGTAGTGGGGGAAAAACAGGGCCAATAAGGGGAAAAAAAACCTCTGGAAAATTCCTCTCCGACCTCCTCAGGCGATCAAAACCAGTCCAGGAGATCGCATCATTGTCCTGGGAAGGAAATGCCTCCTAAATAGGAAACACGATGATACCAGACCCCGACTGCTGATGTGAAGGTACGGTGGAAATACACGGAGATGTCATAATTAATATTTAGTCAGCAGCACTGAGGAATGCTTCAGGGCAAAGAACAGAGTGGTTAAAACAGAGCCGCACATCATTCACAGGCCTCTGCCAAGCTGCTGGAGGAGGGGGCTCCAGATTGCTGCCTCCCTTCCTATAGGGAAGCCTCTGTTTGGTGCCTTGACGTGAGGGCACATTAAAAGGCAACCTTTGTCTGGAAGGAAACTTTGGCTTGAACCTGCGCCGCACTAATTCATGGCACAACATAATGGAACAGCAAGACGACCGTTTGCAGCCCTGTGCCCCCTACCCACCCCCCCTCCCAGACCTTTGGCAGAAAAATACAGAAAATAATTCTCGGATCTGTTATGCAGAGTCTTTCTTCTGGTGATAACAGTGTCTTGGGAGGCTGATCGAAATGAAATCCTGTTATGTCAATTCAGAGAGATTCTAAAATACCACACTCCTCCCCCCCCCCCCCCCCCACCCAGCAATCTTTCTGACTCTAGAAGGCAGCATCTTCATGTCTTTGGATCAGCTGAGGGTGGCTTATGTAAATGGCATGTTTGATCCGTGTTTGTTGTGCGAGTACATGCAGCGAAGGGGTTGTGATGCAGAAAGTGAGGAAATAAATTTGAAAAAGAAATAGGTCACCCGTTCTGTCAGCTTAAAGGGCTGCCACTTCCTACCATAGCAACACAGCTGCAGCGGCAGATGGGGAGGGAAGGAGCGTCATGCCAATTCACAACAAATACTTAATATCGTCAGGGGGGGGGAAGAAAAAAAGGAGAGGAAAGCGTTATTTCTTGTGTTGAATAAAGAATGTAATGTTTGCGGCCTCTTCCAGCTTTTGGCTGAGAGATTTGACGCTGGAACATAGGAGCCCTTTAAAACGGGTGAGCATAGAGCAGGGAATTCATGGTCAGTCCAGCAGATAAGGCGGCAGGACCCCCGACTCTGGGGAGCATTCTGTAATCCTTTCATTTTCGCGAGGGGGGCTTATAATACCTCGCCCTTCTCCTGGCTCGCTGGCACTTTCTAAACGACGTGAAGAAAACAGCGGCAGCGGCAGCTGCTGCCTGAAACCAAATCCTCCAGCCTGCACACATTGTTCTCCAATACAGAGGCCACATTTATTTAGTCTCCAGCGCACGGCCCCGCGCATTGCCTCATTGACACTTCAATACAGTATTGTCACGGTCCTGGTTTGAGGCAGTGGCCACGGCTGGGCTGGGACCCTTTTTTTTCTCTCTCTTTCTCTCCTCCAAACTGTCAAAAGAAGCGCTGAACAGAATTGAACTGAGGGGAAAAGGGGCTGTCCCATGAAAGCTTGCTTTTATTTGAAGAAAGGGGGGGGGGGGGATGGCAAGGAAAGGCAGCAGAGAATGAATTGGGGGGAGGGGAAACTTGGTTGACAAAGGCTTTGCGCAGTTATATGTGGAACCAGGTTTAGGCAAAGCTTTTCGAGACTGGATTCCATACAAAGGTTGGATGAGAACTACCTGCAATGTGAAAAGCAAGGGCTGCCTTAATATGGGTTAAAAAACCAAACTACAAAGTCATTTCCCCCCACCCCGCACTGCTTTATTTTTGCATCCAACATCCATGATGTAGTCAGTGGGGGGAGGAGACAGCACCCTTGGTAACCTGAACCCACTGGAGATGGGGAATATTTATTCACGCTCGGTCCGATGGAGCAGCCAATCTGAAGTCAAGTTGCATTGACACAGAATCGAGGCAAAAATTCAGATGAGCCAATGCTGAATTAATTTGAAACCAATTTGCATCCCGAAACCAGCTTAGAAGCGACTGATTGAAGGGGGGAGGGGGGAGGGGAAGGCATGTCAGTGTCTTTCACCGCGTCTCCAGTTTTGTCTCGTATGTCGCCAAGCTAGGCAAGATCCAAGAGAGAGCAGAAATTCTTTTCAGACTGTGGGGGTACCAAAAGCAGCAAGCAAAGAACTGATCTATCAGGGGAGCAAGTCACTACTGAAAACGTAGCATCCACAGTTTAAGGTTACAGTACATGAAATCTCACTTTGCTGCGGGGAGGGTTGCTTTGCATTGTAGAAATTTGCAATAAATGAGTTAGTCATGCTTTTGTAGGTTTTGGCAGTTTTCCCACTCGCACAAAAGAGATTCAGAACCTTGCATTATTTTTAAAAAGCTTTAAAAAATGTAATTGTATTTTATGCAGCGATATATATAAAAAGAAATGAGCTACAAAATTACCGTTAAAGCTTAAAATTATTAAATAATTTCAACCTATAAGTAACATGTTTTTAAAAATTGAACACAGGGCTGGCCTTTGCAGTGAAGTATTCAAAACCAAGGTGGGGCGGCGGTGGGTGGAGGTCAGGCTAAGCGGGTTTGCTCGTCGACCTGAAACGTTAACTGGGTTTCGCTCTCTCCAAAGATGCTGCCCGACCTGTTGAGTATTTCCCACCAACGTTCCCGCTAAGCTGCACGGCCGCGCAGCTCCCTGTCGGCCCCGCGCAGCCCGAGACCGGCTTTTCCAATGTGAAATTTCACGCACGCGCAAAACTTTGAATGGGCCGCGCGGCCCCTTTAAAGGGACAGCGCACCCAAATTTAAAACATTGTTTCCAACGTTTTCTGTCATTTTTTCCAGATTTCCAGCATCCGCAGTATTCTGCCATTGTTCCACCTTGGTTTTTAATGACATTTGTATCTGAAATTTAGCATCTTTATTTTGAAGGCTATTAAAAAGGGAAAAAAATCCAACTGATTTCGGTTCAGGTTGAATGAATGTCAAATGAATGCTCTCCACATAGATTCCATTTGAGCAGAATTGGTTTTTAACAGCACATTCCCCCCCCCCCCCCCCCCACAATTTTATCCCCTCTTCATCTGCTGGGAATGGTCCCGTGGATGTCAACAGTCCCTTTGTTACCTCATCCACATGGCCTTGATAATAAGGGACGTCATTTTAACCTGACCACCGGATCGGGTTTTACACCTCGCTCAATATTATTCTCAACGGAGAGTAAAATTGGACTGGGTGTAAAACCAGCATTGCACCCAATCCCATCAGCTTCCCGACGGTCGGGTTAAGTTAAAATTGCCCCGAGAGTCAACATGCTTTGGGGAGTATCAAAGCCAAGACAAATTCTCTCCTCGCCAGCCACAAACAGTTTCCTATATGGGTCACTGGGTGGTGATCACCCTCCTGCTCCATGGCCCAGGATACTATACTAAGGGGAGGTTAGATAAGCATATGAGGGAGAAGGGAATAGAGGGTTATGCTGATAGATTTAGATGAGGAAAGACGGGAGGAGGCTCGAGTGGAGCATAAACGCTGGCATGGACTGGTTGGGCCGAATGGCCTGTTTCTGTGCCGTATATCCGATGTAATCCTATGTAATGTAAATCATTTAGGGGGCACCACAGCAAACCCAATGTCTACTCATGTGCACTTCAAGTAGGAGTTTCTATGTTCTATGAAGTGGGAATCCAAGGCAGTTTCTTCCCACCCCCCCCCCCCCGTAAACCCAACCCAGGTACTGAGGCCCAATGTGGTGCCCCTACTCTACTGCAGCTAACCAGCTACAATCTCTGCATTGAACGGGTCTGTGTGGTTCAGTTACTCATTGAGTAAGCCATCAGAGGAGTTCCCACTCCCCCATCCCTGTCCCTCCAAATTCGGTTTGGGTTGAACTTCCCCACTCTCTCTCTCTCAAAACTCCACCTTTAATGACAGAACCTATTACTCAACTGCTTTCACCTGGGCACTCGGTCAGTTTGGATTCTGGGAGACTGACGTTTGTGCCTTTGGCTGCCTGTGTTCACACTGCTAAATCCACCTCCCTTAACGCACCTGCAGAATTAGTGATCCACAAAAAAATACTTTTTTTTATTCATTCACAGGACGTCGCTGGCAAGGCCAGCATTTATTGCCCATCCCTAATTGCTCTCAAGAAGATGGTGGTGAGCTGCCATTTCAGAGGGCAGTTAAGAGTCAACCACATTGCTGTGGGTCTGGAGTCACATACAGGCCAGACCAGGTAAGGACAGTAGATTTCCTTCCCTAAAGGACCTTAGTAAATCAGATGGATTTTTACAGCAATCCATTAGTTTCATGGTCACCATACTAGTTTTTTTTTATATTCCAGATTTAATTAATTAATATTCCCCAGCTGCCGGTTGTAGGATTTGAACTCACATCTCTGGATCACTTGTCCAGTAACATAACCACTATGCGACCGTTCCCCTATCTATGGGTCTACGATCCCGTCGCAGGCATATGGGGAACCAGAGTTAGTGCAGTCAATCCAGGGAGCTGATCGATAAGCAACGGTCTCCCAAAAGCCAAAGTAAATGAGCACCAGTGTGAAAATGGATCATGATCATCCAAAGCAGTTAAAGGCAAGCCTAAAAAAATCATCGCGGATTTAATTTTGTGGAGAGAATGAAAAACCACAAGTAGCGGAAATCTGACATTAAATAAAAGGAAAGACTTGCATTTCTGTAGCGCCTTTCATGACCTCAGGATGTCCCAAAGTGCTTTACAGCCAATGAAGTACTTCAGAAGTGTAGTCGCTGTTGAAATGTAGGAAACGTGGCAGCCAATCTGCACACAGCAAGCTCCCACAAACAGCAATGTAATAATCATCAGATAATCTGCTTTTTGTGGTGTTGGTTGAGGGGTAAATATTGGCCCAGGACACCGGGGAGAACTCTTCTTCGAAATAGTGCCACGGGATCTTTTACGTCCACCTGAGAGAGCAGACGGGGCCTCGGTTTAACGTCTCCTCCGAAAGACGGCACCTCTGACAGTGCAGCACTCCCTCAGCACTGCACTGGGAGTGTCAGCCCAGAATTTGTGCTCAAGTCTCTGGAGTGGGAGTTGAACCGATAGCCTACTGACTCGGCCGAGCGTGCTGCAACTGAGCCGTGGCTGACACCTGACAAAATAGATCATGCTGCAAATACGCAGTGGGAAAAGTGGTGTATGATGTTGCTGAAGGGAGAAGCGAAGGGCCAATTTCAGCCAAGTAAATTGGGGGCAGGGGGGTGCACGGACAATCAGTCGTGCGTGATCCAAACTACAAAACGTGCTAAATATAAAAGGAACTTTCCCCTTTCAGATGTGGTCCAATCCTTCAAACATTTTCTGTTTTTATTACAAGTTTAAGTTTTTATAAGTTCATGACCATTTACATGGTAATTTCAACTTCACATCACCGTGCAGAACTGTACTGCTATTTTGGTGTTTGGGGAATTCCTATTAATCTGACACAAGCAGCAATCCTAAAATTTCAGATATACCATATGTATATCCCCACACCCCAGGCCAAAATAGCAGATAGTCCTATAACGAGGAAAGTACAACACAATAAAAAAGCATAAGAACAGGTATATGGGGTAGACATTGGTCTGACTTGTGCCTGTCTTCCTGCAATAAAATGGGTGCAAAGCATAACAATTTAGCAGTGGGACGGCCTGTGGCCAATCTGCACAGGCATTGGTCCCACCGCTGAATTAGTGGGGCCATTTTTGTTCAGCATCCCCCGCGACCACCAATGAAAGGTAAGTGATCATTTTAAAAAAAAATCCTTCCTGTGGAGCCAGGAGGAGCAGGAACATAACAACATAAGAATTAGGAGCAGGAGTCGGCCATACAACCCCTCGAGCCTGCTCCGACATTCAATAAGATCATGGCTGATCATCGACCTCAACTCCACTTTCCTGCCCGATCTCCATATCCCACAATTCCCCTAGAGTCCAAAAATCTATCGATCTCAGCCTCGAATATACTCAAAGACTCAGCATCCACAGCCCTTTGGGGTAGAGAATTCCAAAGATTCACAACCCTCTGAGTGAAGAAATTCCTCCTCATCTCAGTCTTAAATGGCCGACCCCTTATCCTAGGACTATGCCCCCTATTTTAGACTCTCCAGCCAGGGTATGTGGGCAAAATGATAGCAGATGGAATTTAATGCAAACAAATTTAAAGTACTGCACATCAGATGGAAAAATGGACAACAATCCTGCTCCATGAATAGTGCTAAAAGGGCCAAGAATGAAGTTGAAGACAACCTAGAAGCAGTGTTCCCTGTAAACTGCGCTTTGTCCTGCGCGGCCTGCTTCTTTTACTGCGCGGTCCCTTTAAATTTTGGTGCACGCGCGGTACTTACAGTGGAAAAGCCGGTGAGCGGCCCGCGCGGGACCTTTCCCATTGTGGCCGCGCAGGTCCGAGGGAACATTGCCGAGGAGTCTTAGCAGACTCAACGAGCAACATGCCCCACAATTGAAGAGCAACAATCAGCAAAGTCAATCGAATGTTGAACTACAAAGTCAAAACAGTGGAGAATAAGTCAGAGGAAGTCCTGACCATCAAACTGTACAGTGTTCTAAGAACATAAGAACATAAGAAATAAGAGCAGGAGTAGGCCATTTGGCCCCTCGAGCCTGCTCCGCCATTTAATGAGATCATGGCTGATCTGATCTTGGCCTCAACTCCACTTTCCCGCATATCCCCATAACCCTCGACTCCCCTATAGTTCAAAAATCTGTCTATCCCCACCTTAAATATAGTTCTGGTGAGACCACACCTTGAGGTTTTTTTTTAAAACCTTAGGGCTAGAAATTGGCGTCCTTAGCGCCTCTTATTATCACCTCTGGGGGCGATAGCGGGGCGCTAACGATTTGCCGACCGGGCGCAGCGAAATGAGCGACTCCCGCTAAATTGGCCGAGAGGTTTGCGGCAGCGGTAACACATTGCGCCACGGTCTCCTGCGCCCGGAGATCGTGACGTCATCGCCGTGCGCATCGCCCCGGCAGCGCCCTGGACCCGAACTGCGGTCCCGCCCCCTGCAGCATCGCCGGGCGAAAACACCGACAGCTGCAGGAGGCGTTGATCGGGAGGCCGGGCGCTTCGGGGGCGCAAGTTAAAGGGGATGTTGGCGCGGTAAGTATAAAAATTGTTGCAACGCAGTATTTGAATTTTTTCCATTTTCCTTTGGCCGCGATCGATCAGCCCGGCGCTCTGCTGGAGTGCATGGGGCTGATCGGGTCGAATCGCGGCTGCCGTCGGGGACCAGCTAACTGGACCCAATGCAAAGCCTGCAGCGACGGCCCTTCCCTTTAAGGGAGGGAAGGAGCCTTGGATCTCGGCAGCACAGCACGGGACATTGTGCAGCGCTGCATCTCTACCGCCCCACCTGCGTCCTTTAGCGCTCCAGGAAGGAAGTGGTAGCGCTTGATTTACAACTCCACTTCCTTCCTGGAGCGCAAATACCGAATTTAGAAAAAGCTGGGAATCATTAGCGCCTGGCGCTAAGCGTCCCAGCTTTCAAAGGTTAGCGCCCCAAATGGGGCGATACTGAATTTCTCCCCCTTTTTTTCTTACTTTGGTGTTTTATCAGCTATTTTCCACTCATGGATGTGGGGCGGTTTCAACAGTTTCAACCTAAAAATCGGAAGCCTAATTAACATGTAATATTGGAAAAACTCAGCAGGCCAGGCAGCATCCGTGGAGAGAGAAACAGAGTTAACGTTTCAGGTCGAAGACCTTTCGTCAGAACTTTTCGTCTTCGACCTGAAACGTTAACTCTGTTTCTCTCTCCACGGATGCTGCCTGGCCTGCTGAGTTTTTCCAGCGTTTTCTGTTGTTATTTCGGATTTCCAGCATCCACAGTATTTTGCTATTGTAACATGTAATATTGATGACTGGCAGAATATTTGTAAGATCGATAACTGTAAGATTAGCGATTCTCCTGCCAAGAATGTGAATTAAGGAATCTTAGTCGTTTAATATCTTATGCATGTTAACTTCAGTTTGAGAGAATTCAACCCACTACCAGGTTCCACAAATCGACCTGACCAGCAATTACGACTCACTCTCGTTTGAAGATGATGATGCTTTCACTGGACCCCACCCTGTAAATGACATTAATCAGCACTTCACAGATCAGTAATAATTACCAGGTCACGACCAGGACAGTCCAGGTCACGCTCAAATCATCTCAATGTGGTTCCAATGTAATTACCACGGACTCAGCCTGGGTCTCCAGACTGTGATAATTGTCACTCTGAAGCCTTTCAGTGCAGTTAAGTACAGAGCTCAGTGGATCTGCCCTGATTCAGTCATTTAATCAGGTTTTTCTCTTGGCCTTCGCACAGTCTGCATGCTGCCATAAATGTAGAGAAAAAAATATGAGTTGACATTTTACGCAACATGATCCAGTGACTCACTGAACTTAAGATCTAAAACGTTATGTTCTCTTTTCAATAATCTAAATGGCAGCCTAATTTATCTTTACGTAACATTTACCTCTGGGCATATTAAAATGCACAAACTATCTTTAAAGAAATCTACAGCACTTATTCTCACACACTGTACCAGGAAAAGTCTCTGGAGTGAGAATCTTCAGTTGAAAGCACATTAAATGTTTTATTAAATCATAATTCAGGAATAATTCCAGCATTCTTTATGGGCTTTTTTTTTAGTGTGAGTAGTTGTACTTAGCAAAGTGAGGGATGGGATGTTGGGGAATTCGAGATTTTCTATTTTAAGCAGCCGGTGTCAGCAACAAACACTCCCAAGTCAGGTTTAGATGCCGAACAAAGGTATTTTTACACTATTGCAGTGCCATTAACTCTTGGTGTGAAAGTCTTACACACTCGCTGGCACTGAATTTAAAAGTGACCAGTTTGCTCCCGGCCAATGTTCCCGCTGGGTTGCGCGGCCGCCCAGTAATCTGAAAGGTCCCGCGCAGGCCGTTCATCGGCTTTTACACTGTAAGTACCGTGCAGGCGCTGAAATCTAAAGGGACCACGCATTAAAAGAAGCAGGCCCGCAGAAGGAAGTGCAGCTTACAGGGAACATTGCTCACAGATAAATAACCTGTTTCTCCCTGGGCCTCTGGATCTTTTTTTCTTATTCATTCATGGAATGTGGGTGTCGCTGGCAAGGCCAGCATTTATTGCCCATCCCTAATTGCCCTTGAGAAGGTGGTGGTGAGCCACCTGCTTGAACCGCTGCAGTCCGTGTGGTGAAGGTGCTCCCACAGTGCTGTTAGGGAGGGAGTTCCAGGATTTTGACCCAGCAACGATGAAGGAATGGCTGATGTATATATAATATCTGCTGATAGTACCACCTCCCACCATGCCTAGTAAGCATAGTGGCCCTCAGACTCCCCAGGAGTTACAGTGGGAGACCGACAAAAATACCTCCGACAACCAATATAAACGGCTAAAACTGGTTTATGCTATTTCACTGGGGGGAGACCAGGAACTTCAGGACAGTGAGCTAGTTCAGTGTGCTTGCACTGTGATGTAAAATTGCATCCTGGTTCAAACACGCTTAATGTACCAGGCTGGCTCAGTGCCTCGTCACTGGCCTGCGGAGCTATTATTACTTTGAAATTAAAAAAACAAAATCCTCATTACTGTTCCATGTCTCCTTTCACCCATTGATGAAGGAGGATTCTGCACATGCAGGAAACTGGGTCTCTATTTTCCGAATATGCTTCCAGCAGGCATATTAAAGAGCAGAGACACAGCGCACTATACAAAGCCCCAATTTACCAGTAATAGCCGTGCTCAGATATCTTGGCCTGTAGTGATCTCAGTGGGACCAGATGTCATCGATGAAGAGGATAACACTGTTCTCCTAAGAGCCAACCACCTAGTGTTTCTTCTTCTTCCAATGACAAAGGCATGGCGAAGTGTTATAATGAAGGCATTATGATGACTCCTTCCTGAATAAAGGCCACTTACGTGCATAATGTGTTTTTCTTGCTCAGCTCCCACTTCAACAGGGACTTAGTGCAAACCCTTTCAATTCATTGACGGTAATGGGGTTGATCTGAAGAGCCTTGATGCCCACATGGGTGCCACCTATGGGGTCTTGCACCCAAGGGGCCCATCCGCCCAGTCAAAGCTGTCCAGCTGATGCCTCCTTTCCAAAGCAAAAGAGATAAAGACGTTGCCCCTTGCAAACATAGCATTTGCTATGTGACTCATACAGACGACCTGATGTGGCAGAGGTCTCCTGGGGCGATGTGGAAGGATATCGTAGTGTGCACGTTTCATACTGAGGTAACCTCCATTTCCACAGGAATAACATTCCCTGGTTGAGGTTGTTGTGCAGCAGGTGGCATGGCTCTGTGGTAGCCTGTCTTGTGAAGCTGAGGAGATGAAGATAGATCTTCCCGAAGTGCGTGCGGAGAGGTCTCTCAACGCAGTTCCTGGGGTAGCGACAGGTGTGGCCAAAATGCCGCAAGTATTGGAGTGTCAGCCGTGGCTCAGTGGGTAGCACCCTCGCCTCTGAGTCAGAAGGTTGTGGGTTCAAGTCCCACTTCAGAGACTTGAGCAAAAAAATCTAGGCTGACACTCCAGTGCTGTGCTGAGGGAGTGCAGCACTGTCAGAGGTGCCGTCTTTCAGATGAGATGCTAAACCGAGGCCCCGTCTGCTCTCTCAGGTGGATGTAAAAGATCCCATGGCAATATTTCGAAGAAGAGCAGGGGAGTTAACCCCGGTGTCCTGGCTAATATTTATCAAATCAACATCACTAAAAACAAATTATCTGGTCATTATCACATTGCTGTTTGTGGGAGCTTGCTGTGTGCAAATTGGCTGTTGCGTTTCCGACATTACAACAGTGACTACACTTGAAAAAGTACTTCATGACATCTGGTAGTCATGAAATGCGCTATATAAATGCAAGTCTTTCTTTCTTAAGGGTTATTGCACCTACATTTGTTGACTCCTCTCAATTGTGCAGCGATTAGAAACCCAGCATTGGGAATATCCATCCCTCAACCCAGTCTGGTGCATTTTCAATGCTAGAGCATCCAAGAATAATGAAATTATATACTGTCAATAAAAAAATGGAGGACAACCCAGCAAAACCAACTAATGCACAGAGCAAAATGCAGCAAGAGGTCATTTAAAATGTTAACGTTAAAAAAAAATCAAATCACCTTCAGCAGCAACACCCAGCATTTTAAAAGTTCCGATGAAGGGTTCTTACCTGAAACATTGACTTGACTCTTCTCTCCACAGGGGCAGTATGACCTGCTGAGTGTTTCCAGCGCTTTCTGCTTATCGTTCAACATTTTAGGAAGCCATCTTGAGTAGCCAGGTGCTAGGACTATTCTGGTGCCCAATTTTTATGGACAATACTACCACCAACAACAACAATTTGTATTTATATAGCGCCTTTAACATCGTAAAACGTCCCAAGGTGCTTCACAGGAGCGTTATCAAACAGAATTTGGCACCAAGCCACATAAGGAGATATTAGGGCAGGTGACCAAAAGCTTGGTCAAATTGGTAGGTTTTAAGGAACGTCTTAATGGAGGAAAGAGAGGTAGAGAGCCGGAAAGGTTTAGGGAGGGAATTTCAGAGCTTAGAGCCTTGGCAGCTGAAGGCATGGCCACCAATGGTGGAGCGATTATAATCAGGGATGCTCAAGAGGCCAGAATTAGAGGAGCGCAGATATCTCGGGGGGTTGTGGGGCTGGAGGAGATTACAGAGATAGTCAAATCTAGCCAAAAGCTTTTGAAATTCGCTAGGTTCTATAAAGTGACTGAAAATTGACTAGTGTATTATTGGAAAAGGATACTGCAGCTTGAATAGTTGGAAGAGTAGATTAGAGTTTTACTTATTTAAATGATTAATAGACCAACAAAAGGTAACGGTAATTAATGTGATTGTAGCAGGGTCTTGGAACCTTATCTGGAGCAGAAGGCTGAAACTGAGGAGTGGAGTTTACAGAGGTTTAGGGAGGGAATTCCAGAGCTTAGGGCCCAGGCAACAGAAGGCACGGCCACCAATGGTGGAAAATAAGTGCCCTAAGAATCGATTACGTGAGGTCAGACTCCCGAATTTTGCGACCCAGGCCTGCTCCCTGTGATGTGTCGCACTGCTAGCTGAGCAAGAAATACACATTATGCACGTCAGTGGCTTTTATTGTAAAATTGTAAAATTGAGGCTATAAGCATGGAAGAGCGATACACTGACTCCGTCTTTGTAAAACCTGGAACAAAGGTAAAAGTGCCTTTACAGCTCCCTGTACTCTGCCCCAACCATCTATCCCATACTCAATTGAAACTGTCCAATCTCATTTTACATTGGACCCTTACTGCCAGTACCAGAGGAGAATCTCACTTAATCAGCTTGGATTTGAACCCAAATCCAAGAGGTTTAAAGGCCTGCGCCTAACCTACTCCACCACCTGATGCCCCCTGTAAATTCACCCCTCTACCATTTACAAAGTCATTTTTCAATCATTGTCTGAAATCAATCCTGAGGGAGTTCAACGTTAGTAGGATTAGGAGAGGGAAATTACAACTCCGCTGTAACCGCCTCCTCTATGCTACAGCGTACAGAATGACATAGCTGGTGTAGTAGGGGAATGGACGAGCTCATTTTGTTATGAGCACATTAGAAATGATGCTGCTGAATCAAACTGGAGATTTGTTCCCTCGGTTGCCATGAACGAAATTATTACAAAGTCTTGCTTTAGATATTCTCTTGGGTGTCGGGGTGCTCATCACTCACATAAGAGGTATAGGGCTAGAAATTCGTTATAGCCCAGGAATGGGCGGTGTCAGTAGAAAAGTTGGAGAATTAGCGTCAAGCGCAAATGCTTTAGACTGCAAGCAAAGTTCATCCTCACTGCTCAATAAAATGATTGGAGTCCTAAATCAAGTCTTAAAACCCAAGCTCATTGGCGTTACCCTTAAAGGCTGGACCAATACTGGGTGCAGTCTAATCGCAACTCATCATTGCCACAGGCTTTCTCGCTACTTAAAGGGCAGGTTCATTGATGCTGCAGTACCTCATTCTCAGCATTGCTGGCTGTGCAGCTGCCTCAGCAAGCAGTAGCAGAAGCAGAAGCAGGGGGACTAGACGGGGAAAGGCTGTTCCCACTAGTTGATGGTACAAGGACTAGGGGACACAGATTTAAGGTTTTGGGCAAGAGATACAGGGGGGAATTGAGGAAAAACTTTTTTACGCAGCGAGTGGTGAGGACCTGGAACTCGCTGCCAACGGAGGTGGTGGAAGCGGAGACACTCAATGTTTTCAAGGGGAGACTGGATAGGCACTTGAGGGAAATAAACTTGCAGGGCTACGGGGATAGAGCAGGGGAATGGGATGACTGGATTGCTCTACAGAGAGCCGGCATGGGCTCGATGGGCTGAATGGCCTCCTTCTGTGCCGTTATGACTCTATGGGGGAAAAATTCAGTTGGTTGCGCCTCCCGTTAGTGCTTTAAGAGGGCGCTAATGGGGCGGAAAGCATCTAGCGCCCAGGCGCAGCGAAGTTTGCGCCACTCGCGAAATTAACTAGACATTTTGCGGCGGCGCTAAACACTACCGCCACGATCTCCTGCGCCGGCAGATCGTGACGTCAGTCGAGTGCGCAACGCCCCGGTATCGCCCCGGAGCGGATATTGAGTGGCGCCCGCTGCCTTACCGCCTGACGCTAGCAACGACAGGTTGAGGGGAGCGTTCTGCAGTCATGAAGGGAAAGGGGGAGCGCTATTTAAAGGTGACCGCTTCCTGCCTTTTATTGTTGGTGCCATTTTTGAACTACGCATTCTGAGAGAGAGAGAGAGAGACTTCTGGAGAGATTCAACGTTGTGTGAAGGAGTTTTGGGTACTGAGCAGCACTTTGCAGGTTCATTTTGATTTGCCATTCCTTGTATCGATTTAGAAGAGACTGTGGGGGCTGCACTCTGAGCTCTTTGCCTGGTACTCTCCATTGTTCTTTCCAGCAGATTTGATGTGCAGGTCTCTCCAGGCTGAGATTCAAGGCTGCAATGAGCAGGATGTGGATGGAAAGCAAGATCAACCATCCCCTTTAAGAACTGACCCGTGCCATTGTGTGTGTGTTCCATTGCTGACTGACATTACATGAGCTTCGCCTGCGCTGAGGTAGCGCCTCGCTCCTCGGCCTTTGCGCCTTAAGACAGGTGTGAAGCGCCTGATTTAGCACTCCAATCACCTCCAGGGGCGATAAAAGTCAAGTTTGCAGTCGGTGGCGATAATTAGCGCCAGGCGCTAATCTTTGCGCCCGGCCGATAATTGCGCCCCAAATGGGGCGATACTGAATTTCTCCCCCTATGACTCTATGACTGAACCAGATGTGCTCATGGCAGATTCACACCCCAGGGAGAGAGCCCGCAGATTCTCCAATGAAGCATTGGAGGCATTGGTTTTCGCTGTGGAGAGACAGAGGGCGCTGCTCTACCCGGCAAGTGGCAGGAGGCCCTCGCCGCAAGTCCTCCGCATCCTGTGGAGGGAGGTTGCCCATCAGGTCTTGGGCAGTATTGTGGTCCCCAGGACCCACACACAGTGCAGGAAGAAATTTAACAACCTCACTCGGGTGGTCACGGTGAGTCAATGCTTCAACAAATGCTACATACCACCGTCTGAACCATAGTCTGCACACACTGGCCAAAGTACCAGACCCCCAGCACTCACCCCCCAACAATCTCTACCTACCAACACTCACACCCACATCTCACACCTTGCCACAATGACAGCTATTCAACTATGGCAGGCACATCACCCAAACACATTGCTCCACACTCACTCACACACTTTCCTTTCTCTTGCAGGCCAAGGTGGTGCACAACAGGAGGGAGCAGGAGCGCACAGGCGGAGGACAAGCCGATACCCAACCACTGTCTGAGCTGGAGAATCGAGTGCTGCAAAACATTGGGCGCCAGGTGGTGGGCGCCGTGGCCACCGGCGACATTGACCCCCTTGGGGACAACAACGGTATGTTCATCCCTACTCCTTCTTCTCACATCCCACTTCCCCCTCACCCCACAAGCATTTCGCACTTTCCAGCTAATCATGCTGTATGCATGCATTTCTCCCTTCCTGCCCCCTCCCCTCACCTTAACACGACTCTTGTGTCTTTATGCTTTCAGATAATGAGCAAGCACCTGAGCAGCCTGTCCCTGAGGGCACCGTAGAGAGTGAGGCGGGAGAAGAGGAGGAGGAAGAACACACCGCGTCACTGCATGTCTCACCCGCAGGCACCAGCTCAGATACTGGCACTACGGGTTCTTTAGAGGCTAGTATGGTACCGGGACCTGCACAGGGTGAGGCACCAGGAACGAGCGGGCTGCAGCAAGGCCAGGGGGAAAGGGTAGCTTGGGGGCCAGCTCCCCGGAGGGCGAGTTCGCATGCAAGTTCTGCTGCACAGGACTCAGATGAGGACCTCGATGGAGAGGCCTTTAGAGGAAGGGTAATGGGCATGCACACGGAGATGATAGGTGCAATGGCAAGGGTGCCCGAGAGCCTCTCGGCAATGGTAAGGAGCATGGAGGAGTCCGCCTCCAACATTGCACAAGGCTCTGCGCACATCATGGAGCCCATCATCATTTCCAGTCTGGAAAGGATGGTGGACTCCCAGAGAGACCGTGGCGACCCAGACCTGATGCCGCGTGTGATAGGCGATCTGGCAGCTTCCATTGCAGCACAGGCGGAAGCGACGCAACGTCTTAGTGCTGTAATGCAGTCTATGCTTGGTGGCATTCAATCTCAGACTGCTCTCATGCAGTCTCAGCTTGATGCCACGCCAGCTCTGATTGCTGCCATCGTGGCTGGATCTACCACTGTCGACCGGGGCTTTCACGGTGTTGCAGCAGGCCAGCAATCTGTGCTCCAACAGATAGCTAGGGATGCTGAGGTGCTGCCCCAGGGGAGTGGCAGTGGGTCAGTGGAGCAGGAAGCTGCTGTCCTCTCTTAGGATGACAGCATTCCTGCTCCCACCACTGCCACTCCGCCATTGCCCTTGTTGCTGCCCGTCATCCAGCCAGCCCAGACTGCTGCCGCCCATGCTGAGGTGGTGCAGTCTACAGCCGGGCCTTCCAGGCCCAGAACTGGTCGAGGTCGTCCTGCAGGGCCATCTGAAGTCTCCTGCATGGACACGCAGCAGCCTTCCACCAGCCGTGCTACAGCCACTGGGCCAACACTTCGTAGGAGCACTAGAGTAGGCGAAGGCACAGTAACGAGAGGCACTAAGGGATTGCACAAGAGTGAAAAGTAAATATTTTTGGTGTAAATATGTGCGTCCATTAGTTTTTGATAAATGTATTACTTCACTTACCATTCTTTTGTGGTGTCTGTCATTTCAGCTTTGCACTGTGATATGGTCTGCGAGAGGGATGAAATGATAGGAATGTGGTGAGTAAAGGGGATCTGGGGTTTAAGTCATCCTGGTGTGAGGCTGGAGGTCTGTTTGGAGGAGGTGGCAGAGTTCTGTGACCATCTCCTTGGTGATGCGGAGCCATCTAACACACTGCTCCTCGCTTAATTGAAGGTAGGAGAAGTGCTTTCAGAATACCCTAGGAGGGTAAGGCCTCCTGGTGAGAGCCCTGATGTCCCTCCTCATCTCTCTGCGCACATGTTCCCGTCTTTCTCGCTGCCTACGCTCCCTCCACCATAGATCCTGGAGGGCGAGGTGGCATGCCAGTACAGCCCCCATTAATGTCACCAAGTGTCACAGTTTGATTCTTTGAAGAATAAATATAGCTACTTTTTAGTTGCCACAAGACTCCTGATACAAAAGAACCTTGAAATTACTGAATGAAACTGTTGCAGTGGGTGAAACTGACAAGAAACCACTGAAACTGCACTAACTTGACAGCTACGAGCGATTACTGATGATCCCTTTAAATAACATCCCTGGAGCTGGCTTCCTGGTGCTTCACATCAGCTCTCCCTGTCGGTGTTTACTCCAGGCACTAAGGTAAGTGGCGAGAATCAATTTAGCAGATCGGGCAACTAGTGATTGTTGCACACTTGCTGACGTCACCATCTACCTGGCGTTGATGTTGCTGACGATACCGCTTACCGGCAGTGCTACGGAGGGGGGGACAGGATTTGGTGTGTGGCGCTGGATTCGCCTCGCCCCGGCGATACTGGTGTAGCGCCCCATTATCAGCATCTGCTGGCACTAATGGAAGGCGCTAAGCGGACACATTTTTCCCTCAGCGCATCTCATGTTTAGGGGTGTGCCAGTACTGTGCAATGTCTAATTATACGAATGCATGACCCAGGTATGTAACAATAGAATTCCCTTGTGATCTGAACCAGATATTTATATCTTTATTTAACACCCAATGAAAATACAGAGCAACACTTAGGGTGAGACTCACTTAGGAACATAAGTAGGCCATTCAGCCCCTCAAGCCTCTTCTGCCATTCAATGAGATCATGGATGATCTGTATCTTAGTTCCAACAGTACAATTCATCTTTTGCGCAATAATAGAAAATGACAAACAAGCCATGCTTTCCACATCAGTCGGTGTCCTGCTTGATTAAACAAAACAAATCCCAACTACTCTCTGACATTCTAACCTTCTTGTAGCCTTTGCTGGGCCTGATTGCCTCACCCCTTTTTAATAAAAAACTGACTGACCTCCTGTGCCTGTCTCCATGTCTTATCTCCTTCTGTTCACAGTCAGAAAGGGATGAAAGACTTTTCAACACAGTGAGTGTGAGGTGTTTGTCGACTGCCAAGACGGGCTAATTAATCGATTTTTAACTACCTTTTATCTAGGAGCTTTATTCCCACCTAAACTTGTGTGAATACACTTTGATTTAAAAAACCAACAATTTTTCCGAATCCTTTCTGCGGAAAATGATCAACACATGAATGTAGTAGTGTTGGTATCTGCAGGCTCATTTAAGGAGACATAGCCCCTTTAAATTTCTCATTGCAAAAATCTATGATATAAGTGCGTGCCACATTCAGAGCTTTACCTCCACTTAGTACAAGAGATGTGTCCGATGTATTAGAGCGGAGTCTCCAACCTGCCTGCTGAGCATAGCCAACACAATCAAACAACACAGAAAGGAGTTCAGGTTGGCAATGAGCCTAGTTCTTAGGTTTCCATTCAGTTGGAGGCAGAAACGTAACTTTAATCTCTTGGAATCATCAAATTCAGAATCGTTGGAATCTATTAAGAAGCAAAAAGGCAAGTTTGTAATTGAAGAGGGAGCAGATGGATAGAGACATCAGGCCTGTCAGTTCTCATTTGGTTGGAGGTGGATGTGTTCATCTTGGTTTAAAAATGTGACCCATTTTGATGCATCTCACTTTTAACAATTTACGCTTTACATGGGTTAGTGATCTGTCTCCTTTTTAATCATAAATTCTCACTTCTAAAGTTTCCCCAGTGTTGGGCAGAATGAACACAGGACTTTCCATCTGGAAACAGCTCCAGACCTCGGATGCAGTTGCTGGGATAGACCAAACTGGCATTTTTCTATCTTTCCTTGTTTTATCCCCTTATCTATCTATTTTGTTTTAAAATGTGCATGATTATTACATTGTAGTGAGTCTGATGTCGCTGACTATATTACTGGTTTCACCTCCATTAATCCTTCTTTTTGAGCATTTTGACCATTCTATCCGGCCAATGCTTCTCTCCCAGGCACAATGTTGGCCTCCACTCCATCTCTCACAGGCCCAGTACAGGCGCTGCAGCTCCGGCTCGAATCACTCCCATCCATGGCATGCTGCAATTCCTCAGCTCCGCCCCTCCTCTCACCGGAGGTTTAGAACAGTGGCGAGCAAAATAGTTCATTCTACCCAGCTCGCTGGACGGGGCAGAAATAGAACGCGAGCCGGAGCCCGAGCTGCACATTAGTCTGAGTCGAGTCATGGCTGCTCGCCTCGATGACTCTTTTATCGGCGCTACATCATTCCTCTCCCGGTACCCAGAGCACGATGGCGGTGGGGGTGTGGGGGGAGGGGGGGGGGGCGGTGTGTGGGGTGTTCTCTTCGCCGTCTTAGACACGGGAGCGGATCCTGGCGCACAAGGACTCCAGGTAATATTACGTGATTATAGTTCAGGCCTTGCGAGGACTCGGGCTCCCGTACTCAGCACACTGAAAAGAGAAAACCTCTCGCGTCGGAGGCCCTGCAGACTCGAGCCACTCGGCCAAACAGCCACTTAGACTCTCAGTACAACATATAATCGATCGATCAATCATTTCATTCATTTAGTAATGGAAGATTTTACTATTTTGCACTACATTTTGTGTATTTCAGATAGTATCTGACTACTGAAATTATTTTTATAAATTATTGGGAGGGTAGAAGTGGGAGTGATGATCAACACTATGAGTGGGCCTCTTTCAATTATACCAAGTTAACTTCTTCTTAGGCAGTCCCTCGGAACCGAGGATGACTTGCTTCCACACTAAAAATGAGTTATCAGGTGACTGATGAGTCCAATGCGGGACCTACAGTCTCTGTCACAGGTGGGGCAGACGGTGGTTGAAGGGGCGGGTGGGTGGGGTGCTTGGGTTGATGTGCGCTCCTTCCGCTGCCTGCGCTTGGCTTCCGCTTGCTCCCGGCGAAGAGACTCGAGGTGTTCGGCGCCTTCCCGGATGCTTCTCCTCCACTCTGTGCGGTCTTGGGCCAGGGATTCCCAGGTGTCGGTGGGGATGTTGCACTTTTTCAAGGAGGCTTTGAGGGTGTCCTTGAAGCGTTTCCTCTGCCCACCTGGGGCTCTCCTGCCGTGTCACTTTGCTCTCAGCACCGTGCGCGGTCCCTTCAAATATGCTGCGTGGCATCTCTTCCAGCGGCAGGAGCTGGTGAGCGGCCATGACCTGATGACGCCGAGGCGAGAGAGCTACCGGCTCAGCTGCGGCCGACACCATGTATTACCATAGAAGGCAATAAACTATTGGAATAAGTAACTTGGGAAGGCCAACGAGGCAGACCGTATAAATGGGCTCAAGAGACAATTCAATACGGATCTGAACAATGAAGGGATTAGAAGGCTGTTAGATGGATTTGAAGGGATGGATTTGTCAAACCTTTTCCCTATTCCTACATGTGTTTTATGTCCCACGGACAGTGTGCTGATACTGCCAAGCATCTGTTCTTCTGGGTATCTCTTTAATCTATTTCTATTCTTTTTCATGTTACTATATATTATTTAAGAAAATAGAAATCAAAATAAAAGACCAGATAATCTTTCCTCAAATCCATTTCATAGAGATTTTGACAGATTTTCTTTGAATTTTCTTCCCTTCTCCTCAGAACGTAGTGACTCATTCTGGGATATGGTTCCCTGAGGGAGGTTTACTTTGCATCGAACCCGTGTAACACCTGACCTGGGAGTGCCTGAAGCAGAATGCAAAATCGAGAAAGGTGTTCTGTTACCCAGCCAACTCTCAAAAAGCACACAATGTCCTGACTCCCAAAACAGTTTAGTGCATGATGGGGTGTGGGAGATCTCATTAGCATTCGAAGGCATTCGGGTTTTGACTCTCATTCTGGGAGAGGCAGGGTAAGTGGCACCGTGTGCACCAGCATATTGTGCAACTCAGTACCTCCAGCAGTTTATTTACTTAACCAAGTAACCTTTACTTTCTTTGGTTTTATGCAGAGATATAAAAAAAGAGTGACATTGGCAAAGGAGCTCCCTAGGGAGCTGTCAGCCCAGGAGCCATCTTGAAGAACCATAAAAAATGAACTAGTTGAACATCTCAGAGACACTCCCAGCGGTATAAACGAGCGCCTCGTGATTCTTCGGTTCACCCTAGCCCGGAACCAGTGCGGTCATCAGTGCGTACGCCCCAACACTGGAAGCCACAGACGAGACCAAAGAGGAATTCTACTCCAGCCTCGAACAATCCCTGTCCCGAGTCCTAACGGGCGACAAGCTGATCCTCCTTGGCGACTTCAACGCCAGAGTTGGAAAGGACACAGACCTCTGGGGAGGTGTGATCGGCAGAGAGGGGCTAGGGAAAGCCAACTCCAACGGTACCCTCCTCCTGTTGAAATGCTTAGAACATGGCCTTGTCATAACCAACACCTTGTTCCGTCAGAGAGACAAGTACAAGGCTTCATGGCAACACCCTCGCTCCAAGCACTGGCATCTGCTGGACTACGTCATCGTCCGAGCGAGGGACTGCAAGGATGTCCGCATCACCCGTGCCATGACAGGAGCTGACGACTGCTGGACAGACCACCGCCTAATCCGCTCTGTCATCTCTATCAATGTAGCCCCAAAACAGCGGTGGCAACAGAAGCAATGCCGCAGGAAAATCAACGCTGGAGCACTCAAAGACTCCGATAAGAAAGCCCTATTCAGCCTGCGCCTCACAACCAACCTGATGACTCCCAGTGATTCAGAGACACAGAGTGTCCACAGCACCTGGTCTGCACTCAAGGCCTCCATAATCAGCACCTGTGAAGAGACGCTCGGTCACTCAACCAGGAAACACCAAGACTGGTTCGACGAGAACGACCAGGAGATCCAGGAGCTAAAAAGTCGCAAGCGCAAGGTATTCCTGATCTGGAAACAGCAACAGAACTCGAGAGAAAGAAAGCAGCTCTACAGACGCCTGAAGGCCGAGGTCCAACAAAAACCTCGCGACCTAAAGAACAGATGGTGGGTGGAGAAAGCGCAGGAGATCCAGCAGCTAGCCGACACCACGACATGCGTGGATTCTTTAGCGCAGTCAAGACCACCTATGGCCCAAGCACCCAAGGTCCTACCCCACTCCGGGCAAAGAACGGAGAGGAACTCATCAAGGACAGAGAGCCAGTCAGTGCCCGCTGGAAGGAGCACTTCGAAGATCTCCTTAACCGAGACTCTGTCTTCGACGCGAGTGTCCTCAACTCCATCCCGCAGCATGCTACCCTCCACCATCTCAGCACAACCCCAGCCCGGCATGAGGTTGAAAAGGCCATCCGACAACTGAAGAACAATAAGGCCTCAGGAGCAGATGGAATCCCTGCCGAGGCACTAAAGCATGGCGGAGAAGCACTACTGGCACGAATTCATGAACTCATTTCTCTTATCTGGAAGGAGGAGAGCATGCCAGGGGATCTCAGAGACGCCGTAATTGTGACCATCTTCAAGAAAGGTGACAAGTCCGATTGCGGTAATTACAGAGGAGTTTCCCTGCTGTCTGCCACAGGGAAAGTCATCGCAAGAATCCTCCTCAATCGCCTTCTCCCAGTGGCCAAAGAGCTCCTCCCAGAGTCGCAATGCGGAATCCGCCCACTAAGGGGCACAATGGATATGATCTTCACCGTGCGTCAATTATAAGAGAAATGCAGGGAACAGCACCAATCGCTGTACATGGCCTTCTTTGATCTCACAAAGGCCTTCGAAACTGTCAAGCGTGAGGGATTATGGAGTGTCCTCCTCAAATTCGGCTGCCCTCAAAAGTTTGTCACTATCCTCCGCCTGCTTCACGACGACATGCAAGCCGTGATCCTGACCAACGGTTCCACCACAGACCCAATTCACGTACGGACCGGGGTCAAGCAAGGCTGTGTCATCGCACCAACGCTCTTCTCGATCTTCCTTGCTGCAATGCGCCATCTCACCCTCAGTAAGCTCCCCGCTGGAGTGGAGCTAATTTACAGAACAAACGGGAAACTGTTCAACCTCTGTCACCTCCAGTCCAGATCCAAGGTCATCCCATCCTCTGTCGTCGAATTACAGTATGCAGACGACGCTTGCGTCTGCGCTCACTCGGAGGTCGAACTCCAAACCATCATCAACACCTTCACCAAAGTGTATGAGAGCACGGGCCTTACACTAAACATCCGTAAGACAAAGGTCTTCTATCAACCTGCCCCCGCCACACAGTACTGCCCCCTGATTATCAAAATCCACAACAAGGCCTTGGACAACGTGGACCACTTTCCATACCTCGGAAGCCTACTGTCAATAAGGGCAGGCGTTGATGACAAAGTCCAACACCGCCTGCAGTGTGCCAGTGCAGCCTTCGGTCGCCTGAGGAAGAGAGTGTTTGAAGACCAGGACCTCAAACCCAGCACCAAGCTCATGGTCTACAGAGCAGCAGTGATACCCGCCCTGCTGTATGCCTCAGAGACATGGACCATGTACAGCAGGCACCTCAAAGCACTGGAGAGGTACCACCAACGCTGCCTCCGCAAGATCCTGCAAATCCATTGGCAGGATAGGCACACCAACATCAGTGTTCTCGCTCAGGCCAACATCCCCAGCATTGAAGCTTTGACCACGCTCGATCAGCTCCGATGGACGGGTCACATCGTCTGCATGCCCGATACGAGACTCCCAAAACAAGCGCTCTACTCGGAGCTCCGACACGGCAAGAGAGCCCCAGGTGGGCAGAGGAAACGCTTCAAGGACACCCTCAAAGCCTCCTTGAAAAAGTGCAACATCCCCACCGACACCTGGGAATCCCTGGCCCAAGACCGCACAAAGTGGAGGAGAAGCATCCGGGAAGGCGCCGAACACCTTGAGTCTCTTCGCCGGGAGCAAGCGGAAGTCAAGCACAAGCAGCGGAAGGAGCGCACGTCAACCCAAGCACCCCTCCCACCCACCCCTTCAACCACCCTCTGCCCCACCTGTGACAGAGACTGTCGGACCAGCATTGGACTCATCAGTCACCGGAGAACTCATTTTTAATGTGGAAGCAAGTCATCCTCGGTTCCGAGGGACTGCCTAAGAGAAGAGAAGAGACATTAGAAATGTTTTTGACGCAAAGGATGCGTGTCGTCATTAGATCATTCAATTTAAAACATTGAGGTGGCAGTAAAACGGATTGTAAAATGAATGGGGGGGAGGGGGCTGTATTTTAATCAACAGTGAGACACACAGAAACAGGTAGCAATGTTCTTAAAGGCCTTATGGTGCATTTGTGATAGAGCACTGCTGCTGGACTTTTCAACAACTGCGCAAGCTCAAGCTTGCTCCGCAATGTAAACGAGGCAAATTCAGGAGCACCAGCAGCTTAAATAGACGCACCTTTGACATAATGAATCATAGAATCCTAGAATAGTACAACACAGAAGGAGGCCATTCGGCCCATCGAGTCTGTGCCGGCTCTTTCGAAGAGCAATCCAGTTAGTCCCACTCCCCCGCTCTTTCCCCATATCCCTGCAATTTGTTCTCTTTCAGGTATTTATCCGATTCCCTTTTGAAAGTTACTATTGAATCTGTATCCACCGCCCTATCAGGCAGCGCATTCCAAATCCTAACCACTCGTTGCGTAAATGTTTTTTTCCTCGCGTCGCCTCTGGGTCTTTTGCCAATCAACTTAAATCTGTGCCCTCTGGCTATCGACCCTTCAGCCATTGGAAAGGTGGCATCACTGAAAGAAATGAAACTTGCTGCATGGAATTGTATTTCTCCCCCCTCCCCTGCCCCCCATTCCCATCATTACTTGCAATTTTCTCCTCAGGCACGCTGTATCGTGGAATCAGGTACGGAGTGCTCTGTCTAGGAACCTTTGTGGTGTGACAATCATTTCCTCTTTGAATATTGAATTTCCAGTACAGCTGACAGCAGGAGTTCATTGATATTGGTCAGTTGTCTCGTGAAAGCAGGTGGACTGTGTGGAGAAACTGCAGCACGTTATTGATGGTGCCCGTTCCACCTCAGGACTGATATTGTGAAATTCAGCAATTCTGTGTTATGCTGATATCAATTGATTGCTCTCGGTCGCTCCTCATGCCCGAGTGGTTAGATGTTGCTTGGTAACTTGATATTTATAATGATATCAGTCTGTTATATGTGCACAAGCCCATTGAGGTTTGTGTACAGTGATAGTGCAATTCATCAGCACGACTGTTAATAAATAGAACAATGGCTGGGGTCAATCAACTTTCATTGACGCACCTTCACTAGAATTCTGAATTATCAAACGCACCTCAACAGATCCCTGGGTGGCTCAGCCGGTTGATGCCCAGCCCAGTGTGGTACTCAGCTATGCAGTAAGGCAGGTTCTAGCACTGTGGCTCAGTGGGTAGCACTTTTGCCTCCGAGTCAGAAGGTTGTGGGTTCAAATCCCCACTCTGTGAGACTTGAGCTGACACTCCAGTGCGGTACTGAGGGAGTGCTGCACTGTCGGAGGTGCCGTCTTTCGGACGAGATGTTAAACCGGGGCCCCGTCTGCTCTCTCAGGGGCACGTAAAAGATCCCATGGCACTATTTCGAAGAAGAGCAGGGGAGTTCTCCCCGGTGTCCTGGGGCCAATATTTATCCCTCAATCAACATCATTAAAATAGATTATCTGCTCATTATCACATTGCTGTTTGTGGGAGCTTGCTGTGGGCAAATTGGCTGCTGCGTTTCCTACATTACAACAGTAAGTACTTCATTGGTTGTAAAGCGTTTTAGGACATTTTCAGGTCGTGAAAGGCGCTATATAAATGCAAGTC
This sequence comes from Squalus acanthias, assembly GCA_030390025.1. Classification (NCBI taxonomy): domain Eukaryota; kingdom Metazoa; phylum Chordata; class Chondrichthyes; order Squaliformes; family Squalidae; genus Squalus; species Squalus acanthias. Next base: position 53,720,687 of record CM059440.1, on the reverse strand, counting down.
TTTCCTTCTTTGCTGTGCGGTCTGTTCTGGGTTCTGGGTTCACCAATCCTGGCTAAGGCAGCGGTTGGGTGATCACCATCCAGCGGGTCTGCTGGAAACTGAACGTGTGTGGGCGTTGGGCGAGGAGTCGATCGGGATCGGGATCGGCTGTGATGCCCCCACCCACAGATAAACAGCCCGTTTATGTTAATTGTCCAAGTCCACACGTGAAGAATGGCCACTTAGACAAGGTAAGGCAGGGCTACCGGCACCTGTGGAAGCCTACCTCAGCAAAGAAAATACCGCACAGAGAATTTATGGTGTGAAATGGAAGATCTCTTTTTTTTTCCTTGTTAGAAGCTGTTGTGATGTCTAGCCCCATCGTATGTGTCTGGCAGACCTCTAAACTAAGGTAATGATTTCCTCATCAGGCTCCTGTCTCTCCGTTTGGTATCTACAATGTAGATCTGGAGCTGCCACTTACTCATTTACAATCTATTGCTCTGCGGGTCAACTGTTAGAGAGTGTGTGACTGAAACAGCAGCGGTATAGCTTGTCATCATGATGAATAACCTGGGCGTGTTATCCTGTTATGTTAACTATATCCTGTGCCGAGCACTTGGACGCTCTGCTACTTGTTTAATACGCGCACTGTGAAACACATTACATCACCTTAACCCATTGCAGGAATTTCCGTCTTCTGTGCTTTGTTAGGTTTATCATTGTTTCTTCAGGTGGGAGGGTAGGAGAGCCTCAAATCCCTCCTGGCCCGCACAGGGCTGCTTCAAGGTAGGCCAACAAGAGATGCACCTTTTACCCATTACAGTCTTATTTCTGATCAAGGTTTGGACTCTAGGGGAATCAAGGGATCTGGGGATCAGGCGGGAAAATAGAGTTGAGGGCGAAGATCAGCCATGATCTTATTGAATGGCGGAGCAGGCTCGAGGGACCATATGGCCGACTCCTGCTCCTAATTCTTATGTTAAATTATTTCTTTTCCCTATATAGCTAAAAAAAATCACTTTGGAGACTCCGTTGCCACAACAAACCTGCGCACCTGTCCCCCAGTGAGGGTAGTCCCTGATCTGGCCCCGTCTGCCCTCTCAGGTGGACGTAAAAGATCCCATGGCACTATTTTGAAGAAGAGCAGGGGAGTTTATCCCCAGTGCCCTGGTCAATATTTATCCCTCAACGTCACTAAAAAAAAACAGATTATCTGGTCATTATCATATTGCTCTTTGTGGGAGCTTGCTGTGTGCAAATTGGCTGCCGTGTTTCCTACATTACAACAGTGACTACACTTCAAAAGTACTTCATTGGCTGTAAAGCGCTTTGGGACGTCCTGAAGTGGTGAAAGGCGCTATATAAATGCAAGTCTTTCTTCTTTCTGCTAACTTACCTGACGAAGGAGTGAACTGCTTCGAAAGCTTGTAAAATTAAATAAATCTGTTGGACTATAACCTGGTGTTGTGCGACTTCTCATTTCTTTCTGGTAAGCAAGGGTTTATGAGAAGAGATTGAGTAAACTAGGCCTGTATTCTCTTGAATTCAGAAGAATGAGAGGGGATCTCATTGAAGCAACAAAATTATTACAGGGCATGATAGGATGGATACTGGGAGAATATTTCCCTTGACTGGAGAGTCTAGAACCAAGGGCCACAGCCTCAGGATAAAGGGTCGGCCATTCAGGACTGAGATGAGAAGAAATTTCTTCACACAGAGGGTGGTGAATTTTGGGAATTCTCTACCCCAGAGGGCTGTGGAGGCTCAGTCATTGGGTATATTCAAAACAGAAGTTGATAGATTTCTGACAAGTAAGGGCATCAAGGGATATGGCGATAGGGCTGGTGAATGGAGTTGAGGCAGAAGATCAGCCATGATCTCATTGAATGGCGGAGCAGGCTCGAAGGGCCAAATGGCCTACTCCTGCTCCTATTTCTTATGTTCTTATGGCCTAGCTAACAGGACATCTGCTTCCTATATATGGAAGCAATGAAACTCGGGCTAGCACAGCAAGTGTGACAGGCAGAGTGTGTCGCGTGTAGAAGAGCATACACAGGAGCAGTACTGGTGCTATTTTAGTTCCGATTCTGGGAGAATGATGGCTGTCAGCTGACTCCCAGTGGGTGTAAAAGGTAAAAAAATAATAAGACCTGCATTTGTATAGCGCTTTTCACAGGTTGCGTTCAGGATAGGGGAGCCAGATTTAGCAACAACAACAACAACTTGTATTTATATCGTGCCTTTAATATAGTAAAACGTCCCAAGGTGCTGCACAGGAGCGTCATCAAACAAAATTTGACACTGAGCCGCACACAAGGAGAAATTAGGGCAGGTGACCAAAAGCTTGGTCAAAGAGGTAGGTTTTAAGGAGCATCTTCATAGAATCATAGAATGGTTACAGCACAGAAGGAGGTCATTCGGCTCGTCGAGCCCATGCCGGCTCTCTGCAAGAGCACTTCAGCTAGTCCCACTCCCCCGCCCTTTCCCCGTAGCCCTGCAAATTTTTTTTTCCTTCGGGTACTTATCCAATTCTCTTTTGAAAGCCACTAAAAGAGGAGAGAGAGGTAGAGAGGCGGAGAGGTTTAGGGAGGGAATTCCAGAGCTGGGGGCCCAGGCAGCTGAAGACACGGCCACCAATGGTGGAGCGATTAAAATCAGGGTTGTTCAAGAGGCCAGAATTAGAGGAGCGCAGATACCTCGGAGTGTTGTGGGGCTGGAGGAGATTACAGAGATAGGGAGGGGTGAGGCCATGGAGGGATTTGAAAACAAGGACGAGAATTTTAAAATCGAGGCGTTGCTTAACCGGGAGCCAATGTAGGTCAGCGAGCACAGGGGTGATGGGTGGGATCTGGCTGATGGCTACAATCTCCCAGAATCCAAGTTGAACCTGCACCATATAGAAGTAGCTATACCAGCTCGAGCTTTCGATACGGAGCTGGTCACAGGGCAATGTACCAAGGTCCGAGGCAGTGTTCATATATTCCGTGAATAGTAAGGAAGAAGGCAGCACCAAGCAATGCCTCAAGGATCAGCCACCTGCTCCCTCCGGGCAACAGGGCACAACTGTGGATGCCATCTACACGCTCTAAAATTACACGAGACGGCAGCCTAGACAGGCACCTATTTTAGGAGCACATGCTCAGTCTAATTTTTTTTAATTTGCTCCTTTGTTTTAACTGCTGTTTGCTCAGTGTGAATAAATTACTTCCACACAAACAGCCCTACAGGAGTATTTTTTGCATCCGAAATTGTACTGTGGGTCAGAGAAAGAGTTTTAGCTGTAAATTGTGATTGAAGGTGCAAATCTAGGAGCAGCAACATAAGAACAGGAGGAGGCCATTCAGCCCCTCGAGCCTGTTCCGCCATTCAATGAGATCATGGCTGATACGTATCTTAACTCCATCTGCCCGCCTTGGTTCCGTAACCCATAATACCCTCGCCTAGCAAAAATCTATCAATCTCAAATGCTTTTTGGGGAGAGCGTTCCAGATTTCCACCAAACTTTGCCAACAAAGAAACAGACAAGAGATTCCTTTTGAGGAACAGAAAATAAAGGGGTAAAAATTCAGTTGGTTGCGCCTCCCGTTAGCGCCTTAAGAGGGCGCTAATGGGGCGCAAAGCAGCTAACGCCCGGGCGCAGCGATGTTTGCACCGCTCGGGAACTTAACTTGACATTGTGCGGCGGCGCTAAACTTTACCGCTGCGACCACCTGCGCGCGCAGATTGTGACGTCATTCCAAGGTGCAACGCCCTTGTGGCGCCCCGGAGCGGAAATTGAGTGGCGCCCCCTGCCTTACCGCCTGGCGCATCCAACGACCAGAAGACTGGAACGCTATCAATCGCTGTGGGGCTGGGGGGGACGCTATTTAAAGGGGGCCTCTTCCTGTCTTTTATTGTTGGTGGCATTTTTGAACTACGCATTCTGAGAGAGAGAGGGAGAGACTTCTGGAGAGATTCAACGTTGTGTGAAGGAGTTTTGGGTACTGAGCAGCACTTTGCAGGTTCATTTTGATTTGCCATTCCTTGTATCGATTTAGCAGAGACTGTGGGAGCTGCACTCTGAGCTCTTTGCCTGGTACTCTCCATTGTTCTTTCCAGCACATTTGATGTGCAAGTCTCTCCAGGCCGAGATTCAAGGCAGCAATGAACAGGATGTGGATGGAAAGCAAGATTAACCATCCCCTTTAAGAACTGGCCCGTGCCATTGTGTGTGTGTTCCATTGCTGACTGACATTACATGAGCTTCGCCAGCGCTCTGAGTTAGCGCCTCACTCCTTGGCCTTTGCGCCTTAAGACAGGTGTGCAGCGCCTGATTTAGCGCTCCAATCACCTCCCGGGGCGGTAAAAGTGAAGTTTCCAGTCAGTGCCGATAATTAGCACCAGGCGCTAATATTTGCGTCCAGACGATATTTGCGCCCCAAATGGGGCGCGACCTAATTTTTACCCCAAAGACTTTTTTTTGGACTTAAAATTGCTTAAGTAGGAACAAATTTTGTTCCTTTGTCAAAATTGTAAATTTCAGTTTTTGTAATACTGCACCCATTCCATTTTTCAGTAGGTGTTGTGTCTCAAGCTATATTTGGCTCTTTTGCTGGATTCAGATATCTACTTTCATTAAAGTGTTAGCCGTGGCTCAGTGGGTAGCACACATACGCCGGGAGTCAAAAGGTTGTGGGTTCAAGTCCCACCCCAAGAGACTTGAGCACAGGGGAGTGCTGCACTGTCGGAAGTGCTGTCTTTCAGATGAGACGTTGTGGGCAACACGGTGGCATAGTGGTTAGCACTGGTGCCTCACAGCGCCAGGGACCCGGGTTCGAATCTGACCTCGGGTGACTGTCTGTGTGGAGTTTGCACATTCTCCCCGTGTCTGCGTGGGTTTCCTCCGGGTGCTCCGGTTTCCTCCCACAGTCCAAAAATGTGCGGGTTAGGTTGATTTGGCTATGATAAATTGACTGTTAGGGGGGAATTAAATATGTGGGGTTACGGGGATAGGATGGGATATGTTAGGGGGAATTAAATACATGGGGTTACGGGGATAGGGTGGGATATGTGTCGGTGCAGGTTCGATGGGGATTCTGTGTGAGGGGGCAGGGACAGGGTGCTGGATTTGGATGATCAGCCATGATCGTATTGAATGGTGGAGCAGGGTCGACGGGCCGAATGGCCTACTCCTGCTCCTAGTTTCTATGTTTTAAACCGAGGCCCCGTCTGTTCTTTCAGGTGGACGTAAAAGATCTCGTGGCGTTATTTCGAAGAAGAGCAGGGGAGTTATCCTGGGGCCAATATTTATCCCTCAACCAACATCACTAAAAGCAGATGATCTGGTCACTATCACATTGCTGCTTGTGGGAGCTTGCTGTGCGCAAATTGGCTGCCGCGTTTCCTACATTACAACAGTGACTACACTTCAAAAAGTACTTCATTGTCTGTAAAGTGCTTTGGTCGTGAAAGGCGCTAGAGAAATGCAAGTCTTTCTTTTATTAAAGGTGGTGACGAATGCTGAGTCGCTGGTCAGTAACATCTGGAACACGTATCGTCAGTATAAAGCATGACGAATTCGCTGAGGCTTGACACCAGGAAGACTCGGTAAAAGACACATCTCCCAGCAGCGAGCCTGAGCTAATCTGGATAGCATCAGTTGGGGTTCACTGGCGGCAGATCAGGAGCCAGCAGCATCCTGCTAAACACAATGTAATAGCAGTTACGCACACACACACACACACACACACACACACACAGGAAACGTAACTGCTCCTGTCAGTAAATGAGCTGTCCCTACTATATCTGAGCAGCGCTGGGAATGCGTGGAATGACAGAAATTCCGGAACTGGCAGGAATTCCAGGAATGTCATGCAGTTACAACATTTGTATCATTACTAACTCATTTTCGCAGACTAGTTCCATAGATATGTGAAATTCCAGGACTTCAGCGAGTGTTCCTGGATACAGCGCTGTGGATTTCCACAATGTACAACCTGCGTTTTTTGGTGGTATTTTTTGGTAACCAGTTTATAAAACAAACTGTCTCAGAAGACGTCCTTGGAAACACGCACACCTCGAACCTTTTTTTAAAACAAACCCCATGACAAATTTTCTCCTTGCTTCAACCTCTTCCTTAGGACCTTGTCTATAGTGTCAGCTGTGGCTCAGTGGGTGGCACTCTGTCTCGCCTCTGAGTCAGAAGGTTGTGGGCTCAAGTTCCCACTCCAGAGATTTGAGTACATAATCTAGGCTGACACACCCAGTGCAGTACTGAGGGAGTGTTGCACTGTCAGAGATGTCATCTTTCGGATGAGATGTTAAACTGCTCTCTCAGATAGACATGAAAGATCCCCATGGCACTATTTCAAAGAAGAGCAGGGGAGTTATCCCTGGTGTCCTGGCCAATATTTATCCCTCAATCAACATCACTAAAACAGATTATCTGGTCATTATCACATCGCTGGTTGTGGGAGCTTGCTGTGCGCAAATTGGCTGCTGTGTTTCTGACATTACAACAGTGACTACACTTCAAAAAAAAAGTACTTCATTGGCTGTAAAGAGCTTTGGGACATCTGGTGGTCGTGAAAGGCGCTATAGAAATGCAAGTCTCTCCTTTTCTTTTCTGTTCGAAATAGGATACTCCAGATGGATCAGCAGCGGGTAAGATGTAGTGATGAGGTCACCAGAAAATTCCCAGTCGGATCCCTAATCCGTACTGAGTCTGAGTTGGATGGTCGTAGTGATTGGGCACTACAGTTTGTCTCGTTGGCTCTGGCTGGAGGTGAGCATAGAAGCATAGAAGATAGGAGCAGGAGTAGACCATTCGGCCCTTCGAGCCTGCTCCGCCATTTAATGAGATCATGGCTGATCATCCAAATTCAGTACCCTGTCCCTGCTTTCTCCCCATATCCCTTGATCCCTTTAGCCTTAAGAAATATATCTATCTCCTTCTTGAATATATTTAATGAATTGGCCTCAACTGCCTTCTGTGGTAGAGAATTCCACAGGTTCACCACTCTCTGGGTGAAGAAATTCCTCCTCATCTCAGTCCTAAATATCCTTAAACTGTGAGCTCTGGTTCTGGACTCCCCCACCATCGGGAACATCCTTCCTGCATCTAGTCTGTCTAGTCCTGTTAGAATTTTATAAGTTTCAATGAGATCCCCTCTCATTCTTCTAAACTCTAGCGAATATAAGCCTAATCGACCCAATCTCTCTTCAAACGTCATTCCTGCCATCCCAGGTATCAGTCTGGTGAATCTTCGCTGCACTCCCTCCATGGCAAGAACATCCTTCCTCAGATAAGGCGACCAAAACTGCACACAATACTCAAGGTGTGATCTCACCAAGGCCTTGTACAACTGCAGCAAGACATCCAGGGTGAGAAGTCAGCCAGGGTGCCCACAGCTAATTGCTACTGTGACCTCTGCTGGAAAGTTCATCAGCTCCGACACCCTCCGTGGGTCAAACAGTCTGCCGACGGTCGTTATCCAAGTTCCTGCGAGAGGAATGGTCACTTTGCCAAGATAGCAGAGCGCTGCTGGCCTCGCCCCATCCTATCTCTGTAATCTCCTTCAGCCCCACAACCTCCCGAGATATCTGCGCTCCTCTAATTCTGGCCTCTTGAGCATCCCTGATTATAATCGCTCCACCATTGGCGGCCGAGCCTTCAGCTGCCTAGGCCCCAAGATCTGGATCCCTCAATCCCTCCCTAAACCTCTCCGCCTCGCTACCTCTTTCCTCCTTTAAGATGCTCCTTAAAACCTACCCCTTTGACCAAGCTTTTGGTCACCTGCCCTAATATCTTATGTGGCTCGGTGTCAAATTTTGTTTGATAATCGCTCCTGTGAAGCGCCTTGGGACGTTTTACTATGTTAAAGGCGCTGTATAAATAAAAGTTGTTGTTGTTGTTGTTGCTGGTGCCCATGGTACTGTAGCTCAGTAAGAAACCAGCGCCTTTAGGAGAAGAGAGTTTCGGAATAAAGAAAAAGCAATTTGAAAAACACTCGATGAGGTAAATTTTTACAACTTGACATCCCCGGTACCAAGCTTCACACAGCAGGACTACATCGCTTTTAGCCATTCAGTCAATGAATATTGTGAGGCTGCAAACTGGTCACACTGACCTCCATCGCACAAAGCTTTGCCTCGAGAATGAAGAATCATAAAATTCATCCTATTGAAAGGTACAATGTAAACTTACATTAAATATTAGCTTGAGGAGAACATCTGATCAGAGTAGGATTAGGTTGCCGTACCTTACCGACAACCCTTCATAATAATATTAACATAACATTTGTGTATTCGGAATGTCAAATCCTGTCAGCTAGAACTAGAATAGTTTATTAAAAAGGGATCATTGTTTTTTTTGTGCAGGCTGAGTGCGAAAATCTCAATTGGGACAGCAATGTGCGTTGCGATTTGCCTCAGTGTCTGAGATTGGGGGTCGGGGAATAGCCGTGATTTCTGCTCCTGATCACTATTGCCTCTTGTTGAATACGGGGAGTCTGAGTGTGAAAGAAAGAAAGAAAGACTTGCATTTCTATAGCGCCTTTCATGTCCTCAGGACGTCCTAAAGGGCTTTACAGCCAATGAAGTACTCTTTGAAGTGTAGTCACTGTTGTAATGTAGGAAACACAGCAGCCAATATGCGCACAGCAAGCTCCCACAAACAGAAACGTGATAATGGCCAGATAATCTGTTTTAGTGATGTTGATTGAGGAATAAATATTTGCCGGGACACCGGGGAGAACTCCCCTGCTCTTCTTCAAAATAGTGGCCATGGGATCTTTTACGTTTGCCTGAGAGAGCAGACGGGGCCTCGGTTTAACGTCTCATCCGAAAGACGGCACCTTCCGACAGTGCAGCACTCCCTCAGCACCGCACTGGAGTGTCGGCCTAGGTTTTTGAGAGTGTGTGGGGGGCAGGAGTGGGCTCAGCTATCATGTTCCCTCACAGTTGAATAGCGTGCTGGCACTAACTGTCCAAGCTTACACCAGATGGCAAGAAAAATGGCCACTTGGTCCATAAAACACAAAGAAATAAATCTCAGCGTGAGTCACTATCGACAGGAGAAAAAAGGATTTTATATCTCCTGATTACGTGGGAAGAATCACTTTCCCAGTCAGCATACACTGGTAATAATGAGATTTAATTCTCATTCAGTGTTAATTTAATCTATAGAAATTGCGCACAAGCAGCATGAGCAGCTACCTTAAAGGGGTGAAATCTTTATTAAAAACAAAAAGACTTTGTCAAAACCTTTTTCATGCTTTTACTTACATGACACCTTGATGTAATTAATATTAAAATGTACCGTGGTATCACCTGGGTGTGACAAACACCAATGTTCCCTGTAATTTCTTTTAGCGCCGCGCGCCCCATTCAAAATACCGCGCATGCGCGGTTTTTGCATCGAAAAGCTGGTAAGCCGGCTGCGCGGGACCCCTGGAGCACCACGCAGCCGTGCAGCTTAAAGGGAACATAGACAAACACTCAAATATTCACTCCAAAACCACCCCCCCCCCCCCCACCAAACACTCTGTCCTGAAGACTGAGCCCCTGAGAACACCAAACACAATGGGCCAGAAATTCGGCTCTCCGGCTTCCCGCGGGTGCAAGGATCACGCGCGTACTTACCTACCGCACCTGCCGCTGTGCTTCGGGCCCGCGTGGACTTCAGCTCCTGGGCCTCCTGCAGCTGCCGGCGCGCAGTGCTTGCGTATCCCAGGGGCGCAGTTAGTTCGCAGCATCCCCTGGGATCACGTGGGCCATGGAGAGCCAATCGGAGCAGGGAATCTTCATTCATAGATTTTGACAGGAAGACCTATCAAATCTATGAATCGAGATCGGCCCCAAAACCTCACTTAACCTTCAAATAAATTTTTTTTTTAAATCACATTTTTAAAATAACTATAAATTACATAAATTAACTACTTTAAACAAAAATTTAAATTTTTGAAAAAATTAATTACAGTTTTTAACGGTGCTAAAAATAAACTTACCTTTCTTTAAAGTATGTAAAAAAGATAAACCAGTTGAAAAAATGTTTAAATTCTACTTAATTCACCACTTACCTTGTTAAAAGCAGGCCTTGCGCCTCCTTTTTTCCTGCGCAGCTTCTCCATACTTACCCTCACGGAGAAACCTGAAAAAAAAAACGAAGTTCGCTGTGTGCGCGCTGCCTCTCCGGCGTACACAGCGCGTACTCACCCGTGGAGACCTGAATTTCTGCCCCATTAAAGATTTATATGTACACACAGAGTAACTCTGAAATTATACAAAATAAACCTTTTAATGCAACCTTCCCATGTGTATTTAGACTCACATAGACTCCACAGGTCAATACAAGTCCGAGGTGAATGTTAGATATGCAATACTTGTGTTAACCAAGGCGAAGGGAGAACAACGACAAGACTTCGACAGTCTGCCGTGTCCATCACATGATTAATTGCCCACTTCCAACTGGGAGGAGATGTGAAGGTTTGAGGTAATTACTCCCAGGAACACAATCAAAGACTGGCCACATGATCAACTCATTTTGCTTTTTCAGGAGCTGCAGGGCCTGTTTCTGGAGGTCGGCAGTTTGATTAGCACTCCCTTTCCAATTGTAGCTAAAGCAGGGCAAGGCAAGGTGACAGGAATCAATCCATTACGTTCCACAACTTCATTTTTTATTTTTTTGTTAAAACTAAAAATAAATTCCCCTGGCCTGGTCTCCAGCAGTCTTGACCAGGAGTCACTTAATATTTTCTTATAAAAGGTGTGTGAATGCATTGCCTGCTGTGTTACTGAGCCATAATGATTCCAGGGTTTTTGCCTCCACGACATTATCTGGAAGTTTATTCCACACTTGTTCACTCTTTGCGTGAAGAATTTATTGATATCTGTCCTAAGCGTATCCTTCTCTAGTTTGAGCCCGGTCCCTTAGTTCTACTCCTGCCATTTAGTTTAATGTAATAATGCAGATATATTTTTTCATCTCTCAGACACCTATCCAGCAACAACAACAACTTGTATTTATATAACGCCGTTAACGTAGTAAAATTTCCCATGGTGCTTCACAGGAGTACTAAAAGACAAAAAATTTGACACCGAGCCACATAAGGAGAAATTAGGGCAGGTGACCAAAAGCTTGGCCAAAGAGGTAGTTTTAAGGAGCGTCTTAAAGGAGGAAAGAGAGGCGGAGAGGCGGAGAGGTTTAGGGAAGGAATTCCAGAGCTTAGGGCCTTGGCAGCAGAAGGCACAGCCACCGATGGTGGAGCGATTAAAACCAGGGATGCTCAAGAGGGCAGAATTAGAGGAGTGCAGATATCTTGGGGGGGGGAGGTTTGTGGGGCTGAAGGAGATTACAGGGATAGAGAGGGGCGAGGCCATGGAGGGATTTGAAAACAAGGATGAGAATTTTGAAATCGAGGCATTGCCAGACTGAATAGCCTAAATCTCTCCAGTCTTTTCTCATAACTCAGAGACCTGACACTGGGGATTAGCCTTTTGGCTCATCTCTTTACTGCCTCCAATGAGTGTCTCTCAAGTTCCTTGGCAACCAGAACTGGATGTAATGCTCCAAGGGCAGTCTGACAAGAGCACTATGGAGTTTGATCATTACCTCCTCTGACTTGTATTCTGCTGTTTTGGCTATGTGGTTCACCATCCTCTTGGCTTTGTTGATTGCTCCTCTGCATTGTTGGATGTTTAAGCATCAAGTCTGCTAAGACTCTTGGGTCTCTTTTAGCTTCAGCCCTAGCTATTTCAACACCATTCATCGAGTACGCATGTCATCTATTTTTTCTTCCTATGTGTGAATCCAGAAATTACATAATGAGTTGAATAAGAGGGCAGAACAATAGCACATAAATTTTATTGGTGAATGCTTTTCACCAATAAAATTCATGTGCTATTGTTCTTCCCTCTTATTCAACTCATTATGTAATTTCTGGATTACCACTTCCGCTGCCACTGCTTCTCCAAGTTTGGTATAATTTTCTGAATTCAGGTTATTTATGTATATTAGAAACAGTGATGGTCCCCACACTGAGCTCTGACGCACCTCCCTCAGTACTCCCCTGCCCCCCCACCCCGCCTCTGACATTGCTCCTCTAACAAGGGCTCGCTGTTTCCTATCCTTCAGCCAGTTTCTTTTAAGATCCATTCCCACAGTTTACCCTGAATTCCCACAGCTCTGAGTTTAATTAATAGATCTTTCCTGTGGAGCTTTGTCAGAGTACACCACATCATTGGGCTCTCCGAAGTCCAGTTGGGTTGTTACTTCCTCAAAGAGTCAAGGAGGTTGGTCAGGATCTTCCCCTACGGCACGGGCTTGACGGCCCGAATGGCCTCCTTCTGTGCCGTAACTATTCTATGATTCTATGATATTGAATCCAAGTTGACTGTGACTAAATGGTTATTGTACCAGATGGTTCTCTAGCTTACTCCTAATAATTGAATGGGAGTTAGGCCAATGGTTCTACAGTCGCCTGTGTCTGTTTATAGGCTAGAAGGTCCCAGGTTTGATGCGTGATTGTAGTGAGAGCTCTGCAATGGGCCTCAGCGTTTCCAGGCTTCTAAAGAGAAAAGTGATTCTAGGTTCCCACTCTCTGATCGCTGTTCATTGAATATTTGGGTGAGGACAGGGCAATGCTCAACTCTGGAAAGAGTTTGTTGTCTCCAAATTATTTGCTGACACTTGCTGTCTAAGCTCACACATAAAAATGGTCACTTGGATGAGGTATGAGAGGGCCACAGGTACTTGTGGAGGTAAAGTGTCAGCTGTGGCTCAGTGGGTAGCACCTTTGTCTCCGAATCAGAAGGTTGTTGGTTTAAAATCCCACTCCAGGGACTTGAGTGCATAAAATCTAGGCTGACACTCCATTGCAGTGCTGAGGGAGTGCTGCACTGTCGGAGGTGCTGTCTTCCGGATGAGACGTTAACCCGAGGCCCCGTCTGCTCTCTGAAGTGGATGTAAAAGATCCCATGGCATTATTTTGAAGAAGAGCAGGGGGAGTTCTCCCCGGTGTCCTGGCCAATATTTATCCCTCAATCAACATAACAAAAACAGATGATCTGGTCATTATCACATTGCTGTTTGTGGGACCTTGCTGTGCACAAATTGGCTGCCATGTTACAACAGTGACTGTACTTCATTGGCTGTAAAGCACTTTGAGATGTCCAGTGGTTGTGAAAGGCACTATATAAATGCAAGTCTTTCTTTCTTTCTTAAACCTCAACAAGGTTTTTTTTAAATTTATTCATTCCTGGGACGTGGGCATCTCTGTCAAGGCCAGCATTTATTGCCCATTCCTAATTGCCCTTGAGAAGGTGGTGGTGAGCCGCCTTCTTGAACCGCTGCAGTCCGTGTGATGAAGTAACTCCCACAGTGCTGTTAGGGAGGGAGTTCCAGGATTTTGACCCAGCGACGATGAAGGATCGGCGATATACTTCCAAGTCGGGATGGTGTGTGACTTGGAGGGGAACTTGGAGGCGGTGGTGTTCCCATGCGCCTGCTGCCCTTGTCCTTCTAGGCGATAGAAGTCGCGGGTTTGGGAGGCGCTGTCGAAGAAAGTTAGAAACAAAACAAAAAAAAAAGCTAAAATATTAAAATCTTCCCACTTTCATGAGGGAGAAGAGCCAAACACCCATTTAATCACCCATTCTGACCAAAGGTCTTCGACCTGAAACGTTAACTCTGTTTCTCTCTCCACGGATGCTGCCTGGCCTGCTGAGTTTTTCCAGCGTTTTCTGTTGTTATTACCCATTTAATCATGATTCACAATGATGTCATGAGCAAGTGACTCCTTGAAGCAGTTGGATGGGATTAACATTGATTAAGTGCTTGAAAAACAGTTTGAAAAAAAATTATGATAGTGTCTCTTTAAATGAGGTTAGTTCATTAGGAACAGGTTTTATTTGCTGATTAATGAAAATCAATTGTCTCTGCAGAGAGCAACCTTGTCAGAGCGGTAACTTTGTCCTTGTTTACCCAAATCCAGTTTAATTTGTTTTTTGCTATTCTATACAATAAGTCCACAATGCTCTCTGACTGACGAGCCCTCAATGCCATGTAGCCATCAATCAGAGATATAAAACATGCTTCAGGATATCACTACCATTGACACAATAGAAAGACTTGCATTTATATAGCGCCTTTCATGACCAGCGGACGTCCCAAAGCGCTTTACAGCCAATGAAGTACCTTTTGAAGTGTGGTCACTGTTGTAATGTGGGAAACGTGGCAGCCAACTTGCGCACAGCAAGCTCCCACAAACAGCAATGTGATAATGACCAGATAATCTGTTTCAGTGATGTTGATTGAGGGATAAATATTGGCCCTAGGACACCGGGGATAACTCCCCTGCTCCTCTTTAAAATAGTGCCATGGGATCGTTTATGTCCACCTGAGAGAGCAGACGGGGCCTCGGTTTAACGTCTCATCTGAAAGACGGCACTAGCTAACAGTGCAGCACTCCCTCAGTACTGCACTGGGAGCGTCAGCATAGATTTTTGCTCTCAAGTCCCTGGAGTGGGACTTGAACCCACAACCTTCTGACAGCAAAGGTGAGAGTGTTGCCCACTGAGCCACTGGCTGACATTATGAGGGAATCGCCTCAGTCAAACTTGCTGACAGGCTTCGATGACCTTCTTGTCTCCTATTCTGCAGAGGAACAATTAACTGAGCACTGGTGTATAACACATATTGCCTCAGGCAAATATGAGTGCAGTTATTTGCCAAGCATTTATGTATGTTGCTTTTGGTATGGTCCAAGATATTTCCTATTGTCTATGTTTTGAAGTGGATTTGTCAATTCTCCACTGCGTCAATGAGTAAATGCATTTAGTAGTATCATATTGAGACTGACAGATCAGGAAGGTCCAGGTTCAATCCCTGCTCTGAGCTTAATTAACCAATCCCAGCCAAAAAAAAAAGACTCGAATTTCGATAGTATTGTTGGCTGTGTTGTGTTGGCCGTGGCTCAGTGAGTAGCACCCTTGCCTCTGAGTCAGAATGGTTGTGGGTTCAAGTCCCAGCCCAGAGACTTCAGTGCAAAAATCCAGGCTGTCACTCCAGTGCAGTATTAGAGGGAGCGTGGCGGTGCTGTCTTTGGGATGAGACGTTAAACCGAGGCCCCGTCTGCTCTCTCAGGTGGACGTAGAAGATCCCATGGCACTATTTCAAAGAAGAGCAGGGGAGTTATCCCTGGCTCTTCTAAATAATGCCATGGGGTCCCCACACTCCCTCTAACTGCAACCCCAGGGGTGATTTTGTCAATGAGGGCATGTTGGAGGTGGGACTGCTGCTTGTCGGGTTTTAGTCCCGCCTCCATCGACTCGTGGCCAACCCACGGTATTTTCCCTTGATTGACCTTGTTAAGCCCACCCAGCTGGTTTAGCAGGCCAATTAAGGGGAAGCCGGTTACAGAGAACGTCAGCGTATGACATTTCATCTGTCAATTGTCATCGTTTGACAGCTCTGTGAAGCTGTCAAACACTGCCATTCTCTGTTGTTTGATGAGTTCTTGTATTCAAGACTCATCAAACCTCTTTTGTGAGCAGAAATTAGATGGCTGTTGCATTGGAGAATGCAGCAGCCATCTGTCATCTCTGCCGGTGAGATGCGAGACTCTCCGCATCCCCAACGATTGAAGCCTGCAGGAAGAAACAAAGGTAAGTAAACATTTTCTATCACTTTCCACTCACCTCACACACTCACCTCTCCACACTTGCACCCATCACTTACCTCCACAGCGCACTTTTGCACCCCTCCGACCCCCGCAGACCCACTGCTCGCCTCGGTGACCCTGGCAGGGTTTCCCGACGTCGGGAAGTCCGCACCTCTGCTGGAAAAATGGGGATAATCCTCTTAAGTGACTGTTAACTACCTGTTAACAGGCAGTTAAGTGGCTGTAATCCCCTTCCCGCCTCCAGGAGACGGGACCCGGCGCGGGTCGGGTACCTGCCTCCTGGGAAGATGGCACGGAGACAGGTTGGGGGCGGGATGGGTGCCCGCCCCCAGATTCTGCCATTTTCCCGGCAGTACCGCCTCCAAACCCGCCTCCCCAGGGCTGGAAAGATCGCCCCCCAGATCTTGATAAGATCACATTTTTTGTTGAGATTAACTAAATTTTCCTTTAGCACGATGGAGTTATTTGGTTGAAGGTTATCCATGGAGTTACTCAATCGCTGCTAAAATTGGCTTTCCCTTACTAAGGTCAAGTGGCAGTCACATCTCACATACTGGAGCTGGCTTTAAACGGGTGCTCTCAATCTTTGGTTCCAACCATGACGGATTCATGCTCTTAGCAGTAACTCCATTGTAAACGGTCCAGGTTCGCCAAGATCGGCCGCCAAGGGGAACTTGTTTATTTTTTAAAAAACTGATCTTCCTGGGATAGTCAGGTTTTAGCGAACCCAACACGTTGGCATTGGAGTTACCACCCAAGTGTGAAAGACCCACCAATGGGAACCAGCACCACTGATGTCAATGTAAGTGCAGCTTGAAAGCAATGTTCCCTTCAAAATACGCATGCGCGGTTTATAACATTGAAAAGCCGGCGAGCCGGTTCTGCAGGAGGTCCAGAGAGCTGCGTGGCCATGCAGCTTAAAGGGAACATTGCTTGAAAGCTCTTCAGAAAATATCAGGTGAAGTTCAATGTCGACGGGAGCACAAAATGGGCTGTAGCAGATTGGCTGTCCATTATACATGGACTACAATGGAAAGGAGAATTGGGTGGGGGCTGAATGGGGCGGGTGGGGGCTGAATGGGGCGGGTGGGGGCTGAATGGGGCGGGTGGGGGCTGAATGGGGCGGGTGGGGGCAGAACGGGGCGGGTGGGGGCTGAATGGGGCGGGTGGGGGCAGAACGGGGCGGGTGGGGGCACAACGGGCGGGGACGCACAGGGGCGGGCGGGCAGCTTATTGGAAAATGGCAGGCGCATTGCCCA
The DNA here is from genome assembly GCA_030390025.1 of Squalus acanthias. Lineage (NCBI taxonomy): Eukaryota > Metazoa > Chordata > Chondrichthyes > Squaliformes > Squalidae > Squalus > Squalus acanthias. Next base: position 53,703,787 of record CM059440.1, on the reverse strand, counting down.
CTATTTTCCACCCATTGACTTATTCAGCTGCCATAAACGCGTGGCTGAGGTTATTTGGATCAGCAGCTGCTTTCGTGTGTTAACCGAGGAAGATTTCCTTTTTCCCAATTGTCTCCTCTGCTCGTGCCACTGACTCTTACTGGGCTATAGCTCGTGTTGGATACAGCTCATCCTTTTTAGTTCCACCTCTCTAGCCTAAGGTTAATTATAGCACCCGTCAATGTTCCCTTTGAGCCGCGTGGCCACGCAGCGCTCTGGAGGTCCCGCGCAGCCAGTGAGCCGTTTTTTAAATTGAAAAAAACCCCACGCATGCACGGAATTTTGAATGGGCGTTAAAGGGGCCGCGCGTCCCCCCCAAAAATTACAGGGAACATTGGTTACAGGATAGCCAGGGGAAAAAAATCCCTCAACAGCTTTTCAATGGGATCCATTGTTATAAGCTACTTTTATTTTCACTTTGAACGGAAAACCAAATAAACGAGTACAAATGGTTCCCGTGGCCAAATGGCTGCTGACACTCAGAAAACTAAATCAAAAACAGTGGATATTATAAATGGTCTATTTCTGATGTGCATTATGGACACGACAAGTGGATAATTCCAGTCGGCGCTGCAAATCAAATTCAGCGCCCAAAGGGTTAAGCCTGCACAGCTTGCTGCTGTGATTGGGTTGAAGGCCGGCACTGCTCCATTCCTGCAGGACGCAGGTTACTGGGTCACAGTGAGCCTGTAGGCGGCACGCCTGCAATAGTAGGTCAGTGTGCTTGCCAGATTTTCCTGACTTTGTATGCGATTTCTGCAAAAAAGCAACTGAGGCCCACCCCACAGATGATGCAAAAGAAACAATTCTTAAAGACAACGTAATCCAACATCTTTCCAATCTACATCTTTCACATAGAATTACACAGGAGGTAAAGCACAGAAACAGGCCATTCGGCCCAACTGGTCCATGCTGGTGTTTCTGCTCCACACGAGCCTCCTCCCTCTCTTCTTCATCTAACCCCATCAACATAAACTTATATTGAATAAGGCTGGAACATTGTTTTGTTGTTGATAGAACCATAGAATCCTAGAAATTTACAGCACAGAAGGAGGCCATTCAGCCCATCGTGCCTGTGCCGGTTGAAAAAGAGCAAATCCAGCCTGATCCCACTTTCCAGCTCTTGGTCCGTAGCCCTGTAGGTTACGACACTTCAAGGGCATATCCAAGTACTTTTTAAATGTGATGAGGGTTTCTGCCTCTACCACCCTTTCAGGCAGTAAGTTCCAGACCCCCACCACCCCCTGGGTGAAAAAAGTTCTCCTCAACTCCCCTCTAATCCTTTTACCAATTACTTTAATTTTTTCACTGTCGGCCTTCAGTATCGCTCTTCATCTGGTCATTAGTCAGGCACGAGCTATGGTGGCGAGTGTTAGCAGGCTAATACTAGTACACCAGAGCAAACAAAACAACTCCAGTTCTATTATACACACAGCGACAGAGAACAGAAGAGCACAAAGAAACAAATATCGGTAGGATTATTCGAAGTGACAGTTGCATTTCATTCCAATGCAGATATGGCAATTTACTGAAATAGTAAAAAAAATAGCAGACTTGGATATTTTGAAACCTTAGTAGGGTTCAGCAAAAGCTTTTATAAGTGAGCTGCCAAGCACCTGGAGTACACTGCACCCTAACCAAACGGGATCACAGCAAAAATCTCTTATGGTGTCCTAGGCCCAACCATCTTCAGCTGCTTCATCAATGACCTTCCCTCCAACATAAGGTCAGAAATGGGAATGTTCGCTGATGACTGACAGTGTTCAGCACCATTCACAACTCCTCAGATAATGAAGCAGTCCATGCCCGCATGCAACAAGACCTGGACGACGTTCAGGCTTGGGCTGATAAGTGGCAGGTAACATTCGCGCCACAGAAGTGCCAGGCAATGACTGTCTCCAACAAGCGAGAGTCTAACCACCTCCCCTTGACATTCAACGGCATTACCATTGCTGAATCCCCCAACATCAACATCCTGGGGGTCACCATTGACCAGAAACTTAACTGGACCAGCCACATAAATACTGTGGCAACAAGAGCAGGTCAGAGGCTAGGTATTCTGCGGCGAGTGTCTCACCACCTGACTCCCCAAAGCTTTTCCACCATCTACAAAGCACAAGTAAGGAGTGTGATGGAATACTCTCCACTTGCCTGGATGAGTGCAACTGCAACAACACTCAAGAAGCTCGACACCATCCAGGACAAAGCAACCCATTTGATTGGCACCCCATCCACCACCTTAAACATTCACTCCCTCCACCACCGGCGTACCGTGGCTGCAGTGTGTACCATCTACAAGATGCACTGCAGCAACTCGCCAAGGTTTCTTCGGCAGCACCTCCCAAACTCGCGACCTCTTCCACCTAGAAGGACAAGGGCAGCAGGCGCATGGGAACACCACCACCTCCAAGTTCCCCTCCAAGTCACGCACCATCCTGACTTGGAAGTATATCGGCCGATCCTTCATCGTCGCTGGGTCAAAATCCTGGAACTCCCTACCTAACAGCACTGTGGGAGTACCTTCACCACACGGACTGCAGCGGTTCAAGAAGGCGGCTCACCACCACCTTCTCAAGGGCAAGTAGGGATGGGCAATAAATGCTGGCCTTGTCAGCGACGCCCAGATCCCATAAGCGAATAAAAAAAAACCATCAGGGCCTGATCTGGCAGGTAAACACAGCCACTTCTGACGAAGGGTCATCGGGCTGAAACGTTAACACTGTTTCTCTCTCTACAGATGCTGCCTGACCTGCTGAGTATTTCCAGCATTTTCTGTTTCTATCTTAGCCACAGCCATTACCTGGAATCGGTCCCCATAACCCCAGCCATTCAATAAAGCACACTCGCGACTACAATCTACCATGTTCATCACAGATTATCAATATAATGTAAAAAAAGAAAGAACTCCCATTTATATCGCGCCTTCAAAACCTCAGGATGTCCCTAACCACTTTACAACCAATGAAGTGCTTTTGAAGTGTAGTCACTGTTGTAATGTAGGAAACGTGGCAGCCAATTTGTGCACAGCAAGCTCCCACAAACAGCAATGTGTTAATGACCAGATAATCTGTTTTAGTGATGTTGGTTGAGGGATAAATATTAGCCCCAGGACATCAGGGAGAACTCCCCTGCTCTTCTTCAAGTAGTCCCACCTGAGGGGTCAGACGGGGCCTCAGTTTAACGTCTCATCCGAAGGAGGGCACCTCCGACAGTGCCGCGCTCCCTCAGTACTGCACTGAGAGCATGTTAACATATTGTAACCAAAGCACTTATAACAATAAAACTTAAGAAAATTGAAAGCACACTTCAATATCACACAATTTAATTTTTCCAAGTAGCAGGGTAGAACATAATGACTAATCTTGCAAGGCTTCATTCCCAATGCAAAGCTTCACTTGACGGGGAGCACAGGTCAGAGAAGGAGGCTCCATTATAGAAGCCTTGCCTTGCAAAATTTACCCTCTGTAAAGGTCCAGTGGATATATCAAACCCTTAAATTCATCCAGAGGAGTCAGATTTCAGCAGGAACGTTACTGAAATTACAATATCTTGATGGGACCACTTCTACTGTTGTCCCTGTGTGCTAGAAGTTGGAGTTGGGGATAGCAGAGTTCAGCACTGGTTCACTGACGGATGTTAATTATGTGTAAATAACATGTCTGGGCAGAGCTAAACAATTGGTGAGTCCAGTTCAGGCATGCCCCGAGTAGCTGCAGATGGTTTCTTGGTAAACATTGCTTACACATTGGGCCATATATTCCGATCCCTACGGGTGGGTACGAGCTGTGTACACACCCGTAGGGACATCGGAAATGCCGGTTTCAGGCATGCACAGCGCATGCGCTGAAAATCGGTATTTCCGACCTGTCAAGGATGCTCTTGACAGATCGGACGCCTGCCCCGGAGAAGGGCCTCGGCGGGTGGAGAGTTCCGCTTTCTGAAACCTCCGCCCGCAGAAAACCCTTAGAAATCTTACGCCCGGTAAAAGCAGGGATAAGGCCTGCCTTTACCAGGATAAGAGTCAAAAAAAGTTTTAAAATTTTTTTCACTCAGTTATCATTTAAAAATACTTTAAAAAAAGGTAAGTTTATTTTTAGCCCCGTAAAAAAACTTTAATTTTTTTTTCAAAAAATTAAATTTTTGTTTAAAATATTTAATTTATTGTAATTTCAACTAATTTTAAAAATGTGATTTAAAAAAAAAATTATTTAATGTTTTACTGTGTTTTTGGGGTGATCTCCATTCATATATTTGACAGGTCTATCTGTCAAGTGTATGAAGGGAGATTCCCTTCTTTGATTGGCTCCCCATGGCCCACATGATCCCAGGGACGCTTGTGAACCGCCTGCGCCTCTGGGATACCTGGGCCCTGCGCATTTCGAGTTTGGAGAGGCCCAGGAGCGGAAGTGTCCGGACCTCGGGAGCCCTCAAGTAAGTCCGTAGATTTTTTCCAGATCGGAGGCCTCCGCACGCAGGAAGCCTCCGATCGGAAGATACGGCCCATTGTTGGCACAACTGCTTACTTCTGCCACCACATGTCAGCAGTTGTTGAATGGACATCAGGACGGTTAGGAAACGTCAATCCCCACACTAAAGAGTGACTTTGAGTCCCATCAGTTCTAGGCTACTCCTCAGTCTGATTGACTTTTAGGTGCAACATGATTTATCAAAGAAGTTATTTCTGTTTCCCTGCAGTGATCTTCCTCCCATCAATTCAGCTCCTAAATCAGTCCAAGTATGCAAGGATCTCAGACTGGTGATTTCTGAGGTTGTGTATTTGACCTGAAATTGACAAGGCGATCACTGGAGTAGAGATACTGCAACTTAAAACTGTCTCTCTTTTGGTAAAAGGCAGTAAAATAGCTTTTAGCTGATGCCTGTGATCAAGGCATAGTGTCGGGGTCATATAGTAGCAGATCTGTATTGCGTCTGATCCATGCCATACCTGACCTGGGAGTTCTTGATACTGTCATTAGGTGCAAAGTTGAAAAATGTCCATGCTCAACCATGTCCTCCCTTACTAACATAGGATGGGAGCCCAAATGAGTTCCTTGTTAGTATAGTGGTGAGTATCCTTATCTGTCATGTGGGAGACTGGTGTTCAATTCCGTGATGGGGAGACTTTTAATTTTGGCGCAGACTCGATGGGTCGAATGGCCTCCTTGTGTGCCGTACTATGCTATGATTCTAAGTAAACAGCATTGTAGTTTAACATCTTTTTTCTATTTATGGCAAAACATCATGAGATATGCTCTGTTGAAACATAAAGTAATTTGTTCTGCTCCTCTTCCCCCCCACCCCACCCCCACTCACATCTCTTTTGTGGTTTATCATGAAAGAAGCTCAGTTTCCTTGATCTTAGGATGTAACGATTGAACTATTACTGGCGCAATGGGCCCTGTGTTAAAAAAAAAATCCTCTTTTAAGTCCTGTGAATAGGCCCAGTGTTTGTGGTAAAAGTTGGAAGCATTTCCTCACCGATGTCTAGTTGGCTGAAAGTTTCCTTAAACAAGCTCACAACTATTCACTTGGAAGCACAAAGAACAAAATAACCAAAAACAGCATCGTGACAGTGACTGCCACACCTCAAATACAGAATTCTGTCCTGTGCTCTTAGCATGCAATAAGGAAACTTTTACATTTAACTGCTTCTGAAGTTCGAGTCATGGGCAACTACTGTCTGTGCACCAGCATTTACTGCTAAATCCAGTACCTTTAGCCTAAATCATAGGCCAACCAAAAACGTGCATCTGCTATTCTGTCATTGAGGTAAAGGAGACCTCTCTCTCACATGGCAGCTGTCTTTCATTCTGCCATCGCCATTTACACTTCATCCAGAGCCATCTTTTGTTTCTTAACTTGTCCCATTACCATCTCCTTTTGCCTTGCACCATCATCCCTTTTGTCTCTTAATCTCTCCTGCCTTCCACCCTATCACAGACCTTCCCTTTTGTTCTTTCCTCCCCTCTCCCCTTTCCCTGCCCCTACACTTACTTAAAAAGCTGTTCCATCTCCAGCTTTTTCCAGTTCTGACGAAGGGTCATCGACCTGAAACGTTAACTCAGTTTCTCTCTCCACAGATGCTGCCTGACCTGCTGAGTATTTCCAGCATTTTCTGTTTTTATCTCAAAGAACAAGTCTCTGTTAGGAATCCTTTTTCAAAATTAGGACAGAATCATCCTGCTTCACATTATATTACCATGGATTTACCAAACAGTAATATGATTCCACCAGCGTTTGTGCTTTTTTTTTTAGCAGGACTACCCACAGTCCCCATCATCCACATTGAATTAAACCCACCCAACACTTGTGTCGAAAGGAATGAAGTTTACGTTTCTGGTTTTATGACCTTTTGTCAGAACTGGAAGATATCACAGCTTATAAGGAGTAAGAAGAAAGGAGCTCGAGGAACAGCACCTCATCGTTCTACTAGGCACTTTGCAGCTCTCTGGTCTAAACATTGACCTTATACCACAGTTCCTATTTTCGCTCTGACAGCAAGTGCTGGTAATGTAGGATGAGTGTGACAAAAACAACTTACATTTATATAGCACACTTAACATAGTAAAATGTCTCAAGGCGCTTAACAAGAATGACATCAATAAAAAAACATTTTTGACAGCAAGCCACAGAAGGAATTATCAGGACAGATGACTAAAAGCTTGATGAAAGTGGTAGGTTTTAAGGAGCACCTTAAGAGAGGCGAGAGAGGTAGAGAGGCGGAGAGGTTTAGGGAGAGAATTCCAGAGCTTAGGCAGCTGAAAGTACAGCCACCAATGGTGGAGCGATTAAAATCGGGATGCACAAGAGGCCAGAATTGGAGGAGCGCAGAGATCTCGAAGGCTTGTAGGGCTGGAGGAGGCTACTAAATAGGGTGGGGCGAGGCCCTGGAGGGATTTGAAAACAAGGGTGAGGATTTTAAAATTGAGGTGTTGTCGGACTGGGAGCCAGTGAAGGTCAGCAAGCACAGGGGTGATGTGTGAACAAGGTTTGGAGCAATTTAAGATACGGGCAGCAGAGATTTGGAGGAGCACAAGTTTATGGCAGGTGGAAGATGGGAGGCCGGCCAGGAGAGCGTTGGAATAGTCAAGTCTAGCGGTAACAAAGGCATGGATGAGGGTTTCAGCAGCGGATGAGCTGATGCAGGGTCGGTGTCGAGTGATGTTACGGAGGTAGAAATGGGCGGTCTTGGTGATGGAGCGGATATGGGGTCAGAAACTCATCTCGGGGTCAAACACAACACCAAGGTTACGAACGGTCTTGCTCAGCTTAAGACAGTTGCCAGGGATGGAAACAGTGGTCTGGGGATAGGGGAGGTTGTGGGTTAGTGCTTGGGATGAGGATCCCCTATGGCTGGCTGGGTGTTCGACACCTCTGGTGTCTACCCAACATTTTGTCCCACCACACTCCTGGGCCTCTGGAGCCTGCTCCGCTTTGCCAGTTTTTCCACGCTTCATCATCTTCTGCTTCTCCCATTCACATAACCTCTGGGTCCCGTATATATTTTTTATTTCTCGAATTTTTCTCTCATACTTCCTTTTGTCTTATGCTACGATCACTTCTGCCATTTAATCATCTCCTGTTCTCCAGCGAATCATTACTTTTCTTTTCTTGCGTATGTGATCATTTTTATTCCCCTTGACCACTCTTCTCTTGCTCTTTCGCCTTATAAGCGGTTCATCTGTAACATCTTCCTGACGAAAGGTCGTAAGATCTGAAACGTTAACTTTTTTTCTTTTCAGCACAGATGCTGCCTGACCTGCTGAGTGTTTCCAGCTATGTAACTGGAAGCTATTTCATTCTGAATATTATAGTGAATCATTTACGTTAACTAGATGGAATTAAATCTGTATAGAATTTTTCTAAAATAAACTATGATGTAATACAGTTTATGCCCAAAGGATAGTGCAAAACATGACTGGTTTTACTACACTCAGCCTAACTACTTTATGAATTGTCTGTCACAAAAATATAGATTCATTATTCATTCAGATATTAAGTAAATATGGATCAAGGGGATAACATGTGTAATCTGTGTTGGCACACACAAGAACGCTTGAAGTGAATGGCACAGGTTTACCTTACAATATCAACTCAAATATTATCTTTTTTTGAAGTAACTAGTTTTGCAGTATTTAGGACAGTGCAACTGAGCAGAAAAGTAATAAAAACAATGTTGTATTGAACCAGTCTTTTAAATGGCAAGCATACCGAAAATGAAAATAAATTATCTTCACCATTGATTTTCATTACTTTAAAACCCTAAAAACTATGAGATGTGTTTTGAGACTCGAATTCACTGGATAAGGAGGATCCTCCACAGGGTCGACCTATAAAGGAAATAGCACAACATTACCCACAGAGGCACTTAAGGATTGTCTGCTCAGCAGGCTAGCTGTGAGACGTCTCCAGGGACCAACATTCCTGACCAGGTGAGAGAAAGCCAACTGGCTGTGGAGCACTGGAGTCAGTACAAGTACCATACAGCCAACCTGCTGACTTGCATGGTCTGATGCAAGGATGCATGCAACTGCTTTAAACCACTCTGCATACATCCTTGCAAAACATTTTTCTGTGTCTCGAGTCTTTGAGCGCTCTGTGTCCTGCCTGTCCCGAGCTTTGGATGAGAAGAGGTTGAGGCCGATATGTCGTTTCAGAAGTAATTGCTTCAACAGATATCCTCAATTACTTGAGGGCCTGGTCTGTGGAGGGCTCTGCAATTAAGGGGACATACGCCCTGTTTTATCTTTCAAATGCTGGTTCTCCAGTGCTGGAGAAGTCCATCCTGTGAGTCAATCAAGTGACCTCTCAGAGTTCTTGGACAAGACACCAATAAAAAAAAAACTGCAGACAGCAGGATTTGACACGTTGGACCCCCTGTGACACATCTCATTGTCTTGGCTGTGCTCTTGGTGTGTCTTTGATGTAAGGATACCTTCCCTGAAAGATTGTATCTCTGCAGTGCAGTTTCTGTATTTATATACTGTGAAATATTGTAGAGTCACTCTTTGTAACTTTACCTGAGGAAGGGGCGACAGCTCCGAAAGCTTGTAATTTTAAATAAATCTGTTGGACTATAACCTAGTGTTGTGCGACTTCTCATTTAAGACACCAATAGGCAGCAGCCAATATGTTTGAGCAATAGATCAAGATTTATTAAGCATACAGCGTAATTAATACTCAATATTCGGCGATAGTTTTAACGAGTAGCTCGCAGCTCTTGGTCTCTGGAACCTCTCGGACACAGATGACGTCGTCTTAAGTCTGTTCCTTTGTTCTCGCAGTAAGTCTGTGTAAAGTTGTTCTTTGAGTATCGAGGTTTTAACCCTTTGCTTATCAATAGTTGGTTTGGCCAGTGTCTATATATGGTCTTTAACAAAATCACCTTTTTTAATCGGTTCTAATGGTCAAAATACCATTGTCACTCAAGTTAAGGCTAGTAACCTGGCCATTCCTTTTCCAGTACATTTCCACTAACTCTGCCCTGCTGTCGTGTTATCTTGTTTATAGATTTTCACCCCATTAGAATTGACCATATCTCTTTCATTTCATAGCCTCCCTGGTACAAGGCCTTTATACCAAGGGCCCATATCAGCGCTGTTTCACTAGTCTTGAGGTATCCAGACTGTCTCACTTTAATCTACCAGATAAATATCTTATCTCCATGATCTCTCTCATTTTATGTCCTTATACTAATTATTTTTTAAATATCTTTGCAATTAGTTTTGTTAAGCAAACTATAATTTCTACTTAGCATCATAATATGTTATTTAGCAATTTAACCTTCACTCACAGCCTGTGGCTGTTTGTTATCAGAACTTAGTCAAAACTGCTTTTGACTGTCTTTGCAGCTGCATTTTGAACAAGTCTTAGCTTTTTAGTTACCCAGGAGTAATTATGGGTAATATTATTTGGTCAATGGCTACACTTGAATTTATATGTATATGATTCTCATCGACTAAATATCTCTAAATATCAGCCTTTCGTACAATCCTCTCCCCCCATCTCACCCTATCACATCTCCACCTAACGATTGAGCATAAATCAAGACAGATGTAGAAACGTGGACATATTTAGAAACATATGACTTTGAACTGCATCATTTAAAGCTGCTTTTGTTGAAGACTAAAGATACTGAACTATACTTGTGCAATCTGAAATTTCTGAAATACAGATAAAATGGACAATGAATATTGTCTATGTGTTACATCTTATGTAATGGGTTACTAATCTACATCCATATCATCCCGTGCAGCCTGTTAAAGGGGCCGCGCAGCCCAAAAGAAAATTAGAGGGAACATTGGTGTCTGGAGCCTAATACTGCACACAGTACTCTAACAGGTCTGATTAAAGTTTTATATGGGCTTATTATTAGCTCTTGTCACAAAGGATATCCTCTGTGTGACTCTTGACTATGGTGCATTTTTCTTCCTCAACTTCTCTGTAGGCTTGAACATGGTCGACCACAACATCCTCCTCCAACACCTCTCCTCTAAGGTCCAGCTCCATGGGACTGCACTCGCTTGCTTGGTTCCTCTCTAACATAGAAATGCACAGAAGTTACAACGTGGAAACAGGCCATTCAGCCCATCCAGGCCATGTTGGCATTTACCCTCCATTTGAGCAAACAGTCCTGATCACATTTACATGCCCTGTTCCTATAGCTCTTTGTCCCCTTTTCCTTCATTCACCTATGAAATCTAATCTTGAATGTTACCATAGTTTAGTGTCAGCCGTGGCTCAGTGGGCAGCACTCTCGCCTCTGAGTCAGGAGGTTGTGGGTTCAAGTCCCACGCCAGGGACTCGAGCACAAAAATCAGGGCTGACACTGCAGTGCAGCGCTGAGGGAGTGCTGCACTGTCGGAGGTGCTGTCTTTCGGATGAGAAGTTAAAACGAGGCCCCGTCTGCTCTCTCAGGTGGATGTAAAATGATCCTGTGGCACTGTTTCGCAGAAGAGCAGGGGGAGTTCTCACCGGTGTCCTGGGGCCAACATTTATCCCTCAATCAACATAACAAAAACAGATGATCTGGTCATTATCACATTGCTGTTTGTGGGAGCTTGCTGTGCACAATTTAGCTGCCGCGTTTCCCACATTATAACAGTGACTACACTCCAAAAGTACTTCATTGGCTGTAAAGCGCTTTGAGACGTCCAGTAGTAGTGAAAGGCGCTATATAAATGCAAGTCTTTCTTTTTTTTCTTTTTAATCTTTTCTCGTAATTTCCCATGTGGTACCTTGTCAAAGGCTTACCTAAAGTCACTCGACTTCATTTCTTCCATCTACCTGCTCTATTACCTCGTTAAAGAATTCTATGAGGTATGCCAGGCATTATCGTCCATTTTGAAATCCAAGCTGCCTATTTTAACTATTTTCTCTTACCTATCCAATGCAGACAGAGCATCTCCGACAGAGCATCTCCATCAATGGCTTCTCTTCAGGCACCTGTATCGTTACCTCTGGAGTCCCCCAAGGATCTATCCTGGTTCCTCTCCTCTTTCTCATCTATACGTTATCCCTTGGTGACATCATCTGAACACATCGGTTCAGCTTCCACATGTAGGCTGACAACACCCAACCCTACCTCTCCACCACCTCCCTCGACCCTTCCACTGCCTCTGTGTTGTTAGATTACTTGTCGGACATCCAGTCTTGTAAGAGCCAGAATTTCCTCTGTTTAAACATTGGGAAGACCAAAGCCATCGTATTTGGTCCCCGCTACATCTCCGTACCCTTGCAATCAATTCCATCCCACTCGCCAGGCCACTGTCTCAGGTTGAACCAGATTGTTCACAACCGTGGCGTCCTATGCAACCCCAAGCTGAGCTTCGGAACTCATATCCTCTCCATCACAAAAAAACATCTACTTACACCTCTGTAACATTACTGGCCTCTGCCTTTGTCTCAACCCATCTGCTGCTGAAACCTTCATCAATGTCGTTGTCACCTCCAGATTCCAGCGTTCCCCTGGCTGGCCTCCCATCCTCCATGGCCTAGAAACTTCAGATCATCCAAACCTTGCTGCCTGTATCCGATCCCACACCAAGTTCTGCTCACACATCACTCTTGTCCTCGCTGACCTACCTTGGCTCCCGGTCACCCAACGCCTCCAATTTAAAATTCTCATTCTTGTGTTAAAAATTCCTTCATGGCTTTCGTCCTCCCTATATCTGTAACCTCCTCCAGCCCTTCAACACCCCTCACCCGTATTTCCTGTTCCTCCGACTCTGGCCTCTTGTGCATCCCCCCACTCCCTTCGCCCCACCATTGGTGGTCATACCTTAATCAGTCTAGGTCCCACTCACTGGAATTCCCTCGCTAAACCCTCTGCCACGCCACCCCCCACTCTTCCTTTAAGACCCTCCTTAAAACCATCCTCTGCGACCAATCTTTTAGTCACCCCATCAAATATCCCCTTGGCATCCATTTCTTGTCCGATTACACCTCTGCGGAGCTCCTTGGGATGATTTTGCACGTTAAAAGTGCTATATAAATGCAAGTTGTTTGAAAATAACATACCTGAATCCAAGGTTTCAGTTCTGACGAAGGGTCATCGACCTGAAACGTTAACTCTGTTTCTCTCTCCACAGCTGCTGCCTGACCTGCTGAGTATTTCCAGCATTTTCTGTTTTTATTCCAAGGTTTCAGTAGCTCTGGTCGCCGCCTCTCCAACATCTGCTTTTGCCTTTGGTGACATATCTCTATTGACAATTATTCTTAAGGCCATTATTGAGGTCAATCTCTAAATGTGCAACATCGGGCTGTTTCCTGCATCCTTGGAACCTGGAAAATGTGTTATTTCTGGGGTTACCTGAGCCAAGCTGTTCAATGGACAGTAGATGTCAACAAATTATTTGGACTGGATAGCTGTTTTTATATTAATCTTCATCCACTGACTCCTGTAGCCTGGATCGCCCACTGCTGACAACCAGATGAATGTATAATGCTGGGTTTTATTTCGACTGGTGGCAAGGAAGACCCATCTAGGCCTGAATATGGCCAGTAAAAGGACTTCACTGGTTGTGCCACGATCTTAATTGAGTTTAAGATCTACAGCAACTCACCAAGGCTTCTTCGGCAGCATCGAGGAGAGAGAAACAGAGTCAGCGTTTCGGGTTGAGGATCCTCCGTCAGAACTGTAGCTGTATAGTAGTTTAGTCTACATCTGACAAAAGGTCATCGACCTGAAACGTTAACTCTGTTTCTCTCTCCACAGATGCTGCCTGACCTGCTGAGTATTTCCAGCATTTTTTGTTTTTATTTCAGATTTCCAACATCCGCAGTATTTTGCTTTTGTAGTAGTTTAGTCTGCCATTTTCCTACATTTACTATAGACTCACTTATCATTCACACTTGTTCAACATCTAGTGGCACTTTTCCACTTGTTAAGCTCTTAACTGTTTATCATTACACATTACATTCTCCTGGATAGCTTTTGACAAATAGCATTCTATGGTTTCACAGTGACTATGTACAGTTAGTACAATACAAGAGCCTTTACACCCACTCGCAGGTCAATTAGATTCTTAATTTGTGAAAACACAGTTTAGCGTTCTTGTTTTTTAACCCTGTATCCAGTTGTCTATGTACCAATCTGCTGCTTTTACATTCGTACTGGGATACCAGTCTCCATAGACACACTGATCTCCTCTATCATATGGAAAACAAACCGATGAGACCAACATTATTGAAATTGGATCCCTTAGCCCAAATCATAGATGCACATTTTAGTGGTACCTGGAGCCTGGGCTTGTTTATCTATATGTGTAGCTGACACAGGGAGATCCACACATCTGCAGTTGTGCTGTAGTGTCAGCCAATGGTTCAGTTGGTAGCACCCTTGCCTCTGAATCAGAAGGTTGTGGTTTCCAGTCCCACTCCAGAGACTCGAGCACAAAAATCCAGGCTGACACTCCAGGGCTAGTACTGAGGGAGTGCTGCACTGTCAGAGGTGCTGTCTTTCAGATGAGACTTTAAACCGAGGCCCCTTCTGCTCTCTCGGGTGGATGTAAAAGATCCCATGGCACTATTTAGAAGAAGAGCAGGGGAGTTATCCCCGGTGTCCTGGCCAAATTTTAGCCCTCAATCAACATCACTATAAACAGATTATCTGGTCATTAGCACATTGCTGTTTGTGGGAGCTTGCTGTGTGCAAATTGGCTGCCGCATTTCCTACATTACAACAGTGACTCCACTTCAAAAAGTACTTCATTGGCTGTAAAGCGCTTTGGGACGTCCGGTGCTCATGAAGGGCGCTATATAAATGCAAGTTTTTCTTTCTTTAGTGCAAAGCTGCCCTACAACCCTCCAAGAACTCTGTGTATGTTCAACTCTGGCCCTTTGTGCATCCCCCACTCCCTTTGCCCTGCCAATGGCGGCCGTGCCTTCAGCTGTATAGGCCTTAAGCTCTGGAATTGCCTCCCTAAACCTCTCTCTGGACTCTTCTCTCCTACTGTAAGATCCTCCTTAAAACCTACCTCTTTGACCCAGCTTTGGTCCTTTGCTAATCCATCCTACTATCTCCTTCATTGGCTCGGTGTAAATCTTTGTCTGATTACACTCTTGTGAAGCGCCGTGGAGCGTTTTCCTACACTAATGGGGCTATACATGGAGTTCTGATGAAAGGTCAATGACCTGAAACGCTAACTCTGTTTCTCTCTCTCCACAGATGCTGCCTGACCTGCTGAGTATTTCTAGCTTTTTCTGTTTCTAATCTCAGATTTCCAGCATGTGCAGTATTTTGCTTCTATATAAATGGAAGTTGTTGTAAATTCAACCCGATTTCTTTTCCCTTCAATATTTTTCCCTCCTCTCCTGCAGACACAAGGGTCCAGTTTCCTCACCCTATCCAGTGTAAAAGCCCCATATTCAGGACGGCCAGTGACTAATGGGTTGCAAACTGGGGCAAAGCCTGATTATGTCAGCTCCTCCCTCGCCCCCAAACTTTGCCGGCCATTGAAATTGCCTGACTATTTGGTATGTCCGCCCACTTTACATAAATGCACTGACCCCTCAAATTCTGATGATGTCAGGGGCACCTGAGGTCAGTGAGCAGAAGTCCTGTCCCAACATGACTATGACAGCTGTGCAGACCCCAAAGACATTCCAGGCCACTGACTCATGCTGGGGCATGGTTCAATGGGCAGCAGCTGTCCTCTAATATCGCACATCTACATTAACCCTCTCCCATAAAGACATACCCATCGTCCACTTGATGAGACCCAGCACCGAACCCAAACCAAAGAAAGAAAGACTTGCATTTATATAGCGCCTTTCACGACCACCGGACGTCCCACAGCGCTTTCCAGCCAATGAAGTACTTTTTGAAGTGTAGTCACTGTTGTAATGTAGGATGTTATGTTAAATTACATCCAACAGATATTTTGCATTCTATAAACACACAAAACAGGCTCTTCCTTGCTGTTCCACTAAATGTTTAAAATGATGCCGTTGGCTCAATGAGTTTATCCAGTGAGTCACTGAGCTGGGAGGTCCCTGGTTCAATCCCCAGTGTGTGCTGAGTTAGGCTGAATCTCAGTTAGGTCAGTAGTGAGGCCTCAGTAACCCTGGATTAGGGAAAAACCATCAGAGAGAGTGTTCCTGTGCTCTTGATTGCTATCCAGCGATTCCTGCTGGAACTGCCTGTGCGTGGACAGGATCAGGCTCTGCTGTGATACCCGCCCTACCCATGGCCAAATAACATGCGGACACTCCATGTCAAGGTTCACACCTGGACAACCGAGGTACTGAAGAACAACTGATGGCTGTGCAACCATAGTCTAGTCATCATAGAAAGTTAGGGCACAGAAGGATGCCATTCGGCCCATCGTGTCTGTGCCGGCCGAAAAAGAGCTATCCAGCCTAATCCCACTTTCCAGCTCTTGGTCCGTAGCCTTGTAGGTTACGGCACTTCGAGTGCATATCCAAGTACTTTTTAAATGTGATGAGGGTTTCTGCCTCTACCAGCCTTTCAGGCAGTGAGTTCCAGACCCCCACCACCCTCTGGGTGAAAAGTATTCTCCTCAACTCCCCTCTAATCCTTCTACCAATTACTTTAAATCTATGCCTCCTGGTTATTGACCTCTCTGCTAAGGGAAATAGGTCCTTCCAATCCACTCTATCTAGGCCCCTCATAATTTTATACACCTCAATTAAATCTCAATTAAACCTCAATCCCCTCAGCCTCCTCTGTTCCAAAGAAAAAAACCCCAGCCTATCCAATCTGTCCTCATAGCTAAAATTCTCCAGTCCTGGCAATGTCCTCATAAATCTCCTCTGTACCCTCTCTAGCGCAGTCACATCTTTCCTATAGTCAATGCCCGAGGAAAGAAGGTGGGTGTGAATTGGTAGAGAAAATTGCTAAGAAAAGACGCTTGAAATTTAGCTAAGACACCCAGAGTGACGAGCATTCAGATTCCAAAATTCCTCAGAGCGAGGCGTGACTCTATTAGCTTAGGTTTGGCCAGCAAAGTGAAAAATGGATAATGACTTTCTGCTGTGAGAATTACACATTTAGTTAACAGATACGGGCACTCGAGCAGTACAGCTAATTCCACTTACAATACTTGTGTTAAAGTTACTCGTTAAATACACCGACTGTAGTCATAATTAGCGTTGTGAATTCCTTCATGTTACCATCCCTGGCTAAATTCTTGCTCCTGCAGTGCTGCCACTAAACTGGGATAAAGCCATAATTACGGTGTTAATACTGTTTAATGACACGGTAGCCCCCTGATTTATGGTTAACATGGAAAAATGGATGAATCGTGGAACTCAATCCCCAAAACACAGATAAAAATGGAATTTGAATTATTCAGTTGTTGTAAATCAGTGGCCCTGGGCATTGTGAAATAAAGCTGAAATCTTTCCCCTCTCATTTGCTTCCATTACCTCTCATTTCCTAAAGGCTGTGATTCACTGGCCCTGGCAGCCCACTGCTATCTCAATCAAGTTGGGATTTTTCACACCCCAGACCCTGGGCAGTCAGCATCAGCAGGCTATTCAACTGTGAGGAGAAGGGACGGGGGTCAACACTGCCATGCTCAGTCCTGCCCTGGCTTGGCATCCACACATGTGCATTTGTAGCAGGGATTACTGGAAATCAATCAAGAGCAGGAACCCTGGCTGAATTTTCCCATGCCCAAGAACATTGAAAGGCAGAAAAGCAAGACTTGCATTTATATAGCGCCTTTCACAACCTCAGGACGTCCCAAAGCGCTTTACAGCCAATGAAGTACTTTGAAGTTTAGTCACTGTTGTAATGTAGGAAACACGGCAGCCAATCTGCACACAGCAAGCTCCCACAAATAGTAATATGATAATAACTAGAAAATCTGTTTTGTTTTAGTGATGTTGATTGAGGGATAAATATTGGCCAGGACACCAGGGAGAACTCCCTTGCTCTTCTTCGAAATAGTGCCCTGGGATCTTTTATATCCACCTGGGTGGACAGACTCGGTTTAACGTCACATCTGAAAGATGGCATCTGCGACAGTGCAGCACTCCCTCGGTACCAGGTACTAGCCTAGATTTTGTGCTCAAGTCTCAGGAGTGGGACTTAAACCCCCAATCTTCTGACTCAGAGATGAGAGTGCTACCACTGATCCATGGCAAATAACTGAGATCAGATTTTTGGCACCCCTGGCTGATTGACTAGGTCACATGGACATTTCCAGCCTCGATTTCTCAGTGACATAACACAGGCTTAAAACACAATCCCAAGTTTCCCCAGTAGCTCAATGGCTTTATCTTGGCCTAGAACCTTTGGGATTAAGGGCAACACCAATCTTACAGCCATCCTCTGGATCAGCTGGAAAAAACAAAATGGCACCGCCAGCATGAAACAGGCGTTGTTTCAAATCCCTCCGATTTTCTCCACCACTGCTGGGACAATGCTGAGAAAAATTTGTACGCAATTGTGTACATCATGTACACTTTCCTTATAGTCTAAGCATCAGCAATTACATCACAAATTATAACATTTAGCCGCATGATTTCATTTCCCCACTGGGTCAGATTTTAAACTGCTTGTGTAGGAAGTATTTTTGGACAATCCACAGAGAACAGCATAAAATAGTTTGGATTTTGCACATACTTTGCTTCTGTTACAGTTAAAAGTATCCCAGAAATTTGGCACCAGAATGTCGACACCAAAAGCGAATTCCTGCTATGCGAATATTTCTGATAAAGGGAATTTGTAGTAAACAGAATGGTCACTTAACCCCTTTGAGCCACTATTCCAAAGCAATAAAGATACAGATAGATAGAGAGCAGAAAGAAAGGGTAGACACAGCAGAGTAACAGAGGAACGGGAGTTGACCACTCGGCTCATGAAACCTGTAATCTTCACCTTGCCAGTCTAAACCACTTTATTCTCAATTCCCTGCTATTTCTCCATCCCCCTTCATACCCTTACTTCCCAAGTATCTATCTCCCATAGCCTTTTGTCTAAAATATTTTCATCACCATCCTGGGGGTCACCATTGACCAGGAACTTAACTGGACCAGCCACATAAATACTGTGGCTACAAGAGCGGGTCAAAGGCTAGGTATTCTGTGGCGAGTGTCTCACCTCCTGATTCCCCAAAGTCTTTCCACCTTCTACAAGGCACAAGTAAGGAGTGTGATGGAATACTCTCCACTTGCCTGGATGAGTGCAGCTGCAACAACACTCAAGAAGCTCGACACCATCCAGGACAAAGCAGTCCACTTGATTGGCGCCCCATCCACCACCTTAAATATTCACTCCCTCCACCACTGGCGCACCGTGGCTGCAGTGTGTACCGTCTACAAGATGCACTGCAGCAACTCGCCAAGGCTTCTTCGGCAGAACCTCCCAAACCCGCGACATCTAACATCTAGAAGGACAAGGGCAGCAGGTGCATGGGAACACCACCACCTCCAAGTTCCCCTCCAAGTCACACACCATCCTGACTTGGAAGTATATCAAGGTGAAGGATCACTGAAAAGACTACACGATAACATAAACAAGTTCCATCCCACCATCAAACTCACCATGGACTACTCCTCAGAATCGGTTTCATTCCTGGACACACGAATCTCCATCAAAGACGGACACCTCAGCACTTCACTCTACCGCAAGCCCACGGACAACCTCACGATGCTCCACTTCTCCAGCTTCCACCCTAACCACGTTAAAAAAGCCATCCCCTATGGACAAGCCCTGCGAATACACAGGATCTGCTCAGACGAGGAGGAACGCGATGGACACCTACGGACGCTGAAAAACGCCCTCGTAAGAACGGGATATGACGCTCGACTCATCGATCGACAGTTCCGACGGGCCACAGCGAAAAATCGCATAGACCTCCTCAGAAGGCAAACATGGGACACAACCAACAGGGTACCCTACATCGTCCAGTACTTCGCCGGAGCGGAGAAACTACGCCATGTTCTTCGCAGCCTCCAACATGTCATCGATGACGACGAACACCTCGTTAAGGCCATCCCCACGCCTCCACTACTTGCCTTCAAACAGCCACCTAACCTCAGAAGTACCATCGTTCGCAGCAAATTACCCAGCTTTCAGGATAACAGCGACCACGACACCACACAACCCTGCCACGGCAACCTCTGCAAGACATGCCAGATCATCAACACAGATACCATCATCACACGTGAGGACACTACCCACCAGGTACATGGTACATACTCATGTGACTCGGCCAACGTTGTCTACCTCATACGTTGCAGGAAAGAATGCACCGCTGCATGGTACATCGGCGAGACCATGCAGACACTGAGACAACGTATGAACGGACACCACGCAACAATCACCAGGCAGGAGTGTTCCCTCCCAGTCGGGGAACACTTCAGCAGTCAAGGACATTCAGCCTCGGATCTGCGGGTAAGCGTTCTCCAAGGCGGCCTTAGAAACACACGACAACGCAAAATCATCGAGCAGAAACTGATAGCCAAGTTCCGCACTCATGAGGACGGCCTCAACCGGGATCTTGGGTTTATGTCACGATACATGACGTGATCCAGACTCGAGTCGTCGTTGGCTTATTATCAGATGTGATTCCCAGTAAAAAAGTAAAAATTTTAAAGTTTATCGTTTCCCATACTGCGGCTTTTGACACATTGGACCCCCTGTGGCTCCACCTCATTGTCTCAGTTGTATCTTGCTATGTCTTTGATGTGACCTGATTGCCTTTTGTCACACCTCGGCAGATAAACAGTCAGGGTGATTTAAATGTAGTCGTCTGCTTTTGTAAGTAACACATGCATTGTTCTCTATCTATATATGCTTTGGCGATTCTGTATCTCTTTACTTCACCTGAGGAAGGGGCGATCGATAGCTCCGAAAGCTTGTGATTTCAAATAAAACTGTTGGACTATAACCTGGTGTTGTGCGACTTCTCATTTTTGTCCACCCCAGTCCAACACCGGCATCTCCGCATCATGGAAGTATATCGCCATTCCTTCATCGTCGCTGGGTCAAAATCCTGGAACTCCCTACCTAACAACACTATGGGAGTACCTTCACCACACGGACTGCAGCAGTTCAAGGCGGCGGCTCACCACCACCTTCTCAAGGGCGATTAGGGATGGGCAATAAATGCTGGCCTTGCCAGCGACGGCCTCATCCTGTGAATGAATTAAAAAAAACAAAGCATCAATTTTCAGCGATATTTGAGCTATAAGCTAACAGCCTGTGCCAGTAGTTGTATGGCATCATGTCATGATGGCAACATTACAATTTTGGATTTCCTTACCATTCGATTTGGAATTAGAAGTTGTAGTGAACCCTGTCCAGAACTCAAGATTGTTGTAATTCCTGCTAACTCTCAAAGTCCTAGGCTGAATAAAATGGCAGTCCACGGGGTGGGGGGTAATTGTAACCAAACATGCCCCGAGAGAAACTGATGGGCTGGGATCGGCCGTCTGTTTCACATCCTGCCCAAATTTACTTTGCATTGACTGTAAATCGTGCGGCGGATCCAAATCCTGTCAGTGGGTGGGTTAAAATTACCTCCATGAGTCGGAAAATGTGACGCGTCAGTAGATCTCCTGTGAAATTGTGAGCAATTAATTGCCTTCGAGTAAAAAGCCCAAAATACCAAATCAGGAGGTCAACAGTCTGGCGTCGGAGATGCTGCGCATTACAAGAAGTTCCACCGTAACTTTTGATTCCAGGATAGTGGATCCGTGCGAGGTCCCAGCATTTAAGCCTCCTACCACAGGCCACTCATAGAGGGTGAGCGGCGGTGCTTTCCTGGTGCTGCAGAAGCCGCTTAAAAGGGAAATGTAGCGGTAGGAGAAAAAAATTGTATTCAGAAAAAAGTTGTTGTCTCATCCTGTGACATCTCAGCAACAAAGACCAACCCCCCCCCCCCCCAGTTCATGGATGCTGCTGTGTAGCTTCTGCTTCAGGAGGTGGGCAAAAGAAGCCTCTCCAGCTCACCCTCTCCAACGGGAAGTATCCGGGTGAAGATGGCACAACGGGATGAACCTGACGTAGGAGCAGACGTGGAAAAAGTTGACCGACATGAGAAAGTCTGCCATGGGAAGGTTACTCACCAGTGCCTCATAGCAGCTCGATATCTGGGGGCACAATCTGCTGGTCAGCAATTTTAGCGGCAGATGGATAAGGGAATTGTGTTTTTTGTAAGCAGGCAGGAGATGAAAAGGGATATAATGTGCATGGAATGCTATTATTTTTCCAGTGTGGTTTTGCAGAGGTCCGGCAATATTATAAAATTTATAGATGCTGCTTAACGCTCTATAACGCTTGAAATGTTTTAATCAATTTCCTAATACCTAGCATTGAAAACATACACAAAGTTATTGTTGCAGAAGATTTATACAATTTGAAAGCTGCAAAGGACATTCAGTCCTTAAAATAATGACAGAGTACCTGCATTTATCTTATTGTGATTTAGTTGAAAGGTCACTCACCATAACTTTACCTTTTATGTGGAGCCAAGCAACTCAAATTATCTCATTTTGAATAAAACAAATAAATGACGGCTCTGTTTTGTATTTCTTTCCACCAGCTGTAACCAGGAAGTTCTTTTACATCACTTCCTGTGATGGCGAGGCTACTCTGGCGCAACTATTCTGGGGAGGAGGGGCAATAAAATATCCCAATTTATTGCAAGTGTGGTTTTCACCGCATTGGGTTATTGGCAAAAAGTGATACTGATGATGCGCACAGCTCAGGGTCATACATTTTGCTCAAAGATCTTAAGTTAATTTAACATTTATTACTGGACAATTTTTCCTACATTACAACATTTTTCCTACATTAATGTTTCCTACATTACAGCAGTGACTACACTCCAAAAGTACTTCATTGGCTGTAAAGCGCTTTGTGACGTCCGGTGGTCATGAAAGGCGCTATAGAAATGCAAGTCTTTCTTTTTTTAATGTAGGAAACGCGGCAGCCAATTTGTGCACAGCAAGCTCCCACAAACAGCAATGCGATATTGACCAGATCATCTGTTTTTAGATGTTGATTGAGGGATAAATATTGACTAGGACACCGGGGAGAACTCCCCTGCTCAGCACTCCCTCAGTACTGCACTGGAGTGTCAGCCTAGATTTTTAGAATATACTCTAATTAAACCATTTATTAGACGTGCAGGGTGGAGCTAGGCCAAGGCGTAATCTGATCAAAATGGATGCCGAGACAAAATAAGGAGATATTAGGAGAGGTGACCAAAGGCTTGGCTTTAAGGAGGGTCTTAAAGGGGCAGAGGGAGGTGGAGAGGCAGAGGGGCTTAGGGAGGAAATTCGAGAGTGGTTGGTAGTGGAGAAAAGAAGTCGTGGGTTATCTTTGCTCTTCAGAATGATCCTAGAGTAGTGGATGGTTTTGGCAGTGGAGAGTGAGGCCCGATAGTACTTGATGTAGTCCAGCCAGGCCTGGTGATGGATGACTAAGCCTACAGTACGCCAGATACACAATTGCCTACAATAAGATCATGAATGGCAAAGGCCTTGTTCGCAAGTGAACAGACAATAGGGAGGGAGCTCTGGAGAGAGGCGATGGTTGTTGATCCGCTGGCAGTCTGAAGAGGCAGTGTGGGTGGAGTGAGTGGGATGGGATGGAGCTCGTCGAGATTAGCCCTCAGCGAGCTAATGTCAAAACTGAATGTCAAGCTCTGGGCAGAAAGGTGTGTGGGAGGGGAGGATGGGGCAGTGGGGGTTGTTGCTTGTAAGGAGGTGCTGCCAGGTGTCTCCATGGGCCCTTTTGAAAATGTGCAGAGAGGCAGAGAGGGTAGCTGTGGGACTATCCAAGGGGAATTGAAGCCTGGGATAGCAGCAGGAAGGCAGAGGAGTAGTGATCGATTGGGGGAAGGATTGGAGTGGTGGGGGAGAGGGCAATGACCACAAAAGGGGAGAAGTGAAAGCTGGCAGGACTGGCTGAAAGGAAGGAAAGGAAGCAAGAGAGAAGAACCAGAGAATGTCCAATGGGAAATATAAGGGAGATTGAGATATTGTGCTCGGATCGGGAGTGTTGCCAAAAAGCACATGGGAATGGAAAGACTTGCAGTTATATGGCGCCTTTCATGACCACCAGACGTCCCAAAGCCCTTTACAGCCAATGAAATGCTTTTTGAAGTGTAGTCACTGCTGTAATGTAGGAAACACAGCAGCCAATTTGCACACAGCAAGCTTCCACAAACCAGCACTGTGATAATGACAAGATAATGTGTTTTTGTTGTGTTGATTGAGGGATAAACCCTTCTTCTTCTTAGGCA
Source organism: Squalus acanthias (assembly GCA_030390025.1). Taxonomy (NCBI): domain Eukaryota; kingdom Metazoa; phylum Chordata; class Chondrichthyes; order Squaliformes; family Squalidae; genus Squalus; species Squalus acanthias. Next base: position 53,680,022 of record CM059440.1, on the reverse strand, counting down.
TTCTCTCGGAACCGAGGATGACTTGCTTCCACATTAAAAATGAGTTCTCAAGTGACTGATGAGTGCAATGCAGGACCTACAGTCTCTGTCACAGGTGGGGCAGACGGTGGGTGGGGTGTTTGGGTTGACGTGCGCTCCTTGCGCTGTCTGCGCTTGGATTCCGCTTGCTCCCAGCGAAGAGACTCGAGGTGTTCGGCGCCTTCCCGGATGCTTCTCCTCCACTTTGTGCAGTTTTGGGCCAGGGATTCCCAGGTGTCAGTGGGGATGTTGCCAGGACACCGGGGATAACTCCGCTGCTCTTCTTCGAAATAGTGCCATGGGATCTTTTACATCCACCCGAGAGAGCAGACGGGGCCTCGGTTTAACGTCTCATCCGAAAGATGACACCCGTCCGATAATGCAGCACTCCCTCAGCAGTGCACTGGGGAGTCAGCTTAGATTTTTGTGCTTAAGTCTCTGGGGTGTGACTGTGAACCCACAACCTACTGACTCAGAGGCGAGGGTGCTACCACCCGAGCCACGGCTGACACAGTGAGAATTCAGGTTATGTAGGTGTGGCAGAGATTAGGAGAGACATGTGCTGGTTATAAACAGAGGGTGGCGAGGACACGGTATGAAAAGAGGAGAAAAAGCTAATTGTGTGTGCTGTTGTTTTAAAGCCAATGTGATGGTTTTCTAACCAGAGTGGTTTCTACAGCAGCGGAAATGACAGCTTCTGAAAGTCATTCTCCAATAAAACGTTTTTTGCATTTCCCACTACTCTCTGTAATTGTCTTTATACTTGGAAAAAAATGACGTAAGTCTCACAGCTCCGAATATTGTACATCCAATTTCTGCCAACATGACCTTTACTGAAAAGGGAAAAATGCAAAAGTTGAAAAGTCTGAAATTAAACAGAAAAACGCTGGGAATGCACAAGACTACCAGTATCTGACGGGAGAAAAAAGATCCTAACATTTCAGGTATAGACCCTAAATCACAACCTACCCTGTCAGCTCAGTGGGCAGCACTCTCACCTCCGAGTGAGAAGGTTGTGGGTTCACAGTCCCACCCCAGGGACTTGAGCACAAAAATCTAGACTGACACTCCCAGTGCAGTACTGAGGGAGCGCTGCACTGTTGGAGGCGCCGTCTTTCAAATGAGATGTTAAACCGAGGCCCTGTCTGCACCCTCAGGTGGACGTAAATGATCCCATGGCACTATTTTGAGGAAGAGCAGAGGAGTTATCCTCAGTGCGCTGGCCAATATTTATCCCTCAATCAACATCGCTGAAACAGAATGGGCCTGAATTTGTGGTTGGAGGTTTCCCGCGGGGAAATGCGAGCGTTCCTGGGATCAGATGGGCCGGCCCAACCAATAAAAGAAGGGGATTCCCCAGTCATGCTTATGGGGATTCCATTTTCATACAGAAACCCCATAAGCATGAATGGGGATCACATAAAACAACACATTTTAAAGGGGCTAAAAATAACTTCAACTTATTTTACAGATTTTTTTATGTTTAAATAATTTTTAAAAATGTATTTTTATGTTCATTTAAACTCTTACGCAGGCATAAGAATTTCACAGGCATTCGCTGGGCAAATAGCCCAACACTCCGCCCACGAATGTCCTTTTCCCGGGCATGCGTTAGATCTGTCAAGAGGATTCTTGACAGTTTGCAAGTCCCAGGTTTTCACGCATGTGCTTCGCGCGCGAAAACCCGGGAATTTGCGAGGCCCTTATGGGCGCGTACGCACCCGTAGGCCCCAGAAAATCCAGGCCAAAATCTGGTCATGATCACGTTGCTGTTTGTGGGAGCTTGCTGTACGCAAATTGGCTGCCGCGTTTCCTACATTACAACAGTGGCTACACTTCAAAAAGTACTTCATTGGCTGTAAAGCGCTTTGGGACATCCTGAGGTTGTGAAAGGCGCTATAGAATCATAGAATCATAGAATGGTTACAGCACAGAAGGAGGCCATTCGGCCCGTGCCGGCTCTCTGTAAGAGCACTTCAGCTAGTCCCACTCCCCCGCCCTTTCCCCGTAGCCCTGCAATTTTTTTTCCTTCAGATACTTATCCAATTCCCTTTTGAAAGCCACGATTGAATCTGCCTCCACCACCCTTTCAGGCAGTGCATTCCAGATCATAACCACTCGCTGCGTAAAAAACTTTTTCCTCATGTCACCTTTGGTTCTTCTGCCAATCACCTTAAATCTGTCTCCTCTGGTTCTCGACCCTTCCACCAATGGGAACAGTTTCTCTCTACTCTGTCTAGACCCCTCATGACTTTGAACACCTCTATTAAATCTCCTCTCAACCTTCTCTGCTCTAAGGAGAACAAGCCCAGCTTCTCCAGTCTGTCCACGTAACTGAAGTCCCTCATCCCTGGAACCATTCTTGTAAATCTTTTCTGCACCCTCTCTAAGGCCTCTCTAAGAAATGCAAGTCTTTCTTTTTTCTGACCTGCTGAGTATAACCTTTGCTTAGTTTAACACAAAATCCTCGGCTGTTCTGCTTCTCTCTTGATTTCTGCATAGCATTGCGTCTTCAGGCAGCTTTTCACAGCCTGAGTGCGCAAACTGTACTTTGGTGCAAGCAATCTTTTCCTGACAGATCCTGACCATTACACCAATACCACCAGTTACCGCAAGTCTGGCCTGCATTTATAATGGTGGGTCATATTTTTCAATGCACTGGAGTTGATTTGCCAAGCTTTTTGCTGATCTGCTGAAAAGTAATGTCCTGCAGAGAGTAGTCTGCATTTTGTAGACAAACTGCAAGACAATGGCGTCACAGCAGCGACAAGCACTTTGCGAGTCAGACTGTGATGTGTGGTTCCACAGTCCATAAACTCATAGAATGAACAATTAACCAGCAGATTAGTGTGCCTTTTCTCCTTTATAAATGCTAATCTTTTAATTGTTCAATTTAACTGGTCAGTTTAACACCTTGTCCTTCAGTCGAAATGTCCAAATATCCCTGGACAATGTAAGAAATTGAGCTTGTTTTTCCCTTGTGCTGCTGACATGCAGGATCAGTTCCACAGCCTTTGTTAAACCGCCGGGATCTCATCCATCTGGTCGGTTTTCACACGTAAACCGAGAGAGTGAGTGTTTCGACATTACTCAAGTGCGTGTGGCATCATAGCTCATCCTCATCCACACGCATGTACTTTCTAGAGTGGATCACTATGATAATAATTAGGGCCAGGAAGTCTTGCTAATTCTTAGCCCAGTGAAGATGATGGTATTCCACCATCACCCAGGGGTGAACAAACATGCTCGTTTATCCAGGGTTTGGGTTTCTGCCACTATTGGGTTGCAACAGCGAGTTGCTGTGACCTGGAATGCGCTGCCTGAAAGGGCGGTGGAAGCAGATTCAGTAATAACTTTCAAAGGGGAATTGGATAAATACTTGAAGGTGAAAATGTTGCAGAGCTGTGGGGAAAGAGCAGGGGGAGTGGGACTAATTGGAGAGCTCTTTCAAAGAGCCGGCACAGGCACGATGGGCTGAATGGTCTCCTTCTATGCTGTATCATTCTATGATTGTATACACCTCCAACCAGGGGAACCACCATTTGTGGGTTCGGTGAATTAGTGAATTATGCCACTCACCATGTGATTTGTAAGGATCTCCTGGCCCCTGCTTTCTGCCTAATTAGGGTTCAAATCCACACTCTTCAGTTGTCTCGTAACCAACTAGTGACTATCCTCCTTGGCGGAGAGGTCAGTAGGGTCATTTTGTGGTCAAGGTGGCTCCAAGATGGCACAGCTGCCGAGGAAGATCAGAGCCTCTGAGGCAGACTTGGGATAATCTAATACCTGCATTAGGCAGGTCCGCGGAACTCCTGAGCACGGGGTACGGTAGCATAGTGGCTATGTTACTGGACTAGTAGTCCTGAGTCCTGGAGTAATGATCTGGTAACACGCAGTTCAAATCCCACTCATAGCAGCTGGGGAATTTAAATTCAATTAATTAAATAAATCTGGAATAAAAGACTATTATCAGTAATGGTGACCATGAAACTACTGGATCGTCACAAAAACCCATCTGGTTCACTAATGTCCTTTAGGGAAGGAAATCTGCCGGTCTGGCCTATATGTGACTCCAGACCCACAGCAATGTGGTTGACTCTTAACTACCCTCTGAAATAGCCTAGCAAGCCACTTAGTTGTATAAGGAGGCTCAAGGGCAATTAGGGATGGGCAATAAATGCTGGTGTTGATGATTGACTCAGCCAGCCTGCCTCACTAATGGTACATGGAAGGATAGACCTGCCATGAGATACTCCTGCTCCTATTTCTTACGCTCTAACCCTGCATGGGGAGCCAGCGCATGGAGAGGCCTGGAATCAGGTGGCCAGCCTGCCTGTCAGTTGGGGAAGAGACTCCAATGCGCAGCACAGATCCCACTCTCACAGCTAAAAAGGCAGGAGAAAAGTAACTAACAACAGAGCTAATAAAATATTTTGTAATGTCGCCATTTTATGAGTTCCTGCTCCTGGCAGGAAGCCTCACTCTCTGGGAGTACGCGTTGGAAATACAAGCATTCACTGCCCACGATTTCTGATCATTAAAATGAGTAATGGGCAGACCAAAGCAGAATTTAAACTATGTGATTCTGGCAGGTGAGAAGTCGAACTCGTAAAATTAACACCACCCTCCCCGGAAGCTGAAATTACCCCCCAATGTAGATACAAACTCCATATCTCTGTAATCTCCTCCAGCCCTATAATCCCCCTAGACCACTGCGGTCTGCCTTTTGAACATCCCTGATTTTAATCGCTCCACCATTGGTGGCCGTGCCTTCAGCTGCCTATGTCCAAAGCTCTGGAATTCCCTCCCTAAATTTCTCCGCCTCTCCACTTTTCTCTCCTCCTTTAAGCCGCTCCTTAAAACCTACCTCTTCAACCAAGCTTTTGGTCATCTGCCCTAACATCTCCTTATATGGCTCGGTGGCAACATTTTTTTTAGAACACTCCTGTGAAGCGCCTCGGGTCGTTTTATTATGTTAAAGGCGCTATATAAATACAAGTTGTTGTTATATATCCTTTTTCTACTTATAATTAGACAGCTTTGAGAAGGAAATAAAGAATATGTCTTACAGCCGCAAGGGTGCGGAACAATCTATTTTCATCCGTCTACTTTGATAAAATATGGCTGGAAGCATCTTACAGCTATACCAATATACCACCAATCAGATTCACCCGAAGAGTAGGCCTTCTGACCTGAATGGAGGGAGAGTTTGACACCGAGCGCTGTATACACCTGAGTGAAATAGATGTACTAAAGCCATATAGAGTTATTCAGCATAGAATAAATTATGAACTCATTTTTGATTAGTCTGACTTCAATGGGAAGGGGTGTATAGTGGGCGGCCGATCTGATGTAACCCCTTTTACTCTGCCACCAAAATTATCCGCCGCTATTTTAATATTAAATTTTCTACTTAGCATCCCACAAGTGTGGCAATGATTATTTGTGTCACTAAATGAAAACAATTGCAAATACCGAAAATCTGAAGTTATTTTTCTGTTGGTCTTCAGCCACCAGCCTCTGCAGCACAGATTCTGCAGATGGCCACATCAGAATAAACCTATCGTATTTATTAAGATTGGCATCTAAAAAGACTCATTTTTTAATATTATTTTTCTTATTTACAACGAGGGTTCGAAATTAAATTTGAAGTAAGGTGAGCTTTGTTAAGTGTGACTCTGTACGTTCACGTATTGAATGCAAAATAAAGCAGCTTAACAATTTGTACCTGACCACCTTCCAGGTGCCTAGAGTAGTGCACCAGAGGATACAAGTGGAGGATCACAATATCCAGTTCGTATTACAGAAGGGGTCTCATTGTTACACCCCACTTCACACTATTGGATTATTAGATATTGACACAGGGTCCACTTACATGAGTGATCAGTGGTGCAGAGCCCAATATATAAAATACCCAAAGCAGACCACAAATTTGTATGGCAAGGGCTCTCTCTTCTTCCTGTAAGCATATGTACAAAATGTTATTTTCTAGCCCATGTATGCCAGGGTGCTATTCTCCCAGGTGCATATACTGGTAAATTATACCTGCATGATTTTTCAAATGCTAATAAGAATCTATATTCAAATCATGGTGTAATAAAATCAGCATAAATGAACAGGCGAATGTGCAACACTGTGTTTGTCTGCGTTCAAATAAGGAAGTGGCAAATGAGAGGTAGTGTCAGGAGGAGTGACTCAAGTTGAGTCAGAAGGTTGTGGGGTCAAGTCCCACTCCAGAGACTTGAGCACAAAATTCTAGGCTGACACTCCCAGTGCAGTACTGAGGGCGCACTCTGTCAGAGGTGCTGTCTTTCGGATGAGACATTAAACCGAGGCCCCGTCTGCTCTCTCAGGTGGACGTAAAAGATTCCACGGCACTATTTCGAAGAAGAGCAGGGGAGTTCTCCCCAGTGTCCTGGCCAATATTTATCCCTCAATCAACATCACTAAAAACAGATTATCTGGTCATTATCGCATTGCTGTTTGTGGGAGCTTGCTGTGCGCAAATTGACTGCTGCATTTCCTACATTACAACAGTGACTCCACTTCAAAAAGTACTTCATTGGCTGTAAAGCACTTTGGGACGTCGGTGGTCGTGAAAGGCGCTATAGAAATGCAAGTCTTTCTTTTAGTAAAAGCAAAAATAGGGAAATGCAATCCATAAGATGGAAGAAAATTGTGAGTTGCAGAGTGAATGAAATGCTGGAGGAAAATACTCAGCACTAAATAAAAAGGAAAGGAGAGAGAGAGTCCTTGCTGTAGAGTTATGGTACATTGTTACAAATATAGAACAAAAATCACCGTACTGTCCTTGTACAAGACCTTGATTAGGTCACATTTAGAACACTGTATCCAGTTCTGGTCCCTTCACGTGGTTGGAGATGTAGAGGCCCTGGAAATGGTTAGAGGAGGGCCACTAGATTAATATCTAGATAAAAACCCTTCATTATCACAAAAGGCTCAGAGAGCTCAGTCTTTTTACGTTAGAAAAGTGTAGCTTGGGGTAATTTGATTGAAGTGTTTAAAATGACAAAGGGATTGGACTGTGTCCACGTGGATAGATGATTTGAGTTAGACAGCTTAGACGAGAATTCGAATTGGACGAGGGGACATGCATATAAGGTGCATAAGCAGAGATTCAGGTTAGATATCAGGAGGTTTTTCTTTCCGCAGCGTGTCATAGTAGACCTTTGGAATAAGTTGCCGATTTGTGCAGTGGGTGCGGATTCGCTGCTAATGTCAACAGGGAGCTGGGCGAGTTGGAGGAGGCTACATCGAAAAGGTAGATGGATTTTGGGTGACATACCTCATGGTCATTGTTACCTCCTGGAACTCATTTGTGATCGCCTTCGGGAGTCGGAGAGGAGTTTAAGGATCGTTATCTGGTGGGACCACGTGCGTCGATGGCAGGTGAGAATAGGTTTGGGTTTGGCTGCTGAATATTCTCAGAATCAAATGACCTGCCCACACTAACTGTCTAGATGTACATATGAAGAATGACAATGCAGCTGAGGTACTGGAGGCTGCCACTGTCCACGACACCGTATCTCAGCAAGAGTTGGCACCTTCAGAAGAGAAGGAGAGAAAACGTGAAAAGAAAATTGAGTAGAACAGGAGCTTTACAGTTGAAACAGGTCTATAGTGAGAACCAATTCATTTGTTGTTATTTTTATTAACATATTTCCTCTATAAATACCTTGCAATATTTCATCATTGTGATTTGTTTGCATTGCCTCGACCTGATTGACACGGTCTCATAATGCATTAGCTGTTCTTAAACGAAGTGCAATACTCAGAGAACATTTATACGAACTACTGGGTATTAATTTTACTCTGTTCCATGTTGCTATATTGCAATTACACAGCTGTGATTCTCACGGTTTCCAATGATGAAGGGGAGTGTGGCTTGTACCAGAGATTACCACCCGAGTCTGAACAAAAATCCCAACAAAATTAAATACTAATAATAAAAAAAAATTTGCTTATTGCTCATCAACAATCAGAGCCAACATGCATTACAGAAAAATATACTGTGGATTCAGCACATTAAACCCATCTTGGTTTCTGGTATTTGCGTCTACTGTTTCCATAGAAACTGGAATTCTACACAGGGTTGAAAGACATCATCTTCTCACAAATGTTTATATTTAGTTCTCATGCCATGTATTTTTTTCAAGGTGTAGCTCTACACACCTGCATTACGTGCATCTCGAAACCACTGTCCATTTTAAGCCTCAAATGATCCATTTCTAAAGAGTGTGAGATCTAAGATTGTGGTACTATCACGATATTTCGTAATAGCCTATTCTCTTCCAGCAAATTTGGTGCAATTATTGCCATAGAAACACTCTCTCCATCAGACTGGAACAAGACAAACTGTTAGAGTAGCTGAGCTACTTATTACATTTAACGTATTCACACTGATATTCTTAAGTAATGCAGAACTCTCTAAAAATAGAACAAAACCACAAATGGATGATTTTTCTTTTCTATCCTAAAATTTGAGGTGACGATTATTACACGGAATTTATTGCACAGACAGGCCATTCGGCCCAAGTAATCTATAGCGGTCTTTATGCGCCACATGAGCCTCCTCCCACTCTATTTACTTAATCTCACCCTATCAACATATCAATGATTATTGTTTTTAAATGCTGTCACTGGCGAATATTTTGCAAGTGTACGGAATAGTTTGGGTGCAGGATTAATGTCAGCTTGCCTCAGTTGTGTCTGAGTCAAAGGCGGTGGGTTCAAGCCCCACTCCAGGACTTGAGCACATAATCTAGGTACAGTAGTAGCAAATTTAGGGAGTGCAGCATTGTCAGAGATGCTGTCCAAAGGTGTTCATCAAAGCCAGTGACAAACTTTGTAGAAGTTGATTAAAGATTGAAATTATAGCTAATATCATACAGTTTCATATTAAAAATTCCCAGTGGAAGCACTGAGGACACCTAGTCCTGGCAGCGTTTAGTCGGTCTCATCAGTAGGAGTTTCGTGTAAGCTGTTTAAATTAATTTACATAGGTACAGAGCAAGATTACTAGTTTGGTGATTTAAAGTCAAAATAATGATATTCCACGTTGCCTGAAGTCTTGTGAGGAGCTTCTACAGCTTTTCAATGCTGCATTATGACATACTGTGTATCTACCGGACTATAGATGCATGAGTGTCAGCCGGGGCTCAGTGGGTCGCACTCTCACCGCTGAGTCAGAAGGTTGTGGGTTCAAATCCCACTCCAGAGACTGGAGCCCATAATCCAGGCTGACACTCCAGTTCAGTTCTGAGGGAGCGCCACACTGTCCGAGGTGCCGTCTTTTGGATAAGACTTCTGTCCTTTCACGTGGACGTACAGCTCTATTCGAAGTAGAGCAGTGGAGTTATCCCCGGTGTCCTGGCCAATATTTATCCCTCAATCAACATCACTAAAAAACAGATTGTCTGGTCATTATCACATTGCTGTTTGTGGGAGCTTGCTGTGCGCAAATTGGCTGCCGCGTTTCCTACATTACAACAGTGACTACACTTCAAAAAGTACTTCATTGGCTGTAAAGCTCTTTGGGACGTCCTGAGGTCGTGAAAGATGCTGTATAAATGCAAGTCTTTCTTTTTATAATCCCATTTTCCAATACTACCTGTTCTAGTATACTGTGCCTTCCTCTATTACCATATAATCCTAACTGTTATAAAAGAAGATAGTTGTGAATTACAAGCATCTCTCAATCATCCCTTTCTATGTATCCCTTGTTGCTGTGCCTTATGCTTTCAAACGAGTGGTGAGACTCATCCAGTCAACAGACATTTTGTGTCAAGTGACATAATGAAATTATACTCCAGGCAAACTGTGAACTTTGGACTGTACTCTCCATTCATGATATTCTTGAATGTGTAATTGTTTCTTCCCCTAGCTTTCTCCCTATCTCTTATGAAGACACTGACCCATGATAGAGTTGGATTCTGCAGCACCAGTGGCCTGCCCATTGCGTGACCTCCCCAGGCAGTGAGCATCAGTAGGCTTTGTGGTGATGGAGGGCATCATCACAGTCCATCCTGATCCTGTCTTCACCCAACATCCACTTTCTAGCCGGAGTTACTGGTTAGCGATTATGTGCTGGGAGCCCTAGCTGATCTTGCTCCTTCTTAACATAATGTTACCGAAGCCAGCTGTTAGCTTGCCATGTGTGCTGGCAGCACTGGGGCCTTCTGCCCTCGTGTTGCACTGTGTGGTGCCTTTACTCCACAGACCACTGACAGGGGAGTTCCTTGCATGGGAACTCTATACAAATATTATCCACACATATTCTCTTTCAAGAACATTACTAGTTTGAGATCTTGGTATTCTATCTTCTATAACACACTCAACATTTTAGATATCAGTGTACATTGCAATAATACCAATCTAAAATCAACAGGGGTGGAGACACATTGTCAAGTCTGAAGTAAGATTCATGCCAGAGTAATTAAGACATGGACTCAGCAGTCTCCAAACTATTACTGCTCCTCCCCCAGCTTTGCTTATCCCAAATAGTGACATCATCAGGAGAGATTTGCATGTGTAAAATCATAGAACAGAAGATGGCAATTGCTGCATTGTGTCTGTGCTGACTCTGTGAGAGAACTGCTCCCTTACCCTTTCCTCATACCTGCTTAATTGTTTTCATTTTAAAATATGTGTATGTAAGACGTTTCCTACATTACAACAGTGACTACACTTAAAAAAAAAGTACTTCATTGGCTGGAAAGCACTTTGGGACATCCGGTGGTCGTGAAAGGCGCTATATAAATGCAAGTCTTTTCTTTTTTTGAAAGCTATTATAGATTCTGCTTCCATCACTGCTCCTGGTAGGGCATTCCATGTCCTAACAACCCCTGCATAAAAAAATCCCCCTAACCTCTTCCTTCATTCTTTTGGTGATGATCTTAATGTTATGCCCTCGAGTTACTGACTCACCAACCAGCGGCAAGGTTCCCCTATTTGCCTTATCAAAACCCTTCATAATTTTGAACACATCTATCACCTCCTAACGTTCTTTGCTCTAATGATAAAGCTAAATGTTTCTAGTCTCTTATGTTGCCTTTTACATCTAACTTCCAATTAAACACTTTGGAATACAGTGGCTGTTGTTGTGTGGGTAAACACAGCAGTTGTTTTACACACAGCAAGATCCCACAAACAGCAACAATCTGTTTTTGGAAATGTTGGTTAGGATACTGGGCTCCTTCAACAACAACAACAACTTGTATTTATATAGCACCTTTAACGTAGTAAAACATCCCAAGGTGCTTCACAGGAACATATACCAACCAAAATTTGACACCGAGCCACATAAGGAGATATTAGGACAGGTGGGAGGTAGGTTTTAAGGAATGTCTTAGAGGAGGAAAGAAAGGTGGAGAGGTTTAGGGAGAGAATTCCAGAGTTTAGGGCCTCGGCAGCTAAAGGCACGGCCGCCAATGGTGGAGCGATTAAAATCAGGGATGCTCAAGAGGCCAGAATTCAAATAATGCCATGGGAATTTTAACATCTGTATGAACTGGCATAGGGGCCTTAGCTTAAAATCTTGATTCAAGGACAGCAGCTCTGATGAAGCAGCACTCCCTCAGCACCCGAGTGGGATCAGCCTAGATGTGTTCAAGTCATGAAGCAAAGCTTGAACCCACAACCTTCTCACTCAGAAGTGCAAATGCTGCCAGGTGAACCGAACTGATAACTTCAATGTATTCCACTCATGGTTGAGCAATGTATTGCATTGGCGGGTGGGGAAGAGAGTGGAAAACAGTCAGCAAATTTCACTCTTTCAACCGTGAGGGGACATTGCTAGTCACAGCAGGCGGAATTGCCTTCACGTCTTGGCTGAATTAAGGCGCTAAAGAACCAAATTGGGAGAGAAATTGCCCGCTCAAACAGCCAAAAGGGATTTATTGTACTTTTCCAAAAAAGCCCCGAGCTTAATCATTGGATATTCCCAACATGAAAACGCTGAAATTTCCCCACCGCAGCTTCTGAGCACAAGTTCTGCATTTGTAACACAAACTGAAAAAACACTGCCCCCTGGACCAAGAAACGAACAAGGGCACGAAGGCTGGTCCCAGGCAGCGGGCTAGACCCTTGGCTTCTGCATTCACGGAACAGTTCAAATGCTTTAAGCAAATGACCGCAATGTTGGACATGAGAAACACTTCGAAAAAATAAAAATAAAACAACAACAAAGTTGCGTCTCTGCCTCTGTCCCCTCACTCTCTCTCTCTCTCGCGAAGCTCCATCCCAGAGCTGCCGAGCCTCAGCTGCCGAGCACAGTGAACAATACAATGGATTGTTCGGGCAAATCTCAGCGGGACTCGGAAAACAGGCAAGGCAACAAAAAGATGCATTGACTTTGCAAAGGGGGTGGGGGGTGGAAAAGAGATAGCTCATCAATCATTTCTGGACGAAATAGTGCAATCATTTTCTATCAAGACACTCTGGCAAAGAAACTTCAGCCGCTGAAGAAACATTAATCCGGTTTAATGCAAATGCTGTATGCCACTGGAGGGTAGTTGGAAGTTTCAGTGCAATCAGACCGTCCTTCTCCCCTAGTAAACAGGCAATCCCGCACAAAGCCTCCACATGAGGGGGCGTGTGGACATTAAATGAAGGAAAGAGACATAAAAGATGATCAATATCACCAATCCAGATGTTAATCCTAGTGACAGTCACCAGCATAGCTTGCTGCAGCGTGTAAAAGAACTCGAGACTCCAGCATGAAATCCCCAAGAAATTCTTTTTTTAAAATATAAAATCTTCGGAATGTTTAAAGCCTCCTTGTCAATCAAACCTCATCTTGCAAATAAAGATCCGCCTCTGTCTCGCTCGCTAGTCTTTTTCGTAAAGTGTCATCAGCCTAAAAAATCTTAATTTTATGAAATCTTCAAAGTGTCTAGACTTTTTCCAGCTCCCCCCTTTTCCCTCCCCCCCCAAACAAAAAAAATTCTGGATGTCTATTTAAATAGAGGGGGTTTTTCTCTCTCCCTTTTGCTATCTTGTTCCTATTGTCTGATTATTGATCCAGCCCCTTGAGGCAGACGATTGGACAGGGCGTCATGGCCATGCCCTCTTTTCCCCCTCCCCCTATCTGGTCGGGCGTTGGTGCATATTAGAGACTGTCGGATTTTACGCAGTTCATTTCTGTGGATGGGGAACCGGTGATCGGATCGTTGAGAGCGAGAGAGAAAAGGAGCAAATACAGAGAGAGAAAAAAAAATTAAGGGGCTTCTTTGCTTCTGGGGTCTCAATGCTCGTGTAGCCCAGGCGTGTTGGTCGCAGTCTCTCTCCTCTGCACACAGTTTACTCTGGTTGAGCCTGTGTTTCTCAGTTCTGAAAAGCTTCGCATTGTATCGACTCGCTAGTTTTTTCTTTGTTTGAAACCTGTGTGTGTGAGTGGTGTGTGTGTGTGTGTGGAAATTCTCCAGGATGGGAAGCACCCTCACCAAACCCAAAGCCCAGGATGCCAGCGGGGCAGTTGCAGGCAAAACCAATGGCCAGGTAAGATTTTATTTAAAAAAAAATATATACTTTTTTAATTTAAAAGAAGTGATTTGTTTTAAAATGAAATCCCCGATGTGTAAATGAACGATGCAGGCACGAAATACGCGTGGAGCAGCCTGGATGTTGTAGCCTGGCTCCAAACATAGACTTTAAAATAGACAATGTGCTTTGAAATACTATGATTTGTGGGGGTTTTTGGATCGAAGACTTTAAAAGGTTAAAGACAACGCTGTGTTCGTTTTTTTTTAAAAACGCCTGTTGTGGATCTAATGCAAAATCTCCAAAACTACTCGACGAGAAAACTGGGGTGTTTTAATGTGAATTTGGGGGGGGGCGCTTTAAAAATAAATGGGGTTGGTTTAAAAAATGTGTTCAGACACCAAGAACCGACAGCGGCGAGACCGTTCGGTTGCATTACTACTGAACCACCCCCCTCTTCCTCCTTTTGTGCAGACCATATCGATTGGCGAATTTTCCACAAATTTGCAAATGAGTCTTGTATTAAATGGTCCAGTGCAGCAAGTGTAATTTGTTGTAGCTTGGGAAATGGCTTGATTTAAAAAAAATCTTCCAGTCTTTGCATGCGTGTGTGTGTGTAAAATATGCACACATAGAGTGCGTGTATTTGTACCCATTTGCTGGCAGCGTGACCACTCCTTGCATTAGTGGCGCTAAAAGGCTGCTCCATTCAAAGGCTTGAGAACAAAGAGCCTGGGCTCCCGGGGTTTGCAAGGCTGCACATTGCGCCGGCTTTTAATGCATTCGCTCAACGCTGAAGATCTCTCCAACCCTTCCATTGCAACAATGCAACCCCCTCGCGCACACACACACACACCAATGTCCCCAAATCGCCGCGCACTTCACGCCCTGCGATCAATGCAGAGCAGATCTGGGGGTTTTTCTGCCCCCTTTTTTTTTGTTAAAGCGATCGATCTTTGCGCCGCTCTTGCGAAGCGCAACAGCGCCATCTGCGAGCGGGCTGCAGGAGCGCTGCGAGCCTCTGCCCCCACCCCCCAATTTCCCCTCCCAATTCTGCTCCGTGTAAATGAGCGAGGGCGCAAATTCCAAACACCGCCTTCTCTCTTTCCCCCCGCCCCCCCAGCGCTGAGCACAAAGTGCTCTCAGCTCTCAAATGCGAACAGCTGCTGGGCTTTGTGCAATGTTTAAAACTGCAAATCTCAAAAAAAATCTCTTTAAATTGCAGCTTCTGATTCCACTTGCATACCGAGACTGGGGGAATTTCCCCCCATCGGTGGGCGAAAGTTTTTAACTCTTAATTTAGCTCTGCTTTATATGACGAATTTTGTTTCGAATTGCTAGTTGGGTTTTTTGGTACTTTTCCCCTGGTTACTTTCAGAGGTGTTTGTTTTTTTTTGATTGGTTTCGTTATGTGAATGAGCTCATCCCAGTTTAAAAAAAAAAACAACTTTTGAAACCCTATCCTTCCCTGACTGGTAGCAGCTTGCAGTTACTGGTTGTATACTTGGTTAGATGTCTTGCCGGTAAACTGTAGCGTTTGCCTGGTTTAAAAAAAAAAAAAATGAATTGTAACAACAAGACTCATGCTAATCTGCTGCCAAATCTCATTTTCTTCCAGGAAAATGGCCACGTGAAGACCAACGGTGATGTTTCCCCGACTAAACCCGATGGAGATGCTGCAGCAGTCCCAGCAAATGGAAGTAGCACCACAGAGGGCTCGAAAGAAGCAGCTGAAAGTTCAGGAGATGCCATTGAACCAGCACCACCTGCCGAGGGAGAGAGTGCCAAAACCGAGGGCACAGAGACTCCCAAGAAGAAGAAGAAAAAGACCCTGTCTTTCAAGTCCTTTAAGCTGGGTAAAATGTCTTTCAAGAAGACAAAGAAATCGGAGGCAGCTGAAAGTACCCCGACTGAAGAAAAGACTGAAGCCAAGGCAGCTGAAGAAGCTAAAACGACCAGCAATGAAGCTAAGGAGAACGCTGCAGAGGAGGTCAAGGAGGAGAAACAGGCAGAAGCGAGTGCTTCTGAGGGACAAGAGACCAAAGCTGACAATGAAGAGTCTCAGACTAAAGAGGAGGCCGCCCCTGCAAAGGAGGAACAGCAACAGACTTCAGGAGAAGAGGTCAAGCAGGAGGTGACCGAGGAACCCACAAAACCAGCAGAAAGTGAAGAGCCTAGCTCAACAACTGCACCAGCTGAGCAAAAGGAAGAGTAAAGCGGAACTGTTTACAAACTTTTATCTGTGCCACGTGTTCACACAAGACCAATTGCCCCAATCGAGCAGTCAACCCTAACCATGGACTTGCACACAGCCCACTTCTTTTGTTGCTAGATCTTGTTCAGCCAACTTATAGTCTTCAAATTGTCTCAGTATTATATAAAGTTTTTTGCCTTTTTCACCATTTGAATTTTAAAATGTATTTTCCTGGGAGCAGCTTGGGTGCAATAAATATCCACTTCCCCAGTTTTGGGATTTAAAATTTTTTAAGTTTATTGAAGAAATGAGAGGATGTAACCGGGCGAATGCTGAATTCCTTCAATTGTCGACACGTGGCATTCAGTCCTTTTTTTTCCATTTAAGTCACAACACGATCTGAGAACTTTTAACTGGACATGGGTTTGACTGACACACTGCGGAGAGTTCCCTTTCCATCGGTTCATTAGCATTTGCAGCCCTGCTTCGTTTCCCGATTTTGAGACATTTTTGTGCTTTTTAGGAAAACAGCAGTTTTGATTGAAGCTTCTAGGGTTTTTTTGTAGTTTTACAGTCTGACTACAACACTATGAAATTTAAGTATACTGTGTTCCCATTGACTTATTTTTTGAGGGGGGAGTGCAAAAGAGTTTTAAATGTGATATGTTTTTTTGCTGTTGTCCTGTAAATAAAACTTTGGCCAAATTGATTTTGCAAATTTTTATTGCTAACTTTTAAGGTGGTATGACTATTGTAACATTAAAAGGGAAATAAATTTCACCTGTGGACTGTTCAAGTGTAATTCAACTTTCCCTTTGCTATATTGTGTTGGCTGTGAGTGGTGCATTAGAACTTCAACCCCAGTCCATTTATAGCATTTTACACTACATGCTCTTATATATCTTACCAGCTGGTATTTTATGATAGAGTATAGAATTGTTTCAGGAAGGAAATAAATGAACTTCACAAATAGGGCTTTTGAACATAGACAATTTATACTGATTTATTTCTGTCAAAAGTTGGAACTAGATTTCCATTGTCACTTTCAGCAAACGTAGTAATTGTACAGTTTTAGACTTTAAAAATACCAATAAACTAAATGGAGAGAATGTTTGTTCGTGCCTCGGCCATTGACTTGGGTCTACTGCTACAACTGAAGTTCACAGCATTTGAAGAAAATGTGCCTCTTGGCTCATGACTAGTATTGGCTTCTGATGAGGCTTTTAAGCACAAAGCAATCATTCTCGGTGATTCTTTGTGGTGTGTTTAATCTGTTTTTGCTCCTCTTTCCTCTTGAAAACATTCACTTCTTTCTGGAATTTGGATCTACTGCTCTACGTTATGGGCCTTGAAGCCCAGACAGCTTAATATTATTTGTGCTTGTGTTTTTTGCTAGCTTTTCCTGTTATTTCTTGGACCTTGCGGTTACAAAATTTGCTGTTCTTGGCCTCATTGGTGGATACATTCTAAATCAAAACACCCAAGGTCAGCAGCTTGTGAACATTGATCTATCTTTAAATTAAGCTGTGTGATGGAAAGCCATGAATACTCCTGTTTTACTGGCACTGGTTGACCTCCATGTTCATCGGCCAAATGACCATGCTTCACGTGAGTTGCTGGTGTGTGCTAGCAGGTTAGTTGAGTCTAGAAGGTAGCGCAGTACCTGATCCTGCTGTTGCCTAATGTCCAGATGTGCATTTCTGGCAATGGCCAAGGGATAGTAATCAGGAGAGGAATCGACTATTTTTCCCTCCCAACACAACTACTCACTAATTCACTCAGCCATTGGAAGAGCTTTAAGAACATAAGAAATAGGAGCAGGAGTAGGCCATTCAGCCCTTCAATAAGATCATGGCTGATCTACCTCATCTCCACTTTCCTGCACTATCCCCATGTCCCTTGATTCCCTTAATATCCAAAAATCTATCGATCTCTGTTTTGAATATACTCAACTGAGACTGTGACCCCTGGTTCTAGACTCCCCAGCCAGGGGAAACATCCTCCCAGCATCTACCCTGTCAAGTCCTGTAAGAATTTTGTATGTTTCAATGAGATTTTAGAGTAAATGGGTTTTCCATTACCTACTTCAGGAACCAAATGGAGGAATACAAAATTAAAGTATTTAACCGACTGCTAGGGAGCTTCTGGAATGAGGTAGGTACAAGTACCGTGAAATATATATAATACAGCTAATTTACTTGTCCATTATATCTCCAAGGCAGCTGGAGCAATGTAACATCAATGATTCTATTGCATGCCACATGATTGGGTAGTTAATACATCAGAATATCAGTAAAACCAATGCCAAATAAAGTTGACACATTCCCCAACCCTTATCCAATGAAGACATTGCTTTATGATGGGCAGGTGCCAACTAACATTCAGTACCTGTGAAATGGCTAGTTTTAACTTTGGTAGTGAGCATTGCATGGAACGGGGGGAGGGCAGGGCCTAATTCCCCAAACACGTGAGCAGTGCAGCAGGGGTTACTGGATAATGATCCAAGGTCACCAAGTCCCATCTGTCGTCTTGGCTGAGATCTTAAGAGCACAGGGTTGGGGGGGATCAAGCCTGGGATCTTGCTAGTTGGTCTACATTACTTCAGTTCCCAAGTGGCAGCACATTTGCCAACCAAACCATCAGGGCACCCTTGTACACATCATTTCAAAAGGATGTAAAACATTCTAATTAAAATTTGCCTTTTAAAAGAATTTTTTTAAAAATTAGATAATTCCCAGTCTGGATCAAAAACTTACTTTGGAGCAGCCAGTAGCTCAAAAGCTCAGGTTATTAATATTCCAGATTGGTTGAATTTGGGTAAAACAATTCAAGCAATACATTCATTTGTGCACCTTTCGGAGTTGTAAAATGAATGCTTGTATTTATATAGCGCCTCATAGTTTCAAAATGTCTCACCTTCTCACATTACCTCCCCCCCCCCCACCCCAGTAATTTATGCAGGCAACTGCGGCCGCTATTGGACACAAACTAATGAAACAAAATGACTCTCAAAATCTTTTTGCTGCACATTTTGCGGAGGGAGGAACCTTGTTCAGGATGCTGGGATAACTGGCGAGTTCTGACGAAGGGTCCCAGACCTGAAACGTTGACTCTTGTTTCTCTCTCCACTGATGCTGCCTGGCCTGCTGAGCAGTTCCAGCATTCTCTCTTGTCATTGCTGGAATAACTCCCCATTTCAACTTCAGGCAGTGCCGTGCGATCTGTAACGCCCACCTGAACAGGCAGACCGAACCTCAGTTACATCTTCGTCTGAAAGACAGCAGCACCTCCAGCAGCACTAGTTTTATACACTCAAAAAATCCTGATGCGAGAGAGTATTCCAAGTCTGATAACGCAAAGGTGACGGATACAATACGACAAGCTGGTTTTTTCCCCCCACCAACTTTTTTTCTTTCCCTCCGGCATAAGGGACCAGACAATAAATGTCAGAAAGCTGCTCCACTGTAGCAGGGATTACAGCCAGTTGCGATCCTGTCCCCATTCAAGATCAGCACACACACACACACAGAGTTCTGGCAGGGCTCTCTGAAGAGCGGTCAAGAGCAGGAACTCCGGCTGATTTTCTAGGGCTGTTGATTGAGGCATGACAGACCGGGGGAGGGGAGCGGGGGGGGGGGGGGGGGATTTAAACCTTTTGTCTGCATAGCTCAGCTACTCAACTAGCAGAGGCATCGTCAATTTACGTTTAATCCTCCTCGCTTAAAAAAAAATAATTCAGAGCATTTCAGTGGGGGAAGAGATGGCATTAGGGGAACCCAAGCAAGAATGTAACCATTCTTCAGCAGTTAAATCACAAAACATTCAATTGACGAAAAATAAAATTAACCTGTTTCCCAGCCAGTTGTAACTATGTTAAAACATTCAGTACTGCATTAGATTATAGTTATTTTTTGTCACCAATATAAATTTGTTCTTTTAAAAATCAGGTCTTACATAAAGGAAAGAAATTTCATTTCTATAGCGTCTTTCATGGTCACAGGACGTCCCCAAGCGCTTTACAGCCAATGAAGTACTTTTGAAGTGCAGTCACTGTTGTGTGTGGAAATAGGACAAGCCAACTTGACATCACAGGCCCAAAGATACAGATAATCTGTTTCAGTGAGGGATAAGTATTGGCCAGGACAACGGGAGAACTCCCCCTGCCCTTCTTTGAATAGTGTCTGGCCGAGAGGACAAACGGGGCCTCGGTTTAACACCTCACCCGAAAGACAGCACCTCTGACAGTGCAGTGCTCCCTCAGTAGATCTTTGTGCTCAAGTCCTGGAGTGGGCCTTGAACCCACGACCTTCTGACTCGCAGGTGAGCGTGTTGCCACATAACAACCCAAGACCCATTGGAGCCAGTCCCGAGTGACTGGAATGGCAGACAAATCCGATAAAGGCATAAAACAGAACACTTGCACTGGGATCTTCTATTTGTCTTGCAAAGATTGCCTGTGTAAGTGTCCCTAAGTGACAAGAAAACCATGCAAATACACTCTTAACGCCTTGCTGGGTATGTTTTCACAGACACTGGGCACCATCATACCCGGTCCAAATAGCTCCTCTTCATGTGCGAGCCCCGGACAGCAAGTGTCAGGAAGCTCTTCAACTGTGGAGGGCGTCGCCAGCGAGTGTCTTTCGCCCCATCTCCACATGCATACTTACAGCAGGGCTTGCTGGGTAGCAATTAGAAAAAAAGTTCTGACGAAAGGTCATCGACCTGAAACGTTAACTCTGGTTCTCTCTTCACAGATGCTGCCTGACCTGCTGAGTGTCTCCAGCATTTTCTGTTTTTATTTCAGATTTCCAGCATCTACAGTATTTTCTTTTTGCATTAGAAAAAAGAGAGCCTGCTTGATCTCTCCTCCCCCATTCTAGAACATTGAGACCAACTGCAGCACTCCCACTGCCACGCAAACTGAGGTCGGCTCGCTCATATTTTATGATGTGCAGGTTAGGTTGGTTTGGCTATGATAAATTGACCCTTAGTGTTACGGGGATTAAATAAGTGGGGTTACGGGGATAGGGTGGGATATGTGTCGGTGCAGGCTCGATGGGCCGAAATGGCCTCTATCTGCATTGTGGGGATTGTGTGATTTGTCCTTTTAACCGAGAAGATTCCAAAATACTATACTAGGCTTTGGATAGACATTGGCGAATGATACTTGACACAGAGGGAAAATATCAACCAAAGGCGCTCCTCTACACCTCCCAGCGGTCAGTTCAAGAATGAACCATTCACGACTTGCCTTCACAACGCTGCGTGACCTGAGTGTACGCGAAAGGTTGAGGGAGGTTCAGAGGCCAAAAAACATTCAAATTTACACACCAACATGTACCCAAAATTTAAAAAAAATACTCTGCAAAGAACCGACTTTCAATTAATACCACATGTTTGAGAAGCTCAGTAAAGTAGGCCCCAGGAGGCGAGATATATTAACACAATTTTCTGCTGCGCTGTGGTAGAAAAAAGGTTCACAATCGCATTCAACTGTTTGAGGAGAGGCACCTCTGGGAAAAGGATGGGGGGGGGAGGAATCGAAAGCAGACCAACCTATGCTACTACTGTAAATACAGAATGACTCTGGTAGAGATTTAGGATCAGGCTAGCTGCTTGGCATCTGTGTGTTGTATGGGAAGGCGGGGAGGGAACCATGAAAAAAAGTAAGTGTACAATAGAGTGGGAGGGTCAAATAAACATTTCTTTGCCACATAGATATTATATTTGTTAGGCAAAATAAACGTTTTTTCAGTGTGACGACATTTTATGCATAGACTAGCTCTTCTTTGTAACCAGGAGCAGAATGAATTTTGTCAGGGTCAGGTATACATTTACCATTATCATTGAATTGATATATTAATTGGAGCCTTTCTTGACAGATGCTAAAACAGAGGGTAGGGCCTTATTCTTTTATTGTAAGTGCTCATCTTTAGACCATGAGGGAGTGCTGCACTGTCGGAGGTGCCGTCTTTCAGATGAGACGTTAAACCGAGGCCCCGTCTACTCCTGCTCCTAGTTATTATGTTATTATTTTTCTCCTTGTAAAAAAAAACTTTGGAGACTCCTTCTCCACAACAAAAAGAACCTGCACACCTCTCCTCTAGTGAGGTCGCTCCCTGATCTGGCCCCGTCTCCTCAACTCCCTTATGGGCACTATATAAATCCAAGTACTTAATCATTTTCCTGAGACCAAATACACTTAAATTAGAACGTTTGAAGTTAACGTTTTGAAAACTTAAAAAATTACAACCTTCTATAAGTTACGGATTATGTTATCAGCTTGCCTAGTTCATACTTGAATGGTATCTGCGAATCAAACTCTATGTTAATGCTTCAATTAAAGCCATCAAAATGCATACAACTTATATACTTTCCCTTTAACACCAATGAGTAAGCTTTGGAAGGAAATCTTAAACAGTGGTCTTCCAGCACCATCAAGTGTTCACAAGCAGAACTACAACAGACCAATTTCACATTTCAAGAAAAGTTTAAAAGTGTTGTTGGAGGAAGGGTGAAACTTTGTACGGTAAATCATCCTGACTGCTTCTACTGTTTAAAGCCCAACTTGTCGACAAATACCCTGATCTAACAATTGGTCTACAGAACCATTTCTGCACTTCAAACTAATTCATTATATATAAAACCCCCAACACCAATTTATTTTAAAAAAAATGCTACAAAACCTCTCTAGGTATTATTCATAGAAATTTGGATTCCGTTCCATAATACAAAATAATTTTACCCTCAAAGGGTAAGGTCGTGGGTTCAAGCTCCACTCCGGGGGGGGAAAAGAGAGGGAATTCTCAGGATGTGGGCATGGCTGGCAAGGTCATCACTTATTGCCCATCTCTAGTTGCCTGAAGGTGGTGGTGGCGCGGTCATTCCATGAAGTGAGTGGCTTGCTGGGCCACTTCAGAATCAACCATCGTTGGTGTGGGTTTGGAGTCACATATAGGCCAGACTGGGCAACAACGGCAGGTTTCCTTCCCTAAAGGACATCAGTGAATCAGTTGGGTTTCTGTGACTATTCGACAGCTTCATGATCATTTTTACTGATACCAGTTTTTTTAGTTCCAGATTAAAAAAACCTCAAACTGTCATAGTGGGATTTGAGATCACATTCTCCAGAATATTAATCTAGGCCTACTCAATGACTCGTCCAGTAACATAACCACTACACTACCATATAATCTAGACTGACACTTCAGTGTAGTACTGTACTGTTGGAGGTTAGAATGTGGAACTTGCTACCACTTGGAGCAGTTGAAGTGAATGACATAGATGCATTGAAGGGGAAGCTAGATAAGTACATGAGGGAGAAAGGAATAGAAGGATATGTTAGGGTGAGATGAAGTAACGTGGGAGGAGGCTCATGTGGAGCATAAACACCAGCACAGACCAGGTGGGCCGAATGGCTTGATCTGTGCTGTAAATTCTATGTAATATTTGGGTAAGATATTAAACTAAGACTCCATCTGCCCTCTCTCAGGCCACAATACAAGAAAAGGGAAATTATTCCATAACCATCATTACAACAGATTACTTGGGCATTCATCTAATTTTTGCTGTTTGTGGGACCTTGCTCTGTGCAAATTGACTGCCATGTTTCCTTACATTACAACAGTGACTACACCTCAAAGGTACTTAATAGGCTGTGAAGTGCTTTGGGATATGCTGTGGTCACAAAAATCACTATATAAATGCAAGTTCCTCTTCCTAGACCTCTCATTATTTCCCAGTAAGAGACTAACATCACTTGTAGTGATTAATATATATCCTGTATGTGTTTCAGCCAGTTTAAGGCACTGCATTCTTCCACAGAAGGGGGAACTACCTTCTTGCAGCTAGGTAGGGATGGGGGAATCATTCCTCTGCAGTGAGCAGGCCCGGCCAGCAAAATCACCCCTTCCGACTCGGAGAAGTCCCATAGACATCTGCTGTGTGAGGGAGAGGGAGTGCTCCATTACAGTGGGAAGTCACACCTTCTTGCAGATGGCAGTGAAAGTTGCGCTAGCTTGCTTCTTCCAGAAGAGGGTTCCTTCTTAGATGGTAAGCCCAACAGGCATAGGCTCAGATCTGCAGGACTGCAAGGCCAGTCATGCTATCTGTTCCCAGGTTGCTGCTAGGAAGACTGATTTAGGGGACAGGGCTAGGCCGATTTAAGGGACAGGGCTAGACCATCGACAGCAGTGTACTTCTGACCACAACCCTTCCAGCTTTCTCCCTACTCTGCCCCAACAACACCTCAGCCCTAACCTCGAGAAAACCCTCCAATGCACCAGTGACATCTTTTCCATTTCCCATCATGTGGAATCTGACGAGATTGTCAATGAATACCAAATCAGAGGCAGTACAGTGTCAGCTGTGGCTCAGTGGGTAGCACCCTCGCCTGAGTCAGAAGGTTGTGGGTTCAAGTCCCACTCCAGAGACTTGAGCAAAACAATCTAGGCACAATCTAGGCTGACACTCCAGTGCAGTGCTGCACTGTTAGAGGTGCTGTCTTTCAGATGAGACGTTAAACTGAGGCCCCGTCTGCTCTCTCGGGCAGATGTAAAAGATCCCATGGCACTATTTCGAAGAAGAGCAGGGGAGTTATCCCTGGTGTCCTGGCCAATATTTATCCCTCAATCAACATAACAAAAACAAATTATCTGGTCTTTATCAAATTACCGTCGGTGGGAGCTTGCTGTGCGCAAATTGTCTGCCGCGTTTCCTACATTACAACAGTGACTGCACTTCAAACGTACTTAATTGGCTGTAAAGCACTTTGGGACATCCTGAGGTCGTGAAAGGTGTTGTATAAATGCAAGTGTGTCTTTCTTTCTGGGGCCATGCCCACTAGGAACTCGATTAAGCTGACATTCTGTACGAGGGGCATGCTCTCAGTTTTGCAGCAGTTAAGCTTGTAACCCGAGTCGGCTGAACTCCTTGGATCTCTGACGGTGTTGAGGAGTGAGCTGCAAGAGCTAGTTACACAAAGCAGGATGTCAGCATGCAGCAATATTATGTTGTTTTCTTCAATGTCTGAGCTCACTGTTGCCAGGGGCAATATGGCCAGTATAACGAGGGAAGGGGGGGGTAACCCTCGTTTAGTCCCTCTGTGAAGCCAGGGGGGAGGGGGAAGAGAGGAAAAAAGATACCTGGAAGCTGAAGCAATTTGTGAACAGTATGTCAAATACATTTCCTGCATCTAGAGAACTATTAGGTGCAGGGGTACTGTTGTTGCTGCAGTGGTGGATAATCTTGAATAGTGCCTGGTATTGTCCCAGTGACAGCCACTTATTGTACAGGGCTTTGTTGAGACCACACCTGGAGTACTGTGCAGTTTTGGTCTCCTTATCTGAGGAAGGATATACTTGCCTTCTAGGTGGTGCATCAAAGGTTCACTAGATTCCTGGGATGAGAGAGTTGTCCTATGAGGAGAGACTGAGCCTATACTCTCTGGAGTTTAGAAGTATGAGAGATGATCTCATTGAAACATAAGATTCTGAGGGGGATTGACAGGGTAGATGCTGAGAGGTTGTTTCCCCTGGCTGGAAAGTCTAGAACTAGGGGGCACAGTCTCAGGATAAGGGTCCGGCCATTTAAGACAGAAATGAGGAGGAATTTCTTCACTCAGGGTTGTGAATCTTTGGAATTCTCTACCCCAAAGGGCTGTGGATGCTGAATCGTTGAGTATATTCAAGGCTGAGATAGATAGATTTTTGGACTCTAGGGGAATCAAGGGATATGGAGATCAGGCGGGAAAGTGGAGTTGAGGTAGAAGATCAGCCATGATCTTATTAAATGGCGGAGCAGGCCCGGGGGGGCCATAGGGCCTACTCCGGCTCCTAATTCTTTTGAAGCCCATTTGATCAATATGGACTAGAATATGAAAATTATGCATTTCTCACCCCCTGTCCCACTTCCATCATCGATGGCAGAACCTTCAGTCATCCCACCCTGAACTCTGGAACAGTCTTCCTACACACCTGTGCTTGCTCCATTGCTCTCCATCTTCAGAAACCTCAAACCATCTCTCGACCATGCTTTGATTCACTCCCCCTAACTCTGGTGTCTGTTCACTTCCCCCACACTCCCGTGAAATGCCGCGAGGCGTTTGGTAGCTTAAGGATGCTATACAAGTATATCCTATTGTAGCTGTCCTACTAAAATTGTAGATCTGTGATTATTGAACAGCAGAAGTCATAATTTGACTGAATATTTTAATTAAGTTTTGGTCAAAAAAGTCATGAAATAAACTTAATTCACACATAGCAAGATTAAAAAAACACACACGCATCTGACCCATGTTTCAGTCGGGCAATATAAGAGTTTTACTATAAAGTTTTTTTTTAAAAATGGAAAACATTTCCTTAAGGAGTCTCTAAGTATATAAGTCAACTGGTTTTACCCAGTTTATAATATATAAAAAAAATTAATAGAATATCCATCTCACACATCTGATTACTACTTTTAACATGGGAGGGTTACATGATTCTCAGTATTTTCACAGAAATACAAATGGTACATTATGGGGTAGTAAAAATGGAAGCCAGGTTGTCATTTTCAACAACTTTACAGGGTTGACTTAAGAGTGCTATGTGCTTAGCAAAAAAGACTGCCCAGGCAAAGAGGAGTCAAAAAATGCCATTTGTTTACACTGGAAAATACAGGAAAGGTTTAACAACTCCTTAGTCAACTTCACTTAACAATTTAACTTTTTTGGATGACAGATTAAACAACTTCCAAGGTCAAAACTTGTGTTTACAAATAAATTACATGGTCCATTGTACGTTGTAAAAAAATAAGCATTTCTAGGGTCATCTAACAATGCTACGCTACAGTAACCATGCTGCGAGGAAAATGGAGCCAATACGTTTCCGTCTTGATTTATGCATTGCTTGGTTTTGTCTCTTCCACCTTAATTCTAGAGAGTAAAGCATATCAAATTTGGTGAGTTGCACAAAAATCCATGTTAAAATTGTCTCATTAATATTGTATTGGCCCATGCTAACCATGCAATACTGCAGAGACCAATCAGATTATTGGGGAAAAAAAATTCAACCCATGTACAGCCATGATGGTTCGCCATGAATCATCTACCCAGGAATTTGACCCAGGTCCACCCAAACGCTGCGGCTCCATGTTTGCTTGCTCCCTCCAACAAAGCCCATTCCACATACTCCACTTCTGCCATGGTTTCCTCCCTCCGACCAAGGGCTTGAGAGTACTCAAACTCCAGCTTCACCACCTGCCAATCTAATGGCGAGTACCATAACCAGCTCCCAGCACCGCCCAATAGGCAGTTACCTGTTCAAGCAGGAATGTAGCCGAAGTAAACAAGGACCATTCAAATGCTATTAAAATGGCACAATTCTGCAATTTTTTTTTTTTTAGACGTAGGAGTAGGTCATTTGGCCTCTCGAGCCATTCAATAAGATCATGGCTGATCTGAACTTGGCCTCAACTCCACTTCCCTGCCCGCTCCCCATAACCCTTCACTCCCATACCATTCAAAAATCTGTCTATCTCCACCTTAAATATATTAATGACCCAGCCTCCACAGCTCTCTGGGGAAGAGAATTCCAAAGATTCACGACCCTCTGAGAGAAGAAATTCCTCCTCATTTCCATTTTAAATGGGTGCCCCCTTATTCTGAAATTATGCCCCCTAGTTCTAGATTCCCCCACGAGGGGAAACATCCTCTGCATCTACTCTGTCAAGCCCCTTCAGATCTTATATGTTTCAATAAGATCCCCTCTCATTCTTCTAAACTCCAATGAGTATAGGCCCAACCTGCTCAACCTTTCTTCACAAGATAACCCTTTCATCTCCAGAATCAACCTCGTAAACCTTCTCTGAATTGCCTCCAATACAATATATCCTTCCTTAAATAAGGAGACTAAAACTGTACGCAGTACTCCAGGTGTGGTCTCACCAACATCCTGTATAGTTGTAACAGGACTTCCCTACTTTTATACTCCATCCCCTTTACAATAAAGGCCAACACTCCATTTGCCTTCCTAATTACTTGCTGTACCTGCATGCTAACTTTTTGTGATTCATGTGCAAGGACCCCCAGATCCCTCTGCACCTCATTTTGTAATCTCTCCCCATTTAAATAATAATTTGTTTTTTTATTTTTCCTACCAAAGTGGATAACCTCGCATTTTCCCACATTATACTCCATCTGCCAGATTCCTGCCCACTCACTTAGCCTATCTATATCCCTTTGGAGATTCTTTGCGCCCTCCACACAATTTGCTTTCCCACCTATCTTTGTATCAGCAGCAAATTTGGCTACATTACACTCGGTCCCTTCATCCAAGTCATTAATATAGATTGTAAATAGTTGAGGCCCCAGCACTGATCCCTGCAGCACCCCACTAGTTACTGTTTGCCAACCTGAAAATGACCCATTTATCCCGATTCTCTGTTTTCTGTTAGTTAGCCAATCCTCTATCCATGCTAATATATTACCCCAACCCCGTGAGCTCTTATCTCGTGAAGTAACCTTTTATGTGGCACCTTATCGCATGCCTTCTGGAAATCCAAATACACGACATCTACTGGTTCCCCTTTATCCACCCTGCTCGTTACATCCTCAAAGAACTCCAGCAAATTTGTCAAACGTGATTTCCCTTTCATAAAACCATGCTGACTCTGCTTGACTATATTATGATTTTCTAAACGTCCTGCTACCACGTCCTTAATAATGGACTCCAGCATTTTCCCAATGACAGATGTTGGGCTAACTGGTCGATAGTTGCCTGCTTTCTGTCTCCCTCCTTTCTTAAATAGGGGCGTTACATTTGCAGGTTTCCAGTCCGTTGGGACCTCTCCAGAATCCAGGGAATTTTGGTATATTACAACCAATGCATCCACTACCTCTGCATCCACCTCTTTTAAGACTCTAGGATGCAGGCCATCGGGTCCAGGGGACTTGTCCACCTTTAGTCCCAATCGTTTGCCAAGTACTTTCTCTCTAGTGATAGTGATTTCTAACTACAATCGTTCGAATGCTCTTGAGAACTCTTGGCTCATTTAGGGCACTAATATAATTTTTAATAACAGAAAATGCTGGAAATACTCAGGTCAGGCAGCATCTGTGGAGAGAGTTACTGTTTCAGGTCGATGCCCTTTCATCAGAACTGGAAGGAGTTAGAGATACAACACGTTTTAAGCAAGTGTAGAGGCAGGGAAAGGGGGGAGGGGAGGAAAGAACAAAAGGGAAGGTCTGTGATAGGGTGGAAGGCAGGAGAGATTGAATTACAAAAGGGATGATTGTACAAAGCAAAAGGAGATGGTAATGGGACAGGTAAAGAAACAGAAGACGGGTCTAGAAGAGGTGTAAATGGGAATGGCAGAATCATCAACAGCTGCCGAATGAAAAAACAGGGGCCAAGGTCATTGACCTGAAACGTTAACTCTGTTTCTCTCTCCACAGATGCTGCCTGACCTGCTGAGTATTGCCAGCATGTTCTGTTTTTATTTCAGATTTCCAGTATCTGCAGTATTTTGTGTTTTCATTAATATAATTTTTAAGTTTGTAATTTCTAGATTGCAGGGTATTTATAATCACAATTTATGGAATATTGGAATAAATATCCTATTTGGTAGCTCCAAAAGATTTGGTCCATAGCTGATCAGGTCCCACCAATCCAATTGGTCCAAGCTACCCACATGACCATTATTGCTTACATAGCGAGTTCTTCACCACCCAACAAATCAATCTGCACCCAAGCTCCTGACTCTGAGCCCCAGATTACTACTACCTCACACAAAGCAACCTCACCCCTTAGAGATATAGAGATAATTTTTCTGACAATCAAGAGGTTTGAAACTCAAGAGGAAGCATGGCAGGCTAGAGGAACTGAAGAATAAAAGATGGAGAGAAGAGTGCGAGCGCAGACAAGGCAGAGAGAACACACAGGCAGGGGAGAGCATGAGTGCACAAGAGACATAAAAGAGACAGCGCGTACAAGAGAGAGCATGAGGGAGAGGCTGGAAGACAGGGTGTGTGAGCACGAGATGCAGAGGGTGCACGCATATGATGGAACACAAGCCAGTATGCATGTGGAAAAGGGCGTGAGAGAGGGAGAACACATGCACAGAGATCAGTGTGCACCTATCGACTGACAGACAGCATGTGCATGAGAGAGGCAGAGCACACAGCAGAGTTTAACAATTGCACAACAGACAGAGAGCAGGAGTGACATCATACACAGGAAAAAGGTACGAGAGGTAGAAAGATTAAAACATACAGAACGGGAGGCACAGAAAAGATGACTTACACATACAAGGAGAAAGTCAAACAGAAATAATGTATGAGGTATACAGAGATGGAGACAGAAGACGATAAATAGAATAAAATGAGCCAGAATGGGAAACAAGGCGACAATTTTGAGAGCTTTTTATTTCTGCCCTTTAAAAAAGCCTGTAATATTTTATACATGAATAAAAAACCATACCCTTTAGTTTCTAATTTCTCTGGAACACCATCTTTGGCCTTTTCTTCCTCTTTCCCATCTAGAAAATGAAAAGCATTTTTGTCATTATTTAATCTGAAGTTGAGGTGCCAAACATTTTTGATCAGACTAAAAGTAGACGTTAAATAGAATATACAGCACAGAAACAGGCCATTCGGCCCAACTAGTCCGTGCTGGTGTTTATACTCCACACGAGTCTCCTCCCATTCCGTCTACCTCATCTCAGCCTTTCAGCACATCTTTCTATTCCTCTTTCTCTCATGTATTCGTCTAGTTTCCTTTTGAAAGCATCTAAGCCATTTGCCTCAACCACTTCCTGTGGTAGCAAGTTCCACATTTTAACCACTTTCGGAGTAAAGAAATTTCTCAATTTGATTTATTAGTTAACTATCTTGTATTTATGGCCCCTAGTTTTGGACTCCGAGGTGAGAGTACTACCAATTGAGCCAGAGCGGACACTGTTCCAGCCCCATTCTCTGCACAGCACCAATACTGTGTACGTGAGGCACATCTCTAGCCACTCTTTTTTTTTGTGTGTTAAATATGCCTAATGCAGTACACCTTCAACTCGGTAAGCCTTGCAAGCACAACCTTCACTCAGACAGTTTTCACATCTCTTTCTCTACTGTTGCTGTGCTGATCAGACACCGCCTCCCCAAATAGAGTGGCAACACAGTATTGCTGGTGTTTTATACAATCGAGCGCTTCCTCCAACCAACTGGAACTGGTCAATTCCTTATTTTTGACACTTGTGCAGCACCAGTCAAACTGAATCTGACTCTGACTCTGCAGTGTTGGTGCCAGGACCTAGAGTCACTGAACTGTGAAAACTTTAAACTCTCTTCCAGCACAATGGCTGAACGGTCACCAACCTGTTTTTTTCTCTTCTCCCTCTTTTTCTTCTTCCACTTTGGCACGCTTTAGTTTCTTATAATTTGCAGCATTTCGCCGACCTCCTTCCCCTTCATCTTCAGAATCGGAGAACTCTTCATCGCATGCTATTCTCTTATCTGAAGCACGGACTGTCGAAAAAGAAAGCAAAGCGGAAGGAGACATTTAAAGAATTGTTTTCATTTGTAGGTGATATTTAGCTTGGCGTGGTTGACATTTATAGCAAGTCATTTGGACTCTTCAAAGATTCTACTGCCATCCACTCTCTCCCATCCCAACCCCAAATTCAGATGCTAAGATGAACTACTTTGAGTAACTTTGGCTGGAGAGTGCCTGAAATTACCATATAATCAGAATTTCCCCTAAATCAGAAGTTTTATCAGAAGCAGAGAGCAGGACACAATTCCTTACATCTTCCTTCCTCCCATTTTTCTCTGCCAATATTCAAAATGCTTTGAGATATTTACCAGAAGACCGGCCAGTGCTTATATCCATTAAACACTTCCTCCAAGTATTGAGAATACTCTTGGAATAATGCTTTCCTTTTACCAAATGGATGTTTCTGTACGACTAGTACCCCGATTCCAGCTTTTCCCCTCCCCCAATTTCTCCCCTTATTCTGAAGATGGTGGTTCTTGCTAGCATGGGATGCCAGAGGCGCCAACATCATTCTTCCTTTGTCCAAGTGGCAGCTCTTCATTTTACAACTTGCATGGTGTGTTTCAGCAGGCTTTTGTTGCCCTGCAACAGAGGGTGATTGGAAGCACACAGCAAGCAAACAATGCACGGTCCTCACTGGATATCAATACGCTTCCAGTGGGGAATACATCAGAGCAATGAGGAGCGGAAACCCTCGCCTCCCTCTAGCCCAATTATATTAAAGGCAAGTGTAGTGCGCCCACCACCACAGCAATGCATTAACTTAGTACAGATTAAAGATAAAATATCAGACCCATCTTGTTTGTATGGGTCCGTATTACATTGGGCGGTCTGGTTATCCACTGAGCCACTGGGAGGCTGCTTTGACTTTAAAATAAAAATACAACAGGATATCTCTTAATAAATACAGAAATCAAAATTGGCTCCAAATTGAATTCTATTTTTAAAAAATCTGGCAAGTGCCTTTATCATTGCTTGACCTCGGTGTATTCCATTTTTTGTGGGTATTAAGCTATAACGAGTCCAAAAAATACCATCTCAGGAGAGAGTAAGTGCAAACTCTGCTTCCCATTACACGGGGTTACTTTCAAAAGCATGCAAGGAAACTCTCCCAGTGTTCAGTGGGTTTGTATGCATCTTCTTCAGACCCACTCGCATGAAACTGCATCCTCTGGGATAACCTGCATTTGAACACTAGGTGCATGGGACAGTATCTACCAGTTTGCAAGTAAACAATTCGCTGCAAGTTTAGATCTAGCATGCACTCAGAGGGGAGTACAATAAATCTAAATGTGGTGGCTATGTTTCTTGGCCAATGGCAGGTCGCAGGTCATGCAAGCAGTATATTGGTACGCAACGCTCCAGCTGCTCACCGGCATTTAAATGGAAAAAACTACACGTGTGAAAATTTGAATAGGCCACGCAGCCAGTTAAAGGGGCCACGCACCCCCCAAAAATTTGAGTGAACATTGTGCCCAATATCTGGAGACTATCCTAGTTTTCCCATTTGTTCAGCAGGTTTATCCAATGAGGTGAGCAATACCAACCAGAAAGGTCCAGGTTCAATCCCTAGTCTATGTTGAATTAATGCAGAGCTCTCCCCGGGCAGCCCAAGTTGCAGCCAGGCTTAAGCCTGCAATAGAACTCAGGTATTGCCAGCTGACTATTCAGAAACTAGAAATAATGAAAGGTTCTACAATTCCTAAATTTACAATGCCAAGTATTCAACACAAACACAAACAAAACTCACTCGAAATGCGTTTGTCTGCATCTTCTTCCTCCTCATCCCCACTATCTTCCGGAACGGCATCCTCCGGGATAGCCTGCATCTGAACGCCTGGTGCATGGGGCAGCATACGCAGGTTTTCAAACAAACGCTGCCTGTAAATTTACAGCCAATAATTACTTTTCTGCGGGACACAGTGAAAACAGTAATTTGGCTTAAAGGATGC
The DNA here is from genome assembly GCA_030390025.1 of Squalus acanthias. Taxonomy (NCBI): domain Eukaryota; kingdom Metazoa; phylum Chordata; class Chondrichthyes; order Squaliformes; family Squalidae; genus Squalus; species Squalus acanthias. Next base: position 53,646,834 of record CM059440.1, on the reverse strand, counting down.
AAATAATTTTATATCTCAAACATGTACATCACCACAATAAAGACAGAACATGTTAGAAACACATCACCTGAAGAAAGGTTAACGCTGTGGTTGGCGGCGCTCAACAGAAACAGACTGGCCTGTGTATTGCCAGCATTTGCCCTTTTTCTTTTTATCTCCACCATCATTCAATTATTAATTTTTTTTATTCGTTCACAGGATGTGGGCGTCACTGGAAAGGCCAGCATTTATTGCCCATCCCTAATTGCCCTCGAGCAGGTGGTGGTGAGCCGCCTTCTCGAACCGCTGCGTGGAATCTCCAAACCCCGTATTACACAGCAAAACAGCTCATCTGTTGTTAATGGGAATTTGAACAACTATCATCGCTACATCACACCACAATTGAGCCGTTTCATTTTTATGAACCACTTAACCATGCAATATTTAATGGCATTGCACAGTTGGCCAAGCTGGAAGAGTTGTTTACCCTCCCATTGAGTTCAGACTACAAGGGTATAAATTTACTGGCCACAGCTCTCTCTACCGATGTCACTCCTCTTAGGTCTACAGCTACGATTTTCAAAACAAAAATGCACAAACGCATCCACTTTCAGCTGGCATCCACTTTCAGCTGGATGAGTATAAGCAGGAGTGAAGTCTCCAGGAGGATAACAGCACAAGTCAGTCACTCAGAATAAATATTTCCAGCTGCCAGTTATGAATAATATTCAACAACTCACCTGAACTCAAACTACAAGCAAGTTATACCTGGGTAACAAAGATGAATTTAATAGAATACCAATTCTACTTTTTTCTTTTAATGTTCAATATTTGGCTAGATTTAACATTTTACAAACCTTAACTAAGCAGGAACTAAGCCACCTGTCCATATGTCACAGTATAAACAAACCCAATTTTAACCCTTCCCCGTGGCTGTGTACCCACTTTCCTATCTCTCATCATGCCCTCTCAGAGCTCACCTTGTTCAAGACCCATCTCTTACTCCCTTGACCACCATTTCCACTAAACTGCTGACCACCCAACTTCCCTTCTTGGCCTACATGCTAGCCGACATTGTAAATGATTCTCTCTCCTAGGGTACTGCACCCCCCCACTCCAATTTCAAAACTGCAGTCATAAACCCCCTCAAAAAACTCACTCAACACCTCTGTCGCAGCATACTGCCACCCTATCTCCAACTTTGCTTTCCTTTCAAATGTTCTTGAGCATTTGCTTCCCAAATCCCTGCCAATATTTCCACGGCTCCATGTTTGAATCTCTCCAATTAGGCTTCTGCCATTGCCGCAGCACTCTTTAAAAAGCCCTAATTAAAGTCACAAATGACGGTCTCTATGACTGGTGTATTTTCCCTCCTCGTCCTCTGACACTTTGACACAGGCTACCAAGACATTCTTCTCCAACACCTCTCCTTTGTTGTCCAGCTTCGTGGGATTGCCCTCGCTGGCTTCTTTCTGCCCTTGCACCATTACTTCTGGAGTCCCCCAAGGATCTATCCTCCTCCTCCACACGTTCATGCAACTCCTTGGCAACATCAACCAAAGATATAGGGTCAGCTTCCACAATGTACGCTGACGATACCTAACTCTACCTCTCCATCACCTGCCTCGACCCTCCACTCCGTGTTCAGACTGCTTATCCAACATCCACTCTTGGATGAGCTGAAATTTCCTCCACTTATCAATGGGAAGACCAAAGCCATCATCTTTGGCACCCACCACAAACCCAGCTTGCTACTAATTCCATGCCCCTCCTCAGACACTGTCTTGGGTGGAACAAGACCGATCACAACGTCGGCGTCCTATTCAACCCCATATTCTGTTTATCACAAAAACTGCCTAATTCCACCTCGAACATCACCCACCGCTGCCCCTGCCTCAGCCCAAATGCTGCAGATACCCTCATTCATGCTTTTGTCGGCAGCAACAGACTCGACCATTCCAATGCTCTCCTGGCCAGCCTCCGTTCCTCCATAAACTTCAGATCATCAAAACTCTGCTGCCCAAATCCTATCCCACACCAAGTTCCATTCCTCCATCAGCCCTGTGCTCACTACCCTACATTGGAGGTTTTGAGGGACTGGGGGTCAATTTAAAATCCACCTGTTTAAATCCCAACACGGCCTGGCCTCTCCCCATCTCCAACCTACTCCAGCCCACGAAAAACTCTGCGCTCCTCTGGCTCTGGCCTCTTCTGCATCCCCTGCCCTTTTGCCCTTCAGTGACGGCTGTGCCTTATGCTCTGGAATTCCCTCCCATAACCTCTCGACGCCCCTCGCCTCGTTGAAGACCCTCCTTAAAATCCATCACTTTGACCAAACCTTTGGTCACCACTCCTCTTTGGCTCAAGGTCAGTTTGTATGACGCTTCAGTTTGTCTACTTTAAAAGCACTATATAAATGCAAATTGTTGTTCAGTGCAGAGCCTGTGCTTTAGCTTCAGAACCCAATTCCCCAACATTCGCTAGCAAGTCTCTATTTGGCATCTAATTTATATCAACATATAGCTGCTGTAAAGTTACAGAATTCAGGTGAGGTCAACAGGAACAAATGGTCTTTTTTCAATAGGGCTGAAACCCTTAAAGTAACCGTTGTGTACCAACTTGTATAAATGCACCTTGGTGAGAATCATAGAAGTTTACGGCACGGGAGGCCATTCGGCCCATTGTGTCCGTGCCGGCCGAAAGAGTGCTATCCAGCCTAATCCCACTTTCTAGCTCTTGGTCCGTAGCCTTGTAGGTTACGGCACTTCAAGTGCCTATCCAAGTACTTTTTAAATGTGATGAGGGTTTCTGCCTCTACCATCCTTTCAGGCAGTGAGTTCCAGACCCCCACCACTCAGTGAAAAAAGTTCTCAACTCCCCTCTAATCCTTCTACCAATTACTTTAAATCTATGCCCCCCTGGTTATTGACCTCTCTGCTAAATGAAATAGGTCCTTCCTAGCCATTCTATCTAGGCCCTCAATTTTCTACATTCCTGTTTCAAACAACCCCAGCCTATCCAATCTTTCCTCATAGCTAAAATTCTCCAGTCCTGGCAACATCCTCGTAAATCTCCTCTGTACCCTCTCAAGTGCAATCACATATTTCCTGTAATGTGGTGACCAGAACTGCACACAGTACTCTAGCTGTGGCCTAACTAGTGTTTTAGTGAGTGTTCATAAAGCAATACAGAACTGCTCGGCACAGTCTACTTGCTTCATGTTATTTGGATTCATTTGTTCAGAGATCCTACAATATTATCGCTTACGTGGAAGAGAGACACTGCTTAAGAACGGTTATTCATTTGTAACACATTTCCCACTTTTATAAAGCACAGGACAGATATGCATGTGAGCTATACTGCCGACTTAGAAAATAAAATTAAACAGGGAGATGTCACAAGACAGCACCATTAAGAATATCAATAAAGGAAATTACATACTTTATCTTCTCCAGGTATTCATTGGTGTTCTGATTTGTCATATTGGAAGGACTGATGTGCAGCTTAAAGTCTGGTCCGAAGTACTCAAAGTAATCGTTGTATGGCAATTCTGAAACAAACAGTAATTAATTTACATTTATTTCTCCTCATGTGAAAGAAAGCAATTGCAAGCATAGAATTTATAAATCTGTACCTTTCGTACTATATTTAAACGGGAATGCTGTGTGTTGCAAAATTCATTACATTCAGTTCATGAAAAAATAAAATATGCCACATTTTATATATATTAGACCATTCAATAGTTTTTTTTGAAAATCTACTAAACTGGCCACTTCATATATAAATATTAAATCAATACTAGTGTTGGGACGGGTCAGTTTGAAAACGTACTTCCAAGCCAGTCTAACCTTCTCCCCTCTTCACAATAGCCATCGAGTCCAAATTCAAACTTCCATTACAATATATCTGGTTGCAAATCAGTATTTGTAGGGAAATGGTGTTGGGGATAAATCCCCAGGGCCTGATAATCTACATCCTAGGGTACTTAAGGAAGTGGCCCTAGAAATAGTAGATGCATTGCTGATCATCCAACATTCGATGGAATCTGGAACAATACCCATGGATTGGAGGGTAGCTAATATAACCCCACTATTCAAAAAAGGTGGTAGAGAGAAAACGGGGAATTACAGACTGGCAAGCCTGACATCGGTAGTGGGGAAAATGCTAGAGTCCATTATAAAAGATGTAATAGCAGAGCACTTGGAAAACAGTGACAGGATCGGACAAAGTCAACATGGATTTACAAAAGGTAAATCGTGCTTGACTAATCTACTGGAATTTTTTGAGGATGTAACTGGTAAAATAGATAAGGGAGAACCAGTGGATGTGGTGTATTTGGACTTTCAAAAGGCTTTCGATAAGGTCCCGCATAAGAGATTAGCGTGTAAAGTTAAGGCACATGGGATTGGGGGCAAGGTATTGACTTGGATAGAGAACTGGTTGGCAGACAGAAAGCAAAGAGTTGGAATAAACGGGTCTTTTTCCGAGTGGCAGGCAGCGACTAGTGGGGTACCGCAGGGATCGGTCCTTGGACCCCAGCTATTCACAATATATATTAATGATCTAGACAAGGGAACTAGATGTAATATCTCCAAGTTTGCAGACGACACAAAGCTGGGTGGGCGTGTGTGCTGTGAGGAGGATGCGGAGAAACTCCAGTATGATTTGGACAGATTGGGTGATTGGGCAGAAGCATGGCAGATGCAATATAACGTGGATAAATGCGAGGTTATCCACTTTGGTGTCAAAAACAGGAAGGCAGATTATTATCTGAATGGCCATAGATTGGGAGAAGGGGAAGTGCAACGAGACCTGGGTGTCCTTGTGCACCAGTCGCTGAAGGTAAGCATGCAGGTGCAGCAGGTGGTTAAGAAGGCAAATGGTATGTTGGCCTTCGTAGCGAGAGGGTTTGAGTACAGGAACAAGGATGTCTTGCTGCAGTTGTACAGGGCCTTGGTGAGACCACATCTTGAGTATTGTGTGCAGTTTTGGTCGCCTTATCTGAGGAAGGAGGTGCTTGCCATGGAAGGAGTTCAGCAAAGATTCACCAGGCTGATACCTGGGATGGCAGGAATAACGTATGAGGAGTGATTGGGTCGATTGGGCTTATACTCGCTGGAGTTTAGAAGAATGAGAGGGGATCTCATTGAAACTTATAAAATTCTGAAAGGACTGGACAGACTAGATGCAGGAAGGATGTTCCCGATGGTCGGGGAGTCCAGAACCAGGGGTCACAGTCTAAGGATATGGGGTAAGCCATTTAGGACAGAAATTAGGAGGAATTTCTTCACCCAGAGAGTGGTGAACCTGTGGAATTCTCTACCACAGAAGGCAGTAGAGGCCAATTCATTAAATATATTCAAGAAGGAGTTGGATATATTTCTTAAGGCTAAAGGGATCAAGGGATATGGGGAGAAAGCAGGGACAGGGTTCTGAATTTGGATGATCAGCCATGATCGCATTGAATGGCGGAGCAGGCTCGAGGGGCCGAATGGCCTACTCCTGCTCCTATCTTCTATGTTTCTATGTCAACTATTTACAATCTACATTAATGACTTGGATGAAGGGACCGAGTGTAATGTAGCCAAGTTTGCAGATGACACAAAGATGGGTGGGAAAGCAAGTTGTGCAGAGGACTCAAAGAAACTGCAAAGGGATATAGACAGGCTAAGTGAGTGGGCAAACATTTGACAGATGGAGTATAATGTGGGAAAGTGTGAGGTTATCCACTTTGGCAGGAAAAATAAAAAAGCAAATTCTTTAAATGGAGAGAGATTACAAAATGCTACAGTTCAGAGGGACCTGGGAGTCCTTGTGCATGAAACAAAAAGTTAGCATGCAGGTACAGCAAGTAATCAAAAAGGCAAATGGAATGTTGGCCTTTATTGCAAGTGGGTTGGAGTATAAAAGCAGGGAAGTCCTGCTCCAACTGTACAGGGTATTGGTGAGACTACACCTTGAGTACTGCGTACAGTTTTGGTCTCCTTATTTAAGGAAGGATATACTTGCATTGGAGGCAGTTCAGAGACGATTCACACAGTTGATTCCAGAGATGAGGGGGTTGACTTATGAAGAAAGGTTGAGCAGGTTGGGCCTATACTCATTGGAATTTAGAAGAATGAGAGGTGATCTTATCGAAACATAAGATACTGAGGGGGCTCGACAAGGTAGATGCAGAGAGGATGTTTCCTCTCGTGGGGAAATCTAGAACTCGGGGGCATAGTTTCAGAATAAAGGGTCGCCCTTTTAGAACTGAGATAAGGAGGAATTTCTTCGCTGAGGGTCGTAAATCTGTGGAATTCTCTGCCCCAGAGAGCCGTGGAGGCTGGGTCATTAAATACATTTAAGGTGGAGATACAGATTTTTGCAAGATAAGGGAGTGAAGGGTTATGGGTTGCGGGCAGGGAAGTGACTTTGAGCCCAAGATCAGCCATGATCTTATTAAATGGCGGAGCAGCCTCGAGGGGCCAAGTGGCCTATTCCTGCTCCTGTTTCTTAAGTTCTTATTATAATATATACACATCTGGTTAATTCCCGATAATCAAGTGAAAATATTTTATTGATAAACTTAATGAGTCACTTTAATTCAAGTAAAAGGCAAGTCGAGAAAATATGTCCAGTGTAAAGTACACTTCCCTCTGACAAAGGTAGATCGAGAAGTATTACTCTAACTACCCGAAGAGCAGCTTTATTTTTTTTAAGCTTCCAGTTCCACAGAGACTACTGCTAGACATAAAAACTCAGTTACAAGTACAGGCAGATTGCAGTTCCCCGAGTCAATTCCTGCTGCATTGGACGTCTAAAATGGAAGCTTAATAATTTAATTTCTCCTACCAAATAATACAGTGGTGGCAGGGGGTGGGGCAGAAGAGAAAGAAGAATTTTTATTCTGAAAGTACTCCTCCCACCCTTACATTTACTCTTTAATGGTAATGCACAAGCGGGGCGCATCCTCACCCCTCTATAAAGAGCCGCGCATGTGGAAGAAAAGGTACATGCACCTTCCCCCACCCCCGAGACCCCACTCCACTTTCCCAACACTGGACCCGCTAAACCCCCTCACTACTTGCAGCTAACCCTCAGCCACAAATCCTGGACTGAACCTCGGAACTGTAGCCTCAGCCAGTGACCCATTACACTGTGCTCTTTGATTGAAGAACAAGAACAGTAGCCTTGGGCGAGTGATGACTGCTGCGGCTACTCTAAGGCAGACATTTGGCGCCTGCAGATTTTAATGTACGCGTTGCCATTGCCAGCAGTCTCAGTTGCCTTCATACTGCCACTGCTCGCTCTCCATAAATGTCCACGTGGCTCAACTGAAATGAAGGGAGTGTTTCGGGAATCTGATTGGAGGCTCTGAATAGAGGCAAGGTGTACCCAACCACACAATTTATCTTGTTATAAATTCAAAGTCTTCCACACATTACACACGTTCGTTCGGCTATACTTCCCACTGCATTGCCCTATGTTGATAGCATCTCATTAGCATGTCCTCTAACTCACTGATGAGTATCACAGGTGATTGGCTAGCATATTCACATATGTATGAGATACCGTACCGAGGAGCATTAGGTGCGAGAGCAATCCAAAACATTGCCTGCACAGGATTGGGATAACTATGCTGGACAACGTAGCTAGAATTTGAAACACAAACTGCAGCATAATTTACAAAAGCTTGGGCTTCAATGGTGCCCAGTATATTTAATTATAGTTTGTGGTTTCCCCGATCTAACCTTGCTCAGTTGACCCTCTCAGACCAGGAGCAACTATCAGTGGAGACGAACATGGAAATTCAGAGCCTGGGGCATCCATCGCACATTTCCTCCCACCCAAAGGAAGACCTATAAATGGCAAATTAGCCTACCGTTTGGAATCTCGGAGTCCAAAGCTACAGATGTCTCATATGTCCAGCATCGAGCCACATTGCGAATTGTATATCCTCCACCTCCCAGCATCAGTAAAGGCAAATTAAAGGTCTTCACAAATTCCACACACTTGGCATGGCCTGTTTAAAAAAAGAACCAGAGTTTTCTGTAAAACTGCGCGCTTAATAGTTCCAAGACTCTCAACACGTGATGAGAAAACCCTACCAGTTATGATACGAAACTGCCCATCTGGTTCAATTCAATCATCACCTGGTATGATAGACTTCAAATGTATAGCAGCTGTATGTCTTAGGAGTGGAAAGAATGCTAGGGAAGAGTAAAGTACGCCATTTCTCCACAGAAAACATGTGCACAACAATACTGAATATTTATAAGCAAATATAGTTTATCCACATGGAGACTGCCATTCCAGGTCTCCCTTCCCGTCTTCAGCTGTTCTCGTGATATATATTATGGCGGCTACCTGCAGGTATTCTGCAGCAGCTTTCATTTCAATGGAAATCAGCATATCAGACCCACTTAAAAGACTGCTCTGGAGTTGTCTGATCCCAGGAAAGTCGTTACTGGGCGCATATACAGCAGAACTGGGCCAGCCCCAGCAAATCCCATTCACATCAGGAGACTACAGGATTAAGATCAGCTGCAATTAGCTCCGATCACTGTAAAGGCCATTTTAGGTGCGTAAGGCATCAGAGCATGCTACGTCATTCAAATATACCCCAGCATGACTTGCTGCCTTCAGAGGAGAAATCAGAAGGCAAAATTGCAGGATTATATAAAGAAACGTCACTCTTTCTGCAAGCTATTACACAAGTGGACTGTTCTGATATCTTATGCAAATGCACTATCTGGTGTGCCACACAGTTCAGGAAAAATGGTCATTTGAGTGAGACATTCGAGGGCTACTGATGTGCTGGGGTAATATTCAAGGATGAGCGAGCACCTTAAGGAGAGGGAAGAAACTATCTGGGGAGGAGGGGTGCAAGATAATTTACTTACAGGGTTTTTATAGCCATATCAAGTTCCCTTTCCTAACAAATGGAAAAAACCACACGGGTGAACACTAATCAAACATCACCTTAGTGAGCTCATGCATTCATATGCATGTACATTAAAAATGGATTACTGTACCTTTAATAGTAAGGTTAAAACAACCCAGTCTATCCCCAGACAAAGAATCAGCACCACACTGCAATGCAATGGCGCTGGGCTGGTACATCTCCATCACCTTACATATAATCTAGTGAGGAAGAGAAAAGGTTTTACAATATTGTACTGAAGTCCCACACAACTTGCCTGCAAACAATCTGCACATGTAACTTAGCTTATAACATGCAAAGAAATGTTCCACATCAAAGAACATCACAAAGTCAAAAGAAATTCAAAACTTCATTCCTGTACTTTATACAGCTAGAGGATCAAGCTGTGGCCACGCAAATCCTTCTGGAATAAGTATGACAAAGAGTTTTGTCATACTACAAATAAGCTTTGGGAGAATTGCAGTTGGAATTTAATATTGAGCAAAGAAAACACTTACAGGTTTGAATATGGCTTCATAGGATTCATCGTCGATTCCGTCTCTCAATGGGAAATTTACAGCATAGTACTTGCCTTTGCCTGCACCTATATCCTGGGCATCAAAGAAAGGCTCAAATCAGCTTCACACAAATACAACGTATAACTAAAGATGCATTTCCCCTAGATGAGCTTTCTATTAGTATATGTGAAAAAAGATATTTAAAAGTTCATATTAACAAAGATTTGCGTTTTATAAAAAGGGGTCTTTTTAAAAATTTGTTCCTGGGATGTGGGCGCCGCTGGCAAAGCCAGCATTTATTGCCCATCCCTAATTGCCCTCGAGAAGGTGGTGGTGATCCGCCGCCTTGAACCGCTGCAGTCCGTGTGGTGAAGGTGCTCCCACAGTGCTGTTAGGGAGGGAGTTCCAGGATTTTGACCCACTGACAATGAAGGAACAGCCGATATATTGTAAAGTCAGGATGGTGTGTGACTGGGAGGCGATGGTGTTCCCATGCACCTGCTGCCCTTGTCCTTCTAGGCGGCAGAGGTCGCGGGTTTGGGAGGTGCTGTCGAGGAACATTCACATCCTTCAACATCTTTCTATTGAAATATTGTCTGCACATTAAGTTGGATCTTCCACCTGCCTGCCATTCCAATACCCTGTTTGCAATCCTCCTTGCCGTTTGTCACTTTGTCAGCTAAGTTTGACGTTGCGGGCTTGGCTACAGGAAGCACATCATGTGTATATATATTTAACACACGCACACACTCGGCGAACAACCGTTATAACTATTTTCCATCACCATAGAAATCAATTACAGAGGTACCACTTAAAACGTATTAAGCATACCAGCTATTTTGGGCAATTCAAAAAGCTCCTTGCACCTCGTTGGAAGTGCGTTTACCTTTATTACTTGATCTTCTGTACCTACTGTTTAATGGCGCTGATCTTTACAAGTTATAGGTTGAAAAGAATAAATTAACCGTGAAGACAGATTTCCTTGTCATTTAAAATCCTCTGAAATATCCTGACATTTAGTGGTAATACCACTCGGGGACGGGAGGGGGAATTAAACAAAACAAGAGAAACTATATTTACTCATTGCATGCAAATCACAATAAGAGGCACACAGTTAAAAATAACTGCCCAACATGAATTTTGACATGAATGGATCGGTTAATGCCACACTTTTCTTGAAGTCACAGATATCTTAATTTATTTTTTTAATGTCTTTCAATTTGCACTGCCAACTAGGTCTAAATGCAAAACCTTTATTAGCTCAAATTGCGAGAAGAGTTTTCGCAAACCAAAAATCAATATTTAACGGCATGAACAGGTTTATTTGTTTTCTGCTGATAACCCATGTATATGTATCTGCTTTATTTAAGTTTAGAATTTTCAGTATTACCGTAGTGAGAAAATAGAGTCAATATCAAAGCGCCCGCTATAAGTGGTGGGGACTGTACCAAGAACAAAAGTGAGCAACCACTGACCTGCGCAGTGAACCACTTCCAACCCTTCTCCAAGAGCAACACCCGTTTATCTAAACTCCGCTTTCTGTCGGTCAGCCAAGTTTATATACAAGCCGCTACGTCTTCACCACACAGACTGCAGTGGTTCAAGAAGGCGGCCCACCACCGCCTTGTCAAGGACAACTAGGGATGGGCAATAAATGCCAGCCTCCTCAGCGATGCCCACATCCCAAGAATTAATAAAAAAGAAACAATACAACTGAACTGTTTCAAGAAGCCTCTTGACACTTTATCAAATGACTTCTGAAAAATTGGTATGCACTACACATACGACATTCCCTTTATCTATCCACCTCAAAGGAAACAAACTTTGTCAAAACAACTTGCCTTTAACAAATCTGCATTGTCTGTTTTTGATTAATCCATACATTTTAAATGCTCATTAATTTTATCTCAAATTATGGATTCTAAGAGCTCGCCCACAACTGACATTAGACTAACTGATCTATAGTTACTTGGCTTATCCATTACATTGGCAACTCTCCAGTCCCACAGCACAATTTGCACTGAATAATTACAGCCTCTGGTATCGCCTCGACTTTTCTCAAAAGCCTAGGGAGCAGGCTATCGGGGCACGGTGACATATCCACTTTGAATTTGCAAATTGTTTTTCAGAACCAGTTACTTTTCTACATCTCAAACAATCGTTCCATATCCTCCTCCAGCACACTTACATTCTGACTTCCACCACAATTTGTAAAGACTATAGATCTCTGCTATACCGTCATCCTCCAATTTAGACTCCCTCTTTTACCTCAGTGCTGTCCTACCCTTTTTAACTATCATGTCACTTGGCATATGCTTATAAAAGCCCTTTTATTTTACATTTGTTCTCGGGATATGGGCGATGCTGGCAAGGCTGCATTTACTGCCCATCCCTAGTTGCCCCGAGATGGCAGTGGTGCACCTTGCTCTTAAATGACTGCAGTCCTTGTGGTGATGGTGCTCCTACAATAAATAGTGTTTGGCAGGAAATTACAAGATTTTGACCCAACAACAATGAAGGAATGGCAGTATATATCCAAGTGGGGATGGCATGTGACTTGGAGGCGATTTCCGATAACATTGCTGCTCTTGTCCTTGTCAATGGTAGAGGTCGACGATCTGGGAGGTGCTGTCATAAGTATGGGGAGTTGCTGCAGTGCATCCTGCAGCTAGTACATACCGCAGCCACAGTCTTTCCTTTTATACCATCTCATCTTTTCTTCTATTCCCTTTTAATCTCCCTACTACACTTTCTATATTCATGATTTTTTAGTATTGTTAGCCCTAATTTTCTCAAATGCTTCCATTTTCTCCCCACTCTGACGATTCCCGAACAAGAGGAAATGGTAGTTTGTTATTCACCTCATCAAAGCCCTTCATAGTTTGAAAAACCTCAATATAATCTCCTCCTAGCCTTCTCTGTTCCAATGCAAATAGCTCCAGTATCTCAGATCTCTCCTCAGAATTGTATTTTCCCCTCACTGGCACAAAAATGCATGCTGTGAAATATGCTTCCTCTTACCCGGAGATCTCCTGTACCAGGGAAATATTCACCATATTTATGGAATGAAACAGTCATCACCCTATCTGTTGTATAAAAAGCCTCTTCAACACCATCACCATGGTGAATATCAATATCGATGTACAGCACTCTCTGATGGTACCTTAAAGGCAGAAAAAAATTAATCAAAATCGTGTAGATACGCATTAGAATTTAAGCTATGGCTCAATAAGGATTTTTAAAATTAGCTCAGTGTCTTGACGGCTCAGTTGGTAAAGGCACTGTGCAACTGTGCCATACAGATTGCAAAGTCCCAGAAAGAATGAAAAAAGACGTGCATTTCTATAGCGCCTTTCACGACCACCGAACGTCCCAAAGCACTCTACAGCCAATGAAGTACTTTTTCCAAGTCTAGTCACTGTTGTAATGTAGAAAACGCAGCAGCCAATTTGCACACTGCCACGAACAACAATGTGATAATGACCAGATAATCAGTTTTTAGTAATGTCAACTGAGGGATAAATATTGGCCAGGACACCGGGGATAACTCCCCTGCTCTTCAAAATAGTGCCATGGGATCTTTGACGTCCTCTTGAGCGCGCAGACGGGGCCTCGGTTTAATGTCTCTTTCGAAAGACTGCAACTCAGACAGTGCAGCACTCCCTCAGTACTGCACTGGGAGTGTCAGCCTAGATTTTTGTGCTCAAGTCTCTGGTGTGGGACTTGAACCCACAACCTCCTGACTCAGAGTCAGGGTCCATTACCCAGGGTCAATTCTCATTATGTACTGACTTAACTGATCTTGGGACGGGGCAGCATTCAGCCTGTTACCGTTTCTGATCATGATCCACGTACTTTCCAGTCTTTGCTTATTCAGCTACGATCGGCCAGGGCAGCTGAAGGACAGTACAAATTGATATACAATTTCTCCCCTTTGATTATCTAGTCATCAATGGCAAGAGCAGCAAATGTGTGGATGTTAAAAGCAAGCACAGGTTCAGGGACAGTTCTGATGTCCATTAGGTTAAATAAACGATCAATAATCACTGCCTTAGCTGACGTCTGCAAAGCCTTACCCGAACAGGAGTTATGACTTCTTTGGGGAAGGGGTGGGGCGGGGGTGGGGAGAGAGAGAGAAACGACAGAAGAGCAAGGGGAGCGTGGAAGGGGGGGGGGGGGGGGGGCAAGGGGAGCGCGGAAGGGGGGGGGGCAAGGGGAGCGCAGAAGGGGGGGGGCAAGGGGAGTGCAGAAGGGGGGGGCAAGGGGAGCGCAGAAGGGGGGGGGGCAAGGGGAGCGCAGAAGGGGGGGGGCAAGGGGAGCGCAGAAGGGGGGGGGGCAAGGGGAGCACAGAAGGGGGCAAGGAAGTCCCTAGCTTGATGCTGAAGAAACCCAACATGTGTTCTAAAAGAACTATTAACATAAGAATTAGGAGCAGGAGTAGGCCATTCGGCCCTTCAAGCCTGCTCTGCCATTCAGCATCATGGCAGATCTTCATCCTCAATTCCACCTTCCTGCACTATCCCCATATCCCTTGGTTCCCTTAGTGTCCAAATATGTATCGATCTCAGTCTTGAGTATACTCAACGACTGAGCCTCCACAGCCCTCTGGGGTGGAGAATTCCAAAGATTAACAACCCTCGAAGTGAGGAAATTTCTCATCTCAGTCCTAAATGGCCGACCCCTTATTCTGAGACTGTGACCCCTAGTTATGGACTCCAGCCAGGAGAAAACATTCTCCCAGCATCTACCCTGTCAAGCCCCTTAAGAATTTTATACGTTTCAATGAAGTCACCACTCATTCTTCTAAACTCTAGGGAATATAGGCCCAACCTACTCAATCTCTCCTCATAGGACAATCCCCCCCAATCCCAGGAATCAGTCTAGTGAACCTTTGTTGCACTCCCTCTATGGCAAGTATACCCTTCCTTAGGTAAGACCACCAAAACTGTACACAGTACTCCAGGTGTGGTCTCACCAAGGCCCTATATAATTGCAGTAAGACTGCTTTACTCTTATACTCCAATCCTTTTTGTAATAAATGCTAACATACCATTTTCTTTCCTAATTGCTAGGGTTAAAACTATATGCAATGTGCTATAATATGCTTACTTCAGTAATTCGAGAATAGCCAAGACAATATCATTCACGTAACAAAAGCCAGATGCTTCCGATTTCTTTGCGTGGTGAAGTCCACCGGCCCAGTTGACGGCAATGTCGGTTTGCTGTTTGTTCAGTTTAACAGCTCCAGCTGTGGAAAGTAGCAACTTGCATTCATTCCACATTTCATACACTTGGGAAACACACTTCTCAAAAAAGGTAGTGACAGCAATCGGTTTTACTTCATTTTGACGCAACGTATTAATTAAACCCGTTTGAAGACTAAAAACAAAAAGTGTTACATTCCTCCCTACCAAATATTAAAAGGTACATGTTAATTGTATTAAAGGGTTTCAAGGATAATATTGGCATGTCACCAAGGGGATTCGACTGTGAAAACTCTCTAAGCTGGGGCATTTGTATTTATGATATTCATGTACACCAGCAAGTGGGAGCCAGCAGAGAAATGGTGAGCAGGAAGATCCCAGGTTCAATCTCTGGTTAGCGCTGAGTTAGTCTACATCAGCTGGGTTATCAGTATAGACACTACAATTAGCCTTACTGCGGGGTGAAGAGAAGAGCGAGAGGATGCGGAATAATTGATCTGGGTTCCTGCTCCTGATCGCTATGGAGCGACTACTGCTAGAAGTGCTACTGTCATGTTGGAGTGGGGTGAGGATGGAGATCAGCTTTGATTTCCCTCTATAGGCGAATAGCCTGCCAACAATCTGAGGAATCTCTCACATAAATAATGCCCCTTGGCACCCGTGGAACTGGACACCGGCAAGGAGAAAATACCTTCAGGGTGTGGGGAAAAAAATGGCAGAGGAAAACAAAAAAGTTCAGTTTCCCCACTGCTATCCAATTTTCTATTCAATATTTTTCAAAATTAAAAAATTGGAGGAGCAATAATTGAAAATGAATGCCTTAAGGAGCTTCTGGAAAACAGGCAACGACAAATGCAAACAACGCACGCGGATTCAGTTATACAGGAATGGAATTGAAAAGCAGAGGAAGTTACGTTAAACTTGTATAGAACCTTGGTTGGACCACACTTGGAGTACTGTGCACAGTTCTGGCCTCCACATTAGAAAAAGGATGTAGGGGCAGAAAGAGATTTACAAGGATGATACCAGAACTAAGAGGTTATAACTATCAGAAAAGAATGAACAGGCTGGGGCTCTTTTCTCTAAAAAAACGTGACCCAATAGAGGACATACACATTTTTGAAGGGGGTTGATAGGGTAGACATAGAAGAGGTTTCCACTTGTGGGGGGGGGGGGGGGAAAGAGTCCAAAACTAGGGGCCATAAATACAAGATAATCACTAATAAATCCAATTAAGACTTCAGGAGAAACTTCTTTACCCGGAGTGGTGAGAATGTGGCACTCGCTACCACATGGAGTAGTTGAGGTAAACAGCATAGATGCATTTAAGGGGAAACTAGGTAAGTACACGAGGGAGAAAGGAATAGATGGGATATGTTGATAGGGTGAGATGAAGTAGGAGGGGAGGAGGCTTGTGTGAACCAGTTTGGTTGAATGGCCTGTTTCTGTGCTGTAAATTCGATGTAGCATCACTTACCAACTGAACCTCCAGTCGAGAGCTGGCAGAATTCAAATAGCCCATCAAATACCGGGCAGTCTTCACCCACGTTGACTAACAGAAAACAAAAGTTTTAAAATACAATTTTACAAAAAGTGATTGCAAAAAATTGCATTATTGCTAAGTGACAAATAGTAATATTTTATAAGTGGACAAAATATCCTCAGACATTTTCACTGAATTGCTACCAGTTTCCTGTTACTCTTATTAGTATGGGCTATGCCTCTTTCCTCCTGCCAAAATGTGTTAGCAGTCTGTGTCTGTATCACTTCCAGATCTTGAATCTCCATCCATACAGATTTTACTATAGATAACTCAATGAGAGCCAGTGCCAGCCACTCCCCCAATGGGAAAAGGCATAGCTCAGTGCAGCACTAAGCCAGATAGACAAGAACAAGTTCCACATTTGATGCTTGGACTGTGCGGAGTTGGGTGATCTCAGCCAGTGCAGCATTTGAGATACCGCAATTGGTGTGAGCACCAAGGTTCCCTGTAAAAGTTTTTTTTTTTTGGAGGCCCTTTAGCAGGCTGCGTGGCCCATTCAAAATGCCACGCATGCGCGGTTTTTCTATTTAAAAGCCAGCTGCACGGGACCCCTGGAGCGCTGCGTGGCCACGCGGCTTAAAGGGAACATTGCTGAGCATCCCTGGTTAGGGCAGAGAGGAATAAAAAGAAACAGGGGTGGGGGGATTCCCTGATCCCCATCACTAGCCAGTCAATCCCACTACATGTGTGGGAATGCCAGATGAGGACAGGATTGATCAAATAACCAGTTCACACTCACTTTCAAGGCTCAAATATGAAACCACGTCCCAAGAGTTAGTGCCTTCAGGAGGGGGATAATTGGAATTTTTGATAATCTTTTGACAACATGGATGATCATTTTGCAAAATGTCAGAGGAGGCATTAGTGTTTTCACTATTCCTTTCAAAGTCCATTGAGATGATTTGTCCGCTGCATACAACCTAAAATACAACCGTGCATAAAAAAGGTTGAATTTTGTTGAAAACATACAAGTCTTATTTTAAAAAGCTGTTGCACTGCATATGCAACAATTCTGCATCCACCCCCCCCACGGAAAGCACTGAACTGTTCGGATGATTAATCCGTGACCTCCACATGCAAATAAGGATTTGATGGGACAAATTGCATAAGCACATCTTGATATCCACCAAAATTGTCAATATTTTATGTAAACCATGGATGTTGCTGCTCGCTGTATAATGAAAGTTTCCAATAAAACGGATTGCAGTATCTCAGACAACCATAGGGCATGTAAAGAAAGTGAAGTCTAAGCTAAAAAGGATCCGTGACTATTTCATATTAGACAAAATGTGTGGCATAGAAAAGGCACTACAGAGGGCTAAGGTGCTACAAGATCTCTTGAAATTGCTCAATTGTCCTACTTTGTATTGGTCTCTCCTTTGGAAAGCAGCCCGTGCAAAAACCCAGTAGACCAAAAGCTACACGTATTGCATTCTTACACAGGAAATGGGCAAAACACCACGGGTGAGTAAATTAACAGCACTTCTGCACACCATCTCAATGCAGAATCCTGAAGCTAAACTAGATGAAAAAATGGCAACGTACATCTTTGCATCTGCTTGCTGTATTCAGACATGTTGTCTGGACGGATGGACCGCAGGAACTTGATGTAGTCATCACTGTGGTACTTTGTCATTTCTTCAGCTGAAGCTTTGTGTGGACGCTTTGGAAGAACAGAAAGGGAAATCTTTGTTTCAATTACATTTCATACTTCGTGGACTGAGAGCTATAGAAAAGATAAAATGCAGGACTTCAGCTGTATAGGTTTAAAATTGAGAAATTCAGTGTGCAGAATATTCTGCATGTACACCAGTATCCACATCAGCTGTGCAGCGATCTGCAGCTCCTGCACAGGCTGCTCAACTACATTAGAAATGGAAAAAACTGCGCCATGTGCGGTAATTTGAATGGGCCGCGCACACAAAGAAATTAGCAGGAACATTGATCCATATATTTGTGATATCACTGCTACCAACCAAAAGCACCAACTTCGAGCTGGGGTTAATTCCATAAACACCAGCACCCTCCAGTACCTTGCCAAAGTGGCCATTCTTCACAACAGTGTCCCACAGAGGGGACCAACAACAAACGTAGATTCTGTCCTCACCAATGCCCACACATTTCTAAAAATTCATTTTCGGATGTGGGCGTTGCAGGCAAATCCGTCATTTATACCCCCATCCCTAATTGCCCTCGAGAACGTGTGGGTGGGCCGCCTTCTTGAACCACTGTAGTTCGTGTGAAGGCGCTCCCCACAGTGCTGCTAGGTAGGGAGTTCCAGGAGTTTGACTAAACGACAATGAAGGAACGGTGATATATGTCCAAGTCAGGATGGTGTGTGATTTGGAGATGGTGTGCCTATGCACCTGCCGTCTTTGTCCTTCTAGGTAGTAGAGAGTGTGGGTTTGGGAGGTGCTGCCAAAGAAGCCTTGGTGAGTTGCTGTGTATCCTGTAGATAGTACACACTGCAGCCACGGTATGCTGATGGTGGAGGGAGTGGATATTTAAGTCAGTGGATAGGGTGCCGATCAAGTGCACTGCTATGCTGCAGAGGTACTTTGGGGAGGTGAGCCACTTGTCGCAGAATACCCAGCCTCTGACCTGCACTAGTAGCTACGACATGTGTGTGGCTGGTCAAGGTCAGTTTCTGGTCAAAGGTGACCCCCAGGACGTTGTTGATGGGGGACTCAGCAATGGTAATTGACGTAAGAAAACTACTAGGCACTTGGTCTAAGCGTTAAACAAAGCTTTAATCAACTGTTTTTCAACATGGAGATCTAGTTGTGTCCTTCACTAGTTCCTGTTAAAGAATGTCCTGAGCAAGCTGGGCCCATGCCCAAGTATTTATACTCTCCCTGGACAGCGCCACCAGCAGGCCGTCCAGTATTATTTCATAAGTCATTTCCACAATGACAAGATTCATGTCAGTAATGCCACTGAATGTCAAGGGGAGGTGGTTCTGCTCTCTCACAGGAGGTGGTCATTGCCCGAAACTTGTGTGGCGCGAACGTTACTCGTCAACCCAAGCCTGGATGTTGTCCAGGTCTTGCTGCACATGGGCATGGACTGCTTCATTATTTGAGGAATTGCGAATGGAACTGAACACTGTGCAATCAGCGAACATCCCCACTTCTGAACTTTTGACTTGACATTTATAGCTGAACCTTTATACCATGAACCACACAATGTATTATTTAATATAGTTGATCTCCTGTGCCATTGTCCATGGGTAAAAACTAGAAGTAAAGGTCTCTCTTCCTGTAACTGTCACCATTTGTCTCACTAGCTAATTCTTTTGTCGCCCTTTGACTTTGTGCAGCTCTCTCCGTGCATACCTCACACTTTTGTTCTCATTTCGGAATGTCTAATTTTTCTCTCTCATCACCCTCTCTCCCTTTGTGTTTTCCCTCTCCTTGTCTGTCCCCTTTGTTCTAGCTGACAATCAGTAGGTGTCTTTTGCCTCAAGAGTCAGCTTGGCCCAGTGGCAGCCCGAGTCAGAAGGTCTTGGATTCAAACCAAACTCCAGGGACTTGAGCAGATAATCTAGACCGACACTGCAGTACAGCACTGAGGGATTACAGCTGTGTCACCGGTGCCATTCTTTGGATAAGACGTTAAATTGAGATCCTGCTTGCCCATTCAGGCAGGTGCAAGCGATCGCATGGCACTATTCGAGAAGCAAGGGATATCATTTAGTCCTCAACCACCACCAAAACAGATTAACTAGTCATTCACCTCACTGCTATTTTGGGACCCTGCTGTGCAAATCGGCTGCCACGTTTACCTACAAAACAACAGTGACTACACTTTCAGACAATGCATCAATGACATGAAAGGTGCTATATAAATGCAAGTTATTTCATTCTTTCTGTACATCTAATACTCTGCATGCTTCTTGCATACTTTATCATTTTTCTCCCCTTTTACTCTCACCTGCCATAGAAACCTCGATGCAAACTCAGCGCTTCAAACCTCTGTCACAAATTATCTAGCCTTTTTCTAGGAGTTGCGGGTGGGGCTGTGTTTTCTTTTAGCTGCTGCTTCCGTTCCAGATAATTATGTACATATGAATAATATTTGTAGGACTACTGTTGTGGGCTAACTGCTAGTTATTATTGCTGTCAGCCGTGGCTCAGTTGGTAGCACCCTCGCCTCGGAGTCAGAAGATTATCCCACTCCAGAAACTTGAGCACAAAAAAAAAATCTAGGCTGACACTCCAGTGCAGTACTGAGGGAGTGCTGCACTGTCGGAGGTGCCGTCTTTCAGATGAGACGTTAAACTGAGGCCCCGTCTGCCCTCTCAGGTGGACGTAAAAGATCCCATGGCACTACTTCGAAGAAGAGCAGGGGAGTTCTCCCCGGTGTCCTGGCCAATATTTATCCCTCAATCAGCATCACTAAAACAGATTATCTGGTCATTATCACATTGCTGTTTGTGGGAGCTTGCTGTGCGGAAGTTGGCTGCCGCATTTCCCACATTACAACAGTGACTACACTTCAAACGTACTTCATTGGCTGTAAAACGCTTTGGGACGTCTGGTGGTCGTGAAAGGCGCTATAGAAATGCAAGTCTCTCTTTCTTTTCTGGGCTTGGGGACAGTTTAAATGGACTAGGCGCTGGAAGGCTGAGCGACACTAGTTTAGAGAACTGGCTAGAAGGCAGAAAGATTCCTGCTGAAGTAAAGTCAGGAGATCATGCCTGTTACAGTTTTCATTTGGTGACTTGTAACCTTAGAACAAACTCATTTTAAGGTAATTGGCAAAAGACCCAGGGGAGAGAGGAGGAGAATTTTTCTTAACACACCAATTTATGATGACCTGGAATGCACTGCCTGAAAGAGTGAAGCAGATTCAATAGTAACTTGCAAAAGATAATTGGATCAAACTCGAAGTGGACAAATGTGTATGGCTATGAGGAAAAGGGCCGGGGAGTAGGACTAATTGGATAGCTCTTTCAAAAGAGCCAGACAGGCACGATGGGTCGAATGGCCTCCTGCGCTGTATCATTCTATGAATCATAACTCACCTGAGCAATTAAAAAAAAAGAGCATGCACACATCTAGTTCCAAAACTTTCCATCATAGTTGCTACACAGAATGCTCCAAAAGACTGAAGTAGGACCAGAGTAGTAGGCCAAACACTGCCTGCTAGTTCACTTTACTTTGCAGCCTAATTATATTTCCGAAATCTTCACTGCAAAAATAAAGTCAGAAACTCTCAATCATTTAATGCAGCTGTCCTTCATTCTGCCAGCGCATTTCACACTTCATCTAGAGCCATCCTTTGTTCCTCAACCTGTCACATTACCACCTCCTCTTGCCTTGAATATCTATTAATGCCTCTCAATGTCTCTTATTCTCTCCTGCTTTCTATCCTATCACTGACCTTCCCTTTTGTTCTTTCATCCCCTCCCCCTTTTCCCAGCATTATACTTGCTTTAAAATCTATTTCATTTCCTGCTTTTTTCCAGTTCTGACGAAAGGTCTTCGACCTGAAATGTTAACTGTTTCTCTCTCCACGAATGCTGCCTGGCCTGCTGAGTTTTTCCAGCGTTTTCAGTTGTTATTTCGGATTTCCAGCATCCGCAGTATTTTGCTATCGAATCATTTAATTGTTGCAGGAACAGAAAGTAAGGTTTGCTAAGAATGAGATTTTGCCAGGTATAAAAGTGACAGCTTCCTAATTGCCACAGACTGCAAACAAACTGCAAATTGGGGGGGGGGGGGGGGGGGGGGGATGGGGAGATAGTCAATACTGAGGAGGACTGCAACAAGTTACAGGAGGACATTCATAAACTTGCAGAATGGGCATATAATTGGCAAATGAAGTTCAACACAGATAAATGTGAGGTATTACATTTTGATAGGAAGAATAGGGAGGGTGCGAGTCTAGGTGGGGTTAGAGGAACAAAGGGATCTCGGAGTACAAATACACAAATCACTAAAAGTTGTGACAGGTTAGCAAGGCCATAAAAAAAGCAAACCAAGCACAGAATCATAGAAAGTTACAGCACGGAAGGAGGCCATTTCGGCCCATCATGTCCGCGCCAGCCAACAAAGAGCTATCCAGCCTAATCCCACTTCCCAGCTCTAGGTCCGTAGCCCTGCAGGTTACAGCATCTCAAGTGCACATCCAAGTACTTTTTAAATGTGGTTAGGGTTCCTGCCTCTACCACCCTTTCAGGCAGTGAGTTCCAGAGCCCCACAATGCTCTGGGTGAAGAAATTTCCCCTCAAATCCCCTTTAAACCTTCCACCAATTACTTTAAATCTGTGCCCCCTGGTTTTTGACCCCATGGGTTTATTTCTAGAGGTATAGAATTGAAAAGTAGGGAAGTTATGCTAAACCTGTATCGAACCATGGTTAGACCACACTTGGACTACTGCGTACAGTACTGGTCGCCATATTATAAAATGGATATAGAGGCACTGGAAAGGGTGCAGAGAAGATTTACAAGGATGATACCAGAAATGCGAGGGTATCCATATCAGGAAAGGGTGAACAGGCTGGGTCTCTTTTCTCTTGAAAAAAGGCTGAGGGTGGCCCTAATAGAGCTCTTTAAAATTATGAAAAATTGATAGAGTGGATACGGAGAGAATGTTTCCACTTGTGGGGAAGAGCATAACTAGAGGCCGTCAATATAAGATAGTCACCAAGAAATCCAATAGGGAATTCAGAAGAAACTTCTTTACCCAAAGAGTGGTGAGAATGTGGAACTCGCTACCACAGGGAGTAGTTGAAGCAAATAGTATAGATGCCTTTAAGGGGAGGCTGGACAAACATATGAGGGAGAAGGGAATAGAGGGTTACGCTGATAGATTTAGATGAGGAAAGACGGGAGGAGGCTCGAGTGGAGCATAAACGCCGGCATGGACTGGTTGGGCCGAATGGTCTGTGTCGTAAATCCTATGAGGTATACTATGCTTGCAGCCTGGGCAAGTCAGCAGGAAAAGCCAGGCAAGCACTGCTACCACTGGATGCTTAGCAGAACTCTGGTCTCGCAGAAATGAGCAGGCCTCTTCAGAGGAAAGCATTTCAAAGATAAAACAGGTAGGTTTATGGCCAAGTTTAAGTTTTCCTTTGCATTCATGTAGCAAGTGATTCAAAAAAAATAAATATATAGTCAAGTGGCTCAAAAAGCACCACACCTGCCAAAACTTGAGCAATTTGATTAGTCGGATTTGCTCCTCTTGCTGGTTCTTGAATGCTTTGGAAAAAATTGAGAAATTTGATTATGTGGTTTTGCTAGGTACTATCGCCACCTACCTGGTCCACATTTAATCAATTGGGCATTAGTCGGTCAATCTGCACGATTAGTTTGACAGACTGTGATGATTTGAGCCAATCATGATTTAAAAAACACTCAACGCCTTTGAAGGGAGTGAACTACAGATGCATGCTCGACACAAGACTTTTAATTCTATAGGTTTATCAGGTATTTGCCGTTTACAATGGTCAGATTTTTACTTGCCTTGCATAGACATAGTTCCATTTTACCACTAGGCAGCTGTACTCCCACAGTAACCCAGAACTTGTTGAAGACTGCATTATGATCCACAAGTTCATGAAGACCACATTTACCCTAATTTAGTTGTGTCGGTTTTATCTGTGCATTGGATGTGACAAGTAAGAAAAGATGAAACGCACAAACAAAATAATCCAGTCACTACTTAATGGTACTTACATAGATTTCCATTTTTCTGTACAAGCCGTAGTTTAGCAGCAGGTTGTGGGTCATTCGAATTCTGTGTGGTTTCATTGGATGACCCTGTCCGTAGTAGTAATTCCCAACATCACCTGCAATGAAAAAAAATGGAAAAATATGACAACGTAAAAACATAATTAGGAGTAGTAGTAGGCCATACGGCCCCTCAAGTCCAAAAAAAAATCAACCTCAGCCTTGAATACACTCAACGACTGAGCATCCACAGCCCTTTGGGGTAGAGAATTCCAAAGATTCACAACCCTCTGAGTGAAGAAATTCCTCCTCATCGCAGTCTTAAATGGCCGACCTCTTATCCTGAGACTGTGCCCCCTAGTTTTAGACTCTCCAGCTAGGGGAAACAGCCTCTCAGCATCTACCCTGTCAATCCTCCTCAGAATCTTGTATGTTTCAATGAGATCACCTCTCATTCATCTAAACTCGAGAGAGTATCGGCCCATTCTACTCAACCTCTCCTCATAGGAGAAACCTCTCATCCCAGGGATCAATCTAGTGAACCTTTGTAGCACCACCTCTAAGGCAAGTATATCCTTCCAAGTATATAGACAAGGTCTATGCACACTGGTTGTATACTCTAGATGGCATCTGAAGATCGGAGATACAATTAATATACCATAAACAGGTTGACCTGACTACTCAAAGTTACGAGAGTTAAGGCCAGCACCACACGAAAAATATAAGTCTTCTCCTATACGTCTGAATATACAGTTCAGTAATACCGCAAAGATAATGCAAATTGTATTGTGATGTGGATTAGTTTTGGTGATGTCACCACAAGCCACCGAGTCTAATCCCATTGTCCTACATGCTCTCCAGATGTGTTAATATTTCTCTTTCAAGCAACTCTGCAATTCCCTTTTAAAAAACGATGTACTTTGCTTCAACAGTTTGCAGCACATCATTCCACATTCGAACGAATATTTGTCAAGACATTTTGGGTGGACCCTCTACAAAATGCACTGCAGCAACTCGCCAAGGCTTCTTCGACAGCGCCTCCCAAACCCACGACTTCTACCACCTAGAAGGACAAGGGCAGCAGGTGCATGGAAACACCATCACCTCAACGTGGAAATATATCACCGTTCCTTCATCGTCGCTGGGTCAAAATCTGGAACTCCCTCCCTAACAGCACTGTGGGAGTACCTTCACCGCACGGACTGCAGCGGTTCAAGAAGTCGGCTCACCACCACCTTCTCAAGGACAATTAGGGATGGACAATAAATGCTGGCCTTGCCTGCGACACCCACAACCTGTGAGTGAATAAATATTTTTTTTTGCCAACTGACAGTTTAATTATTTTTATGCTTCATAAATTTGTGCCTTCTTGTTATTCTCTTACCAAGCAGTGTAATCACCATATACCATATCACAGCTTTGGAGAGGCTGCAGAGATTGCCCATAATTATACCAGGGATGAGGGACTTCAGTTATGTGGAGACACTAGAGAAGCTAGGATTGTTCTCCTTAGAACAGAGAAGGTTAATGGGAGATTTATGAGGGATTTTGTTCCACTGGCAGGGAGGTCGGTAACCAGAGGACACAGAATTAAGATAACTGACAAAAGAACTAGAGTGGAGATGAAGAGAATATATTGGCCCGTAATTTGCAGTCAATGGCGAAGCAAAGGCGCCCGCCGCTGGCTCTGAAGAAAGCTGCCCAGAGATCTTGTGATCTCTGTGGCGAGAAGTTTGCCTTTTTCGACGTTCAGTTGATTTCAGCGCTGTGTCATGGGGATTCCTACGGCGATGCTGGTGTGACATCAACAAGCTTTCTAAGCAGCCAATCACATCACTTTTATCTGGACTTTTAAAAAATGTTAAGAGACTTGCACTCCAGAACTAGCCACACCGTTCCACTGCCGACAGTGCTATCAAGCGGCACTTACTCAGCAATAACCTGCTCACGGATGCTCAGTTTGGGGTCCGCCAAGACCACTCGGCTCCCGACCTCATTACAGTCCTGGTCCAAACATGGACAAAAGAGCTGAATTCCAGAGGTGAGGTGAGAGTGACTGCCCTTGACCTCAAGGCTGCATTTGCCAGAGTGTGGCATCAAGGAGCCCTGGTAAAACTGAAGTCAATGGGAATCGGGGGGGAAAACTCTCCACTGGCTGGAGTCATACCTAGCACAAAGGAAGGTGGTTGTTGGAGGTCAATCATCTCAGCCCCAGGACATTGCTGCAGGAGTTCGTCAAGGAAGTGTCCTAGGCCCAACCATCTTCAGCTGCTTCATCAATGACTTTTCCCTCATCATAAGGTCAGAATTGGGGATGTTCGCTGATGATTGTACAGTGTTCAGTTCCATTCGCAACTCCCCAGATAATGAAGCAATCCATGCCCGCACGCAGCAAGACCTGGATAACATTTAGGCTTGGGCTGATAAGTGGCAAGTAACATTCGCGCCACACAAGTGCCAGGCAATGACTATCTCCAACAAGAGAGAGTCGAACCACCACCCCTTGACATTCAATGGCATTACCATCGCCGAATACCCCACCATCAACAACCTGGCGGGGTCACCATTGACCAGAAACTTAACTGGACCAGCCACATAAATACTGTGGCCACAAGAGCAGGCCAGAGGCTGGGTATTATGCAGCGAGTGTCTCACCTCCTGACTCCCCAAAACCTTTCCACCATCTACAAGGCACAAGTCAGGAGTGTGATGAAAAATCTCCACTTGCCTGGATGCCAACCACACTCAAGAAGCTCGACACCAGCCAGGACAAAGCAGCCCACTTGATTGGCACCCCATCCACCACCTTAAACATTCACTCCCTCTACCACCGGCGCCCCGCTGCTGCAGTGTGTACCATCTACAAGATGCACTGCAACAACTCGCCAAGGCATCTTCAACAGCGCCTCCCAAACCCACGACCTCTACCACCTAGAAGGACAAGGGCAGCAGGCGCATGGGAACACCAATAGATACAAATGGGTGCGATCTGATCGCCATTAGAGACGTGGTTGCAAGGTGACCTGGGCTGGGAACTGAATATTCCAGGGTATTTGACAATTCGGAAGGATAGACAGAAAGGAAAGGGAGGTGGGGTGGCTTTGTTGGTAAAGGATGGGATCAGTGCAGTGGTGAGAAGTGATATTGGCTCAGAAGATCAAGATGTAGAATCGGTTTGGGTGGAGATAAAAAGTAATAAGGGGAAACAGTCTCTGGTGGGTGTAGTCTACAGGCCTCCGAACAGTAGCAATACTCTTGGACAGAGTATAAATCAACAAATAATGGAGGCCTGTAAAAAAGGTACGGTAATAATCATGGGTGATTTTAATATGCTTTGGTAATAATTTTCCAAAACTCCCTGAACTCAGCAAAGGTCCCGGCAGATTGGAAAACTGCTAATGTAACACCCTTATTTAAAAAGGGTTGTAGGCAGAAGGCTGGAAATTATAGACCAGTTAGCCTAACATCTGTGGTGGGTAAAATTTTGGAGTCTATTATTAAGGAGACAGTAACGGAACATTTAGATAAACATAATTTAATAGGACAAAGTCAGCATGGCTTTATGAAGGGGAAGTCATGTCTGACAAATTTGCTCGAGTTCTTTGAGGACATAACGTACAGGGTGGATAAAGGGGAACCAGTGGATGTAGTGTATTTAGACTTCCAGAAGGCATTCGACAAGGTGCCACATAAAAGATTATTACTCAAGATAAAAAAATCACTGGATTGGGGGTAATATTCTGGCATGGGTGGAGGATTGGTTATCCAACAGGAAGCAGAGAGTTGGGATAAATGGTTCATTCTCGGACTGGCAACCAGTAGCCAGTGGTATTCCGCAGGGGTCGGTGCTGGGTCCCCAACTCTTTACAATCTATATTAACGATTTGGAGGAGGGGACCGAGTGTAACATATCAAAGTTTGCAGATGATACAAAGATGGGAGGGAAAGTAGAGAGTGAGGAGGACATAAAAAACCTACAAGGGGATATAGACAGGCTGGGTGAGTGGGCAGAGATTTGGCAGATGCAATACAATATTGGAAAATGTGAGGTTATGCACTTTGGCAGGAAAAATCAGAGAGCAAGTTATTATCTTAATGGCGAGAAACTGGAAAGTACTGCAGTACAAAGGGATCTGGGGGTCTTGGTGCAAGAAAATCAAAAAGTTAGTATGCAGGTGCAGCAGGTGATCAAGAAAGCCAATGGAATGTTGGCTTTTATTGCTAGGGGGATAGAATATAAAAACAGGGAGGTATTGCTGCAGTTGTATAGGGTATTGGTGAGACCGCACCTGGAGTACTGCATACAGTTTTGGTGTCCATACTTAAGAAAGACATACTTGCTCTCGAGGCAGTACAAAGAAGGTTCACTCGGTTAATTCCGGGGATGAGGGGGTGGACATATGAGGAGAGGTTGAGTAGATTGGGACTCTACTCATTGGAGTTCAGAAGAATGAGAGGCGATCTTATTGAAACATTTAAGATTGTGAAGGGGCTTGATCGGGTGGACGCGGTGAGGATGTTCCCAATGATGGGTGAAACTAGAACTAGGGGACATAATCTTAGAATAAGGGGCTCCTCTTTCAAAACTGAGATGAGGAGAAACTTTTTCACTCAGAGGGTAGTGGGTCTGTGGAATTTGCTACCCCAGGAAGCTGTGGAAGCTACTTCATTAAATAAATTTAAAACAGAAATAGACCGTTTCCTAGAAGTAAAGGGAATCAGGGGTTACGGGGAGCGGGCTGGAAATTGGACATGAGTTTGAGTTCGGATCGGTCAAGGCCCTGTGGGTGGTGGAGCGGGCCCAGGGGCCGAGTGGCCTGGTCCTGCTTCTTGTGTTCTTTAGAGTTGAGGTTGGATCAGATCAGCCATGATCTCATTGAATGGCGGAGCAGGCTCGAGGGGCCGATTGGTCTACTCCTGCTCCTATTTCTTATGTTCTTATATCCATGTTGATTGGACAAATCAAATTGGCCAAGGTAGCTTTGAGGAAGAGTTCATAGAGTGCATCCGGGATGGTTTCCTAGAACAGTATTTAATGGAGCCAACCAGGGAGCTGGCTATCTTGGATCTGGTACTGTGTAATGAGACAGAATTAATAAATGATCTCATAGTAAAGGATCCTCTAGGAAAGAGTGATCACAGCATGGTTGAATTTCAAATTCAGTTGGAGGGTGAGAAAGTTGTATCTCAAACCAGTGTCCTGATCTTAAACAAAGGCAATTACAATGGCATGAGGGCAGAACTGGTTAAAGTGGACTGGAAAAATAAATTAAAGGGTAAGACAGTTGAAATGCAGTGGTGGACATTTAAGGAGATATTTCATAACTCTCAATAAAAATATATTCCAGTGAGAAAGAAAGATTTTAAGAGAAGGGAGCACTATCCGTGGCTAACTAAGGAAGTAAAGGATGGTATCAAATTGAAAACGAAGGCATACAATGTTGCCAAGATTGGTGGGAGACCAGAGGATTGGGAAATTTTACAAAACCAGCAAAGGATGACTAAAAAAAGAGATGAATTATGAGAGTAAACTGGCAAGAAATATTAAAACATATAGTAAGAGCTTCTACAGGTATATAAAAAGGAAGAGAGTAGCTAAAGTAAATGTTGGTCCCTTAGAGGATAAGATTGGGGAATTAATAATGGGGAAATGGCAGAGACTCTGAACAAATATTTTGTATCTGTCTTCACGGTAGAAGACACTAACAACATCCCAATAATGGATAATCAAGGGGCCACAGGGAGGGGGAACTAAAGACAATCACTATCACTAAGGAAATAGTACTTGGTAAAATAATGGGACTAAAAGACGACAGGTCCCCTGGGCCAGATGGCCTGCATCCCAGGGTCTTAAAAGAAGTGGCTGCAGAGATAGTGGATGCATTGGTTGCAATATACCAAAATTCCCTGGACTCTGGAGAGGTCCCAGCGGATTGGAAAACCACAAATGTAACACCCCTATTTAAGAAAGGAGGGAGACAGAAAGCAGGAAACTATAGACCAGTTAGCATAACATCTGTCGTTGGAAAATGCTGGAGTCCTTCATTAAGGAAGCAGTAGCAGGGCATTTGGAAAACCATAGTGCAGTCAAATTTTAACAAATTTGCTGGAGTTCTTTGTTGATGTAACGAGCAGGGTGGACAAAGGTGAGCCAGTGGATGTGGTGTATTTGGATTTCCAGAAGGCATTCGATAAGGTGCCACATAAAAGGTTACTGCATAAGGTAAGAGCTCACGGAGTTGGGGGTAATATATTAGCATGGATAGAGAATTGGCTGACAGAAAGCAGAGTGTCGGAATAAATGGGTCATTTTCCGGTTGGCAAACGGTAGCTAGTGGGGTGCCACAGGGATCAGTGCTGGGGCCTCAACTATTTACAATCTACATTAATGACTTGGATGAAGGGACCGAGTGTAATGTAGCCAAGTTTGCGGATGATACAAAGATGGGTGGGAAAGCAAGTTGTGCAGAGGACTCAAAATCTGCAAAGGGATATAGACAGGCTAAGTGAGTGGGCAAACATTTGGCAGATGGAGTATAATGTGGAAAAGTGCGAGGTTGTCCACTTTGGTAGGAAAAATAAAAAAGCAAATTATTTAAATGGAGATTACAAAATGCTACAGTTCAGAGGGACCTGGGGGTCCTTGTGCATGAAACATAAAACGTTAGCATGCAGGTACAGCAAGTAATCAAAAAGGCAAATGGAATGTTGGCCTTTATTTCAAGGGGGTTGGAGTAAAAGCAGGGAAGTCCTGCTACAACTGTACAGGGTACTGGTGAGACCACACCTTGAGTACTGCGTACAGTTTTGTCTCCTTATTTAAGGAAGGATATACAGGAAACTTTTTATTAACCGGCACCGACGGGACCAGCGTGGTGCCGGTTAATCAAAAAGTCCGGATAACGGAGAGTTATATCTCCCAACGTACGAGAGCCCCGTACACATTGACATGCGCCTACATTCGGAGCTCCGTCTCCCCGGGGACCGTCGGCTGACCATCTGTCGTGTCCGCTGCCTACCCGGGCTGCACATTTCCCTCCCAATCTACACGCTCCGATACAAGGCAAACGCCTCGGGGTTTTTTTTAAAGTTAATTTTCAACGAGAGATGAAGGAAAACCCCGGTTACCTACTCAAGAATTTTGCCGGTTAAGAGAGATTTCCGGATATTTGGGTGCCGGTTAATAAAGAGTTTCCTGTACTTGCATCCGAGGCAGTTCAGAGACGATTCACTAGGTTAATTCCAGAGCTGAGGGGGTTGACTTATGGAGGAAAGGTTGAGCAGGTTGGGCCTATACTCATTGGAATTTAGAAGAATGAGAGGTGATCTTATTGAAACATAAGATACTGAGGGGGCTCGACAAGGTAGATGCAGAGAGGATGTTTCCCCTCGTGGGGAAATCTAGAACTCGGGGGCATAGTTTCAGAATAAAGGGTCGCCCTTTTAGAACTGAGATGAGGAGGAATTTCTTCTCTCAGAGGGTCGTAAATCTGTGGAATTCTCTGCCCCAGAGAGCTGTGGAGGCTGGGTCATTAAATACATTTAAGGTGGAGATAGACAGATTTTTACAAGATAAGGGAGTGAAGGGTTATGGGGATCAGCCGTGATCTTATTGAATGGCGGAGCAGGCTATAGGGGCCAAGTGGCCTATTCCTGCTCCTATTTTTTATGTTATGTACCATCACCTCCAAGTCACACACCATCCTGACTTAGAAGTATATCGGCCGTTCCTTCATCGTCACTGGGTCAAAATCCTGGAACTCCCTCCCTAACAGCACTGTGGGAGCACCTTCACCACACGGACTGCAGCGGCAGCTCACCACCACCTTCTCAAGGGTAATTAGGGATGGACAATAAAGGCTGGCCTTGCCAGCAACGTCCCCATCCCAGGAACGAAAAAAAAAAAAGACCCCTATTTATAAAACGCAAATGCTTTATGAACCTGCCCTGCTGATTCCTTGCTGCACCTTGCCCAGGCCATCTTATTTTCAACATAAAACTTCTGCAGCCATTCTATGAATGCTGCCCTGGGCTGGACTAGGATCCAAGAATTCACCATTGGCAACACACAAGAGCATTTAATTGCCTTCTATAATTAGCAATGGCAAATAGCCAGGATGCTAGTATGGGGACAAAAATAAAAAACACAGAAAAATTGACATTTGCAATGAAAATGCAAGATCCTCTCCTCTCTTTCCTTTGCCCAAAACAAGCACACCTTTAAGGTTCAGTATTTCATATGCAAGTCTAAAATCACAGGTGCTGAGGGCAGCGTGCTACCATTTCAGTCAGGGAACAAACCTCAAAATTAGAAAGCGCACACAGGGAGAAAAGGCCAGTCAAACCATCAAGCCTATTGCTTGCATAGACCAAGTACAATCTACCCAGTGAGCCTACCATAATTATTTCTCCAAAACTTCTCCAACCCCTGAACATTATTTAATAATTCCAGCATATCTAGCCATCCCCAGATCTCCTTATACACAGTTGCACAACATCCTGTGCATCTCAGAATATTTATTGACCCCCCCCCCCCACCCCCACAGAACACTCTCCCCCTCAAGTTTCTCTCCTTTCCAGTAGCCCTGATATCTTACCTAAACTGGCCAATCATATGAGTGTTAGCAGGCTGTTCAACTAAAGGTATTACAGCCAAGAACAAGCACTTTTCAGTAAGATTCACTGGCTACTAATCAAGTTTGGGAACCCTGCTGCTATTTCCTCTCCCTATTCCGGAGGTAAAAAGTGAGAAGTCGCACAACACCAGGTTATAGTCCAACAGTTTTATTTGAAATCATAAGCTTTCGGAGCTGCTGCTCCTTCGTCAGGTGAAGTGAGGTACTAAGGTACTCAGGTTCCTGAGGTACGAAGACTAATTTTAGGACCCCAACTGACACACTTCTACAGCAAGCAGCACCTTTACCCACTCAGTCATCCTGGGAGCTCCTACTTTGACAATCATCTAAACCCTGACTACACTATCAACTAGGGGCATGTACTGCTGGTCATATTTGCCAACATCCAAACTAAATACTCTCACAAAATGTTAGTGTGTCTCTCAGTAACAGGTGACTCCAGGATGGTCATCAATATTCTACAGTAAAGCAATAGCAAAATCCCCAGGAAAATCAGTATTGAATCCAAGACTGAAGCTAAATGTCTAAAAACGAAGCTGAAACTTGACTACTTCACTAAAGCAGAGAGGGATTCAGCAGCATTCACTCAACTCCAAACAAGCAGATGGAGAATCCGCCATTTTCAAGATTACAGCTTAAATTTAAGACTGCATATAACCTTTTGAATTCATGCATCTTTAAGCCATGTTGTCTCACAATGAGTCCTCCTGACCAATGGCAGGCATCAATAAAGTTGGAATGCACACAACAGGGCCCATCTGGTACTGAATCTTATTGGCCAAGCTCCCAATACCCAGGAGGAGCAAATACACCAGTGACATTTTCAGTGTAGTAGCCCATTGTCCTGCTGCAATATTAGTTGGGCACCTGAAATGAAGGATGCACTACAAACTATCTATTCAAGTTCTGTGCTTTCTTTTAAAAAAAATCAATTTTATTGCAACGACAAAGTATCTCTCATGATACAGAAAAGTGGTGCACAACCTTTTAGAGTAAGGGGCTGGATACAAGTGCCACAGAGCGAGTGGGCTGCATAATGCAAGTTCACCCAAATATAAAATATGTAGGCGCTCAATAAAAATTCAAACCTTCTCTGCAAAAATTGGATGGCTGCCTGTACCTCATTTCGCTTTTTTGCACAATTCCCAGTCAGGCCCAACATCCTACTGACCTCCATCATCACTCACTCTGCCTCCACCACCTTTTCTTGCGCCGCTGCGCCCAGCTCCTTGTCCACCCCACTACTGCTTCACGCTTTAAACATTTGAAAGCTTCAGCCTCGGCCTTTTAGAACTTCCCAGGACTGGTAAAGGCCCTTTGTAATTGGTGTTTTCCAACTGACGTTGCAATACACAGGTACCAGAATGTGCAGCCGGGGAGGGGGGACAAACAAAACACCCGCCAACCCCGCTTCCGTCAGGGTCACCAGATAGCAATCAATAGTAACCCCCGCTGATTCACCATCTTGGTAGCCTGGGGATGACGGCAGAAGCTTTTTTTTTGTCAGAGTGTCTGACATACACGGAAACCTATCACCGTAGTTAAGAGTCGCTAAACCAAGCTAATGATAAATCGATAGAGGTAAAGTTTTGGTTTCACTGTTATGGAGTGCACCTTCTTTCCATGCGGGCCCCTCTCATTTGTCAAGTCCAGAGAGCGTAGATACAAGTTGGCTACAGCCAAGGCTTAAGGACTCCCAAGTGCGTGCAACCTACCACCAAAGTACCATTAAGCTCCCTGCTGTTTGTCCAGCGAGCATCACCCTATCCATTAGTGTAAAGGCTTGCAGTGTGGACCTGCAATCAAGCAGAAAGAATTCCAGTCCCCAGTGACTATAGCCCTCCAAAATGCATTCGTAAGCAACAATGGCTGCCCATTACCATAGAATGGTTACAGTATGGAAGGCGGCCATTTGGCCCATTGAGCCTGTGCTCTGCAAGAACACTTCAGCTAGTCCCACTCCCTCGCCCTTTCCCCGTAGCCCTGCAAATTTCTCTCTTTCAGGTACTTATCCAACTCCCTTTTGAAAGCCATGATTGAATCTGCCTCCACCACCCTTTCAGGCAGTGCATTCCAGATCCTAACCACTCGCTGCGTAAAATTTTTTTTCTTATGTCGCCTTTGGTTCTTTTGCCAATCACCTTAAATTTGTGTCCTCTGGTTCTCGACCCCTCTGCCAATGGGAACAGTTTCTCCTTATCTACTCTGTCCAGACCCCTCATGATTTTGAACACCTCTAGCAAATCTGCTCTCAATCTTCTCTGCTCCACCTGCTCTCTCAGGTGGACGTAAAAGATCCCATGGCATTATTTCAAAGAAGGGTAGGGGAGTTATCCAGTGTCCGGGCCAATATTTATCCCTCAACCAACATAATCAGATTATCTGGTCATCATCACATTGCTGTTTATGGGATCTTGCTGTGTGCAAATTGGCTGCCGCGTTTCCTACATGACAACAGTGACTCCACTTAAAACAAAACACTTCATTGACTGTAAAGCGCTTTGAGACGTCCTGTGGTCGTGAAAGGTGCTATAGAAATGCAAGTCTTTCTTTTCTTTTCTCTAAGGAGAACAACCGCAGCTTCTCCAGTCTATCCACGTAACTGAAGTCCCTCATCCCTAGAATCATTCTCGTAAATCTTTTCTGCACCCTCGCTAAGGCCTTCACATCCTTCTGCACCCTCGCTAAGGCCTTCACATCCTTCCAGAATTGGACACAATACTCCAATTGAGGCCGAACCAGTGTTTTATACAGGTTCATCATAATTTCCACACTTTTGTACTCTATGCCTCTATTCATGAAGCACAAGATCCCGTAAGCTTTTTTAACTGCTTTCTCAACCTGCCCTGCCACCTTCAACAATTTGTGCACATGCACCCCCTTTAGTTTATATTTCCTCTCTTCATTCTTTCTACCAAAATGTATCACTTTGCATTTTTCTGCATTAAATTTCATCTGCCATGTGTCCGCCCATTCCGCCAGCCTCTTGAAGTCCATCACTATCTTCCTCACTGTTCACTATACTTTCAAGTTTTGTGTCATCTGCAAATTTTGAAATAGTGCCCTGTACACCCATATCAAGAAAAGCAGTGGTCCTAGAACTGACTCCTGTGGACCACCACTCTATAGCTTCCTCCAGTCCGAAAAACAACCGTTCACCACTACTCTGTTTATTGTCACTTAGCCAATTTCGTATCCATGTAGCCACTGCCCCTTTTATTCCATGGGCTTCAACTTTGCTGGCAAGCCTATTATGTGGCACTTTGTCGAACGCCTTTTGGAAATCCACGTACACGTCAACCGCATTGCCCTCATCAACCCTCTCTGTTACCACATCAAAAAACTCCATTAAGCTGGTTAAACACGATTTGCCTTTAACAAATCCGTGCTGGCTTTCTTTAATAAATCCACACTTGTCCAAGTGACTATTAATTTTGTCCCTGATTATTATTTCAAAAAGCTTCCCCACTACCAAGGTTAAACTGACTGGCCTATAGTTGCTGGGTTTATCTTTACACACTTTTTTGAACAAGGGTATAACATTTGTAATTCTCTAGTCCTGTAGCACCACCCCCGTTTCTAAGGAGGATTGGAAGATTATGGCCAGTACCTCCGCGATTTCTTCCTTCACTTCCCTCAGCGTCCCAGGATGCATCCCATCCGGTCCTGTTGACTTATCTACTTAAAGTACAGCCAGCCTTTCTAGTACCTTGTCTTTATTAATTTTTATCCCATCCAGTACCTCCTCCTTCACTATGTCTATGGCATATCATTACTAAGTGTCCTTGAAATCTGCAGACCTGCCCAGTTCAGATTATCAAGTTTTCCAGAGAATCACTTGGCTCCAATTTGTCTGGTCAGGGACACCATTTTGGAGCCATATGGACTCTAAAAAGAGACCACATTTACCTTTCCAAAGAGGATAGTAACTTGTTGGCCATTAGAAAACTAAGTACAGGTTTAAGCCCTCACTAGGCAGAAAGCAAATATGATGAGCTCCTCACCAACAGTATGGTGAGCAGCACAACTCACTATAAAACTTGTGAATGCCTTGCCAGTTGCCACTATCCTCCTGACAAGAGCATGAACCACATACCATATCCTATTAAACAGCAGCAGATGAAGAGCTTCAGTTGTAACTGACTCTTTCTCCACAAGGCACCAAATACAAGAGCTTGTGGTCTCATGATCAGGCTCCAGATAACATTTTTCAGTAGCTGTTAAGCATTCCATTATTTAAAGAACATCTGCCTTCAACATGGTGGAAAAGATCAATGTACAAGAGCTTCCCATATGCCAGCCAGCTACCTTGATGTTCTACATGTCCAGGTTCAGCATTGTGTACCAGGTTTAAATGCCATCATCCGCTTAATCCAGGAGCTTTGGCAGACATGCCCATGAGGCATGGGCTCCAAGGTATTGGGTGAAGGTGGGGGTATGATGGATTCTGCCCTCCCTACAACCATTTCCCCCTTTTGCCACAAATGCACCTCAGTTTGGTGATTGGCACTCAAGAGATGGGCCAAAGGAACTCATTCCATTCCATGCCTAGGAGTTCTGAATCATGAAGGATAACGATTTGGACACACCTTGTATACCATGAACTTAATTTGCATTGGGACCGTTGCTATCATTGGAGGACGACAAAAAAGGCTCTTTCACCAAAACTGTGTCCAAGATAAGGCTGGCCCACCAGAACGCCCAGGTTCTGATACGCATCAACTAGAGCATTCAAGACCCTGCAGACAAATATAGTTTCCCACTGCCACCCTGGTCAAGATCAGCAAACTCAACACAGACCACAAAGCAGACTCAGACCTTTCTTAGTTTATATGGCTCAGTTTACATAGCACATTTTCTCACACGATAACAATCTTTGAAGGAAAAGGGAAATCTTTATTAGTGTTCTTTGGAAAAATATTCAAATCTCAATTTAAAAAATCCACAACTTCAATCAAAAAAAATCAAACTGCAACAAGAGTATATAACAATGATGAAATTCACACCTCATGAAAGCTTCTACTGCGGCATATTGTCTGCGTGGTTTGTCTAAAGAGACCTGGGGGTCCAGGTACATGGATCATTAAAATGTCATTAAAATGTCACAGAAAATAATCAAAACAGCTAATAGGATGCTGGCCTTTATATCCAGAGGACTAGAATACAAGGGGGTAGAAGTTATGCTGCAGCTATACAAAGCCCTGGTTAGACCACACCTGGAGTACTGTGAGTAGTTCTGGGCACCACACCTTAGGAAGGATATACTGGGCTTGGAGGGAGCGCAGCGTAGGTTTACCAGAATGACACCCGGACTCCAAGGGTTAAATTACAAGGAGAGACGATACAAAATAAGGTTGTATTAGAAGGTTAAGGGGTGATTTGATCGAAGTTCAAGATATTAAGAGGAACAGGTAGGGTAGAGATAGAGAAACTATTTCCGCTGGTTGGGGAGTCTAGGACTAGGGGCATAGTCTAAAAATTAGAGCCAGACCTTTCAGGAGTGAAATTAGGAAACACTTCTACACACAAAGGGTGGTAGAAGTTTGGAACTCTCTTCCGCAAACGTCAATTGATGCTAGATGCGTGGGTTTCCTCCGGGTGCTCCGGTTTCCTCCCACAGTCCAAAAATGTGTGGGTTAGGTTGATTTGGCTATGATAAATTGACCCTTAGTGTTAGGGGGGATTAAATATGTGGGGTTATGGGGATAGGATGGGATATGTTAGGGGGAATTAAATACGTGGGGTTACGGGGGTAGGGTGGGATATGTGTACTGTGGGGATTAAAGCAGGGACAGGGTACTGGATTTGGATGATCAGCCATGATCGTATTGAATGGCGGAGCAGGCTCGACGGGCCGAATGGCCTACTCCTGCTCCTAGATTCTATGTTTCTATGTTTCTATGTTTAGATCAATTGTTAATTTTAAATCTGAGATTGATAGATTTTTATTAACCAAAGGTATTAAAAGATATGGGCCGAAGGCAGGTATATGGAGTTAGGTCGCAGATCAGCATTGATCTCAGTGAATGGCGGAGCAGGCTCGAAGAGCTGAATGGCCTCTTCATGTTCCTATGAACAAATAGCACTAGAAAATGCACTTCATTCTCAGCAGGAATTAAATAATTTTGCACAGCTCTGAACTCTGCTCAGTCAATCCAGACACATTTTGGGGCATGTGCTCTGACTGCAGTTTTCAGAGAAAGAAAGACTTGCTCTTTCATGACCACCAGACGACCCAAAGTGCTTTACAGCCACTTTTTGAAGTGTAGTCACTGTTATAACGCAGCAGCAGCCAATTTGCACACTCCACACTCCCACAAACAGCAATAATAATGACCAGATAAACTGCTTTAGTGATGCTGATTGAGGGATAAATATTGGCCAGCACACCGGGGAGAACTCCCATGCTCTTTGTCGAAGTAGTGCCATGGGATCTTTTACGTCCACCTGAGAGAGTAGACGGGGCCTCGGTTTAACATCTCATCCGAAAGACGGCACCTCCGACAGTGCAGCAATCCCTCAGTACTGCACTGGGAGTGTCAGCCTAGATTTGTGCGCTCGAGTCTCTGGAGTGGGACTTTAACCCACAACCTTCTGACTCTCAGACGAGAGCACTGCCCACTGAGCCACAGCTGACACAATCCAAAGCCAGTGTATTGTCCCAGGGGTAGGGGTAGGGGTAGGGGGGGGAGAGAAGAGATGCCCAGGGGTATTGCAGGGGGTGGATTATACAGGTGGGTGGTTCTTTGTCTTACACAAAAAAGACTAAATAGCACAAATTAAATATTTAAAAAAAACAAATGATTGAGACAAAAGAGACTAAATAATACAAATTAAACATTAAAAAGAGAGACTGAATAACACAATTAAACATTTTAAAAAGAGATTGAGGCAAAAAAGACTAAACAAAAATTAAGAAAACAAATGATTGAGACAAAAAAATACAAATTAAATATTTAATAAAAGAGATTGAGACAAAAAGAGACTGAATAACACAAATTAAACATTTAAAAAAAAGACGAAATAACACACGTTAAAAATGATTTGAGAGAGTTTTATTTTGGGGGGAGAGGGTGACTGACTGCAGGCAGAGGCTGATCCCAGGCCTAGATTTCACCCCCACTCCTCATCTCTTGGGGATAAAAACAATGCAAAGCCGCCGCCGCCTGGAGCCCTGGCAATGCGGCCAAAACTCTTGGCCCACCGCCGCAGCCAGGGGGCCCCTCCCCCGGCCTGCAATGAGCGGAGCGCCTCCCCGCCCCGGCCCGGCAGCGGGGCTCCGTTCCCACCCCCTCCACCTTCGCCTTACCATCATAATAATAGCAAACTTTCTTCTTGGTCCCGGCCTGTGTGAACGCCATTTTGACTCCCGGTCCCGCTGGAGAGAGAGAGAGCGAACGAGGTAATTTTTTTTGCACCAATGACCTGCAATCTAACTCACTGGCGGCCAGCGGTGGGGGCACGTCACAGTGATTGACGGCGGCCCGGCCAATCGGAAAGCCGCTCCCCCACGCGGCCGCGGGGAAAACTCTATGACGTCAATCCCCCGCTCGCCAATCGCTAACAAGGGGAGGCGGGACGCACCTGGGGGCTGAACAAGTTAGGTTGAATGAGCTCTCTCTCTCTTTCTCTCCTCACCCCACCCCTACCCTACCAGGTGCTGGGGGTTCATTCACCATGACTTTGCATAGGAGTTTGGGGGGGGATATATATCATGCATGAAGTTTTTTTTTTGGAAAGGAGTTAGGTTTGCAAAGGGATCCAAGCACTCAATGAAAAGGGGTCAGCTTTGCAAAGGGACCTAAAAATGAAAGAAAGACTTGCATTTCTATAACGCCTTTCACGACCACCGGACGTCTGAAAGCGCTTCACAGCCAATGAAGTACGTTTTGAAGTGGAGTCGCTGCAGCCAATTTGCGCACAGCAAGGTCCCACAAACAGCAATGTGATAATGACCAGATAGTCTGTTTTTGTTATGTTGGTTGAGGGATAAATATTGGCCAGGACACTGGGGAGAACTCCCCTGCTCTTCTTCAAAATAGTGCCATGGGATCTTTCACTTCCACCTGAGAGGGCAGACGGGGCCTCGGTTTAAAGTCTCATCCAAAAGACGGCACCTCCTACAGTGCAGCACTCCCTCAGCACTGCACTGGGAGTGTCAGCCTAGATTGTTGTGCTCGAGTCCCTGGAGTGGGACTTGAGCACTCAACGAAAGGGGTGAGCTTTGCAAAGGGACTGAAATCAATCCAACTGGGCCACCTTCTGCATTGCTGAAACCTCTTCTAGATATCAGTAACTTTGCAGATATGACTACTTTTCAAATGAGTTGGTGCAGTCCTCAATGTCTATCTCACGTCCTGCACCTTCTGCCCTGTCCCTGCAGCTTGGTTCCAATTGGGTGGTTTCCCAATCCAGGCTAAGGACAATAGTACAAAAAGTTGGAGGGTGGTTTCTCAATCCAATGACTCGAAGGAAGGAAAAAGATTTGGAAGACTAGGGAGGAGGAAAGAATACTGATGGTCAATATACAGGAAATTAGCAAGGCATTGTATAAGTGCATGAAGTCAAAGAAAGGGTGGGACTGCTTGGAGACAAAGGGGCCATCTGTACTTGAAAGTGGGGGGATGAGGAGATGTTTAACAAGGTATTTAGCACGTTTTACAGAGGTAAAGTAGGACTAGAAATATCAGAGCAGGATGTGAAAAGCTACTACTGAAGATAAATGGTCAAAAGTATACTGTATTTAAAAAGTCAATGGGACTAAACATGGAACAGGCAGAGACCACAACATAACTTAAAAGGGAGTTGGATAAGTAGTTGAAAAGGAAGAATATAAAAGGATATGTGAAATGTGCAGGAAAATGGGATTGGAGTAGACCACAATAGTCTGAATGGTCATTTTCATTTTTGTAATTTCTATGATTTCATTCATTTCTAGAAGAATGTACAAACATACGAAAAACAACAGACAGGAAAAGACCCACTGGTCCGTTCTTTTCTTCTTCTCAGGCAGTCCCTCGGAACCGAGGATGACTTGCTTCCACACTAAAAATGAGTTCTCAGGTGATTGATGAGTCCAATGCGGGACCTACAGTCTCTGTCACAGGTGGGGCAGACGGTGGTTGAAGGGGCGGGTGGGTGGGGTGCTTGGGTTGCCTTGCGCTGCCTGCGCTTGGCTTCCGCTTGCTCCCGGCGAAGAGACTCGAGGTGTTCGGCGCCTTCCCGGATGCTTCTCCTCCACTTTGACCCACTGGTCCACCCAGCCTGTTGCATACAGTTGTGATGCCTTCTCCATCACAATACATACACTGCCCTCGCCCCACCTGGAAGTCATGTAATCTCCTGGAGAGGTGAAAAACCAGATAAAAATCCAGGCCAATTAGGGGAAAAAAACTGGACAATTCACCTCCAATACCCTTAGGTGATCAAAACTAGTACAGGAGACCACTCTGGCCCTGATTAATGTGATCAGGTACCTACCACTTGTAAGAAGAGATCTCCGCTCCAGCCAGAAACAGGCCCAGCTCCCACTTGAATGAATTCAGCAATCAGCGGTCACTGCATGAACCGGCAACCTGTTCCACATGTTTACTATTCTCTGGTAAAAGAAGAACCTCCTAACATCTAACCTATTTCTGGCCTTATGTAATTTGAGAATGTGACCCCTGGTCCTCCCTAACCTATTCAGTTGAAACAATTTGTCTGCACAAACACAATCTAATCCCATCATTATTTAATAAACCACTTCCAACTCTACGCTTCCCCAAACAGCTTATTTGGGTAACTAAGATGCTTTCCTACATTACAACAGTGACTACACTTCAAAAAAGTACTTCATTGGCTGTAAAGTGCTTTGGGACATCCCGCGGTCACGAAAGGCTATATATAAATGCAAGCCTTTCTTTCTTTAGACTGGGAATGAATCACCAGGCCCTCTGAACCTTTTCCAAATATCACCCACCATGTGAGGAGACCAAAACTGGACACTATTCTAACTGAGGCCTAACCAAGGTCTTGTATAAGGAAAAAATAGTATGTTTTGTTTTATAGTTAATTGTTCTGTAAATACACTGTAGTACCCTATTCACTCTAACTATAGCTTTGTGGCATTGGCATATACCTTTAGAGATATATGCACAAGAACACCCAGATCTCTTTCTTTCACCACCGGTTTTACTTCTTTTCCCTGAAGGGTGTATGCATACTCAGCATTTGACCTGCCCACATGCATAACACTACACTTTTCTAAGTTTAACGTAATTTGCCAGCCATGGGCCCAATCACCCAGGGCATCTAAATCTGCTTGTAATAGTTCAGCATCCTCTACAAGCCTGAATATCGCAAGTATCTTTATATCATCTGCAAACTTGCAGATCATTCCCCCAACACCTACATCAAGATCATTAATGAAATTAGTAAATAGCAATGCCCCAACACCAATCCCTGCAGGACACCGCTGGTGACCGATCTCCGAATAGATATAAATCCATCTATAACCACTTTTTGCCTACGGGCTTTCTGCCAGTTTTCAATCCAGCGCAGTAGATTACCACTAATTATAGAAGATTGAATCTTATAGAGAAGTCCCTTATGCGGCACCTCATCAAAAGTCCAGGTAG
Organism: Squalus acanthias; assembly: GCA_030390025.1. NCBI lineage: Eukaryota > Metazoa > Chordata > Chondrichthyes > Squaliformes > Squalidae > Squalus > Squalus acanthias. The sequence continues at coordinate 53,603,753 of CM059440.1, read as the reverse complement.
ACGATAGCTAGGTTTCTCCATATCAACTATCTTGGTGACTTCTTCAAAAAATACAATCAACTTGATGAGACAGGACTTTCTTTTTGGAAGCTGTGTTCCTGATATGGCCTTCTCTGTCTAGTCATATAGTGCATCCTTAATAATTACCTCCAGCATCTTCCCTATTACTGACTGGCAAGCTAATGGGCCTATAGTTACTTGGATCTGCCTTATCCCTCTTATTAAAGATTGGAACTGCATTAGCCTCCTTCCAGACTCCAGTGAGCTATTAAAGATATAAGCCAGGGGTTTCCACAGCACCTGTCCCATTTTATGAGTACCCTCAGGTGGATATCATCTGGGCCGGCAGCCCTATCTATTTGTAAGGTTCCTAATTCTTTCTCAAACAATATCTTTGTCTATTTTAACATCGACTATTTGTTGCGAACAACACCATTCTGTTAGTTGAGCATCATCCTCAAGAGTGAAGACTAATGCATAGCATTCATTTTGTATCTCTGTTATACCCAGAGAGTCCTTTCTAACCTGTCCTTGAGTTCTTTCAAAGGCTCAATACAGTCTTTTGACAGTCCACTGACTCTTCGCATAGGTGAAAAACCTTTTCCCATTACTACCACTGTTGTCTCTTTTCCATGAACCTTTCAGCTGCTCTAATACAAAACATAGAATGGGAAAAGGCCATTTTGCCTATCAAGCCTGATCTTTCCACAGCCCATGTATAATTAATTTATTGTGGACCCAGCTTACTTAGCCTTGACTCAGTGGTAGCACTAGGTTCACATGTCAGTGCAGAACTGAGGGAGTGCTGGACTGTTGGAGGTGCTGTCTTTCAGGTGAGATGTTAAACCAAGTCTGCTCTCCTAAGATAATGTAAAAGATCCCATGGCAATATTCAAAGAAGTGCAGGGGAGTTCTCCTAGTGTCCTGGCCAACATTTACCTTTCAACCAACACCACTAAAACAGACTGTCTGGTCTTTTATCTTGTCAATGTTGTGGGACCTTCCTGTGTGCAAATTAGCTTTGCCTACATTGCAACAGTGACACTGCAAGAACTGAAGTGTGGCACCGTGACCATATTGTGGTTAGTACTTAGCGTTGTGGTCACAGCAACCTCGGTTTGGATCTGAACACAGCTCCCTTTACACGGGTAAGGTAGCATAGTGCCTATGTTACTGGACTAGTAATCCAGAGGCCCGGACTAATGGATCCGTGAGACATGAGTTCAAAATCCTACCATGTCAGCTGGGGAATTCAGTTAACAAAATAAATCTGGAATAAAAAGCTAGTACCAGTAACGGTGACCATGAAACTACCAGATTGTCGTAAAAAACCCATCTGGTTCACTAATGTCCTTTAGGGAAGGAAATCTGCCGTCCTTACCCGATCTGGCCGATATGTGACTCCAGACCCACAGCAATGTGGTTGACTCTTAACTGCCCTCTGAAGTGGCCCAGCAAGCCACTCAGTTGTACCAAACCGCGACAAAGAAGATGGACTGCAGCGGTTCATAGAAGGCAGCTCACCACCACCTTCTCAAGGGCAATTAGGCATGGCCAATAAATGCTGGCCTTGCCAGCGACGCCCACATCCCACGAATACTTATTTGGCTGTGAAGCACTTTGGGATGTCCTATATAAATGTAAGTTCTTTCTTTTTTCTTAAGCTGTTGAGAAAAGGACCTGAAAAATTCTTCTTCATCCTCGCTTTCAGAATATATACATTCTATTTAGTACGTCTTTGACTTCCTTGCTGTGACATTTCCAAGACACCAGATGTTCTGGATCCATTATATTCCACGCAGTATTCAATCATTTATTTTTCCACACTTTTCTGATGGTATTTGATATAGTTCTGGGAAATGAAGAGCAACAAATAATTGATTTGTGAATAAGAGAACGGTTGAGAAATAGCAACCACAACACAGTTACGTTCAACCTGAGAATAGTAAAGGATAACAAAGAGTCGTAAATAAAGGGCCTAGACTGACAAGAGGCAAAGTTCAGAGAGATAAACAGGCTCTGGCCCAAACTGAGCAAAGAAGGTGATGGATCCGCAGTGGGGAATTTTAAAATATGAGATGGATGGACCACAAAATAAATAGATTTCTGTAAAGTGAAAAGGAGTGCAAAGAATAGAATTCAGTGGATAAAGAGAGAGATTAAAGCTAAACTGAAACTTTAAAGGGAAGGATATAATATTAGGGCTTACACTACTAAGGAATATAGATTTGGTTACCTTGGTTAGACCACACGTAAGAGTACTGTACACAGTTCTGGTTTCCATATTACAAAATTATATAGAAGCACTAGAGAAAGTGCAAGGAATATTTACAAGGCTGATATCAGAACTGAGAGGTTATAACTATGAGGAAAGACTGAACAGGGTGGGCCACTTTCTCCAGTAAAGAGAAGACCGAGAGGTGACCTGATAGAAGTCTTTAAAATTATGACGGGGTTCGATAAGGTAAAAGTAGAGATGATTCCACTTGTCGGGGAGTCCAGAACTAGGGACAATAATATAAGATAATCACTAATAAATCCAATAAGGGACTCAGGAGAAACTTCTTTACACAGAGAGTGGTGAGAATGTGGAACTCGCCACCACACGGAGTAGTTGAGGCAAATAGCATAGATGCATTTAAGGGGAAGCTAGGTAAGCACATGAGGGAGAAAGGAATCGAAGGATATGTTGTTAGAGTGAAATGAAGTAAGGTGGGAGGAGGCTCGTGTGGAGCATAAACACTGGCATAGACCTGTTGGGCCGAATGGCCTGTAAACTTCTCTATAATTCTATGTAAGAAAGTGTAGTGGGAGATTAGAAGAGGTAAAAGCAAATATGAAAAAATACCTGCTAGATAATATAAAAGGAGGTGACAGTGCATGGGTGGAAGAGAATCCATTGATGGCTATGCACTGGCTGCATTCAGATAGGTAGAACTAGAACCAAGTGAGGCCAGTCCCGGAGCTGGACAATGGAGGAGAGTCATTGGATGAGGACAGTGTGGTCAACCGCTGTAGAAAGGTTGAGAAAGCTATAATGCGCTATGGTCACAGTCACAGAGAATATTATTCATAACTTTTGCTGGAGGCATTTCAATGCTGATAGAAAGACAGAAGCTGGGTTGGAGGGATTCGAGCAGGGAGTTTTCAGAGAGGTCGGCATGGAGCTGGAAGGCAATGACACAGTTGAGGACCATAGCGAGGAGAGGGATGTTGCACATGGGGTGGTAGTTGGAGAGGACAGATTGGCCAAGGGTGTTTTTTTGAGGAGAGAGATGATGAATGTGGAAGAGCAACGGTACTTCATAAAAGGTGAGCTTGGAAAGGGCAGAGGAGGAAGACGAATGAGAAATGGCAACAATGGTTCCCGGGCTAGAAAGGGCAAGAAACCAGGGGATGGTTGGAAGCTGAGGGTGAGAGAATGCAGCCGCACAGATGTTGTTGATCATGAAGAAGAAAAGATCCACAAGCTCCTCGCTTTTTTTCGCATGGGTAGATGGTGCGAATATTGGGTTTGGAGGAGGGTAGAAAGATGTGGAAGAAACTGGGAGATGAGGAAATGGTCAGAGATAACATTGTCAGTGATTTAGATCACGAATGCAGAAAGCACATGCTGGGCATTGAGGCCGAGAGGGTGGGGAAGTTTAAATGAAGGATGAGATTGAAAGAGCACAGGAGGGTGGTGAAGTCAGAAGAAAGGGGGCTAGGGAGGTTGTGATTTTGGTTAAAATGGCTGAGGATAAAGAATTGCTCGGTGCAGAGGACGCGGGAAGAGGAAAGGACAGCAGCGCGGTAAGATAGTTGATGTGGTGCTTGAGGGGACAGTAAACAATGTGGATTTTGAAAGGGGAGGTATGAAGGACAGAAGAAGGTGATATGCTTGGAACAGGAGATGGTGAAGGAAGAGTAGAGGGAGAGGCCACAGGGTTGGCTTGGTGATAGGGATCATATCAGCACCGTGGCAGTTTGGTTGAGGCTGGTGATGCAAATGTAAAGCCAAGAGGGGAGACTTCTGCATGTGGGAAAGGAGTAGCAGTCCAACAGCCACATTTCTATCTCTCTCTCTTAGGCAGTCCCTCAGAACCGAGGATGACTTGCTTCCACACTAAAAATGAGTTCTCAGGTGACTGATGAGTCCAATGCGGGACCTACAGTCTCTGTCACAGGTGGGGCAGACGGTGGTTGAAGGGGCGGGTGGGTGGGGTGCTTGGGTGCTTGGTGCTTGGGGTGCACCCCTTCCGCTGTTTGCGCTTGGCTTCCGCTTGCTCCCGGCGAAGAGACTCGAGGTGTTCGGCACCTTCCCGGATGCTTCTCCTCCACTTTGTGCGGTCTTGGGCCAGGGATTCCCAGGTGTCGGTTGGGATGTTGCACTTTTTTAAGGAGGCTTTGAGGGTGTCCTTGAAGCGTTTCCTCTGCCCACCTAGGGCCTCTCTTGCCGTGTCGGAGCTCTGAGTAGAGCGCTTGTTTTGGGAGTCTCGTATCGGCCATGCGTACGATATGACCCGCCCATCGGAGCTGGTCGAGCGTGGTCAAAGCTTCGATGCTGGGGATGTTGGCCTGAGCGAGAACACTGACGTTGGTGCGCCTATCCTGCCGATGGATTTGCAGGATCTTGCGGAGGCAGCGTTGGTGGTACCTCTCCAGTGCTTTGAGGTGCCTGCTGTACATGGTCCATGTACATGTCTCTGAAGCATACAGGAGGGCGGGTATCACTACTGCTCTGTAGACCATGAGCTTGGTATCAGTGCAAGGATGTCAATACATAAATAGAGAAATAGGTCACTAGGAGGTGCAACCCATCTTTTACGCAATTACCAGACTATGACAAATGAGGAGGCACAACCTTTGTACACTACACAAAAAGGTACATGAAGTAGAATGACCTAATAACTAGCTACTGAGTGCTGGTCACAGTTACCAGATGTCTGAAGAAGGGCACAGCGATGGGGATACATGTTCAGCCATTTTATGCAGAACATCTGATGCTTTTGAAAAATGTTGATACCAGATTACAATACTGAAATCTGCTACATTAGTCCACTGTCTGGGCTAGCTGGAATCAGCTGTTCTTCCATATTGACTAGAATATTTTTCTATTTATGAAAGTGGTGGTTTAATTACTGTTAACCTAAAACTTAATGTTGGCAATATTATCAGGCAAGCACTTAATGTGCTCATACGATATTGCTCGGTCCACTATTTCAACATGAGCATTGATTTAGTTACTTTAAATGAGCTAATACCTCTGTTAAAATGGTGGACAGTGGAATTTTAAACAAACATAATAAGTATTTGTTCACTAACAATGCCAACATTAATTTCTGTTATTATTTTCATGTGTATCTCAGGTTTTACTTGCAGAATCGGCATGAAATAGAAAATAGAGATGAAGTGAGCCAGGTTTACATGCTGCAGTATTTTTTGAATCAGTACTTTGTTTATGTGCTAATAACAAGGCGAGTTTTGTCTACACACTCCAGGTGGATTCCCCGCTCAGGCCCGAGTTAAAATTACAGTCGGGTCTCAATGAGGTCATCGGTCTGCAACATGCATATGTAAAGAAGGACCCTGTTGGCCCCGGGTGCGTGTCCTTGCTGCCTGCTCAGGAGAGCAGGTTAAAATTGCAGATGTTGCGACCATAGCGGCTTTCAGACAGGTAAGAACCAGGGTGATTTTAACTGCCCACCCGCCAGGTTTCTGCTGAGCGAGCAGGGTTAAAATCGCCCCAACTTGGTTTGTAATGGGAAATATCCTGCCCACAATCAGCTTGCATCATCAGTGCGAATCTTGTCCTATGATTGCAGCATTTTTTTTAATGCTATTACCATATGAATTAATAGCCAAACACCGAACAGAATCCAAACTTTATTTCCTTAATTAATTTTAAAGAAAAAAGCTCAAAACTTTAACAGATTTTTAAAAAATGTATTCGTTCGTGGGATCTGGGCGTCGCTGGCAAGGCCAGCATTTATTGCCCATCCCTAATTGCCCTTGAGAAGGTGGTGGTGAGCCGCCTTCTTGAATACAACTGAGTGGCTTGCTCGGCCATTTCAGAGGGCAGTTAAGAGTCAACCACATTGCTGTGGGTCTAGAGTCACATATAGGCCAGACCGGGTAAGGGCAGCAGATTTCCTTCCCTAAAAGACATTAGTGAACCAGATGGGCTTTTATGACAATCTGGTAGTTTCATGGTCACCATGACTGATACTAGGGCTGGATTTTGTCTTGGGGTCGGGTTACCCACATTTCGTGTTGCCCCCCCGACTCCAGATTAATGTGGATGAATGATGCAATTTTCACTTAATTGGGTAATTGAGTTCCAGCATGTGGGAACGCATGAACCAATTAGTGGTTTGAGACTGAAAGTCGCCTTTGATGATGTCATCATTGCAGGTCAGAGACTGCCTGCCTGGTCTCAGAGACTGTCTGGCTTTTGGAGAGAGAGAGAGAGAGAGAGGGAGCCAATTTAGGGATAGTTAAGAGCGTTAATGGCCTCTCGCGCCTCTTGGAGGTGGGACGGAGTCGGGAACCCCGCGACCCATTTTGACAAAATTGTGTGGAGGCGTGTTGGAGTCGGGACCCCCGAATCTGCTACTTTAACCCCCCACAAGCCTCCAAACCCGACTCCATGGGTCATTCAAAATCCAGCCCCTCTATTCCAGATATAAAAAAAATTTAATTAACTGCATTTAAATTCCCCAGCTGCTGTGGTGGGATTTGAACTCATGTTCCTATATGAGATCATTAGTCCAGGCCTAACTGGCTTATTAGTCCAGTAACAGAACCATTGTGCTACCATACCCAAGAAGGAAGTTACTAAATGCACAAAAGCCCTAAATATTATGCAGCATCTATATATCTGTACAACATTTATATAATGTGTCAAATCAAAAAGGAAATTGTTGCCTTGACAGAAAGTTCAATGAATTTTGACTTATGTTCAGAAAGCCAATATTTTATTTTGTTTAAAAAAAAAATCTGCACTATACAAGAGATTAAAAAAAAACTACAAAAATAAGCAATCCATGCAGACCACTGACGTTTAAAGAATCCCTCCTCTCCACTCCTATGCGGCCTTTGACTCTCAGGAGGCATCCTTTTAGCTGGGAAGATGGGGCCACTGAGGGGATCAGTCATATTGATGTCAATTATAGTGACATTTTGTTATTAGGCGACACAAGAAGCTTTTTTGCAGGACGAGAAGGCTGCATCAGTTCCGCTTCACGTATCGCAAGCATGCACACATCTCTGTTAACAAGCAAGTGGATTATCCTGCTGCTGATGGGATTATTTCCACATATTCATTCACGTTCACTTTATTTGCAAATACCACTACAACCCCGTCACCGTCACTTCACGTTACAGACAAAATGGTTTTGTCTTACTTGGAATACAACATGGAAAAATATTCCTAGTTTTTAAAACAGTGTCAGATGGGTATGGTAGCATAATGGTTATGTTATGCCCAGAGGCCTAATGATCTAGAGGCATGGGTTCAAATCCCACCACTGGCAGCTAAATTCAGTTAATTCATTAAATAAATCTGGAATAAAAAGCTAGTATCAGTAATGATGACCATGAAACTAACAGACTGTTGTAAAAAGCCATCTGGTTCACTAATGTCCTTCAGGGAAGGAAATCTGCCGTCCTTACCTGGTCTGGCCTATATGTGACTCCAGACCCACAGCAAATGTGGTTGACTCTTAACTGCCCTCTGAAATGGCCTAGCAAGCCACTCAGTTGTATAAGGTGACTCACCACCACCACCTTCTCAAGGGCAATTAGGGATGGGCAATAAATGCTGGCCTTGCCAGCAACGCCCACATCCCGTGAATGAATAATAAAAATATATAATACAGTAGAGTCAGCTATTATTCTTAACCATTAGAGGTGAAGTCATTATTTAGGAAACGTGGGAACAAAGTTTCACTTCAAGGAGCTAGAAACAAAACAATGTACATTAATATTACCTGATATATACGATTCTAAGTGGGGGTGGCATTAGTTTTGATCAAGGATATTGTCCCTTCTGCCCAATTCTGATCATCCCCTACTCCCCATAATGTGGAAGATTTTGCACGGTGTGCTATCTAATGGCCTGCCTGAGAACCGTTTGGAAACATCCCAAGGTTGGCAGGTAGTATTAAGTGGCAGGTAGATCTTGGACTCCAATGTGTAACTTCTAGGTTCGAAAGCTGGAACTGTGATTGTTAGGCTAAAAGAGCACCATTAAATTTAACTAATTCTAAAAGATTGATTTGAATAAAATAATCACAGAAACTCAAAGGTGTCTTTCAAAAAAAATGTAGGTCTTTAATAGAAATTAGATAATGTAGCATAAATAGTTCAAATGGAGCATGTGCATTTCTAAATTCTAAGTAAATGCTACATAAAGTTATCAAAATTCATAATGGTGGCTCAGGGCCATCAGAAAATATTACAATATTGTATACTTTGCCTTTTCCTTTCATTACTTGAACATCCCCGATTTTAATCGCTCCACCATTGGCGGCCGTGCCTTCAGCTGCCTGGGCCCCCAGCTCTGGAATTCCCTCCTTAAACTCTCCGCCTCTCTACCTCTCTTTCCTCCTTTAAGACGCTCCTTAAAACCTACCTCTTTGACCAAGCTTTTGGTCATCTGCTAATAATTTCTCCTTGTGTGTGGCTCGGTGTCAAATTGTGTTTGATAACGCTCCTGTGAAGCACCTTGGGACGTTTTACTACGTTAAAGGCACGATATAAATGCAAGTTGTTGTTATTATTTACCATATTGTATCAGATGTGCTGATTGAAGTTTGGACAATGACTTACGGCAATTGGAAGACAAATGTAATTCTAATGAGAGAGGAATAGATGAACCCCTAAATTAATTGCAATAAGGGCTGTACTTCATTATGGTACATACAAATCAAACACTTGGCTAATAAACCCCTAGAAGCATGCCATTAACCTAACAGATAATCTCCAATAGGATTTTAATTTTCACCAGGGTGTACCATAACCACAAGACATGTTTCATGCACTTAACCAATATCCTCACTGTGTTTGGTAAAAGTTTGAATTTTGCCATTGGTATTGTTATATGAAAAATGTGCAATGGAACTCTAAGAAAGCTAATAAAAAAAAAGCTCCAAGTTGGTGCGATTCATTTCTAATAAACCCAATCAATGAGATCACGGCCAGGAATTTCCTCGGAGTTGCTCTCGCCAGGAGTGCGGCAGAAATCCTATTTACGCACGTAAATGTGATTTCCACCACGCATCCAGCAGAGTGGGAGCAGCACGAGGGAAATTCCCGACTCATACCTCACAGTGAAAAAAAACAGTTCACCATATCCAACCTACAGTCAACTGTGTATACAGATAAAATGACCACGCCAAGGCTCCCTTGGGTCAGCAAGTATTTTAGTTGGGTAACCAAGTTGGCATCGTGAACTGAAGTATATCCTCCCCCGCCCCCGAATTCTTGTAGCTCCCAAAAATTTATTTCAGAGTTTCCATTCCCAAACAATTTTTTCAACGCTAGGGCACATGGTCCCCATTAAGGCTGTTGTTGGTACTGAGATTCAGTGGCTGTAAAGAAGTCCTCCAGTACACTTTGCAGATATTCAAATGTTGGCCGGTCTTCAGGCTTCTCTCTCCAGCAACGCATCATAACTTCATAGAGTTCTTCAGTACAGTTTTCAGGGGCTGGCATTCGATAGCCCCCTTCCAAATTCTGAATTACTTCAGGATTGGTCATTCCTAGAGACAATAATAGAGAGAGGTGAAGACTTACTAAGTCAGAGAGAAAGAGAACAAGCAATTGTCTGACAGAGAAAGCTGGAAAAAGAGAGCTAAACTTCAAATTTAGGAAATAGCTTGTTAACACTCCTGTGGAAGGCTCTGCATGGCTAATGACCACTGAAGTACGATGGACACGAGGCACCTAAGGAACCATACTCCACCAAGAAGTAAGTGTCAATCGTGGCTCAGTGGGTAGCACTCCTCGCCTCTAAGTCAGAAGGTTGTGGGTTCAAGTCCCACTCCAGAGACTTGAGCACAATAATTTAGGCTGATACTCCAGTGCATTACTGAGGGAGTGCTGCACTGTCGGAGGTGTCGTCTTTTGGATGAGACGTTAAACCGAGGCTCCGTCTGCTCTCTCAGGTGGACGTAAAAGATCCCATGGCACTATTTTGAAGAAGAGTTAGGGGAGTTATCCCTGGTATCCTGGAAAATATTTATCCCTCAATCAACATCACTAAAACAGATTATCTGGTCATTATCACATTGCTGTTTGTGGGAGCTTGCTGTGTGCAAATTGGCTGCTGCGTTTCCTACATTACAACAGTGACTACACTTTGGGACGGCCTGAGGTCGTGAAAGGGGCTATAGGAATGCAAGTATTTCTTTCTTTCTTTAAGAAGGGGAGAAAATTCACCAATAAATAAAATTAAATCGCAGCGGTTATGGCTAAAGTCAGAAAAAACCCCACTGAAGTCAAACAACCGGAATATAAGGGAAAAATAAACAAAATTCAAATAAGTGTATTTCTATTGACAGGTCAAGGCTATATTGGTAAGTATGCAGCCCATTGTTCACTACACACAAAATAAAAATCTTGGCGGGATAAGAAAGTTTGTCAACAGTACGGTGGAAGATTCCAAATTGATGATCTGGGCTGGATTTTGATACTGGGGCGGGTTGGGGTCGTGTCATCCGCATTTCGTGTTATCCACCCGCCTGCAATTGGATGTGGGAGATTGATGCAATTTTCACCTAATTGGGTAATTGAGTTGCAGCATGTGGGAACCCATGAACCAATTAGTGGTTTGAGTCTGAAAGTCGCCTCTGATGATGTCATCATTGTTGCTGCATTGCAGGTCAGAGACTGCTTGGCCTTTGCTGTGAGGACCTGGATGCAAAATGAGCAGCAGCTCTAAGGAGAGAGAGAGAAAAGTTTTTTTTGCATCCAGGTCCTCTCACAGCAAAGGCCAGGCAGTCTCTGAAGACCTTCAATGCAGCAGCATCAGAGGCAACTTTCAGACCTAATACTACTACTACCTTCAACACATCTCCGTTGTAATAGTGGACCTGCAGCTGATAGTCAGCTATCCAAATGTGCTCCCGCCAGGTTTCACAATCGTGGTTCAGAACAGGCGTGCTTCATGCAGATCAAAGGTTAAAATCACAAAGGCCTTTCAAAATGGCATTATAGAGCCAATTTAGTGCTTGTTGAGGGCCTTAACAGCCTATCCCGCCTCTTAAAGGCGGGACGCAGTTGGGACCAGCAGACACGATTTCATGAAAATTGCGTGGAGGCGGGATGGAGGCGGACTTGTGCCCGCTCGCCACTTTTCGCAATTTTAACCCCCCACACGCCTCCAAATCCGCCTCCACGGGTCAATGAAAATCCAGCCCAAAGACTCCCAACTTGAGTGGGTCATTTAAATGCATTATACCTTTTTTTTTACAATGCTGTTTGAAGTTGCAGTCAAATGCTGTGAACAGAATGTAGTCTTAAGCGACAACAATTTTAAAATTGGCACGCTAATCGCTCCTCAGCCCACTGGGAGTATCACAGCAACAAGGGTGCACATTGATGTTCACGGTGTCAGTGAATTGCAGCACTGTACTTTAAATTGCTTTTCGAGATTGGAACGTGTGAGAAACAAGTTCAGAAAACACTGAGGTGTTAAAAACTGGTATGCGTTGCGCTCGTTTTTTCAGGCGTAAAATGGGCGCAACGGTGGCAAATTTAGCAGTGGGACGGGCCACGCCCAATCTATGCGTGCGTTCGGGCCACTGTTAAATTCGTCGGGCCCATTTTTCGTGCGTCTCAGGCAGCCACTTAAAACAGGCATTAGGCCCCTTGCAGATGGTTAATGAGAAGCCTGTTTAAGGACCCATCTGGGAAACTGGTTTCCAATGAGAGGAGCAAGATTCTCTTCGGATTATCCAGCGGCTGCTGCTCCCGCCACCAACAGGTAAGAGTTTAAAAAAAATATATATATATTTTAACAAGCGTTGCTGCAGACCCAGGAGGAGCAAGAGTGCGCCCCTGATTCCACAGCATCCCGACCAGGTCTCTCTCCCCACCCCCCACCACCCCACTGCGAGGCAAACGGGCCGATGTACATTTTGTTCTCGTGGGCGAGCTGGCTGTGGAAGTGCAGCAGGCTCTGGCAGCTCGCCCAGTTAATATGAATGAGGCCCGAGGCACAATTTCGAGCCGGCCTCGAGCCTCCCGGTTCGGGCATGTGTCGCGGCTGCATCGCTACCTTCACGCCGGAAACCGGCCGTCGGTAAATATCTATCCCTGAATACGTAAGAAATTAGTGAAATGAAATCACATTTTGTAATACAAACCAAGAAGCAAATCACACTTGTCATAATCAAGTATACAAAAAACCCCATTAAATTTGTCATGGGACAGCTAAGTTGGCATATCACTAACCGTAACTATGCTTGAAAATGGCATTCCAGCAATATACCAAAAATATCAGACAATATTCACGCGCTATACCTGGATATGGTATCCGTCCATATGTTACAATTTCTGTAAGCAAGACTCCAAAACTCCAGACATCTGACTTGATGGTGAATGTGCCATAGTTGATGGCTTCTGGTGCTGTCCACTTGATGGGGAATTTAGCTCCTAAACAAAAAGAGGGAGATAAAATGTTCAACGTCCATTCATATTTAGTGAGACCAGGAAGGTAATGTTGATGTGGATACGAGCTAAAGGATTATATATAGTTTGTAACATCGCAAGTGCAGTCTGATAAGCGGTGGATAATTGTTGCTGGGTTATCCTAATTTCATTTGGTCGAGATGAACCTAATCTATTAAAATCTTTTCTCTTAAAGTTATTGGGCCGTATCTTCCGATCGGAGGCTTCCTGCGTGCGGAGGTCTCCGATCTGGAAAAAATCTACGGACTTACCTGAGGGCTTCCGAGGTCCGGACACTTCCGCTCCTGGGCCTCTCCAAACTCGAAATGCGCAGGGCCCAGGTATCCCAGAGGCGCAGGCGGTTCACAAGCGTCCCTGGGATCACGTGGGCCATGGGGAGCCAATCAAAGAAGGGAATCTCCCTTCATACACTTGACAGATAGACCTGTCAAATATATGAATGGAGATCACCCCAAAAACACTGTAAAACATTAGTTGAAATTACAATAAATTAAATATTTTAAACAAAAATTAAATTTTTTGAAAAAAATAATTAAAGTTTTTTACGGGGCTAAAAAGCGGGCGGAGGTTCTCCAGAAAGCGGAACTATCTGCCCACAGAGGCCCTTCTCCAGGGCAGGCATCCGATCTGTCAAGAGCATTCTCACAGCTCGTACACACCCGTAGGCATCGGAAAATACAGGCCACTATATTTTCACATCACGTTTTGCAACACATCATTTGAACAGTGCTTGCAGGAGAATAGACTGCCAGCTTAATTTTTTCTTGGATTTTAATACATGACAACTATCCATTAAAACCCATGTCTGGGAAAATATAGCACTTGAACTGGTTGAGGGATACAAAGTCAATCTTTACTGTGGATCCCCCTGTTAGGAGGGTTCTTTTCACTGGAACAGAGAAGTTTAGGAGGAGATCTGATAGAAATGTTCAAAATTAAGAGGGGTAAATAAGGTAAGTTGTGAAAACATATTTCCACAGATCGGTGAGTTGGTAACTAGAGGGCATAAATTTAAGATCACCACCAATTTGAGGACTTTTTTTTTAAGCAGAAGGTTGTGTCCTATCAGAAGCTAACAGAATCCATTATAGCTTTTAAAAGGGATGTTGGAAACTGTTTGGAAAAGAAAATAATTAAAAGGGAATGTGGAAAGGGCAGGGGATGGGGCTAATTCGATGGCTCTTTCAGAGAGCTGGTGCACATGCAATGGGCCAAACAGATGCAAAATTCGCTGATTCTGTGACTGAAAATCTTAAGAGGTTGGGTATACCACAAACTATACTCACTTGACAATTAGGCAAATCTCTACTCTAAGGCCGCGAAATTCGGCTCCTTTGCGCCTGCCGTTAGTGCCCCCGGAGGCGCTAATGAGGCGCAAAGGGCTTATCGCTCGGGCGGGAGCACTAATAGCGCCTGCCGAGAAATTCGGCAGGATGCTACTGAGGCGCTAGCCGATAGCGCCGTGCCCACGCCGGTAGCGCCCCGCCGGTAGCGCCCCGGGCCACTGCGCCGCCGGCGATGACGTCATCGCCATGCGCCGCGCCCCCTTACCGCCCCGCAGCAGAAATTCGGCTGCGCCCCGCAAGGCAGCTGCGGGCAGTGTCTGTGCCAGCCTCGCAGGTTGTGAGCCGGGCCAACCTCCGTTCGCGGGGCACAAATTAAAGGGAGGTGCGGCAGCGACCCGTGCCGCCATTTTATTTTTTTTGGCCGACCTCCAGGTCTGCCCTCCGTGGCGAGCCTTGGCATGGTCCGGGGCCGCCATCGTGCAGTCCGGCACCATGCCACCCTGGTGGGCTAGTGTGGGCCATCGGAGGCCCTGCAGAACTCGCAGCGTCCCTCCCCTTTAACGGAAGGGGAGGGGCGCTGAAAGGCGTTAGCGCTATGCGGAGCGGCTGCGTAGCGCTCCGGCACTACCACACTTTGCGCCCCCGACACCGCCCCGAGAGGAAGTGAAGCGCCCGAGATAGCGCTCAGCTTCCTCGCCGGGGCGGTAAGCCGAATTTAGCGGCTGGGCGGTACATCCGCGCCGGGCGCTAAATCTCCGGCGATAATTCGGTTACCGCCTCCAAACTGTATCGCATCATAGTCGTCTGGTCACCCCTCAGCCTTCTCAGCTCAGTGAAATAAATCCCCATCTTCTCAACTCTCACTTTATGACTACTTGTGAATAGAGGCCCTGATCAGGGAGGATGGGTTTATCACCGGATGGAAGATCTTGCACAAATGCTTACACAATTAACGGAGACATCATCTAACCTCAGATAGACTCATTCAGTTGGACAAAAGGATCACCTGGATGCAAAACATGATAAATGTCAAGGCATTGATTAATTTGTAATTTTCTATATGGAGTGATCAGACCATCACCAATGAAATGATTTGATTGGTCTGCATCTGGGTCAGTCTTGGGTCGCATTTTTGATATCAAATCCCACATTATTGTCTTTATGTAATCAAGCTTGGGATGTATTTGAAATAGAGAACTTTGGGGATCCCTTGGTGTAGCTCTCCACAGGTAGGATGACAGGGTAGATGCTGAGAGGCTGTTTCCCCTAGCTGGAGAGTCTAGAACTAGGGGGTATAGTCTCAGGATAAGGGGTCGGCCATTTAAGACTGCGATGAGGAGGAATTTCTTCACTCAGAGGGTTGTGAATCTTTGGAATTCTCTACCCCAAAGAGCTGTGGATGCTGCATTGTTGAGTATATTCAAGGCTGAGATCGATAGATTCTTGGACTCCAGGGGAATCAAGGGATATGGAGATTCAGCGGGAAAGTGGAGTTGAGGTGGAAGATCAGCCATGATCTTATTGAATGGCGGAGCAGGCTCGAGGGGCCGAATGGCCGACTCCTGCTCCTAATTCTTATGTTCTTATCTTATGTTCTTATTGCATGGATATTTATTGGCTGTTCTCTCTGGTTCCATAGAATGTGTTCATTCCAACAAAGCCAGCACTGATGGAAAGTTTCTGAAAATGTTGTTGCTTTTAGTGAGAGTTTGGTTAGTGTTGTGCTTTGTGCAATTAATTTCGAACAAAGTTCCAGGATCAGTCGGCGGGGCATATTGTAATCAGGATTGTGGGTATGATGCAAGAGTCCAGTTTCTTACCAAAGTATGATTGTGAGGTAAGAAATTGCAAAGATACGAACTTTGAGATAACATTTGATTTCTGTATGTCCTGAAGCTTCTAACATGCTACCCACATAAGAACAGGTTATCATATACAATACCAGTAAACTCCAACTCTATTACCCCACGTAACTACTACTGTTAAAAGGTTACCATACTGTAAGTGTTCTCTGGACCAAGACTGCATTGTGGGACCAAACAAAATGTGTTGGAAGTGCTGTGGCTCCATAACAGCATATTGTGGAAGAACCTTCTGCAATCAGCCATGATCTCATTGAATGGTGGAACAGGCTTGAGGGGCCAAATGGCTGCCTCCTGTTCCTCATCACACTTTGTTTTTATTTTATAGGTCTCTATTTTAAAACTTTTGGGGGGAAAAATTCGGTGTCGCCCCTTTTGGGGCACTAACTAATTTTAGCGCCCCGAAATAATTAGTGGCCCCCCCCCCCCCCCGCCGACTGAAATTCAGTTGTAGCGCCCCAAACAGGAGGCGCAAGTGCTCCACCTCCTTCTTGGGGCGCTACAACTGAATTTCGCGGCGCTACATGCAACAGAGCCACGCGTGTCGGCACGTAGCGCCGTATCATTGCAGGCCTCCCTCTCCTGATTAAAGGGGAGGGGCCTAGCACAGCACGCACCGGGGCCCTGCTGGACCACCGGGGAGCGGGGTGCCGGAAAAACAGCCCCGCACTCAACTGAAGAAAAAAGGGGAAGGGGGCAGGTGCTGGCAGTCAGCCAAAAAAAAATGGTCGCCCGACACCTGCCCTTTAACTAGCGCCGCCGCGGCTGCAAAAACGGCACCCTGACCCTGTCGGACATATCGTCCAGCGATAGGTCAGGGGGCGCAACCCAAGTTTGCGGCCGGGGCGCGAGTGGGGCGCTGCGCACGGGAGGCGACAGCGGCACCGCGCCCAGGCGCTGGGGGATTTACGCCCCATTAGCGCCCCCCGGGGGCGCTAACTAGATGCACAAATCGAACCAATGTTTCCCCCTTACAGTTTCTTAAACTCTACCACAAGATGGCACTCTGAACTAAAGTGCTAACCTGGTATTTTCTTCTGGTGTTTAGCAATTACTGATTTATGATACAATCAATGTTCCCGCTAATTTTTTTTTCCGTGCGCGGTCCCTTTTAACTTGCTGCGCGGCCGAGCACGCGCGGCGTCTCTTCCAGCGGCAGGAGCTGGTGAGCGGCCTGGGCGGGACCTCGTGATTGGCGCACTACCGCGTGGCCGCACACCTCAGGGAACACTGGAGACAACGTTTATTCATTAAACATTGGACTGTTTATTTCTGATTAAACATTTCTCAAACGTACAGACAGAACTATAAGGTACACTGTGAGGGACCCCCTCTCATCAATGTTTCAAATGGGAAAACCCACCAGCAAATGTTACATAAACAAGAGAAACTGGGTACAATTGATTTTTTTCCACTACTATCCCTCAGTCTTTTCTTTTCCTTATTCTTTGATAGGCCCACCATAATTTCTGTTACCAAAATGACTGACGCCACATAATTGAAGGATTGTGGGTGTGAAAAACAGACTGCAGCTTCTGGTGATAACACTTTTGGATTGACTCACTTTCATAACAGTGGCTGTTAATCATGATGCACTTTATGATAGCTAGGACTTAAATTAGTGGCAAATACTTCGCAGAACTCGTGGGTTTACCTCCTCCCTGAGCAATACCCGGCGCGTTCTCCCGGAGCTGCAGAGGAGCAGTCCCATTGCTGGAAGAGGGCAGGGGAAATTTCAACTAAAGTGAGCTGGCTTTCTGCTGCTGACCAAAGGTCTGTGATGCTCCAGTTTATAATGGTCCATTAAAGAAGAAAGACTCGCATCTCTATCGCGCTTTTCACGACCACCGAACGTCCCAAAGCCCTTTACAGCCAATGAAGTACTTTTTTGAAGTGGAGTCACTGTTGTAATGTAGGAAATGCGGCAGCCAATTTGCGCACAGCAAGCTCTCACAAACAGCAATGTGATAATGACCAGATAACCTGTTTTAGTGATGTTGATTGAGGGATAAATATTGGCCCAGGCTACCGGGGAGAACTCCCCTGCCCTTCTTCAAAATAGTGCCATGGGATCTTTTACGTCCATCTGACAGGGCCTCGGTTTAACGTCTCATCCAAAAGACGGCACCTCTGACAGTGTAGCGCTCCCTCAGTACTGCACTGGGAGTGTCAGCCTAGATTTTTGTGCTCAAGTCTCTGGAGTGGGACTTGAACCCCCAACCATTCTGCCTCCAGAGGCAAGGGTGCTACCCACTGAGCCACAGCTGACACTGTGACTTGTTATGTTTACTGTATCATTTTATCATAGAAACATAGTCTTGTGGATAAGACGTTAAACCGAGGCCCCGTCTGTTCTCTCAGGTGGACGTTAAAGATCCCATGGCACTATTTCGAAGAAGCGCAGGGGAGTTCTCCCCGGTGTTCTTTATCAACACTCACTCCAATTTTCCTATAGTTTCTCCCCTCAAAGTGGTGACTTATGCTGGTGGGAGGTGCACGTCACAGTGGCAGCAGCCCTTCTGTACTTCACAAAAGTAACCATTCTTTAAGTATGCGCCTTGACAATGAATGTTGACTGGCCATTTGCCTGTGGGGTATATCAGATTCTGCGCTCACCCAATATTCACACATTTACATTTTCCAGCGAGTGTCACTGGATAGCAATCAAGAGTACAAACTCTAGCTCATTTTTTTCATGCTCCATCGCCAGCAGAGATCAATTCTAGACCTCAGCACTGCCACCTTCTGCAATGGAAATATCTGGCCATAAAGAAGAGTAAGAGTTGAGGAGGGGTGTCATTCCCCTTTTAGCCAAAGGACAGAACATTTTGTGCTTTTTGAATGCAAAATGGATCAACTTTTTGTTGACTAAAAGCAATGGTTCAGTTGGCGGCACGCTCGCCTCTGAGGTAGATAGTTGTGGGTTCATGTCCTAATCCAGAGACTTGAGCACAATCTAGACTGACACTCCAGTGCAGTACTGAGGGAGTGCTGCACTGTCGGAGTTGCTGTCTTTTGGATGAGACATTAAACTGAGGCCCCGCCTGACCTCTCAGGTGGATGTAAAAGATCCCATGGCCACTATTTTGAAGAAGAGCAGGAGTGGTGTCCTGGCCAATATTTATCCCTCAATCACTAAAACAGATTATCTGGCCATTATCACATTGCTGTTTGTGGGAGCTTGCTGTGCGCAAGTTGGCTGCCGCATTTCTTACATTACAACCGTGACTACACTTCAAAAGAGAGTAAAAATTAAGAATAATATTACTCATGCTCATTACCCTTGTTTCTTGTATTGATGACATTCACCCGGATCCTTGGTGAATAACTTCGATAGTAAATTGTGGTTGGTGTTTGTGACAGCATTAATGGAAATAAGGCTTTGCAAAGAAGCATGAAGTCTCTTTTGTCACAGCTTGAGGTTAAGGGACTATGCTGAAGAATGGAACATTTTCATACTTTGCAGCACTGCACAAGCAGTCGGAAAAACAAGAATTTAAACTGCGGACAATGTAAAACAGGAGAGCGACCCCTGTAGGGATCGTACATGTACTGGTTTATAAAATCTCACAAAATCAAAGATCACCCTTAGAAAAATGGCTGGTAATAGAGGCCTCAAAGAAAACAAAAAGTAGACTGACAACAGATGCAGCCAAAACACAGAACAAGCAGAAAAATAAAGCAGATGTGTAGCGAGAAACACCGCACCCCAACTCAAAAATCAACCCACTCAGTTCTGTATCAGTAAGGTTTCAGGAAAATATTTTGATCAAAATTTGAGCTGCAGGTCAAGCTGAGAAATCCATGAGTAGCGATACTTTGAGTGGAAGCAGGCCATGTTTGGAGTGGGCGATCAAGTAGTGACTAAAAGGAAGTTTTAAAAAGTGATCTTTCCCCAGTAGAATTACAAGGAAAGCTTTGGATCCCTGCTTGTAATCATACAAACTACAGCTGCAATATAATTCAGCAGGTGAATGTCAATGCATTGCTAAAAGCATTGCTGCATTGAAAATGTTGCACAGTTCTGGGCTGCTTCCTTCCTTCTTCTTCTTAGGCAGTCCCTCGGAACCGGGGATGACTTGTTTTCACACTACAAATGAGTTCGCAGGTGACTGATGAGTCCAATGCGGGACCTACAGTCTCTGTCACAGGTGGGGCAGACGGTGGTTGAAGGGGCGGGTGGGTGGGTGCTTGGGTTGACGTGCACTGCTTGCGCTTGGCTTCCGCTTGCTCTCGGCGAAGAGACTCGAGGTTCCTTCATCAGAATGATGATTCCCCCTTTTTTCTCTCTTCTATTTTTCTCCTTCTCTCTTGAAGTCAGTTCATTTGGTCCCACAGGCCATGACTGCCCTCTGATACTCACAATGTAATCATGAGGTAAATTCTCCACCCCAAACAAAAAAGTTCGGCAAAAACTTTCCCTATGAAGGTGGTGAGGTTGATTTTCGGAGCATGTGCTGGGAGTTTTTGCTGGCTGGCTGCACGGATTAAGCACATCCTGCAATTCCCCGATGTTAAAAGTAACAAGTATGAAACGCTCACCATTTAGAAAATATTTGTTGCAATCAAAAGGACGTAAGATGCAATTCAAAACTGAGGAGTTAGCTGTGGCTCAGTGGATAGCACTCTCGCCTCTGAGTCAGAAGGTTGTGGGTTCAAGTCCCACTCCAGAGACTTGAGCACATAAATCTAGGCTGACACTCCAGTGCAGTGCTGAGGGAGCGCTGCACTGTCGGAGGTGCCGTCATTCGGAGGAGTTGTTAAACCGAGGCCCCGTCTGCCCTCTCAGGTAGGTGTAAAAGATCCCAGGGCACTATTTCAAAGAAGAGCAGCGGAGTTCTCCCCGGTGTCCTGGCCAATATTTATCTCTCAACCACCATCACTAAAATGCATTATCTGGTCATGTATCTCACTGCTGCTTGTGGGACCTTCCTGTGTGCAAATTAGCTGCTGCAACGTTTCCTACATTACAACACTTCCAAAAGTACCAAATGGCTGTAAAGCACCTTGTGATATCCTGAGGTCATGAAAGGCACTATATCAATGCAAGACGTTTCACTGAATTTGTGACTGCTGAATAAATGAACAGTTTGTGTGGATTTCTATCACTTTTTATTCACTTAACAAGAATCAACTGCAATCAATCTAATTCAAACAGATATTTAGGATGGACATTGTACATATCTGATGTATAAGCAGGTTCTGCTCTTTAACCGAAACACTTACATCTGGCATCCTGACATCAGGAGCGTAAGTAAGAACTTCGCAAAGGAGGTTCTCTCTACAGTTGACGGCAGTGAGCTGGTAAATGGAAACCAGGGCCAAGAAATTCCCCCGGGCGATGGGGCGAAGCGGGCGGTGACATGAATCTTGTCATTCATGTGGAAATGACTTATGAAATAATACTGGGCGGCCTGCTGGTGGCGCTGTCCAGGGAGAGTATAAATACTCGGGCATGGGCCCAGCTTGCTCAGGACATTCTTTAACAGGAACTAGTGAAGGACACAACTAGATCTCCATGTTGAAAAACAGTTGATTAAAGCTTTGTTTAACGCTTAGACCAAGTGCCTCGTAGTTTTCTTACGTCAGGTGGTACCGGATCGGCCGCCTGTTATACGCAGTCAGTGGAACCGAATATCAGGCGCTGCCGTTAACGGGCGGCAGATCCGATACCGCCCGCTTGCCCCACCGCTTTGCCCCACCGCCCGAGTCGAATTTCGAGGGCCGTAACTTTTAAATCAAGATTTTGATGCTTCATGCAGCTAAGCAAAGGAGAAATTTATTTTTAAATATGAAGTTTTTTTCCAGCCTAAACTTTTTCTCAACAGACAAATCGTCACTTCATTTAGTTGAAAATTGGCTTAAGTTATTAATGTATTGGTTTAAAAAGAAAAAATCGGTGTCGATTTTTTTCTCCATTTCTCTTGATCGGGTTGATTCCTTGCTCGAGTAGGGCTCAAAGGGGCACTGGTCACCCTCTGCTTTATTGCCCATGGTACATTATTCCCGCGTGAGGCTGGAGCCAGCTGGTGACTCAGCTGCAGGGAGGGGGTGGGCTCACCACAGCCAAGTCCAAACCTGTCCTCACGGCATGCCGACAAACAGACACTTCCACCAAGGTTGCTGGGTAACGATCAGGAGCAGGAACCCTGGCCAAGATTCCTTTCACTGAACATAGAATTAGGAGCAGGAGTCGGCCACACGGCCTCTCGAGCCTGCTCCGCCATTCAATAAGATCATGGCTGATCTTTTACATCAACTCCACTTTCCCGCCCTATCACCTGTATCCCTTGATTCCCTTAGTGCCCCAAAAAAATCTAACGATCTTAGTCTTGAATATACTCAATGACTGAGCCTCCACTGTCCTCTGGGGTAGAGAATTCCAAAGATTCACCACCCTCTGAGTGAAGAAATTTCTCCTCATTTCAGTTCACTGAGGGCAACTGTGGTAGCCCATCGGAGCTCGGCCAAAATGAGCTAACACCACAGATGAGGGATCAACCTGGAGATCCTCCTGGTCTGTATGGCTTAGCAACTCACTGAAAAAAACTTGCTCTTTAGGTCAATACAAGCTGCACATCTTCAAACCAATACTGCTTGATTTATCTCGTCTTTTTACATAGGGTTACATAGGATATACGGCACAGAAACAGGCCATTCGGCCCAACCAGTCCATGCTGGCGTTTATGCTCCTCTCGAGCCTCCTCCCGTCTTTCCTCATCTAACTCTATCAGCATAATCCTCTATTCCCTTCTCCCTCATATGTTTGTCCAGCCTCCCCTTAAATGCATCTCTACTATCTGCCTCAACCACTCCCTGTGGTAGCGAGTTCCACGTTCTCACCACCCTCTGGGTAAAGAAGTTTCTTCTGAATTCCCTATTTGATTTCTTGGTGACTATCTTATATTGATGGCCTCTAGTTTTGATCTTCCCCACAAGTGGAAACACTCTCTCTGCATCTACCCTATCAAAACCTTTCATAATTTTAAAGACCTCTATTCGGTCACCCCTCAGCCTTCTCTTTTCAAGAGAAAAGAGACCCAGCCTGTTCATCCTTTCGACAGATTTTTGGGCACTAAGGAATCTTCTCTCCTACATTTTGCACCCTTGATGATGTCCTCCAGTAAGAACCATGACCTTCCACCTAGTTCCACAATTTAAAATAAGCAAGGTCAGCAGACAATTCATTCCAATGACGATACCCAAATAGGTGTGAAACTCTTGCCCAGATATGTCGTTTTGCAAGAAAAAAGACTTGTTATATTCTCCCTTATGTAGTACAATATCATGGATTCTGCTAATGTGTAGGATCTGGATGACATCATGGGAAACTGCAGGCTACAAAAATAATGTACTGCACTGAGTTATGTGTCCTGCCTGTGCACATTGCACTTTTGTGCAGTAGGGTATATAGCTGGAAGTCTACATGGTAGCTGCAGGTTAAGACCTTTACCAGAATAGTAAGGTTGCATCAGAGAGCAATATGTTGTGGCTTCCGGCATGGGGTCAGTATGCTTTCCCACACTGGCTGATTTCCTGTTCATTGTCTTACACAAACATCTGTCACTGAGTACAGCATTTAAACAATGCACTGTGACAATTATTAAAACATTAATCATTGGAGGTTGATGATTAAAGATGAGATGTCCTGTGAAGCACTCCTTGGGGATGAAGTTCTGCAAAGTACTATTTTTTAGTGCACCAGTGAACACGCGTTCTGCGCATGTTTCTTTAACAAAATTGTCAACCTAATTTATTTTAGATGGGTTGATGACAACCTCCAAATACTGCATATAAGAATTTTACAGGAGCTTGTTTAGCAGTGCACGATAAATAGTGCAGTGAAGTTTCAACTCCTAATGGTTCTGAACTGGAAAATAGGGTTAAAACAATTACTGAGCAAGCATGACTATGGGTTAAAAATAATAATTCAAAAGTATTCAGCTGTCGTAATTTCTGTCATTCTTTATTCGAAATGGTAAAGCTGTGTAACCAATTGAAAATTGCAGCAGCATGTTTGTACCAAACTGAAAAAAAATCAACGTTGGAATTTTCCAATTTCCTTCAGAGTACTACAAATAATTAATGGAATCATGCCATGGGATGTAGCTGGCTTTTGTTTATAATATTCAGAGTTATATTTTTGGTGGATGTCACTTCAGGAACCAAAATGTGATGGAAAAGTAAACTGCCTCAAACTTACTGAGTGGGTAGCACCCTCACCTCTAGCGACAGAAGGTTGTGGGTTCAAGTCCCACTCCAGAGACTTGAGCACAAAAATTTAGGCTGACACTCCCAGTGCAATGCTGAGGGAGTGCCGCACTGTTGGAGGTGCCGTCTTTCGGATGAGACGCTAAACCGAGGCCCCGTCTGCTCTCTCGGGTGGACGTAAAAGATCCCGTGGCCACTATTTTGAAGAAGAGCAGGGGGAGTTATCCCCGGTGTCCTGGGCCAATATTTATCCTTCAAGCAACATCACTAAAAACTGATTATCTGGTCATTATCACTTTGCTGTTTGATGGGAGCTTGCTGTGCGCAAATTGGCTGCCGCGTTTCCTACATTACAGCAGTGACTACACTTCAAAAAGTACCAAATGGCTGTAAAGCGCTTTGGGACGTCCGGTGGTCGTGAAAGGTGCTATGTAAATGCAAGTCTTTCTTCCTTTCCAATGATAGTCACGTTTTTTTGTGTAAAATATCCTGCTTCTGTTTTACAAAGTAAAGCTTTATTCAACACCTTGCAATCCACATCACTCTTTCTCTTATAATAACGACGCCCTCGTAAGAACGGGATATGACGCTCGACTCGTCGATCGACAGTTCCGACGGGCCACAGTGAAAAACCGCATAGACCTCCTCAGAAGACGAACACAGGACACAACCAACAGGGTACCCTACGTCGTCCAGTACTTCCCCGGAGCGGAAAAACTACGCCATGTTCTTCGCAGCCTTCAACATGTCATCGATGACGACGAACACCTTGCTAAGGCCATCCCCACGCCTCCACTACTCGCCTTCAAGCAGCCGCCTAACCTCAAAAGTACCATCGTTCGCAGCAGATTACCCATCTTTCAGGAGAACAGCAACCACGACACCACACAACCCTGCCACGGCAACCTCTGCAAGACATGCCAAATCATGGACACAGATACCATCATCACACGTGAGGACACTACCCACCAGGTACACGGTACATACTCATGTGACTCGGCCAACGTTGTCTACCTGATACGTTGCAGTAAAGGATGCTCCAGAGCATGGTACATCGGCGAGACCATGCAGACACTGAGACAACGTATGAACGGACACCGCGCAACAATCGCCAGGCAGGAGGGTTGCCTCCCAGTCGGGGAACACTTCAGCAGCCAGGGGCATTCAGCCTCGGATCTGCGGGTAAGCGTTCTCCAAGGCGGCCTTCGGGATACACGACAGCGCAAAATCATAGAGCAGAAACTGATAGCCAAGTTCCGCACTCATGAGGATGGCCTCAATCGCGATATCGGGTTCATGTCACGATACAGAACGTGACTTGACATCATGGCCGGTCTTCCCAGGTGTTTTTTTTTTTAAAAAGACTAACACAAGAACCAACACAGATTGACAGGATATGCAGCCAGCAGGTGGTTTGACACGTTGGACCCCCTGGGACACATCTCATTGTCTTGGCTGTGCTCTTAGTGTGTCTTTGATGTAGGGAAAGATTTGAATAGATTTTGTCTGTGTTTAAATTGTGAATTCTGGGAGATTCTCTCACTGCTAACCTACCTGAGGAAGGAGCGAACAGCTCCGAAAGCTTGTAAAATTAAATAAATCTGTTGGACTATAACCTGGTGTTGTGCGACTTCTCATTCTTATAATAAAATCACTGATTCCATGTTCTGACATTCACAACACTGCAAATGTCATCATTATGTTTGTGATTGTAAATTGGTTCCAGTGAGAAGTTATACCGACAGTAGCTGATAGTCTGGTCACTTCCTTGCTTTTTTTTTGAAGTATTTTTTTGGTCCCTCCTCACGTCTCATGATTCCCGATCAAGGGGTCTGCTCCCTGACCAGCCACCAGGAGGTGTACAAGAGATTCTCAGACAAATCAGCTGAAACGCTCTGATCAGTTTTCCGTGAAAGACTTCATGATGCAAATTGGGTGAAACAGATTGAAAATTGGGACGGAGAAGCGTCACACTAGTTCTCTATTTTGTGCCCCAAGTATCCCATGTTGATAGTTTCGACATGTACATGAGCTCTGAGTGACATATTGGGCCGGAATTTGCTGTCAAAATAATGGTGAGGCTGATGGCGCTCGCCGTTATTTATGTGTAAACGGTACAGCAATTTCAGGCGAGGGCAGACGCGTGGTTCAATGTCAATATCCAAAAGCTGCTGTCTGAGTCGCTGTTAGCTTCGTGAAAAAAAATCTCACCCTTATCCTCCCCTTTTTTTTAATACGAACTTGCTGTATTTGCCCATTAAACTCACCACAGAAAGTTACGCCTTGTCATTACAAACGCAAATACCCTTTTAACGACAGGGTTAAGTGTTAATGACTGCCAGTCAACCTCCCCGACCCCTAAATTAACCATTACAAGTGCTGAGTCTCATTCCTTCAGGTTTTGAATTTTTCGGGGAGATTCTTAAAACGTCAAGGGGGAAAAATTGGGTTGCTTTGCGCCTCCCGTTGGCGCCCCCGCTCCTAGCGAAATTCAGCGGGAGTTTAGCGGCGGCGGTAGCGGTAGCGCCCCGCAGCACTGCGCCACTGGTGATGACGGCATCGCCATGCGCAGCGCCCTGATCGTGCCCCGGCCGCAAACTTCCCTTGCGCCCCCTGACCTATCGCCAGATGATATGTCCGACAGGGTCAGGGGGGCATTTTTGCAGCCGCAGCGGCGCAATTTAAAGGGGCAGGCGCGAGCGGCCATTTATTTTTCTGGCCATCTGCCAGCACCTGCATCCTTCCCTTCTTTTATTCGGGGTGCTGGCCGTGATCGCTCAGCCCGGCACTCCTCTTGAGTGCCGGGCTGCTTTCCCGGCACCCTGCTCCCCGGTGGTCCAGCAGGGCCCCGGTGTGCACAGCGCTAGGTCCCTCCCCTTTAATCAGGGGAGGAGGCCTGCAATACCGCGGCGCTACGTGCCGACGCGTGTGGCGCTGTTGCACATAGTGCCGTGATATTCACTGGTAGCACCCCAGGAAGGAGGGGGAGCATTTCTAGTAGCGCTTCGCATCCTGCGTGGGGCGCTACAACTGAATTTACTGTGCAGGGGCGCTAACTTTTTCAGGGCGCTAAAAGTAGCGAAATTAAAAAAAAAATTACTTTTCCATTCTGTCTCTTTTCTCTCTCTCTCTTAATCCAATATTTCTTTCCCTCTTTTAATTTCTCTTTCTGTACCAGATTTAACATTTAATTCACTCCCTTTATTTCACCCTCCTTCTCAGTCCTTCCTGCGTCTACTTCCCAATCCTTCAATCTCATTGGTTAAGGAAATACCCTGTTGCTTGCCCTGTTCACTCAGGTCCCAGATGACGTGTTTCCTTCCTATCAGCCTGCACTTTCAGCAACTTTATGGAAAACATTTTTTGAGCTGAAGGGTGCAGGGGTAAGTCTAACTAACAGTAGACGCCGTTAGATGCCCCGCTAAGCAAATTCTGGCCCATTAATGTTCTTCACACAATGGCCCGGAATTTGTGGTTGTAATGACAGCGAAACTGTCAGCGTTAGCCGTCAATACTCTGTAAAACTGACAGCAACTTCCGGGCGTCCGCATGTGCGCAGTTAAACCTGGAAATCCGAAAGTTGCTGTCAGTGATTCCCCGCTCCTCCACAGGGTGCACTGTTGAAGTCCTCGCAGATGGAAATCTTACAAATTACTTGAAGTGACGTGAACTTCCACTTTTACATTCTAATCTCGCTGTAAACCCCCCCCCCAAAAGCTAAGCCTTGTTGAATGAGGTGTAACTGGGCTTTTAACAGCGTGCTAAGTCATTATTACTGCTGAGCAACCTCTCTGGCCCTGAAAAACGAATTTTATATTTGTGGAATGTCAAATTTCTCCATTATGATAAAAATTCCAATAGATTTTTAAAATAATAAAAATTATTTTTTTTAAAGTTTGTTTATGTTATTTCAGTTTATACCTTAATCCAATGTGTATGTCCATATCTTTACTTTGCTCTTTGTAAAATGATTAAAAAATGAAGGAAAATCAGTGCATTTTACTTCCTGGTTTGCTGTCTGTGAAAATTCTTCAAAGTGATTGGCTGCTTAGCCTGCTTGATGACATCACTGTTGCTGGTCGCCGGAGAACCCCTCTAGATGGCACCAGAATTAAATGTGAAATCCACGCCACAGAGATCGTTAGATCTTTGTGGGCAGCTTTCTTTAAGGTCGTCACTTCGCCGCTGACCGTAAAATCCGAGCCAATGTTCTGGTGTTCCCGTACATTACTGATGATTCAGCTACTCACCCATATAGAGTATATAGAGTGGGCATC
The DNA here is from genome assembly GCA_030390025.1 of Squalus acanthias. Classification (NCBI taxonomy): domain Eukaryota; kingdom Metazoa; phylum Chordata; class Chondrichthyes; order Squaliformes; family Squalidae; genus Squalus; species Squalus acanthias. The sequence continues at coordinate 53,575,442 of CM059440.1, read as the reverse complement.
CAGGGGTTCGAGGACCTGAACTGTTGATGAAAGTCTTCTGAAGACCCCTACTTGAAGAATGCAAGGAGACTTCATACCTTGTTTTTTTTTTGTTTGTCTTCTTCTTGTCAATTAGCTGTGAATTACCTTCATGGTAACAGTTGGGCCATTGTCATTTTTCATCAACTTCATTAACAGTAACACAATGGGTTTTCCCCATGGCAGCCCCCCTGTACCTGTGTTTTTTTGAGGAACAAGAGGAGGACCAACAGAGGGATGCAAGGCAGGTTAGGCTGCACCAGAGGCAATCTGCACGTACTCACCGGTACCTTCGCACCCCTATTTACAACAAGGTACATATACTGCAATATATTGGAGGAGCAATGTTTGCACTTGCTGCAATTCACAAGGGAGACTGAAATTGAATTGTGTTGCGTGTTGCAAAGTGACTTGCAGTCAAACTTATCAACAGACATGCTAACTTTTGTGTCCCCAGATCATTTCAAGATGCCACAGGCGACATCAACCAACTTTGTCAATTTGCAGTACGTAGATGTATAAAGCCTTATTTGCTCGAGCAAGTAATTTCATCTCCTGCCTTTCGGACAGCCGACAGCAGTGCGAGACGGCTGTGAAATCTTGCCGAGTGGCAGGTCCTGGGGATTACAGTTGGCTCCATGTAGCCCCACATGCTTCATTGCACAATTCTACTACATAAATCACCAAGGATTCTACAATGATTATTCAGCTCGTTTTCAACCAACATCATTATGCAGCTCAGGGCTTGCTTCCCAAGAAGCGATCACAATATATTTTAAGACACTCCACCATTCCATCAATATTTGGCACACAAAACCTAAATGGCAAGGGAGCTCCTGACCAATCCAAGCCGCGATACAGCCCGAGCTAAAGTGTCAAAGACTGTGGTAATTTTCTGCATGCTACAAAACTTTGCCCGGCTGAGAGGCATCACCATGGAGATCCTGGAGGAGAAAGCACCCTGCTCCTTGCAAGGGGACCAAGCATGAAGAACAGGAGGAGCATCCGTGAGGCTGAGAGCTACGTGGATAGCACGCTTCAGGAGGTGGTCACCCCGCAGCTAAGGAGTGCGCAGGCAGAGAGGGAATGGGTGACCACCAGACAGAAGAGGAGGACCAGGCAGGTAGTGCAGGAGTCCCCTGAGTGCATCTCGCTCTCCAACCAGTATTCTGTTCCGAGTACTGGTGAGGGCAATGGTTCCTCTGGGGAGTACAGCCAGAGCCAAGTCCATGGCACCACGGGTGTCTCAGCTGTACAGGGGGGAGGGGGAAGACAGGGAAAGCATTAGTGGTAGGGGATTCGATAGTTAGGGGAGCAGACAGGCGTTTCTGCAGCCGCAGACATGATTCCAGGATGGTATGTTGCCTCCCTGGTGCCAGGGTTAAGGATGTCACTGAGTGGCTGCAGAACATTCTAAGGGGGGAGGGTGAACAGCCAGAGGTCGTGGTCCATATTGGTACCAACGACATAGGTAGAAAGAGGGATGAGGTCCTGTAGGGAGATTTTAGGGAGCTAGGAAAGAGATTAAAAAGCAGGATCTCAAAGGTAGTAATCTCTGGATTACTCCCAGTGCTACGCGCAAGTGAGTCCAAAAATAGGATAGAGCAGATGAATGTGTGGCTGGAGAGATGGTGCAGGAGGAGGGTTTCAGATTCCTGGGGCATTGGGGCCGGTTCTGGGGGAGGTGGGACGTGTACAGGCCGGACGGGTTGCACCTGAACAGAGCCGGTACCAATATCCTCGCAGGGAGGTTTGCTAGTGCTGTTGGGGAGGGTTTAAACTAAGTTGGCAGGGGGATGGGCACCAGGATGTAGCATTAGAAAGGAGAAAAAAAGGGCACAAAGGATTGGGAGAGACAGACAGCACTAAAGTAAGAAATAGGAAGGTATTAGATGGGGTCAGACTAAGAGAGAACACAGGATGGTCTAAGATAGGTTTACAGTGTAAGTATGTGAACGCACGAAGCATAGTAAACAAGATTGGTGAGCTGCAGGCACAAATAGCCATGTGGGAATATGATGTTGTGGCAATAATGGAGACCTGGCTCAAAAAAGGGCAGGATTGGATATTAAATATTCCTCAATATAGGGTGTTCAGGAAAGATAGGGAAGGAAAGATAGGTGGTGGTGTGGCAGTATTGGTTAAGGAGAATGTTACAGTGCTGGAGAGAGAGAATGTCCTGGAGGGGTCAAGGACAGAATCTATATGGCTCGAGCTAAGAAATAATAGAGGTGCCATTACACTACTAGGTGCCATTACACCATTATAGGCCACCAACTAGTGGGAAAAATATGGAGGAGCATATTTGCAGGGAAATTACAGAGAGATGCAAGAACTATAGAGTAGTGATAATGGGGGACTTCAACTATCCTAATATAGACTTGGATAGTAATAGTGTAAAGGGCAGGGAGGGGGAAGAATTTCTGAAGTGTGTTCAGGAGAACTTTCTGGATCAGTATGTTTCCGGCCCAATGAGGAGCAATCTAGTACTTAATTGGAAGAAGGCAAATTTCAGTGGGATGAGAACGGATCTGGCCCGGGTAAATTGGAATCAAAGATTGGCAGGCAAAACTGTGATGGAACAATGGGCTGCCTTTAAAGAGGAAATAGTTCAGGTACAGTCGAGGTACATTCCCACTAGGGGGAAAGGTAGGGCAACTAAAGTCAGAGCTCCCTGGATGACGAAAGAGATAGATAGTAAGATGACGCAGAAAAAGAGCGCGTATGACAGATGTCAGGTCGAGAATACATCTGAGAATCAGGCTAAATATAGAAAGTTCAGAGGAGAAGTGAAAAAGAAAATAAGAGGGGCAAAGAGAGGGTATGAGAATAGATTGGCAGCCAACATAAAAGATAATCCAAAAGTCTTCGATAGGCATATAAATAGTAAACGGGTAGTAAGAGGAGGGGTGGGGCCGATTAGGGACCAGAATGGAGACCTACGCATGGAGGCAGAAGGTATGGCTGAGGTACTAAATGAGTACATTGCATCTGTCTTCACCAAGGAAGAGGATACTGCCATAGACATAGTAAAGGAGGAGGTAGAGGAGATACTGGATGGGATAAGAATTGATAAAGAGGAGGTACTAGAAAGGCTGGCTGCACTTAAGGTAGATAAGTCACCAGGACCAGATGGGATGCATCCTAGGATGCTGAGGGAAGTGAAGGAAGAAATCGCAGAGGTACTGGCCATAATCTTTCAATCCTCCTTCGAAACAGGGGTGGTGGCGGCAGAGGACTGGAGAATTGCAAATGTTATACCGTTGTTCAAAAAAGGGTGTAAAGACAAATTCATCAACTATAGGCCAGTCAGTTTAACCTTGGTAGTGGGAAGCTTTTAGAAATTATAATCAGGGACAAAATTAAAAGTCACTTGGATAAGTATGGATTAATTAAGGGAAGTCAGCATGTGTCTGCAGAAGAGAATCCCTTGCCAGCTACAAGAGTCATTTGGCAAGATCTCATTGCAGAAGATCTTCTCCTCAATGACCATTGCATTGAAGTCCTGACAGGCCTCAGTTTAATGTTTCATCCGAGAGATGGCACCTCTGACAGTGCAGCACTCCCTCAGCACTTCACTGGAGTGTCAGCCGAGATTTTTGTGCTCAAGTCTCTGGAGTGGGACTTGAACCCACAACCCAGCTGATTGCCTTAAAGAGACAACACAGTTGTTAAGAGAAATAGAAACATCACACTGTAGCAATAAGAAATGGTCTTCTGAAGATGGTGCCGAGTGGAAGGAGCTTTACTCTGCAGCTGTATGAGCTCCGCCTAACCTGAGAATGCTCGATGCTAACACTGGCTGCCTGAAATGACTGCTGCATTCCCCAACATTTGCAACCTTCATCTTGATGGCCACAGAAAATACCCAAAGAGTTTCAGAAAATTACCCGAAGAGTTTCAGAAAATACCATCTTTTTGCCTGGGTAACAATTCCAAATTATTATTTGTAAGAATATAGAAATGTAGTAAACGAGGAGGATGGTAACAGACTTCAAGAGGACATAGACAGGCTGGTGAAATGGGCAGACACATGGCAGATGAAATTTAACGTAGAGCAGCGTGAAGTGATATATTTTTGTCGGAAGAATGAGGAGAGGCAAAATAAATGAAATGATACAGCTGTAAAGAGGGTGTGCAGGAACAGAGAGACCTGGGGGTGTATGTACACAAATCTTTGAAGGTGGCAGGACAAGTTGAGAAAGCGGTTAATAAAGCATATGGGATCCTGGGCTTTATTAATAGAGGAATAGAGTACAATAGCAAGGAAGTTATGCTAAATTGTGTTCAAATCTGGGCACCACACTTTAGGAAGAATGCCAAGGCCTTGGAGAGGGTGCAGAGGAGATTTACTATAATGATTCCAGGAATGAGGGACTTCAGTTATGTGGAGAGACTGGAGAAATTGGGGGGTGTTCTCCTTGGAGCAGAGACGGTTAAGAGGAGAGTTGATAGAGCTGTTTAAAATCATGAATGGTTTTGATAGAGTAAATAAGGAGAAACCGTTTCCAATGGCAGAAGGCTCAGTAACCACAGGACGCAGACTTAAGGTGATTGGCAAAAGAACCAGAGGCAACATGTGGAAACATTGTTTTACGGAGGGAATTGTGATCTGGAACGCACTGAATGAGAGGGTGGTGGAAGCAGATACAATAGTAACTTTCAAAAGGGAATTGAATATATACTTGAAGGGAAGAGATTTGCAGGGCTATGGGGAAAGAGCGGCGGATTGGGATTAATTGGAGAGCTCTACCAAAGAGCCGGCACAGGCACGATGGGTTGAATGGCCTCCTTCCGTGCTGTATCACTCTATGATTCCATGAATATATCCCTCCCTAGGAAAACAGTACAGGTTTCTACCTAAACTAACTCACTCCTCGTCATCAGAAGTTAAATCAGACCCTTTGATCATTTGTCGGGCTCAGTGTTGTTAGTAACTCTATTCCTCAATCTCAGACTGGGTGTTGTTAGTAACTCTATTCCTCAATCTCAGACTGGGTGTTGTTAGTAACTCTATTCCTCAATCTCAGACTGGGAGTTGTTAGTAACTCTGTTCCTTAATCACAGACTGGGTGTTGTTCGTAACTCTATTCCTCAATCTCAGGGTCGGTGTTGTTAGTAACTCTATTCCTCAATCACAGACTGGGTGTTGTTAGTAACTCTATTCCTCAATCTCAGACTGAGTGTTGTTAGTAACTCTATTCCTCAATCACAGACTGGGTGTTGTTAGTAACTCTATTCCTCAATCTCAGACTGGGTGTTGTTAGTAACTCTATTCCTCAATCTCAGACTGGGTGTTGTTAGTAACTTTTAGGGTTGCAAAGGGGTGGAAAGTTTCTGGTAAATTTCTGGAAATTTTCCACGGGAAGTTTAGCTTGGGAATTTTGCCCAAAAAAGCACATGCTAGCATAATATTGTTTTTTTTTGTCTTTCTTTTTTTTTCACAGGTCCTCTCTTAAAATTACTAACAGAGATGGAATCTTAATTATCAAGGAATTTCTTAATCAATATATGTTTATCTTCTTACTTGGTTTGTTTTAATAATTATAAGTTTTGTGTGTGACTGTGAACAAATGTGTCCTGATTGGTTGGATGAGTGGATGAGCGATTAGCTCCCTCTATTGGTGATGTAGCGTCGTGCGTGCACAGGTCATGCTTCCATCACATGGAGCATCAGGAAAAATTTACTCACCCTGGCCTGTTGCAATCGTGCTGATCGACCGCAGTTCGACACAGAGACGAATGCCCTTTATTTCTCTGCATAGAACAATGCCATGTTTACCGTCGGATGTGTGGAAGCATTTTACCCCAGGCATTAAAGATGGAAAGACTGTGTACATGTGCAAACACTGTACAAAGCCATATGTAAAGAATGCCACAAAGATGCAGCAGCATTTATCCAAATGCAACAACTTCACTCAAAGCTCACAGCAGTCAGCCCAGAGTTCCTCTGCTTCCATTCAAGAAGATGATGGTTCACATTCAGCATCAGGCTCCTTATCATCAGCAACTCCTGGCCCACTTGGAAGGTTCTTTGATACAATGGATAACCATAGCCAGAAGAATGCAGATGAGTGCCTTGCTCGAGCTGTATATGCGACAGGCTCACCCCTCATGCTCACAGCCAATGTGTTACTGGAAGAGATTTTTCAATGTTATTCGCCCTGCATACTGTCCTCCCACCAGACATGCTTTGTCTACTTATTTGCTGGAGGCTGAGTATAACAGAGTCCAAGGAAAGCTCAGAGAAACAATAGAGATGGCAGACTGTGTTGCAGTTATCTCAGATGGGTGGTCAAATGTATGAGGGGAGGGCATCATAAACTACATCGTCTCCACTCCTCTCCCAGTGTTCTTCAAGAGCACAGACACGAAGGACAACAGACACACAGGCACATACATTGCTGATGAGCTGAAAGCGGTCATCAACGATCTTCGATCACAAAAGGTCTTTGCAGTAGTTACTCACAATGCTGCGAATATGAAGGCTGCTTGGGCTCAAGTGGAGGAGGCCTACCCTCATATTACATCTATTGGGTGCGCAGCTCATGGGCTCAACCTGCTCCTCAAGGACATCATGGGTTTAAGAACCATGGAAACACTGTACAAGAGAGCCAAGCAAGTTGTTAAGTATGTCAGGGGAAAACAGGTAGTTGCAGCAACCTACAACTCCAAGCAAACAACAAAGAACAAGAACACCATACTGAAGCTGCCCAGCAACACTAGATGGGGTGGCGTTGTCATAATGTACAACAGCCTTCTGGAGGGTAAGGAGTCACTGCAAGAAATGGCAATATCCCAGTCTGGGGATATGGAAACCACCATCAAGAAAATACTGCTGGATGATGTGTTTTGGGAGAGAGTGGTTAGCAGCCTTAAACTACTCTCACCAGTAGCATCTGCAATTGCTCAGATTGAAGGAGATGACACTGTCTTGTCAGATGTTCTCAGGCTTTTTGCTGATTTAAAAGAACAAATCAGCATTGCCCTACCCACATCCCTACTGCTCAAAGCAGAGGAGAAGGCAATTGTTCAATTCATACAGATGCGTCAAGAATTTTGTGTCAAGCCGATTCATGCTGCAGCATACATGCTGGACACAAAGCATGTTGGGAGACCAATACTTTCTGGAGTGTGATTTCTACCCTCTCACGCCACCTCAATCTGGACGTGGGCAAAGTTCTGGGAAGTCTGGCAAAGTTCTCTACCAAGCAAGGTCTTTGGAATGGGGACGGGATATGGGAATCATGCAAGCATATCAGTGCACATACCTGGTGGAAGGGACTTTGTGCATCTGAGGCCCTGTCACCCATTGCATCGGTGATACTCCAAATCCCACCTTCATCAGCGGCCTCTGAACGAAACTGGTCACTTTTTGGGAATACGCATACAAAGGTGAGCAACAGGTTGAGCAACAAGAGAGTGGAGAAACTGGTGGCTATCCGGGCGAACCTACAACTTATTGAGCCAGATACAGAAGTGTCCACCACACAGCTAGACAGTGACACAGAGGAGGAAATGGACACGTCAGAGCCAGAGTCAGAGAATCAGGAGGAGCAATGATGAGTAGAAGACTCAGAAGACTCATGAGTAGAAGACTCAAAGGGACAAAATAAGAACAAATTACAGGCTAAATAAGCTGACACTCTTTTTATTTTATTTTAGATGGGTCTTTTTTGTGGGGGTTCAATAAAGTTCAAAATTATAACCTAAATAAAGTTTTGAAAGCCTGTTTTTATTTGTATGGAACAGTATGTCTATTTTGATGACAAAGATAATATAAGGATCAGAGACAAAAACCATCAGTGTGCAAAAAAACTCTAAATTCACAAAATTCCCATAAATTCCCGAAAATTCCCATGGAAAGTATCCTCTTTTAAAAATTCCCGGAATTTTGCAACCCAAGTAACTCTATTCCTCAATCTCAGGGTTGGTGTTGTTCGTAACTCTATTCCTCAATCACAGACTGGGTGTTGTTAGTAACTCTATTCCTCAATCTCAGACTGGGTGTTGTTAGTAACTCTATTCCTCAATCTCAGACTGGGTGTTGTTAGTAACTCTATTCCTCAATCTCAGACTGGGTGTTGTTAGTAACTCTATTCCTCAATCTCAGACTGGGTGTTGTTAGTAACTCTATTCCTCAATCTCAGACTGGGTGTTGTTAGTAACTCTATTCCTCAATCTCAGACTGGGTGTTGTTAGTAACTCTATTCCTCAATCACAGACTGGGTGTTGTTAGTAACTCTATTCCTCAATCTCAGACTGGGTGTTGTTAGTAACTCTATTCCTCAATCTCAGGGTCGGTGTTGTTAGTAACTCTGTTCCTCAATCTCAGACTGGGTGTTCTTCGTAACTCTATTCCTCAATCTCAGACTGGGTGTTGTCCTCAATCTATTTTTCCTGCCTTCTATATGGTTTCAACCCTACTATGTACAGCATGTGGCCACTCTAAGGCTTTGACCATGCTTCTGATGACTGTAAGGTGATTATACCTGTCATCTGTTTCCACACCGCTTAAGCATCTGGTCCTTCAAACTTATCATTTTGTGTAAATTATAAAATTAAGATATTTCATTCTCAGCACAGTCTGCCTCAATCTAAATGAGCAGCCATGCCCGCAAATACGCGAATCAAATGGAAAGTGTCCATCAGATGAAGTCTTACCCTCCCGTGCTGTGTATTCGTTGTCTTCAATAAGTCGGGCAAGGCCAAAATCTGCAATCTTGCAGCTGAGATCGTCAGAAACCAGGATATTTGCTGCACGAAGGTCTCGATGGATATAGTGTTTACTTTCAATAAAGGCCATTCCCTCTGCGATCTGTTGAAGAAAGTCATAGTTCAGATGGGCATCTCATTGCTACGGTGGGACCTTAAAATGACAATGTTGATTTGTTTCTCAATCGAAGCTTCATTTATCTTCAATTAAAATGCGTCTAAAGGGTGAGAAGTTTTTAAAAAGTTTAAATCTACTGCAGATTTTAAATCAAATTTTAAGTGATATTAGCAATTTACCTATATGAACAAAAGTGAAAGTTTGATGAAAAATAAAGTACATTTTAGGCTGAACCCATTACTTTGTTGATCATGCACCTGAAGATATTAAGGTCACTCTTCCATTTGCTTGATCATGATGCTTGCTCTGAGCCTCCACTTCAACTTAACCCCTCTGGTCAACTCTGTGCTTGTGAATCTACTTCCTCTCTGTCTGTAATTTCAGCCACCCTTGCTCAATCTATGCCCCAATTTTCTCCAGTTACTCGATTTCCTCTCCCATCTCTATCAACTGAGCCATGACCGACACCAAAATTTGCCCCAAAAAACATATCACAAAAGCCAAACTGGGGCAATGTTCATAGAATCATAGAATAGGACAGCACAGAAGGAGGCCATTCGGCCCATCGAGTCTGCGCCGGCTCTTTCGAAGAGCAATCCCGTTGGTCCCACTCCCCCCGCTCTTTCCCCATATCCCTGCAATTTTTTTCTCCTTCAAGTATTTATCCAATTCCCTTTTGAAGGCTGCTATTGAATCTGTATCCACCACCCTATCAGGCAGTGCATTCCAAATCCTAACCACTCTAATAATCTTCTACTTCCTCTTATTACTTATCAAATGAACTGTATTCAGATCTGTTTACAATATCTATAGACTATGCATTAATTATCCCCAAATTATCCTCATAATGTGATCATCTTAAATAAATACAATCTAACCATGAAGTATACTGCTCATTTTGCTCTTGTTTGTTAGAATAGTGATGTTAATGACTGAAATACACAACCATCAAGTCTTTGATTAAGGACATAAGAACATAAGAATTAGGAGCAGGAGTAGGCCATACACCCCCTCGAGCTTGCTCTCCCATTCAATAAGATCATGGCTGATCTTTGACCTCAGCTCCACTTTCCCGCCCGATCACCAAATCCCTTGATTCCCCATGAGTCCAAAAATCTATCGCTCTCAGCCTTGAATATACTCAACGACTGAACATCCACAGCCCTCTGGGGTAGAGAATTCCTAAGATTCACAACCCTCTGAGTGAAGAAATTCCTCCTCATCTCAGTCTTAAATGGCTGATCCCTTATCCTGAGACTATGCCCCCTAGTTCTAGACTCTCCAGCCAGGAGAAACAATCTCTCAGCATCTATCCTGTCAATCCCCCTCAGAATCTTATATGTTTCAATCAGATCTCCTCTCATTCTTCTAAACTCCAGAGAGTGTAGGCCCAATCTACTCAATCTCTCCTCATAGGACAACCCTCTCATCCCAGGAATCAATCTAGTGAACCTTTGTTGCGCCGCCTGTATAATCTGAAAAGAGTTTATGCAGTAATCTTTTTACTGCTGTCGTTTGATGCAATCTGGCACACTTTTTAATTGCTAATGTATTCCATAACTAATGGGAGGAGGAGGTTCCATGAATATCCCCATCCTCAATGATGGTGGAGCCCAGCGCGTGAGTGCAAAAGACAAGGCTAAAGCGTTTGCAACCATCTTCAGCCAGAAGTGCTGAGTGGATGATTCATATCGGTCTGTTCCTGAGGTCCCCACCATTACAGAAGCCAGTCTTCAGCCAATTCGATTCACTCCACATGATATGAAGAAACGGCTGAGTGCACTGGATACAGCAAAGGCTATGGTCCCCGACAACATCCTGGCTGTCGTGCTGAAGACTTGTGCTCCAGAACTAGCCGCGCCTCTAGCCAAGCTGTTCCAGTACAGCTACAACACTGGCATCTACCAGCAATGTGGAAAACTGCCCAGGTATGTCCTGTCCACAAAAAGCAGGACAAATCCAACCCGGCCAATTACCGCCCCATCAGTCTACTCTCAATCATCATCAGCAAAGTGATGGAAGGTGTCGTCGACAGTGCTATCAAGCGACACTTACTCACCAATAACCTGCTCACTGATGCCCAGTTTGGGTTCTGTCAGGACCACTCGGCTCCAGAACTCATTACAGCCTTGGTCCAAACATGGACAAAAGAGCTGAATTCCAGAGGTGAGGTGAGAGTGACTACCCTTGACATCAAGGCAGCATTTGACCGAGTGTGGCATCAACGAGCCCCAGTAAAATTGAAGTCAATGGGAATCAGGGGAAAACTCTCCATTGGCTGGAGTCATACCTAGCACAAAGAAAGATGGTTGTGGTTGTTGGAGGTCAATTATCTCAGCCCCAGGACATCGCTGCAGGAGTTTCTCAGGGCAGTGTCCTAGGCCCAACCATCTTCAGCAGCTTCATCAATGACCTTCCCGCCATCATAAGGTCAGAAGTGGGGATGTTCGCTGATAATTGCACAGTGTTCAGTTCCATTCGCAACTCCTCAGATAATGAAGCAGTCTGTGCCCGCATGCAGCAAGACCTGGACAACATTCAGGCTTGGGCTGGTAAGTGGCAGGTAACATTCGCACCACACAAGTGCCAGGCAATGACTATCTCCAACAAGCGAGAGTCTAACCACTGTCCCTTGACATTCAACGGCATTACCATCACCGAATCCCCCACCATCAACATCCTGGGGGTAACCATTGACCAGAAACTTAACTGGACCAGCCACATAAATACTGTGGCAACAAGAGCAGGTCAGAGGCTGGGTATTCTGTGGCAAGTGTCTCACCTCCTGACTCCCCAAAGCCTTTCCACCATCTACAAGGCACAAGTAAGGAGTGTGATGGAATACTCTCCACTTGCCTGGATGAGTGCAGCTCCAACAACACTCAAGAAGCTCGACACCATCCAGGACAAAGCAGCCCGCTTGATTGGCACCTCATCCACCACCTTAAACATTCACTCCCTCCACCATTGGCGTACCATGGCTGCAGTGAGTACCATCTACAAGATGCACTGCAGCAACTCGCCAAGGCTTCTTCGGCAGCACCTCCCAAACCCACAACCTCTTCCACCTAGAAGGACAAGGGCAGCAGGCGCATGGGAACACCACCACCTCCAAGTTCCCCTCCAAGTCACACACCAGCCTGACTTGGAAATATATCGCCGTTCCTTCATCGTCGCTGGGTCAAAATCCTGGAACTCCCTCCCTAACAGCACTGTGGGAGCACCTTCACCACACGGACTGCAGCGGTTCAAGGCGGCTCACCACCACCTTCTCAGGGCAATTAGGGATGGGCAATAAATGCTGGCCTTGCCAGCGACGCCCATGAACGAATAAAAAAAAAGTATTTGCACAGCATACCAGCAACATCTAGTGTTTGATAATTGGTAATGCAGAACTTCTTTTTATCAAATACTCTGTGACCTGTTAAAATTGATTATTCTCTTTAGCATTCTGGAATTGATCTTTTAAAAAAGAAAAAAAACATTCTCAGGCTGTGGGCGTCGCTGGCAAGGCTGGCAATTATTGGCCATCCCTAGTTGCCCTGAAACCAAGTGACTTGCTAGACCACTTCAGAGGGCAGCTAAGAAGAAAGAAAGAAAGACTTGCATTTCTATCGCGCCTTTCACAACCTGAGCACGTCCCAAAGGGCTTTACAGCCAATGAAGTACTTTTTGAAGTGTAGTGACTGTTGTAATGTAGGAAACGCGGCAACCAATTTGCGCACAGCCAGCTCCCACAAACAGCAATGTGATAATGACCAGATAATCTGTTTTTGTTATGTTGATTGAGGGATAAATATTGGCCAGGACACCAGGGAGAACTCCCTTGCTCTTCTTCGAAATAGTGCCATGGGATTTTTTACATCCACCTGAGAGAGCAGATGGGCTTGGTTTAATGTCTCATCTGAAAGACGGCACCTCTGACAGTGCAGCACTCCCTCAGTACTACACTGGAGTGTCAGCCTAGATTTTTGTGCTCAAATCTCTGGAGTGGGACGTGAACCCACAACCTTCTGACCCAGAGAGCGAGAGTGCTGCCCACTGAGCCACAGCTAAGTTAAGAGTCAGCCATATTGGTGTGGGACTGGAGTCACATATAGACCAGACCAGACCAGCTAAGGATGGCAGGTTTCCTTTCCTAAAAGGACATCAATAATCAGTTGGATTTTTACGACATTCCAATAGTTTCATGGTCACTCAAAAAAAAAACTGATGCTAGCTTTTTATTTCAATTTTTTTTTAACTGAATTCAAATTCTCAAATTGACTTGGTGGGATGTTTTGGCATGGTACATGTTCTCTAGATTACTCTGGATTACTAGAGTGCAGACCAGTAAGATAACAACGACACTACCACACCCTTAAGCAGGCAACTCAGTGCCAGCTTCTTAGAAAATCAACTTGTAGTTGAGGACTGTTTATTGTGCTGTAACATATTTGAAAGACTAATTGTGATCGTGTGGTTTGACTCTTACAAAGCACGGTTTTTCATACTGACAGGTGTCAATGCCATGTTGAGCTTTTAGGAAAGTTAAAGGTTATGAAAGTTGAAAGTTTCTGTGTCTGCAGGAAATCTCACAAACCCACAGGGCCCGTTCACACCCAAGAGCGTTCTCCTGTGACACCAGGTGGATCGGAACCTTTATACACCATGCTCTCGTTAAGCCTACTTAAGAGTGGCAAATTCTAGAAACACAAATCATTACTTGTTAAATTCTATGATAAATATAATACATGTGTATTTAAGGTAATTGCTTAAGTGTGTGGTCTTAGGAAGATTTTGACACTTCGGTTCAATGAGGGCCTTCTCAACTGAAGACAGAGTCTGTGGGCTGAATAAAGGTCATTTGGGTCATCATATCGAGTGGATCAATATGACACACAGCCCTTCTCCAATCTTATTCTCCAACATCCAATCGCACATAACATCGTCCGGATCTAAATCTTGGTTTGCAACCCTTTGTACAACCCTGTACAGGAATTCTGACAAAACTCCTTTTTCCAAGGAATCTGTGAACTCAGAATTTCCCCACACGAGGCAGATCATCTTCCACGATCCAACAAACACAAGTGAGAAGTTTACTCACAAACATTTCGCTCGTGGTGATTTCATTCTAAAAATCATTTTCACTTGTCTAATGTTCCTGATTCAGTTCAAAAGAAATTATTTACTACCTTTTCCTTTGCTTACTCCCTTCATTATTCAAAAAAAGAAAACCCTGACTAGTACAACAGCTTTAGTAAGTAATTCAGGGCAGTAACAGAGTACAATGATCCATTGTCACAGTCCACTCTGAGCTTATGTGAATGCAAAGCTTCTGTACTGCAATTGGGGGTATGAGGCTGGCTAAGTATGAGACAACAACAACTTGTATTTACATAGCGCCTTTAACGCAGTAAAACGTCCCAAGGCGCTTCACAGGAGTATTATCAAACTAAATTTGACACCGAGCCACGTCAGGAGAAATTAGGGCAGGTGACCAAACGCTTGGTCAAAGAGGTAGGTTTTGAGGAGCGTCTTAAAGGAGGAGAGAGAGGTAGAGAGGCGGAGAGGTTTAGGGAGGAAATTCCAGAGCTTCGGGCCCAGGCAGCTGAAGGCTCGGCCACCGATGGTGGAGCGATTATAATCAGGGATGCTCAAGAGGCCAGAATTAGAGGAGCGCAGATATCTCGGGGAGGGTTGTGGAGCTGGTGGAGATTACAGAGATAGGGAGGGGCGAGGCCATGGAGGGATTTAAAAACAAGGATGAGAATTTTAAAATCGAGGCGTTGCTTAACTGGGAGCCAGTGTAGGTCAGCGAGCACAGAGGTGAGGCAACTGCCAAAAGGTTTTATTCGGTCTAGGCCCCCTATTTCAGAACATAGAGCAGACATTCTTACACTACAGACATTAGTAGATAGCTTCTTGCACAGTCCCTTTCCTTAAATGTTCCTAGAATTTGAGTCTCTATTGGAAATTAGTGTTCACTTGCCAGCAAGCTAAATCATATTGTTGTATTTCAATGATTTAATGCTTATCTGCTGTCATACCCATTATTCTTGTGCGATTCAAGTGTCAACAACAATATTGTCTTTTTACCTACTCTGCCCTTTTCCTGTGCCGTATTACAAGCCGAGATGCTCATGCACCACGACCTCAGTGAGTAATGCAGCCCATCCCTCTTGACTGTAACATAATAAAGAGAGACATCAATCACGCTGAACTCAGCTCTGAGCTCAGTCATGTCGTCTCGTATTTTTTTTGCACTCATTTTATGCATGTGCTCTTTTGCTCATGTGTTGGTTGCTCTTCGAACTCTCACACACCACATAAAGACTGGATGCCTTTAATATACTGTGCGCTTCTTTGCAATGTGTTTTTAAAACATTGTGCATTAGTGCGGGTGCGGTGAGCATTGTTAAGTTTACCCAGCTTTACTTAACATTTAAATGCACAACGGGATGTGGTTGAGGTTCTTGATGGCGCTCAACATGCAATTGTTTAGGTTTTTATTGATAACATATTGTTACTCCCCAATCATCGTTAAACAAAGTGGAGACCGCCTTGTCATGCAATCTATTTAGTATTGTAGAATCAAATCATAGACTTCCCTCGTGTAATGGAATTAAGAGCACTCAAAGCCCACTCTGTAGAAAAATAAATTGTTGAAATACAAATCAGGTACAAATAACTCCTCGAGGTCTTTCAAAGAGATCCTAAATAAGCAGAGATAAAAAGAAAAGCTGAACGCTGGAAATCTGAATCAAAACAAAATAATGCGGAAAGACACAGCTTCTTGATCAGTGCTTGGAACATAAGAACATAAGAATATAAGAATTAGGAGCAGGAGTCGGCCATATGGCCCCTCGAGCCTGCTCCGTCATTCAATAAGATCATGGCTGATCTTTGACCTCAACTCCACTTTCCTGTCCGATCTCCATATCCCTTGATTCCCCTAGAGTCCAAAAATCTATCGATCTCAGCCTTGAATATACTCAACAATTCAGCATCCACAGCCCTCTGTGGTAGAGAATTCCAAAGATTCACAACCCTCTGAGTGAAGAAATTCCTCCTCATCTCAGTCTTAAATGGCCGACCCCTTATCCTGAGACTATGCCCCCTAGTTCTAGACTCTCCAGCCAAGGGAAAACACCTCTCAGCAACTACCCTGTCAATCCCCCTCAGAATCTTAATACAAAAGCAAAATACTGCGGATGCTGGAAATCTGAAATAAAAACAGAAAATGCTGGAAATACTCAGTAGGTCAGGCAGCATCTGTGGAGAGAGAAACAGAGTTAACGTTTCAGATCGATGACCCTTCGTCAGAATCTTACATGTTTCAATGAGAAGGATAGGTGAATATTCAGCAGAATTGATTTTGATGACGAGTCTCCACCCAAACATGTGCCGGAGGTCTGTTCTTTTTCAGACACTGACTGACCTGCTGCGCATTTCCAACATTGCCCCTTTTGTTATTTCATGTGCACACATACCCAGGGACAATAACTCACCTGTGCCGCCATATCAATGAGCTTATTGATGCTGAGCTTTGATCCTGTGGATGTCTTCAGAAAATCAACTAAACTGCCTAAAAGAGAAAGAAAAATAGAAAGATAAATATCACAACCACCTACAAAACATTTCCGATTTATTAAGCAGTAGAGTGTATTATGTTTGAAACCATGTTCTATTATTTTTAATTTTACTTGGTAAGGTAGAGTCTTTGAGATCTATATTTACAGCAAGTAATTAGGAAGGCAAATGGCATGTTAGCCTTTATTGCAAGGGGGTTGGAGTATAAGAGTAAGGAAGTCTTGCTGCAATTGTACAGGGCTTTGGTGAGACCACACCTGGAGTAAAGTGCACAGTTTTGGTCTCCTTATCCGAGGAAAGATATACTTGCCTTAGAGGCGATGCAACGAAGGTTCACTAGATTGATCCCTGGGATGAGAAGGTTGATCTATGAGGAGAGATTGAGCCTATACTCGCTAGAGTTTAGAAGAATGAGAGGTGATCGCATTGAAACTTATAAGATTCTGAGGGGGATTGACAGGGTAGATGCTGAGAGGCTGTTTCCCCTGGCTGGAGTGTCTAGAACTAGGGGGCATAGTCTCAGGAGAAGGGGTTGGCCATTTAAGATGGAGATGAGGAGGAATTTCTTCACTCAGAGTTGTGAATCTTTGGAATTCTCTACCCCAAAGGGCTGTGAATGCTGAATCATTGAGTATATTCAAGGCTGAGATTGATAGGTTTTTGGACTCATGGGGAATCAAGGGATATGTGGATCGGGCGGGAAAGTGGAGTTGAGGTCGATGATCAGCCATGATCTTATTGAATGGCGGAGCAGGCTCGAGGGGCCGTATGGCCGACTCCTGTTACTAATTCTTATGTTCTTATGTTTTTATATTTAGTTGGGAAGACACGATGCCTAACTCCCACTGACATAAGCAAGGGGTCTCCATCTTAGCCATATTCTAGTGGGACAGTGAGACCACTATTTAAACATTTAAATTTACTGATGGTAGTATACAGTTGTTTAGTGTCTGAAAAAACAAACATGGCCGGAATATCAATGAAAGGTACATGACCCTGAATAATTAAACCCCCCCAAAAAAATCAGACTCATTTCCAATTCTTATTTGTTAGCACAGCAGAAGTTCACAGTGAGAGTTATACTCCACCATTTTTTGAGGACCTTTTTTTTTAAACAAAGCGATTAAAGCAGTCTAGCCCGCTTTGGTCAACACTTCTGTTAAAACAGCAGGGAAACTCGGTATACATGTGTTAAACAATCATTTGGTAATTGCCAACAGTAATTTCTAGCCTTCTAATGACCATGGAAAGCACCCATTGTAAGCAGAGGTAATTTATAAAGCAAAGCACTTGGCCTTTGATTCAGCACACTTCTTACCCAGCCCTGCATAAAACCTTCTGTCATTCAGCCCTTTTCCTGGGATCATATTGTAAAGGCCAGATGAAATTTCATTCTTATGTGGAGCCGTTCATTTCAGTATCGCAAACAGGGTAACCTCTGGCCATCTGTCTTTGCTGGCAGCATTAATGTAAAGCACGGTTTTTCATTGTTTGTTATTCATGTGGAAGTAGTAGGGTTCCCTTTTCATTCACCGTGGTATCGCGAGGAATATCACAAGACAGAGGAGTTCCATCTGCATAGTCCTTTTGAGCTTATGCAGACTATGGCAGCATTGTCTTGTAGTCATCCAGCAAGTGCTGACTGATGTCTCGTAACACTGCAAAAACAGTGTTTCATAAAACAGTACATCCATCCTTGACTCACCTTGTGATCATCAACGGAGATAATCGCGTTCCTTGCAGTTAGCCTTAATTCTCACCACTGTAACCATATTTTTTTTACATTTATTGCACAAACTGCTTCACTTCTTATTCAGTTCCTGGGTGGACCCCCGTGTTTATGCCTTCAAAATGCTTTTGGGAGCTCTATAATCTTCTACTCTTTGTCCTGTTTTGTAACTGATGTTCCTGGGACAGGAAGGGTTATTTTGTAGTTGGATATGTGATTTATCCACACACAAAAGAACATTTAGGTTGCGACTTTGCTCACTTGGTGGGTCCGGTGCAGGTGACGTCGGTGGAGGGTCCTGACCCCGCTGCTGGCTCCATCCCGCTGTCCGAAATGAATGTCCATTGATAGGGCTTGTTAAGCCCACCCAGCGCGTTTCCCAGCCAATTAGAGGAAGCGGGTCTGGCCAAGTTTCTTTTGACATTTGTGCTGTCAGTGTTCTACAGCATTGAGGTGCTGCAAACACTGACAATGACTGCACAGAGGTGCAGGGCTGCACCCAGACTCACAGCACGCAGGGAGGTCCTCTTCCCTTCCCATGGGCGGAAGAGACCTCCCCAGGAGATCAACACAGCCTGGTTGCATATTACAGAGGAGGGCACAAACAGGGATGTAGTCGGGAGGACCAGGCTGCAGTGCTGCAAACCTTTCAATGATCTCAGTAGATCACGAAACGTTAGTACAAAGCCACACTCAACCTCATCCTGCTGTGCCTCTCATCACATCCCCATCACTCTGCCTTCCCTACCCTATTCCTGCACATCCTTACTCACACCAATTTACCTTGCACCTCCACCCATCCCTCTCCATCCCCATCTCACTAGCCACCCTTCACACTCACCCTCATCCTAGTGCAATCATACCAACTAACAACACACAAGGGTAGCCATTTGGGTGTTTTATGCAATGTTCATGTAAAGTTTCTGTTACTGTTGTGTCAAACATTGAAACCTTTATTTTCAACACTTTGTGTTCTTGGACAGATTTGTGTGCACCTTTGGAAGTGGCTTAGTGAGTTGCAGTGAATGGTGAATCATAACGGTACCCCCCCGCAATGGTGATGAGTGTGAACGGAATGACTTGCCCATTGTAGGGATGCTTTATGGCGTTGGTGTGGGGTGGTGCCAACCTGGCGCATCATTTGGCAGCCAGGGTGCACAGCATAAAGTGAAGTAAATCTGGCCATGTTGAGGCCATCCCTGGCCTCCTGGGCAGCAATGTGGTTGGGTGCTGATGCCCTGTGTCCTGTGCAGCATCAGTTGATTGCGGAGAAGGTTGGTGTTGTTGTTGGTGCTGCTGGTGTGCCGGGTGCTGCTGGTGTTGGGGCTGATCATGGTGGCATTCTGAGGACCAAGGTGAGAGAGTGTAAAGGGCACCCATGTTGATGGAATAGATGGCAGGTGAAGTTGAGATGACAGAAGCGATCTGTCAATGGTGAGAGAGATTGTTCCAATGAGGTGACACTGGATAGAGAGTTTGCTCCAAACACTTGCAACCTGCAGAAAGCTCAATCCGTGCTCCAAATGCCGTAAGCAACAGCTTCTAAGCTTGGAAAGTGAAGAGCTGTGAGGTGGGAGCTTTTACAGCACATTTCAAGCTGTCAAGTAACCAGCTGATTCAATGGCCATTCAACTCCCGCCTCAGCTTAACAGCAGTGAGGACCCCATGGGTGAGCATGTAAAGTCAAAAGGTAAGCTAAAGTGTATTCTAAATGATGTCTAAACAAGGTCATAATGAACTTAATTGGATCCCCTGCCGCTGCGTGTTGGGTCTGCTCAGTGCTGACAGACCTGACATTGGGAAAGGCGTGTGACGCCGGGTTCACAGCGGGGTCCCGATCCGCTGTGCAAAAAAAGACTTTCCCACCCGACCCGCCACCAATCCCGCCCACTGACGCCCTGGAAAATTCCGGCCTGTGAATGTGAAAATAGAGTTAAAACTGCTTAGGTTTAAGGGAAGAGGTTTCACTGAGCAAGTTTAAATGATCAATGTAGTACAGACAGATACATACAGTAAGAATATTGCAGAGTTCAGTACATTTCATTGGCATTAGGTATTGGGGGATGACAATATCAAGGTCGTTCCTTGAACTGGTAGACTTGGAAAGGAGAAGGGTGAGTCGATGTGTTTACAGAGCATTGGGTGAGAGCATTGTTTGAGCAGTGAGTCATCTCTCAGTACTGATGTGGGTGTAGATAAGCTGGGAATTCCTTGTGTTTTAGGCTAGTTTTTTTTTGCCATTTTCCATACTGACTCCTTCAGTTGGGAGAACCAAAAGGAAGCTGCAGATATTTTCCACACAAAGGATTTTCACTCCACTAGTACCGTTTAGTCACAGGGCACAGGAGGTGATGTAGTTCAGTCTGTCGGTTGTTCAGATAATTCAGCTTTTCTTTGCTTGTGAAGGAATTTTGTCCCCCAAAGCCTTTCCATCATCTACAAGGCACAAGTCAGGAGTGTGATGGAATACTCTCCACCTGCCTGGATGAGTGCAGCTCCAACAACACTCGAGAAGCTCGACACCATCCAGGACAAAGCAGCCCGCTTGATTGGCACCCCATCTCCCACCTTAAACATTCACTCCCTCCACCACCGGCGTACCGTGGCTGCAGTGTGTACCATCTACAAGATGCACTGCAGCAACTCGCCAAGGCTTCTTCGACAACACCTCTCAAACCCGCGACCTCTACCACCTAGAAGGGCAAGGGCAGCAGGTGCATGGGAACACCACCTCCTCCAAGTTCCCCTCCAAGTCACACCCCATCCTGACTTGGAAATTGATTACCGTTCCTTCATCGTCGCTGGGTCAAATTCCTGGAACTCCCTACATAACAGCACTGTGGGAGTACCTTCACCACACGGACTGCAGCGGCTCAAGAAGGCGGCTCACCACCACCTTCTCAAGGGCAATTAAGGATGGGCAATAAATGCTGGCCTTGCCAGCGACGCACACATCCCATTAGCAAACAAAAAAAAACGAAGGGAGTAAAGCATGGCCTGATACACAAGCACAGCCACTGGCCCAGTGTAAGCGTAGGAAATATTTACTATAGATTTCATAATCAAACCTTTCATCACTTCTCGCTGGTTTTGGCACATGCTGTCAAGCAGCACATTGATAGTTTTTTCTCCATCCCCCTCCTTTACCAAAGGTCACCAAAGGCATTGACGTCTTGCCGGCATTTGCTTCCAGCTCACAAAAGTGGCCATTATTCACACGTGAGCCGAGGAGATTGTTGGATTCTTATCAAAATAGGATAAAGGCCAACTTCAAACCTCCTGTAAACAAACTGGAAACCAAAATACTGCATTAAACTTGGGCAAATAACCGTTCAGCCCCTCGAGCCTGTTCCGCTGGTTTTGGGCAGCCTTCGCTATAAACCCTGGACGATTCCATTCCATTTGCTTCATTCTGATATATGATCTCACCAGGGATCAATGTATAAACGGAGTCAGAGATAGGTCTGCTTTTCCTCCTAACACCTCAGAACCAATTGGAGTCACTGTAGATCCTAATACCAGGTAACAACAGTACTTAAATTCCCAATCAGAACACCGAGTATCCTAATCATTATGCTACAAACCTGTTCAAACTTCCTCTTTCTTTATAAAATAGTCACAAGAACATAAGAAATAGGAGCAGGAGTTGGCCATGCGGCCCCTCGAGCTTGCTCCGCCATTCAATAAGATCACAGCTGATCTTCGACATCAACTCCACCTTCCCGCCCGATCCCCATATCCCTTGATTCCCTTTGATCTCTGTCTTGAATATACTCAACGACTGAGCCTCCACAGCCCTCTGGGGTAGAGAATTCCAAAGATTCACCACCCTCTGAGTGAAGAAATTTCTCCTCATCTCAGTCCTAAATGGCCGACCCCTTATTCTGAGACTGTGACCCCTGGTTCTAGACTCCCCAGCCAGGGGAAACATCCTCCCTGTATCTAACCTGTCACGTCCTGTAAGAATTTTGTATGTTTCAATGAGATCACCTCTCGTTCTTCTAAACTCCAGGGAATATAGGCCTAGTCTACTCAATCTCTCCTCATAGGACAATGCCCCCATCTCAGGAATCAGTGAACCTCCACAATACTCCAGTTGAGGCTGAACCAGTGTTTTATAAAGGTTCATCATAACTTCCTTGCTTTTGTACTCCATGCCTCTATTTATGAAGCCCAGTATTCTGTATGCTTTTTTAACTGCTTTCTCAATCTGCCCTGCCACCTTCAACGATTTGTGCACATATACCCCCAGGTCTCTCTGTTCATGCACCCCCCTTAAGAGTTTACTCTTTAGTTTATATTTCCTCTCCTCGTTCTTCCTACCAAAATGTATCACTTCGCACTTTTCTGTGTTAAATTTCATCTGCCACGTGTCCGCCCATTTCACCAGCATGTCTTTGTCTTCTTGAAGTCTATCACTATCCTCCTCACTGTTCACTATACCTCCAAGTTTAGTGTCATCTGCAAATTTTGAAATTGTGCCCTGTACTCCCAAGTCCAAGTCATTAATATATATCAAGAAAAGCAGTGGTCCTAGTACCGCCCCCTGGTGAACCCCAGTCCGAAAAACAACCATTCACCACTACTCTCTGTTTCCTGTTACTTAGCAAATTTCGTATCCATGCTGTCACTGTCTATTTTATTCCATGAGCTTCAACTTTGTTTTTTGAACAAGGGTGTAACATTTGCAATTCTCAAGTCCTCTGTATCTAAGGAGCATTGGAAGATTATGGCTAGTATCTCCGTGATTTCCTCCTTAACCTCCCTTAGCATCCTACGATGCATCCCATCTGGTCCTGGTGACTTATCAACTTTAAGTTTAGACAGCCTTTCTAGTACCTCCTCTTTATCAATTTTTATCTCATCCAGTAACTCCACTACCTCCTCTTTCACTATGACTTTGGCAGCATCTTCTTCCTTGGTGAAGACAGATGCAAAGTACTCATTTAGTATCTCAGTCGTGCCCCCTGCCTCCATGCGTAGGTCTCCTTTTTGGTCCCGAATTGGCCCCACCCCTCCTCTTACTAGCCATTTATTATTTATATGCCTATAGAAGACTTTTGAATTCCCTTTTATGCTAGCTGCCAATCTTTTATTTATTTTAAATCGTGGCAGCACGGTGAACAATCCAAAACAAACGTTTAAAATTCGCAAGGCTCAAGCAAGATAAAAAAAACTACTTTTTTCTCTCTGGTGAAGAATGGTGGGCCAGCGGAACAGGCTTCCAGAGAAGATGGTCGATTTGGAGTCACTTGACACCTTTAAAAGGGAACTGGGTCGATATCTGTTGAGAACGGGAATTCAAAGTTCTAAAAATATTAATAACACTGCTTGGTTTTTTTCAGGGGAGGTATGGAAAGGAAGTTAATATTTTTTAAAGTAGGGGGTTAGTAGGCGGTGGGTGGGAAGTAGGGGAGAAAGGAGGAAGTCTATGCCAGAATACCTCAAGTGGACTCAGGATGGAATAGGCTTAGAGGATCGAATGGCCTTTCCTTGCCTTGGATTTTCTTCTTTTTTATTCGTTCATGTGATGTGGGCGTCGCTGGCAAGGCCAGCATTTATTGCCCATCCCTAATTGTCCTTCAGAAGGTGGTGGTGAGCTGCCTTCTTGAACCGCTGCAGTCCGTGTGATGAAGGTACTCCCACAGAGCTGTTAGGGAGGGAGTTCCAGGATTTTGACCCAGCGACGATGAAGGAACGGCCGATCTATTTCCAAGTCAGGATGGTGTGTGACTTGGAGGGGAACTTGGAGGTGGTGGTGTTCCCATGCGCCTGCTGCCCTTGTCCTTCTAGGTGGCAGAGGTTGCGGGGTTGGGAGATGCTGTCGAAGAAATGTTATCTTCTTATGTTCTTAAGTTTCAGTTCACTACGGAGCTATGTTGAAAGTTACGTACACATGGTGCTCGCAAGTGAATAATTAAAATAGAACGAAATGTAGTCCGCTTCTGCACTCACCAGCCAGTGAATAACCTGTCCGTTGAAATGAATATAGAGAAATTCGAAGGGCGGGCAAGCACACAAGTGGAAAAGCCCAACCAGAGAATATATTCCACTGACTTCCTGGTTTTATGGTTAGAGCACGTTAAAATTCTCAAATATACAGACCATAAATACCAACAAAGCTTAATTACAGTGTGTAGATTGAACGAGAGCCTCGTATTTGTTTAGGTTATCAATGCCAACTGCAGGCTTTGGCCCATTGGGAGCATGAAGGGGATTAATATAATTATCCAAACCATCGTCAACACCTTCACCGAAGCGTACGAGAGCATGGGCCTTACACTAAACATCCGTAAGACAAAGGTCCTCTGCCAACCTGCCCCCGCCACACAGTACTGCCCCCCGATTATCAAAATCCACGACAAGGCCTTGGACAACGTTGACCACTTTCCATACCTCGGGAGCCTACTGTCAACAAGGGCAGACGTCGATGACGAAGTCCAACACCGCCTTCAGTGTGCCAGTGCAGCCTTCGGTCGCCTGAGGAAGAGAGTGTTTGAAGACCAGGACCTCAAACCCGGCACTAAGCTCATGGTCTACAGAGCAGCAGTGATACCCGCCCTGCTGTATGCCTCAGAGACATGGACCATGTACAGCAGGCACCTCAAAGTGGAGAGGTACCACTAACGCTGCCTCCGCAAGATCCTGCAAATCCATTGGCAGGATAGGCGCACCAACGTCAGTGTTCTCGCTCAGGCCAACATCCCCAGCATCGAAGCTTTGACCACGCTCGAGCAGCTCCGATGGACGGGTCACATCGTCCGCATGCCCAATACAAGACTCCCAAAACAAGCGCTCTACTCGGAGCTCCGACACGGCAAGAGAGCCCCAGGTGGGCAGAGGAAACGCTTCAAGGACACCCTCAAAGCCTCCTTGAAAAAGTATAACATCCCCACCGACACCTGGGAATCCCTGGCCCAAGACCGCACAAAGTGGAGGAGAAACATCCGGGAAGGCACCGAACACCTCGAGTCTCTTCGCCAGGAGCAAGCGGAATCCAAGTGCAAACAGCGGAAGGAGCGCACGTCAACCCAAGCACCCCACCCACCCGCCCCTTCAACCACCGTCTGCCCCACCTGTGACAGAGACTGTAGGTCCCGCATTGGACTCATCAGTCACCTGAGAACTCATTTTTAATGTGGAAGCAAGTCATCCTCGGTTCCGAGGGACTGCCTCAGAAGAGAATATAATTATAATTCACAGCCTGTGAAATCTACCGTCTTATTTCCAGTAAAAGTTGCTGGGCAATTTATTTGACTCAGGGCAAAAAAAAAACTTCTGCTCATTTTAAATGGTCTATGATTCAATGTTACCATTTCATTCATATTTAATTATATCAATTTATCACTTTTACGTACATTAGTACAGAAAATTAAAACGCAAAGCAGCCGGAATGGAAGCCTCATCTGCCATAGAATTCGGGTGCTAACTGCCCTGACATAGCTGCATAGTTCCCAATCTTTTTCTTCTGTTGCATGCTATTTTATAATTTATACAGGAGCTGGCCTTCATCCAAATACTTCAAAGAGGAGCTGGCCCATACCTCGAATCACCAATTATCGGAAATGATTTGAGATGGGAAATGGAATGTTGTAGGCAGGAAATATCAGAATGGACCACCATTGTCAGAGCCCAGAAAGATAAAATGAAATCTGATTAATTTAGGGAAACATACAGACTGTACGTACCCAGGCCAAAGCACATTATTTATAACGCTTGCTCTTAAAAAGGCTTTTGTCTACAACCAAAACAAAAAAACAGGATAAGTTTTCAAATCTGTTTTATGTA
This sequence comes from Squalus acanthias, assembly GCA_030390025.1. Taxonomy (NCBI): domain Eukaryota; kingdom Metazoa; phylum Chordata; class Chondrichthyes; order Squaliformes; family Squalidae; genus Squalus; species Squalus acanthias. The sequence goes on along the minus strand of CM059440.1, from coordinate 53,549,502 downwards.
ATCGTTCAAAATATAAAACACCCATAAGGATTGAAGATTTGTGCGATCCTCTATCAATGAGAAATGGTAGAATGCATGCTGTTATTCACAATCAGTTATGTGCTAATCAAATTGTGAAAATGCAAAGCTTTGAAATGGTCAGTTTCTGAGAATGGGTTGCTAATGATGGAGATACACAGGCAGGGTCTCATGTTTCGTTAAAAGGTGGATTTCACCCCTATATTTCTCAAATGACTTTAATTTAGAAGACTGAGTCAAAATGTGAGCAAACCATGTATAAAGTACAAACACTTCATGGGATATGTTGAAACCATATAAAATGTAAGCAATCATATTTTGCTCAACAGGATATTTAAATGTTTGTTCAAAATATCAATTGAGGAGAGAGAGAAAGAAAGAAAGAACGAAAGAAAGAAAGAAAGACTTTTTGAAGTGCAGTCACTGTTGTAATGTAGGAAACGCAGCAGCCAATTTGCGCACAGCAAGCTCCCACAAACAGCAATGTGATAATGACCAGATAATCGGTTTTAGTGATGTTGATTGAGGGATAAACATTGGCCAGGACACCGGGGATAACTCCCCTGCTCTTTGAAATAGTGCCATCGGATTTTTTACCTCCACCTGAGAGAGCAGACGGGGCCTCGGTTTAACGTCTCATCCGAAAGACGGCACCTCCGACAGTGCAGCACTATATTCAGTGAAAAATATGTAGCTCACAAGATGCCTTCTTTTAATATTGTGAACTGGACAAAGTAATCTGAAATGAAACAATCTGCCTTTGCAAGATGTCTCAATGGTTAAAATACAAGAATTTACTGTATATAAAGCCAATATATTGAGTGCTGGCCACGCTGGGATCTGAATCTATAAAAAGCAGTTTAGCCCTCAGTAATTCAAGTTTTATTACTTCTCGTTCAACTATATAAAGGGTAGCTTAAAAATATTTGTGCTTGCCAATATAAAGGATAATAGTGGGAAATGGAACATCTTTCGAGTTTAACTCCACCCAGTAACACCATCAAGCATTCAGTTAAGATAATAGAGTTCATACAGGCAGTACACTCCCAGTACTGCCCTTCGAATGTAAACCTCAGATCGACCCTTACTTCAATACCCATGCAATTTTCCTTAACAATGCTCGCAATTAGTCCTTTGTGAGTGATGGTGCCAAATTAGGTTGTTTAACAAATCCAAGGTCAGGCTTGTGCTGTGGAACTCGTGTCCACAGGGAACGCAATTTACACAGCTGAAACACATTTAATTTTAGACCAACTCTCACCAGAGAGAGAGAGCGTGGAGCATCATGACCTCTCCCTGAACTTGGCTTCAGTGCTTTTCCACTTTTAGATCAGCATTAAGCACCACCATTGGCCAGATGCAGAGTAAACCCTAATTTGCTTCAACAACACTTCAATCAGCAATATGGCTACTTGGAGTGAGGATACCAATTAACGCAAATTAGTGTCAAAACATGGCAGTTACGTGCTGTGGATTCGGTGCACAGTAGGCGGGTCGAGACTGTCCAATTTAATTCCAGTTAGGATTTTTACAATTAAAGGAGAATACTTTGATCCCATGTTTGTCTGGAGTTGAGCTAGAGTCCTAAAGATGAAAAGGCAATGTTCAAAGCCACTGCATCGACAAATCCACATTTCAAACAGATGAAGCCACTCAGTCCCTGCTCTGTCCTCCAAATGACTGAAAACTAGCAAAGAATGAGTAAAGTGTCACAACTGCAGGATGATTTACATCTTTGTACACGGGTCCCATCCGAAGAAATGAATGTAAAATAAGCTGGCTACTTCTGAGAAAGGGACCACAGAGGAGGTCAGCAAGGCTGGCTCGATATGTATTATATCATATGAAATTTTGATGATTCAATCGTCTTTTGAAAGCAATATTGTGATATAGCAATAATCATCACGTAGAATACATGAAATCAGGTTTTTACATAGCTAAGGGGGGAAAATTTGGTGGCGCCACTTTTGGGGCGCTAACGTCGCTGGGGCGCTAATTTTAGCACCCCGAAATAGTTAGCGCCGCTCCGCTGGAAATTCATTAGTAGTACCCCAAGCAGGATGCGGGGCGCTACTGGAAGCGCTCCACCTCTTTCCTGGGGCGCTACAACTGAATATCGCGGCGCTATGTGCAACAGAGCCACGCGCGTCGGCGTGTAGCGCCGCGTCATTGCAGGCCTCCCTCCCCTGATTGAAGGGGAGGGGCCTAGCGCTGCGCGCGCCAGGGCCCTGCTGGAGCACCGGGGAGCGGGGTGCCGGGAAAACAGCCCGGCACTCAAGAGGAGCGATCGCGGCCGGCACCCCTGAAGAGAAAAGGGGAAGGGGGCAGGTGCTGGCAGCCGGCCCCAAAAAATGGCCGCCCGACGCCTGCCCTTTTTACTAGCGCCGCCGCCGCTGCAAAAACGCCCCCCCAGCCCTGTCGGACATATCGTCCGGCGATAGGTCAGGGTGCGCAAGGGAAGTTTGCAGCCGGGGCGCTGTGCATGGCGATGGCGTCATTGCCGGCGGCGCAGCGCCGCGGGGCGCTACTGGCTACCGCCGCTGCTAACATCCCTCTGAATTTTGCGGGAGGCGTTAGCGGCGCCGCGCCCAGGCGCTAGGGGATTTGCGCCCTGTTAGCACCCCTAACCCTAACCCTAACCTTAACCCTAACCCCTGGGGGCACTGACGAGAGGAGCAAATCAGCCCAATTTCTCCCCCATTAACCAAATAACACTAGTATCGTCTCTAATCCTTTAATAATAACCGCATTCTAGTTATGGTAGTTGACATTTATTATAATAGAGAAAGGAGAAATGATGGTTGTCGCAGCTTTTATATATTATTATTGGCAGATGCTAGATCTTCTCATTATTTTTTTGTTGTTATTTTTTGTTCTTTGGACAAGAGGGCAGCGCAAGAAACCTACTCCTGGGCCTCAGAGATGTGCACTGTACTATTACATAGCATTCAAAGTTTGCACCAAGGTTATCCTGTTCCATTCTGTATGGAGTTTATGTTAGAAATTTCAAATTGTACCCTTTTTTTGCCATAACACAATATTTGTCAACATCTGATGCTGCCAGTTATGGAATAGAGCTGGTCAAACAAGAACTTGCATTCATGTAGCACATTTAGTGTAGAATAATGTCTCAAGGTGCATCACAGAAGCATCAGACAACAAATGGATACCGAGTCAAGGGAGGAGATATTAGGAGGGGTGAACGAAAACTTGGTCAAAGAGGTAGGGTCAAAGCAGGAGATAGAGGCAGAAAGGCAGAGAGGCTTAGGCAGGGAATTCCTTAGGGCTTAGATGGCTGAAGGCACGGTCACCAATGGTGGGAAGGATTCAGGATGCACAATCGGCCAGAGTTGGTGGAACACAGAATTCGCGGAGAGTTGTAGGGCTGGAGGAGGTTACAGAGATAGGGAGGGGCGAGACCATGATGGGATTTGAACACGAGGATGAGAATTTTAAATTGGAGACATTGGGGGACTGGGTCAGCATGTACAGGGGTGATGGGTGAGCACGACTCAGTGTGGGTTAAGATATGGGCAACAGAGTTTGAGATGAGCTGAAGTTTATGGAGGTTGGTGGATGGAATACCAGCCAGGAGAACACTGGAATAGTCGAGTCTGGAGGTGACAAAAACATGGATGAGGTTTTCGGCAGCAGATGGAGACGGGCTGAGGCAGGGATGGAGACAAGCAATGCTACAGAGGTGGTCTTTGTGCTGGAGAGGATATGGGGTTGAAATCTTAGCTCAGGGTCAAATAGAATGTAGAGGTTACAAACAGTTGGCTTCAACCGGAGACCGTGGCTGGGGAGGGAGATGTAATCGGTGGGGAGGGAGATGTAATCGGTGGCGAGGGAGATGTAATCGGTGGGGAGGGCACCGAGTTTGTGGCGGGGGCCGAAGACAATGGTTTTGGTCTTCCCAATGTTTAACTGGAAGAAATTGCAGCTCATGCAGGACTGGATGTTGGACAAGCAGGCTGGCAACACACAGGCGGTGGATGGGTTGCAAGAGGTGGTGTAGATGTAGAGCTGGGTGTAGTCAGCGTACATGTGGAAAGTAATACATGTCTTCGGATGATTTCGCTAAGGGGCAGCTTGTAGATGATGAACAGGAGGGAGCCAAGGATAGATCCTTGGAGAACTCCAGAGGTGTGGCATTGGGAAGAAAAACCATTGCTGCAGATGGTGTGGCTACTATCAGATAGATAAGAGTGGAAGCAAGCGAGGGCAGTCCCACTCAGCTGGGATTTGGGAGATGACAGCACATTCAAGCACTTTGGAGAGGAAAGGGAGGTTGGGGGTGGGGCAGTAGTTTGCAAGGATAGAGAGGTCAAGGGTTTTTTTTTTGAGGAGGAGATTGAGGTTGGTGCTTTTGAAAGGGAGGGGGGACAGAGCCCAAGGAGAGGGAACCATTTGCAATGTCAGCTAGCAGGAGGCCAAGGAGGGAAGTTGGGAGGTCAGCAATTTGGTGGGAATGGAGTTGAGAGCAGGAGGCGGGTCTCATGGGCAAGGTGAGCTCAGAGAGGGCATGAGGGAAGATAGGAGAGAAGCTGGAGAAAAAGCTTTTTTAGGGCTAGGGCAGAACACAGAGCATTTCTCCATTCATATCATTCTTAGACTACAGAACCAAAGGGTAACCTTGTTATACTGACGTTTTGGTGCAAAGTTTGTCCCTGCAGCCATTAAATGGTTAAACTGCTGATGTTAGAGATACAGTAAACCTGCATTTTTAAGTTCCCCAGAGCAATATTAATGATAGCAATAATCCCCAGAGCAATATTACTGATAGCAATAATCCCCAGAGCAATATTACTGATAGCAATAAGCCCCAGAGCAATATTACTGATAGCAATAATCCCAGAGCAATATTACTGATAGCAATAAGCCCCAGAGCAATATTACTGATAGCAATAATCCCCAGAGCAATATTACTGATAGCACTGGGTATTATTGCTCTGGGTATTATTACTATTGCTCTGGGTATTTACTCTGGTTCAAATATTTGCAAAATATTTATTGCTTCTGAAATCTACCTCAGTTCTGATCTCTATCAAATTTTAAACCCACAAATGTATTGGATAAATGACACTGAGAAAGGGGGTTACTGAAATGGTCCTCCCTCCCAGATTGACTCCAGATCGTCCACTGGCCTGCATTGAACATGCATGGTACAAATAATCCAATGACCCGTAACTAGGCATACATGGTCCAAATAGATTGCTGACTGCACTGGGGATATGTGATACAAATAATAAACTTTTGAGATTTAATAATTAGGTTGCATCAATAAAATGAATTCATAAGATTTTTCCCCACTAGTCAGAAACTAATCAACTGATTGCACCCCCCCCCCCTCCATTTTTTTAATTAATCAATTTGAATACCCTTATAAAAGAAATAATCTTGCATTCTGGAAACATATTTTGGATCTCAGGCAATACTGATCTTAGATGATTTACAATTCATGAGGTTAGATCAGGCAGCCAATGTTTCCTACCTATAGATACTACAAGGCTCTTTTCAATCTTCAAATAAACTATCTGATATTATTATTTCTAACTGTGTTGAGTTTGACCATTGTCTGACTATTTGAAAAACTCTTTTATCTGTAAATGCATTGCACTGTTAATGTTTGCACTCTCATATTTTAAAATAGGTTGTAATGAGGTCATTATTTTTGATCATTGGACAAACAACCATTAATACAAAAGATACATCTTCTGATCTTCTCTGGCATGTCCTGTGTATTAATTAAATAAAGGTTGCAGCCTGAATATGAAAAACAATTCCTGAATATGCACAACAGACTGGGTGGAACTTCCTGATGTAGGTTGGCTCCATTATTGTTCTTTTGTGCTGCTGGTTATGTCTTTCCTTTATTCAGCAATAAATAGAATTCAATGGTTATATTTGCAAGGGAGTCTTACATCGTGGATATATCAAAATTAGTAACATCAAACTAGTTTACTGGAACTGAAGCACGCTACTGGCAGGCTTAAAAGAACAGCACAATCCCAATAAGCAAGAGGGTGTCCGATATTGCTCATCCGTGGGAAACACACTTTGGGCAACTGTTTTTGTTACTTGTTTCTACAAAAAGCCTCGTCTCCCAGGTCTTGAGACTGGGCAGCACACTAGATTAGCATTCTGTCTTTTTAGCATGGTATGGGAGTACCTTCACCACACGGACCACAGCGGTTCAAGAAGGCGGCTCACCACCACCTTCTCAAGGGCAATTAGGGATGGACAGTAAATGCTGATCCTGCCAGCGACGCCCACATCCCAGGAACGAAACAAAACCTCCAAGATCGAGTTTGAATTCAGCCCAAGCAGCAAGATTAAAATCTCCCCTCTCCGCCAGTGAAATGAGTCTGAGCAGTCTCAATCCAGCGCCACAAACCCGCGTACAGGAAATAGAAATGTCACACCAATGCAGACATGGACTCGAGTTAATGCAAGTCATTATAGGGTGCTTCATCAGGCAGATATCCCGTGGTGTACCTGACCTGGAAATATTTGGTTTTAGGACTGACTGCATCCAAAAGAAAACTAGAAGATTTTCCAATCTCAGCACTAATGTTAGTCACAAACTTCATCCCATTAAAAATAACAGTAATTTGACACCTTCTTAATCTTACCATTAGGCGTATTTGTTGATTGCTAATTTAGGTGCTGAAGTATAGCAATTGGAAATAACATTCAGAACCTTCAGCAGTCTTGCAACTTTACAGGAGTAGCTTTTCTTCAAAATCCATGACAAACAAACTGCTGGATGCTTTTAATATTGTGTGTATTCTCTTCTCAAATACACACAATCTATTATGTGTGCTTATTAGTTGTGTATTATAGTTGCTATTATAAAAGGAATTTCCCCCTCCCCCCACTAGGACTTTGTATTTGTCTTTAGTCTCCAAGTTGTCATTTACCTCCAATTTACAGTAATAAATCTAAAAGGAATATTGAGCAATTTTTTCCCCACTGAAAATCTCTTGGCAAATTGTTTCTGTCCAGAAGATATAAAAAAATACTCTAGTTTGCGCCAAGAAAACACGTTTCTCCAGGGATTTTTATTTTCCATGGAAAAGAAACATCAGAAGTCCTTCCCAAAGAAAGTCTGAGTTCAGAATACTGTCCTATTATGGGGACTGTGCAGTATAAACACAAGAACTTGTGCTTGATAATTAGGAATCTTTCCTGCAATACTTTGGATGTAGAGCTTTTGAATAATGGAGTGAAGTTCTGGAGTTTGGCAACTTGATTTGCTCATCGTTTAATGTATAAAGTTACAGCTTATCTCAGCGAAGTAGGAGCCCAGAAATGCAGTAACTAACAAAAACAACAAAAACTTGTATTTATATACCATCTTTAACGTAGTAAAACGTCCCAAGGTGCTTCACAGGAGCGATTATTAAACAAGATTTGACACCGAGCCAGATAAGGTGAAATTAGGACAGATTGCCAAAACCTTGGTCAAAGAGGTTGGTTTTAAGGAGCGTCTTGAAGGAGGAAAGAGAGGTGGAGAGGTTTAGGGAGGGAATTCCAGAGCTTAGGGCCTCAGCAGCTGAAGGCACGGCCACCAATGGTGGAGTGATTAAAATCAGGGATGCTCAAGAGGCCAGAATTTGAGGAGCGCAGATATCTCGGAGGGTTGTGGGGCTGGAGGAGATTACAGAGATAGGGAGGGGCGGGGCCATGGAGGGAATTCAAAACAAGGGTGAGAATTTTAAAATCATAATTAAATAACGTACTTTACTGACCCAACAAGCAACAGATCCCCAAGCCTGAGTAAAGCATCATTTTGTAGTTGATTCTGATTTTGCAGATATTGGCCCAGAAAATGGATCACACCCGTATTGGGACACAATCCCAGTGCATGTCGAATGAGGTCGGCGGCAGGACCATGGCAAATTGGTCCGCTAGCCTCGTTAGTATAGGACCGGCAAGTTACGGGCGTCAGGCGCGGCCCCAGAGGCATCTTATTGGTCACGATCTAAGGTGAGCCCGGGAGAGGGGGGGGGGGGGGGGGGGTGTAGCCAATTGGGAGGGGTTGGGCGAGTGGTGGTGGGCAACAGCCTGCAGTTTTAATGTGGAGCCGGGAAGAACAGACCTACTCCTCCTGGCTCCACATTACGATAAGTATTTAAGAAAACAAACTTTACCTTTTCGGTGGTGGCCTCCAGTCATCTCTAAGGATCTCTGGTGACTCCACCATAAACGCAGTTGAGCCGACGCCGGCTGAGTTCAGGGCAAACCAATTTCCACCTTTGGTCATAAAACAGGCGTTGGGCCCCTAATTAGCATAGTCAAGGCGTGTAATGCACGTTTTGGGGAGGGGGGGGGCGCTACAGTGCCCAAACCAATATGGCGTCGGATAGGTTTCTGACGTTGTTCAGGCATGGGATGTTGGCTCCCTAAATTAGACCTCTTTGCACCTGTTTTTTGGCCTGGAAAACAGGCACAGCAAGGCCCAATTTCGCCCCCATTAAGCAAAATATTAACTTATGTAAATTAAATATCTATACTGATGGCCTCCTAAAATTACTTTTCTGCCATGCTAAAAAACATTTGGTAATAAAGCGAGAATGCTATGTAATGTTTACCACGCTCAAAAATCAACCTTTACTTTGTTTACTTCTACGTTTTAAGCCCGGCGATGCAGCTTGTTGGTGCTGCAACGTAGGAGCAGCAGAACTGGTCTTGTCTCTATTTGTAATATGAAGATTTCCTGCAGATGGTATTCCTGGCAAAATCACACATTGGCTTTGAATGTGGTTACAATTTATAAGATAAGAACATAAGAATTAGGAGCAGGAGTAGGCCATACGCCCCCTCGAGCCTGCTCGCCATTCAATAAGATCATGGCTGATCATCAACCTCAACTCCACTTTCCTGGCCGTCCTCATATCCCTTGATTCCCCTAGAGTCCAAAAATCTATCTATCTCAGCCTTGAATATACTCAACGACTCAGCATCCACAGCCCTTTGGGGCAGGGAATTCCAAAGATTTACAACCCTCTGAGCGAAGAAATTCCTCCTCATCTCAGTCTTAAATGGCCGACCCCTTATCCTGAGACTGTGCGCCCTAGTTTTAGACTCTCCAGCCAAGGGGAAAAAAACTCTCAACATCTAAAAACATATAATTTGTTTTTCAATGGATTTATGATTTTGTTAGAAATACCAATCAAAAGAAATTCATTTACATAGTGGCCAGAGTGATTCACTCCCGACAACGTGCCAGGAGGGAGTTGAAAAGAGGTTATTGCTTGTGATTTTTCATCATAGCAAGTTCATTACCTGGATATTGTCTCTAGGGAAAGGAGCGATGGGAACGGTGTCACTTTAGGTGGGTCTTGTGCCCATTTGAGTTGCTTTCTCAAGATTGGTGTTTCAGAGGCCTTAAAATTAGTACCTTATCTTCACATTTTAAGGACTCATATATGGTCCATTATTAGGTGATTTCCTAGATTAGTAGCACCAGGTACTCCCCACGAATTCCCATATACTATACCTCACAAATCATCTGGACCCGCTCCTGAATCAGGACGTTGCAGACAAATCTCCCAAATGCCCCGTGCCAAAAACATCAGCTGTTAGAATTTCCACAGGAGTTCCCCAACCTCCCGCTGTAGCTTCAGTAGAAGATTGACTGAAATCCTGGAGAAGTGGCATAAACGGCCATTTATGCTTTTTCTCTTGGGTTTCTGCCGATCCGCTAAAGATATGGCGGGACATCGGAAGAACCTCTGCTGTAATTCCAGAATTGAGAGGTCGCACAACACCAGGTTATAGTCCAACAGTTTTATTTGAAATCAGTTTTATTTGTAATTCCAGATGCAGGAGTTGGGAGTTGGAGGTTTTTTTTTAAGGTATAAAATAGTAAGTTGCCAATCTTAACTGGGCTGTCTGGAGAAGCCCATTCAGTCCCCGAGCTTCCGGTTGCCTGTCACTTTAATTCTCCGCTCCACTCCCACTCTGCCCTCACCGTCCTCGGCCTCTTACACTGTTCCAATGAAGCTCAACGTAAGCTCGAGGAACAGCACCTCATCTTTCGATTAGGCACTTTACAGCCTTCTGGACTCAACATCGAGTTCAACAATTTCAGACCATAACCTCATTTTCATTTTTTTCTCTCTCTCATACGACAGCTGTTAATGATTCTGCCAGTCGCCATTTACACTTCATCTCGAGTCATCTTTTGTTTCTTAACTTGTCCCATTACCATCTCCTTTTGCCTTGCACCATCATCCTTTTTGTCATTTACTCTCTCCTGCCTTCCATCCTATCACAGACCTTCCCTTTTGTTCTTTCCTCCCCTCTCCCCTTTCCCTGCCCTACACTTGCTTAAAAACCTGTTCCATCTCCAACTTTTTCCAGTTCTAACGAAGGGTCATCGACCTGAAACGTTAACTCTGTTTCTCTCTCCACAGATGCTGCCTGACCTGCTGAGTATTTCCAGCATTTTCTGTTTTCATTTCAGATTTCCAGCATCCGCAGTATTTTGCTTTTGTCTGGAGAAGCACCGAGCTGAGAGAGGGATGGGAAATTGGAGGGTGAAACAATCCACGAATGCTCTTGTGCATCTCCTAGAAGCTAGTTCATGACCAGTAGACAGGTTCCCTGTGGGCTTTTCCTAACAGTGAATGGAGTATAATTTGGGGGATCTATGAAAATGGAAGAGAAATAACTTTGAAGACGAGGGGCATGGAAGAGGGAAGAAAAAATATTTGGAAAATACTTTTGAAAAGAGCAAAAGAAAAATGAGTAATTGCTTCAAATATACTATTACATTGAAGATGCAAGATGTAGTGTGTCTAAACTATGATGCTAAGCTGTGTTTAATGGGTACACTACTACAATTCCACTAAGAGGGTTAACGGAATTTGTTACTGCTCTGTAAGTGGGCAGCTTACCGTTTAACATGTACTCGGTGATGATGTAAATTGGTTCCTCAGTGACCACGGCGTTGAGTTTCACCAGTTTACAATGTTGCAGAGTCTTCATCAAGTTGGCTTCTGCTAGGAAGGCTTCAGGAGACATGCTTCCAGTCTTCAAACATTTAATGGCAACTTTGGTGTAGTCGTTATAGTAACCTGCCAATAAAGGGAAAAAAAAATCAGTGAATATGCAACTTACAAAATCATAGAATCATAGAAATTTACGGCACAGAAGGAGGCCATTCGGCCCATCGTGTTTGCGCTGGCCAATAAAGAGCTATCCAGCCTAATCCCTCTTGGTCCATAGCCTTGTAGCTTACGGCACTTCAAGTGCACATCCAAGTACTTTTTAAATGTGATGAGGGTTTCTGCCTCTACCACCCTTCAGGCAGTGAGTTCCAGACCCCCACCACCCTCTGGGTGAAAAATTTCTCCTCAAATCCCCTCTAAACCTCCTATCAATTACTTTAAATCTCTGCCCCCTGGTTATTGACCTCTCTGCTAAGGGAAATAGGTCCTTCCTATCCACTCTATCTAGGCCCCTCATAATTTTATACATCGTCTTCATATTGGAAGACAACTCCTCGTTCAGGACCAGGTGTTTTGATGAATGTTATAAAATTTAGTTGACCGGGCAGTGCAGAGTTACATCAATTTGGCGGGATCATCAACAACATCAAAACAATTAGGGAATAGAGGATTTTTGACCTATTTTCCTGTTGACCGATGGGGATGGTGACATGGAGAGCCGCTCTCCTCGCAACCACCTCATACAACACCATCTTTACTTCAGTGGCTATCAAACAGGTGGTCAGGTGCCTGACTGTTCCACGACATGACTGCAGACTCATGACTGCACATTGGGGTTCCTTTCATAAGAACATAAGAAATAGGAGCAGGAGTCAGCCATTTTGGCCCCTCGAGCCTGCTCCGCCATTCAATAAGATCATGGCTGATCTTCTACCTCAACGCCACCTTCCTGCACTATCCCCATTATTCATTTTCATTCTTAGCAGTTATTTCTTAGCTCTGTTTCCCCCACCACCCCCCACAAAGAAAAAGCCAGTCCTAGGCTGCGCGGGGCGTGGCTTATAGGGAACGTTGGTCATTGCCTCTGTCAAAAGAAATGCATATGAATGCTTGTTTGCCAATATTCTCCGTATAATTTCAAGGCCAAAGAGGGGAGTAAGGCAGAAAGCAGAGGAGAGAAGAATACATTAATAGCACGTGGTGATCTCCTGACATGTTTTACTGCTTTTAGCCGTCTGTATATTTTTTGGCACAAGTGAATGCCTGAGGGCTACAGCTCACGACTGAAAATCTCACCCCCGTAATTTGCCCACTGTTGACAGCTCTGCTTGCAGGCCGTGCATAATTTCTACCAGTGCTCTGTTAATGTCCGACTTATGTCAGTGTTGGGGGCTTAGATACTTAAAGGAGCAGCTACGCACGGCAATTCTGCTATTTTGTCAGCAAGTCGAGTGCACCTTTTCCAGCTTCATGCAAGGGCTGAAGGGGTTAAGCAGGATGTGTGTGATAAGATCAAACATCCGTTACCGTGCCCATAAGTGCATCTGTATCGCAGTCGAGTGGTTTTTATTTATTCGAGTTCATCACATTTCACTACGATAACCTAATTTACCCATGGGTTGTGTTGATGGAGTCTGACTTCTGTTCTATTTATCTATTGTTTTATGTGGAGTCTGCATGTCAATGACATCTTGGGTTTTGTTCTGTAGTTAAGGCTATTTCAAATCAAAACTGTACAACTGAACTTTGATGTTGGCGCAGGGCAACAGCCCCTACTTCAAAATCAGTTTGGCTATGGTGTGACCTTTAGCCCAGCCGATCTCAGATTGGTTAAAACCACCCAATATAATCGTCCTATTGTTCTCTCTGAACTACCTGCAGGTTCCCCCCTCTATTTTATCTCTCGTGTTCAGTGATCTACAGGAAACTCTTTATTAACCGGCACCGACGGGACCGGCGTGGTGCCGGTTAATCAAAAAGTCTGGATAACGGAGAGTTATATCTCCCAACGTACGAGAGCCCCGTACACATTGACATGCGCCTGCATTCGGAGCTCCGTCTCCCCGGGGACCGCCAGCTGACCATCTGTCGTGTCCGCTGCCTACCCGGGCTGCACATTCCCCTCCCAATCTACACGCTCCGATACAAGGCAAACGCCTCGGGGTTTTTTTAAAGTTAATTTTAAACGAGAGATGAAGGAAAACCCCAGTTACCTACTCAAGAATTTTGCCGGTTAAGAGAGATTTCCGGATATTTGGGTGCCGGTTAATAAAGAGTTTCCTGTACAATGTACCATTTCTCTCCCTATTCCACAACTCTATTCATATGGATTCTGTTTTAACACAATCCACGACAATATCCTTGCATAGAATCATAGAAATTTATGGCACAGAAGGAGGCCATTTGGCCCATCGTGTCTGTACCGGCCAAAAAGAGCTATCTAGCCTAATCTCACTTTCCAGCACTTGGTCCGTAGCCCTGTAGGTTACGGCACTTCAAGTGAATATCCAAGTACATTTTAAATGTGATGAGGGTTTCTACCTCTACCAGCCTTTCAGGCAGTGAGTTCCAGACCCCCACCACCCTCTGGGTGAAAAAAGTTCTCCTCAACTCCCCTCTAATCCTTCTACCAATTACTTTAAATCTATGCCCCCCTGGTTATTGACCTTACTGTGATAGAATCCTTTACGAATATTGCTACCCACTCCCATTTTTTTCCCTCACTATCTCTTCTGAATATGTTACAATTAATAACATTAATCTTGTCCAACCCGAAACCACTACTCCATCAAGGATACTATATAATCTTTCTGGTACATGATGGGTGTATGGGAAAAAAATTGGGGAAGAATGAAAACCAGCAGGAACAGCATGGCTGCTGAGGGCAATGGCTATGGGGCCTGAATTTGCTGTCGGAGGCTTCCCGCGGATGAATGCCTCCGAACCGCGAGAAAAGTACGAACCTACCTGATGGTCCCGGAGGTTCGTAGACTCGCGCTCCTGGGCCTGCGGGCGCACGCCTGCGTAAAGGCCCACGTTTCCCAGGGCCTGCACGCGGTTCGCAAACGCCGCTGGGATCACGTGGGCCGGCCCAACCAATCAAAAAGGGGGATTCCCATTATGCTTATGAGGACGCCATTTACATACGGAATCTCCGTAAGAATGAATAGGAATCCCCATAAAAAACAGAATTACACACCAGTTAGATAAAAATAAATCATTACATGTTCAAAATTAATTAAAATACAATTTAATTAAACATTTAAAACAAAAATTTAATATTTTGAAAAATAAATTTAAAAGTTTTAAAGGGGCTAAAAATAACCTAAACTAATTTTAAAGTTTTTTCATGTTTAAATTATTTTTAAAAAATGATTAATATTTATTTAAACTCTTACGCTGGTAAAAGAAGGCCCTACACCTGCTGTTACGAGGCGTAAGAGCTTCGCGGGCATTCGCTGGGCAGCAGTTGGGCCAATAGCCTGACTCTCCGCCAGCGAATGCCCGTTTCCCGGGATGGGGCGGATCTGTCGAGCTGAAACCTGACAGATTGCACGTTCCGGGTTTTCGCGCATGCGCAGCGCACACGGAAACCCGGGACTTGTGGGGCACTTACAGCCGCGTACGCACCGTGTACACAGTCATAGGCCCCGGAAAATCCGGGCCATTATTAGCACATTCCTTATAGCTGGTGACAAAGACTTTTGAAATTGCCCCATTTGTGTTGCTCCTGTGATGAAAAGGCAGGAATGCACTAGAAGTGTACACATAAAATAGGAAGTTTAACTGTACCCAGGATTATAATTCTGCAACTTTTTATTTTGTCTATAAATTGCCTGAATTCAGCCCAATGTTAATGAGATTCTGTAGCTGTTATTTTCAATTGCACACAGAGAGACACAGGCAATGACTATCTCCAACAAGCGAGAGTCTAACCACTGCCCCTTGACACTCAACGGCATTACCATCGCTGAATCCCCCACCATCAACATCCTGGGGGTAACCATTAACCAGAAACTTAACTGGACCAGCCACATAAATACTGTGGCAACAAGAGCAGGTCAGAGGCTAGGTATTCTGCAGCGAGTGTCTCACCTCCTGACTCCCCAAAGACTTTCCACCATCTACAAGGCACAAGTAAGGAGTGTGATGGAATACTCTCCACTTGCTTGGATGAGTGCAGCTGCAACAACACTCAAGAAGCTCGACACCATCCAGGACAAAGCAGCCCACTTGATTGGCACCCCATCCACCACCTTAAACATCCACTCACTCCACCATCAGCACACCGTGGCTGCAGTGTGTACCATCTACAAGATGTACTGCAGCAACTCACCAAGGCTTCTTCGGCCGCACCTCCCAAACCCGCGACATCTTCCACCTAGAAGGACAAGGGCAGCAGGCGCATGGGAACACCACCACCTCCAAGTTCCCCTCCAAGTCACACATCATCCTGACTTGGAAATATATCGGCCGTTCCTTCATCGTCGCTGGGTCAAAATCCTGGAACTCCCTCCCTAACAGCACTGTGGGAGTACCTTCACCACACGGACTGCAGCGGTTCAAGAAGGCGGCTCACCACCACCTTCTCAAGGGCAATTAGGGATGGACAATAAATGCTGGCCTTGCCAGCGACGCCCACATCCCATAAACGAATGAAAAAAACATATTATAGTGAGGTCCTGCAGGCCTCACCAAAAAGAAAGAACCTGCAACGTGCTCCTTCACATACCCATCCAAACTTCTCCGAACTGCCCTGCTCCCAACTTCTCCACCAGTTTCAGCGACTCCCGTGAGACCTCCCATTCATCATGCCACCATGGTTTTTGTGGCTTTCGTGTCTGACAAGGCTTCTTCAAGCACTGACATAAACCGTCCGTGTTCGCTGCAACAGAGAGAGCTCGCTCAGTAAGTCAAGAAACAGCTCGTGCAAATGACAATTTTAATTAGGTAAAAAAAAAACGCAATTGCATTATTGAGTCGATGTCCGCGGGGTTGATTTCAACTCTGGGTGGGATTGTTGCCTGGGGTGGGGGGGGGGGGAGGGGAACGGTGCCTGAGTGAGAAGCGGACCCGGAAGTTATGAAGGAAGCAAGGCTCGCACGATTTCAATGGCCGGGCCTCATTTACATTTTTAAAAAACTGTCTCTAGCTTGACGCCGGTGGGAATGACATCATAGCCGACGGTAAGGAGTGGCAATCGGAGTGGGAGCCGGGTGTCACTGTGGACCCAAGGGAACGGTCCCCGGCATAAGTTATGTGCTGGGGTGGGGGATTGGTGGTGGGGGTCGGGGTGGGGAGGGGTTGTGGAGTTATTGTGGGTCAGGAAAGGGAGAGACAAGGCCATGGCTGGGGGAAGGACTCCTGCTCCTCCCAACCCGCAAGGCTTCCGCATAAAAGTAATTTTAAAAAAAAACTTACCGTGGCCTCTTCTGGCCACTCCGCGGACTGCCACCATGGCAGAGTTGCAGGGTTTGGCCCCGTGCGGGCCTCCCAGATCCGCGGGGGTTGCAGCGCCAATGACCTCATCGGGCCATGACCTCTAGATTTAAATTAGGCCCCTGCGTTCCTGCAGCCAGAGCGTCGGTCCAATTCAAAGTCAGTGAAAATATCAGCCTGCGAGAATAGTGCCGCCTTGGTCCAGTCAGTGGACTTGGACTATTGTTACCATCCCAGGCACCATTCCAGCCAGACAGGACATTAAATCGACCCCCCGTCCTCCACCACCACCCACCCAGTCTAAGCTGACTTTTATTCTTGGTTTTTCCCTAGAAAGTCTTGACCAAGTCTTGTGGGGAAAGGCTGGTGGATGTGAAATGACCTGGGAAGCACTCTTGCTGCACAGTTCATGGGCACGTGACCTTCAGTGACACTTCCACAACAGCCAGAGCTCCGTGCCATAAGATCAGCTTTTAGAAAGCACATGGGGACCTGAAAAACTTCAAATGTTTTCTTTTGACCAAAATAGTAATTTGTAGAAATGGTTTCTGAGTATGATTTGTTCATAGCATGGGTGCTCAGCACAGTAGTAGACTTACATGAATAATGCTCGACCAGCTCATGGAGGGTATTGAAGGTTATCCGGGGGGATATGTAATAGCCTCCTTTATCTAAAGAGCGAATCTTGTAGTGCTTCACCACGTCTCCTTGCTGTGAATCAAAGTCCCTCACAGACAGTGAGTAAGAGCCTGTATTCATAATAAATATACATTAAAATGCAATGCATGAACTTTGTCTGCCTCTTCCTGCTAAACAACATCAATAAAACAGTAGAATAGGTTAGAACACTTTTATTTCACCTTGGCAGAAGATCCAAAGGCGACATGAGGAAAAACTTTTTTACGCAGCGAGTGGTTAGGATCTGGAATGCACTGCCTGAAAGGGTGGTGGAGGCAGATTCAATCGTGGCTTTCAAAAGGGAATTGGATAAGTACCTGAAGGAAAAAAATTTGCAGGGCTACGGGGAAAGGGCGAGTGAGTGGGACTGGCTGAAGTGCTCTTGCAGAGAGCCGGCACGGGCTCGACGGGATGAATGGCCTCCTACTGTGTTGTAACCATTCTATGATTCTATGGAAGCTTCTCTCTGTTATGGTTCTATGTGAGATTGGATAGCTTCAGTTTTTGGTGGGCACAAACTCACAGCACAAATTTGACCTTAATTTGGCATAAAGTTATACTAAATTGGCAATTTTTCTCGAGAGGTAATGAGGATGGGTTATGTGGTAGGTGGAAAGAATTCACATAGGAGATTAAAGACAAGACATGATCTTGGGTAGAGCAGAGACATCGTTACCCTGCATTTAACTTGTCCTATATCTGACCTGGGAGTGCTTTACTCTGATTCACCAAAAAGATTCTCTCTTGATCTAATCGCTGATTCAGACACATGGCTTTCCAAACACAATAAATTAGTTGATGCTGGATTTGTTCAGTTGTAATTATGAATATAACAATGGGGCTGATTTTCCTGGTTCCCCATTTACACGCCACCTGTCCAGGTCTCAGGCTATCCGAATTTGATTGGCCAGGTCATTAGTATGCTAAGTTGCATCTGCAGCACAGGCCCATGGACCAGAAAATAGGGGTAGAAGCAGAAGTGCAGCTACAGGCCTGAAGATTTGGTACTGGCCACCAGCCTCAAAGCCTTCTGGCCCCTTCAGACCCTCTAATCTGGGAGAGTCACAGGTGCAAGGCCACTACAGGCGCCCCTAGAAATGGGGGCCCTTTCAACAAAGGGCGGGGAACATCTCGTTCGGCTTCATTTATCTGAGGGGACGTCACCTGCGCCTATTGTAGGCACAAGCTCAGGTAGAGACCTGCCACCTTGAGGAAGCCCCAGAGTTCCTGGGCAATGTAACGGGGCCATTGTGCGTCTCTGCCCCTATTTCTTGTCATTACTACATGGGAAACCTGCCGGCAGGAAAATTGGGCCGAATGTGTTTATTTAATCACATTGGATAAGAAATCTCAAAAAGTTAACTGTTAAGTGCAAATATAAAGTAATGTCAGGGCAACTGCTTTGATTTATATTGCTGCACTTAATATGTATTGAAAAGTGCAGGTAGATTTATACATTTATCTAATAACATACAGTAAGAAGTAATTGGAAATCTGCATCCAGATGAAGATTCAGGTGATAACAATTAAATCTGAAAATAAGTTAAGGCTTGAAGTCATTCAATCCTGTCATTATAATGGACATGTACTGGACAACTGTCTCTCATCTCACGGTCTCATCCTTATCGTGTACAATAGCGAAGGGTGTGCACAAGTTTCATGTTTCAAAAGATTTTTTCAAGCTTGTTCTAGACTGGCTTTAAAGAGTGGAACAGCAAGAGTTTCCATTTTTAAAAGTAAAAACCTTTTTTTAAAAGTATAGAATAAAAGGTTATGCTTGAACTGTATAAAACACTAGTTAGGCCACGGCTAGAATACTGCGTACAGTTCTGGTCACCACATTACAGGAAAGGTGCGATTGCGCTAGAGAGGGTAGAGAGTAAATTTATGAGGATGTTGCCTGGGCTGGGGAATTTTAGCTATGAGGAAAGATTGGATAGGCTGGGGTTGTTTTCTTTAGAACAGAGGAGGCTGAGGGGAGACTTGATTGAGGTGTATAAAATTATGAGGGGCCTAGATAGAGTGGATAGGAAGGACCTATTTCCCTTAGCAGAGAGGTCAATAACCAGGGGGCATAGATTTAAAGTAATTGGGAGAAGGATTAGAGGGGAGTTGAGGAGAACATTTTTCACCCAGAGGGTGGTGAGGGTCTGGAACTCACTGCCTGAAAGTGTACTAAAATGTACTTGGATAAGCACTTGAAGTGCCGTAACCTACAAGGCTACGGGCCAAGGGCTGGAAAGTGGGATTAGGCTGGAGAGCTCTTTTACGGCTGGCACAGACACGATGGGCCGAATGGCCTCCTTCTGTGCCATAAATTTCTATGATTCTATTATTTTTTTCCAAGAAATTCGAGTCTTATTTCTGTGTTAGCGTGACAGCTAAAAGAATACAGCAGATTTAACATAATATTTGTGAAGTCATTACTGCTGTTGCACAAACAAATAATGTGTAGATGATTCTAGGGATATTTTATGCCTATTTTATCATATATTATGATTAACAAGTAACGAAGGCTGATCCAAAACCAAGCTTGTAATGTTCTTCAGTCAGGTACATGATGATGTAGTCCACAGTCAATACATCGCTAAGAAATATACTTCACCAGAGAATGAATGACCTGACCAGGTCATCTTTTAAAGAAGTTTCGAACGTACCCTTTGTGGTCTCACTCTCTCTAATCAGGTAGGAGCCTTGCGTATTGCCAGCTGTCAGAAGTTGTCGTTCAGCCTCTTTCCGGCTTAGATCTTTAAAGAACCATCTAGAAAGATAAAAATCATTGATTATTAGTCAAAGATGAGATGCATCAGTGGTCGAATCCCGACCTAAACTAGTGCTCCTGGAAGGAGTGGAGCTGGGACCATAAAGCCAAGAGGAGCAAAGTCTTCACATCAGATCAGTAAGCATAATGCCAGCAAATATATTTGTGAATTCACAAGTAGTAAAAAGAAGAGAGACTTGCATTTCTACAGCGCCTTTAACGACCTCAGGATGTTCCAAAGCGCTTTACAGCCAATGAAGTACTTTTTGAAGTGTTGTCACTGTTGTAATGTAGGAAATGCGGCAGTCAATTTCGCACTGCAAGCTCCCACAAACAGTAATGCGATAATGACCAGATAATCTGTTTTAGTGATGTTGATTGAGGGATAAATATTGACCCCAGGACACCGGGGGTAACTCCCCTGCTCTTCTTCAAAATAGTGCCAATAGTGAGCGAGCAGACGGGGCCTTGGTTTAACGTCTCATCCGAAAGACGGCACCTCCGACAGTGCAGCACTCCCTCAGTACTAGCCCATGGAGTGTCAGCCTAGATTTTTGTGCTCAAGTCTCTGGAGTGGGACTTAAGCCCACGACTTTCTGACTCTAAGGCGAGGGTGCTACCCACTGAGCCACGGCTAACACTGACACTAGTGCTCTAAAGACTAGAAAAAACAATACACTAATTATAAAGTAGGGGATAAACTATAAGTTAAAAAAGTCAAAAAGGTCAAGGGGCTTAGATAGGCATCATACATGTTTTAACCATTCAGTAGACTTGGGGTGCAACGCTGTTACATTCTCATTGTGCACCTTGTGATTACCCTTCGGGGAAAACCAAAGCAGTAAAAAGTAGGCTGAATCTGGACAACCCGGATCCCGATAATCGTGGTACTGGAACACTTCACATTGGTTCTTCACTTTTCATTATTTGATTCAATGTCGAGGGGCTGTCAGCTGAATGCTCATTAATATAGATCTCAAGTAGCACGCAGAAAACTAGGGGGCTCAATGTATCCTCCTTTGGCATTGAAACATCATGGGCTGGATTTTACCAATCTCGGTGACGTCGGTGGCAGGTCCCAGCCCCACTGCTGGCTCCAGCCCGCTGTCCAAAATGACTTTCCCCTGAATGGGCATGTTAAGCCCGCCCAGCACGTTTGCCGGCCAATTGAAGGAAGCGGGTCTGATGACGTCATTTGATGACGCATCATCAGCCGGTTTCCTTAAAGGGACCATGCGCAAATTTACTTTGACATTTCTGCTGTCAGTGTTCTACAGCATTGAGGTGCTGCAAACACTGACACGCACTGCACAGAGGTGCACGGCTGCACCCAGGCTCTCCCATGACTCCCTCCATATGCTTACGAAGGGAGTCACAGCACGCAGGGAGGTTCTCTTCCCTTCCAATGGGCGGAAGAGACCTCCCCAGGAGACCAGCGCAGCCTGGTTGCACATTGCAGAGGACACAAGCAGGGATGTCATAAGGAGGACCAGGCTGCAGTGGCGCAAACCTTTCAATGATCTCAGTAGATCACAAAATGTTACTGCAAAGCCACACTCAACCTCATCCTGCTGTGCCACTCATCACATCCCCATCACTCTGCCTTCCCATCCTTACTCACACCAACTTACCTTGCATCTCCACCCATTGCACCTCCACCCATCCCTCTCTATCTACATTATCACTTCCCCATCTCACGAGCCACCCCTCACACTCACCCTCATCCTAGTCCAATCATACCAACTAACAACACACAAGGGTAGCCACTTGTGTATTTTAGCCAATGTTCATGTAAAGTTTCTGTTAATGTGGTGTCAAACATTGAAATCTTTGTTTTCAACACTTTGCGTTCTTGGACAGATCTGTGTGAACCTTTGGAAGTGGCTTAGTGAGTTGCAGTGAATGCTGAGATATAACAGTAACCCCTGCAATGGTCATGAGTTTGAAAGGAATGGCTTGGGCATTGTAGGGATGCTTTATGGTGTTGGTGTGGGATGGTGCCAACCTGGCGCATCATGTGGCAGCCAGGGTGTACAACGTCAAGTGAAGTAAATCTGACCATGGTGAGGCCATCCCTGGCCGCCCAGGCAGCAATGTGGTCGGGTGCTGATGCCCTGTGTCCTGTGCAGCATCAGTTGATTGTGGAGAAGGTTGGTGTTGTTGTTGGTGCTGCTGGTGTGCCTGGTGCTGCTGATGTTGGGGCTGATCGTGGTGGGATTCTGAGGACCAAGGTGAGATAGTTTCAAGGGCACCGATGCTGATGTAATAGATAGCAGGTGAAGTTGAGATGACAGAAGCGATCTGTCAATGGTGAGAGAGGTTGTTCCAATGAGGTGACACTGGATAGAGAGTTTGCTCCAAACACTTGCAACCTGCATAAAGCTCAATCTGTCTTCCAAATGCAGTAACAACAGCTTCTGAGCTTAGAAAGTAAACAGCTGTGAGATGGGAGGTTTTATAGCACATTTCAAGCTGTCAAGTAATGAGGTGATCCCATGGTCATACAATTCCCGACCTCCTTACCTGATGTGATCCCCAAGCAGCGTGGACCCCGTGGGCGACCTCGTAAAATAGTAAGATGAGCTCAAAATACTTTTTAATGGGCTGTTAACAAGGTCATAATGACCTGAATTGCCTCCTCCGCCGCTGCCTGTCGGGTCTGTTCAGCGCAGACAGACCTGACATCTGGGAAAGTCGCGTGGCGGCGGGTTGACAGCGGTGTCCCAACCCGCCACCGAATGCACCCGCTGACCCCACCCTCCCCGAAAAATTCTCCCCATGCCTCAGCTTGACTAAAATGGTGAGAGAGGGAATCAAAAATGTTGATTCTCCTTGAAGAGGGCAGGGGGCATGGAGACAAAGGGCAATTCAGCCAAACATAGGGAAATGCTGCAATACTCATTTCAGCAAAAAGGTTTTACTGGAGAATCACTTTACTATTTACTATTGAACAAGATCCAAGAGCCTTAGTAGGCTCGGTGCTCAGAATAGCCAATGACCAATGCAAAGTGCCAATCAAGAAAGGCAGTAGAATGTTGAACTACATCGCTAAAGCAGTAAGTCAGGAATTAATGATCAAACTGTCTGGTATTCTGGTCAGATCACACCTTGAGCACTGTGTCCAGTTCTGGTCAGACCGCACCTTGAGCACTGTGTCCAGTTCTGGTCAGACCGCACCTTGAGCACTGTGTCCAGTTCTGGTCAGACCGCACCTTGAGCACTGTGTCCAGTTCTGGTCAGACCGCACCTTGAGCACTGTGTCCAGTTCTGGTCAGACTCATCTTGAGCACTGTGTCCAGTTCTGGTCAGACCGCACCTTGAGCACTGTGTCCAGTTCTGGTCAGGCCACACCTTGAGTATTGTGTCCAGTTCTGGTCACTGAGACACAAGGGAGACATTCAAGCGCTGGACACAGAAGAGACACGAGGCTGATCCATAGTCTTTGAGGTCTCAATTAGGAGGAAAAACAAAAGAAACTTGGGCTCTTCAGTCTTCAGCCTTGTAAGGAGATGTCCAAGAGCTAATCTTATAGAAGTGTACAAATTTATAAAAAAGTATGGAAAAGATAAAACCAGAAGACTGCTTTAAATTAAACTGTAGCTTGGGGGTTACTGGTTTAAACTGCTAAATGACAAATTTAGGACTGAT
This sequence comes from Squalus acanthias, assembly GCA_030390025.1. Lineage (NCBI taxonomy): Eukaryota > Metazoa > Chordata > Chondrichthyes > Squaliformes > Squalidae > Squalus > Squalus acanthias. Next base: position 53,525,997 of record CM059440.1, on the reverse strand, counting down.
ATCAGGAGGTACTTCTTCAAATAAAGAAAGAGTGATCAACACATGGAATAGACTCCCAGATACAGAAGTAGAAGCGAAAACCTTGAAATCATTGAAGAATCAATTGAATGCTGCAATGAGGGGACGGTGGGTCTTTCTGGATGGATGAGCCACAAAGTGCCAAATAGCCTCTCTCATCCGTAATGACCATGTGAGTAAAAGTTTCAAGAACCTTAAACTTCCAGGCGTTCTAGTATGGCCATTGTTTCAATGTCCCGGTTCTGGTCAGACCCACCTTGAGTAATATGTCTCAATGACCAGAACTGGACACAATACTCCCGGTTAAGCAACGCCTCGATTTAAAAATTCTCATCCTTGTTTTCAAATCCCTCCATGGCCTCGCCCCTCCCTATCTCTGTAATCTCCTCCAGCCCTACAATCCCTCCCCCCAACCCCGAGATATCTGCGCTCCTCTAATTCTGGCCTCTTGAGCATCCTTGATTTTAATCGCTCCACCATTGGCGGCCGTGCCTTCAGCTGCCTGGGCCCTAAGCTCTGGAATTCCCTCCCTAAACCTCTCCCTCTCTCTACCTCTCTTCCTCCTTTAAGACGCTCCCTAAAACCTGCCTCTTTGACCGAGCTCCTGCCTTAGTTTCTCCTGAAACACTCGGTGTCAAGTTTTGTTCGATAATCGCTCCTGTGAAGCGCCTTGGGACGTTTTACTACATTAACGGCGCTATATAAATACAAGTTGTTGTTGCTGTTGTTGTCCCAGTAACAGTTTAATGGCTGAGTTACATTAAGAATATGTCTAAACTTAGGAGGATTAAGATTTTTCATTTTAAAAGGAAAGCCGAGTACCAGTGTGTTAATAAAGCAATCCTTTCCATTCTAGACATGGGTTCCAGTCTTGCCTAGGTAATACTGAATACATTTTCCCCTTCCTGTTGTGTAGCCTGGGTAAATGAATCTGGGTGGTCTAATCTCAATACGGGCATGAGTGCACATCAAAATCTGCAAAACACTTGTTTACAAATTTCATAAAGGCAGAAGGTGTTCAGAAATGGAAATGGAAATATCACACGGCATCTTGCTCTAGTTTCTCGCCTATCTCAGTGGGTAACACCCTCGCCTCTGAGTTAGGAGTTTGTGGGTTCAAGTCCCACTCCAGAGACTTGAGCACAAAAATCTAGGCTGACCCTCTGGTGCAGTACTAAGAGATTGCTGCACTGTCAGAGGTGCCGTCTTTCGGATGAGACGTTAAACCGAGGCCCCGTTTGCCCTCTCAGGTGGATGTAAAAGATCCCGCGGTGCTATTTCGAAGAAGAGCAGGGGGAGTTAACCCTCAAGCAACATCACTAAAAAACAGATTATCTGGTCATTAACACATTGCTGTTTGTGGGAGCTTGCTGTGGGCAAAATAGCTGTTGCGTTTCCTGCATCGCAACAGTGACAACACTTCAGAAGTACTTCATTGGCTGTCAAGCGCTTTGGGACATCCTGAGATTGTGAAAGGTGCTGTAGAAATGCACATCTGTCTTTCTTTCTTTCTTTTGTGTGCTCAGAGGTCAAGCGTGGGGTCTATTGACCAGGCAATAACAGCGGGCGGGGAGGGAAAATCTCTACTTTTCACATGGCAGGCCAATCCAGGAAAAAAATGTGTGCAAGGATTCCAATAGTATTAGCTGGCACCTTGGCAAACACAATGGGAAAAGTATTATTGGAATAAATAAGTAAGAACAACAGGAAAATGACCCTTACGATTCAATCTCCAGTGTGTGTGCCCGTGCCACAAAATTGTATGGGATGTATCCTTCTTCTCCCGTCTGCAAAGACTGGGCTTTCCACCAGTCCCCCTCCCTACCAAAGAGGAAAAATCACATTTGTTATTTTGCCTTGGATCACAATGATGAAATGATAGCATAAAAAAAACACAGAACAAGAAAAGGCCAGTCAGCCCATCAACCTGCTCCTATCCCCCCACTCACAATCCCCTGAGGACACTTTGACGTAAGAAAACTACTAGGCACTTGGTTTAAGCGTTAAACAAAGCTTTAGTCAACTGTTTTTCAACATGGAGATCTAGTTGTGTCCTTCACTAGTTCCTGTTGAGGAATGTCCTAAGCAAGCTGGGCCCAAGCCCGAGTATTTATACTCTCCCTGGACAGTGCCACCAGCAGGCCGCCCAGTATTACTTCATACATGAATGACAAGATTCATGTCACACTTGCTGTGTAAATATTTTCTGATCTCCAATGTAAATCAAACAGTACTCCATTAACTCCATTCCCACCATTGGGTCAGCCAGCATGCCTAGTCTCACCAGATGTATCTGTACAGACCATACACTGGGTCCCAGAGGAAGCGTGGGATCTGAGAACTCCATTCTTCGGAGTCTCCACTCCCAGCCCGACGCCCCCTAGCGTCAATGACCTTGCAGGGGGCATGCGGAGCCTCACTCTCGTAAGGTCATCCTGGCATAACCTCCAGGACAGCCATGGATTGTCAGGACCAATGACTCATCTACAGTAAGGAACTTAGAAAAACTCCTATTGAATCTGGATCAAGTTTTATGTTCAAATAAATAGGTCAATAACCTTTTGGCTTATAGCTGGTTAGTTTAGGGCAAAACATTTATTGTTAAATGTTATTTTTAATGCATAATTAAGCTTAGTGTTTTACGCATAAAAAATCCAAAGAGGTTCAGGTTGTAAAATATTGTCAAACATATAACCTGCAAATATAAATTCCGGCCACAGCATGGATATTATTGGTGCAACGCTAAACAGAGGCCCTACTGTTGCCTTGCTCTAGTATGGCTTCTATTTTCTGAAAATCTTTATTTTTGACAATTTATTATGTAATGTGATTAATGAAATAAATTATTTTGAGGTGCATGCATTTCACAGGTACATCATTCACAAAATACCCTATTTCTGTGGAACGGTAGCATAGTGGTTATGTTACTGGACTAGTAATCCAGAGGCCCGGACTAATAATACAGAGAACGGGAGTTCAAATCCCACCATGGCTGCTGGGGAATTTAGATTCAATTAATTAAATGAATCTGGAATAAAAGCTAGTATCAGTAATGGTGACCTTGAAACTACCGGATTGTCGTAAAAACCCATCTGGTTCACTAATGTCCCTTAGGGAAGGAAATCTGCCGTCCTTACCCGGTCTGGCCTGTATGTGACTCCAGAAACACAACAATGTGGTTGACTCTTAACTGCCCTCTGCCACTCAGTTGTATTCAAGAAGGCAGCTCACCACCACCTTCTCGAGGGCAATTAGGGATGGGCAATAAATGCTGGGCTTGCCAGCGACGCCCACATTCCGTGAATGATTAAAAAAAAACATAGATGTGGAAAAAATAAACTGCAAACCTTATTATAAACTAGATTGACAAGATATTGAAAAGGTTTATGAAAATGAACATGTATCTACAGAGGATAATAGACACCTACGATTTCACTGAAAAGCAGTAACAATTAAGGGGTTGGAACAGCGTAAGAACACAGAGAACGAGGTTTAGTGGTTTATGAATGTTATCTAGATCCTGAGACATGTTATTGTCAGAAACAAAGGCTTGTAATTCTATTACAAACATTAATAAGCAGACTTGCTAAGGCATTTGATGAAGTGTGGCTGAGAAAATGTTTTCCAAATGTGGAGTTCAGTAATAAATGTGTGCAGGAATCACTAAATAAAAAAATATATTATATAAGGAATAATTCATGGGTTGAAGTTCATTGCCAGCCAGTAACACATTAATGGAGTTTAGATGGCATAATATGATTGTAAAGATGATGCCAATTATCACTTTCTGAATCCCGAGCTGTGTTCTGTTACACTCCAGCCTATATGTTATTAGACAGCATGTACAAGTGGAGTTCTTAAGTCTGGTTTTTCTTAGATTTTGGGCAACTGTGTTTTGCCACCAGTTGATGATGATGTGGCTCAAAGCAATGGATGGAAAGCTCGTGCCTTTGAAAAACATTGATCTGAACAGAAGCAGTATCAAATTGTGTGTTGTAAATCACATGGATATTCAGTTTTATTGCAATACATTTTGCCTGCCTCATGTACATTATAATATCACATGACTCAAACTGAAGTGCTACAAAGATTAATTCTGCAGTTTGATCCTGAGATGTACAGTCTTATTTACAGGATATATTTCACCAAGCAAATCTTATCTAACGCGTGGAAAAAAACCAAACATGGCTTTTTTTAGGTTGCGATTATATCATAATACCCAATCTTAAATCTCGCTGGCGACCACACAGTGGAACAATCTACAACATAGCATCTTTATGTGACATCAAAAGATATCCTGACAAAACTGGGAAAAATATTTTTATGTACAATTTACATTTAAAGTGATTATGATCATACTCTACTGTTTTGCAACTTAAGGAATAAACTCTATTCATGATGTTACAATGGGTTAGCCTGTTTTCGCTGGTGAACGAGTCCCATTGTCTCACTGCAGGGAGATGAGCTGTGGTGGTAATATGGAGGCAGGGTGCGTCTTATTTGGTCAACATTTGTTTGCAGGGAGCAAACAATTTGTTAACATTAAGGGATTTTTCTCTTGTATGCCGAACATTGGCAAACAAAAACATGATGGCCCGGAATTTGCAGTCAGCGGCAAAGCGAAAGCGTTTGCTATTGGCCTTGAAGTAGGCTGAGGGGTGACCTAATAGAGGTCTTTAAAATTATGAAAGGTTTTGGTAGAGTGAATACAGATGTTTTCACTTGTGGGGAAGAGCATAACTAGAGGCCATCAATATAAGATAGTCACCAAGAAATCCAACAGGGAATTCAGAAGAATCTTATTTACCCAAAGAGTGGTGAGAATGTGGAACTCGCTACCACAGGGAGTGGTTGAAGCGAATAGTATTGATGCATTTAAGGGGAGGCTAGACAAGCATATGAGGGAGAAGGGAATAGAGGGTTATGCTGATAGATTTAGATGAGGAAAGACAGGAGGAGGCTCGAGTGGAGCATAAATGCCGGTATGGACTGGTTGGGACGAATGGTCTGTTTCTGTGCCATATATCCTATGTAATCCTATGTAGACTTTGCATAAGGATCTCGCAATCCCTGTGTTGGGAACTTTGGGTTTTCCGACCTTCAATTCAATGGACTGTAGTGGGGGATCCCCTTGTGCGAACTGCTGTGACGTCAACAGGCTGTCTAAGCAGCCAATCATAAAGGCAGAATTCTCACAGACAGCGAACCAGGAAGTGAGTAAGCTCTTAAAATTCTAACTTGTTAAAAATGTTAGAGCGAGCAAAACAAAGATTGGGGCTCTCACACGGGGAAAAGACAAACCCCAAATAAAGGTGGACAAACTTTAAAAAAAGTGTAAAACTTTTTTTTGAAAACTTAAAAATTTTAATTTTTATTAAAATGGACAAATTTCACACTTCACAAAATTAAAATTTGTTTTCCAGGCCTTTAACATTTGTTTAGCAGTAATAACGCTGTCAAAACCCCAGTTACACCGAATCCCTCTGGGTCTAACTTTTAGTGGGGAATTTAACAGCGTAATTACTGCGGAAGAATCGAAGTTTTTGTCAGTTTCCCTGATTTGGCTGATTTCACAGATTTGTATGGGGTGTATACTCTGTGGCCGCGGGGCCAGGGGGGCGGCGGGGAGGGGAGCGCTGCACAGCGCAGCCTGTTTCCGAGCTGTCAGTGACAGACTGCAACTTCGGGATTTACGCACGCGCCAAATCCCCAAGTTGCAGTCAGTGTCAAAGGCGGAATGACGGCGAATGCTGACAGTTCGCCGTCATCCCGACTGCAAATTCCAGGCCATCTTATTCTGACAACAATGGGCCGGATTTTCCGACCCCCACGGGTGTGTACGAGGTGTGTACTCACCCATAGGGGCATGCACTAAACCCGGCACTTGCGATCTGTCAATTTAATTTTTAGCCCCGTAAAAAGCTTTTAATTTGTTTAAAATATTTAATTTAATGTCATTTTAATTAATTTTAAATAGGTGATTTAAAAAAAAAATTATTTAATGTTTAACTATTTTTTTGAGTGATCCCCATTCATACTTTTGACAGATCTGTGCGTAGAGACCTGTCAAAACTGTGAAGGGGGATTCCCTTCTTTGATTGGTTCCCCATGGCCCACGTGATCCCAGGGACACTTGCGAACCGCCTGCGCCCCTGGGATACCTGGGCCCCTGCGCATTTCGTAGAGCAGAGGCCCAGGATCGGAAGTCTCGGGACCTACGGAGTCTGCAGGTAAGTGCGTAGATTTTTTCCGATCGGAGACACCCGCCCACAGGAAGCCTCCGATCGGAAATTCAGGTCCAATGTGTCTCGGTCGCAGTGGTTAGTGGAGTTTTGGTGGATTCATTTCCTTCAACTGATCAACTCAGGCTTTCTGCTAATTTGTCGCCGACACCACAGAATGAGCTCCCACATGACTTACCGTTGGAGCACTTTCAGCTGCTCACCTTCCTTGAAGTCCAGATCATCCTGATGGGTTCGCTCATAGTTGTACAAGGCGACAAATATATTATCATCTGAAAAAAACAATCAGTTCATTTGCTTTGACATACAAATAATAAAAGTCATCTTGGATTATGAACAAAGATTTTTTTTGCAATATACACACCAGGCAAAAATTGGCAGCTCACTCCCATTCAGTACAGCCTACTCCTGAGAATTCAAAGTCATTTTTAGCACTAAAAAAATTATCCGAATCATTTAAATTAAGTAACAAAGCAAAGTGGGAATTTAGTGCTTAAAAAGTTGATTGTTCAGATAATTTGAATTAGGAGGGGTAGACTGATATGACTTGTATATGATTTAGCACTCGCTCCTGTATGGGTTTTAATATATTGGGCGTGATGCTCACTCACAGAAGATGGATAGACAATATTTGAGACCAGGACCAGTTTTGTTTGTGATGCTAGAGTGGCTATTAATTTGTCTAGTATCTCGTATAGGTAGAGCAGCTGTGTACTGTGTATACACCCCATATAAACGGCACATGTCTCCTGTACAAATGATACATACATCCTGCACATAGGGGCATGCTTCCTGAACATTAATGACTTGGACTTGGGGGGGCGGGTACAGGGCACAATTTCGAAATCTGCAGATGACACAAAACTTGGAAGTGTAGTAAACACTGAGGAAGGCTTCAAGAGGACATAGACAGGCTGGTGGAATGGTCGGACACGTGGCAGATTAAATTCAACGCAGAAAAGTGTGAGGTGATACATTTTGGTAGGAAGAATGAGGAGAGAAAATACGTGCTAAATGGTACAATTTTAAAAGGGGCGCAAGAAGAGGGAGATCTGAGGATGCTTGTGCACAAATCTTTGAAGGTGGCAGGACAGGTTAACAAAGCAGTTAATAAAGCAAATGGCATCCTGGGCTTTCTAAATAGAGACAGCGGTGGAGAAATTCGGTACAGCCCCGTTTGGGGCGCAAAAACTTTAAAAGTTGAAAAATTAGCACCAGGCGCTAATCATTCTTGCCTCCTATGAAATTCAGTTTTAGCGCTCCAAGAGGGAAGTGGAGCGCTAAATCAAGCGCTAACCACTTCTCTTAGGGCACTAAAGTCCGAGAGCAGGGCGGTACCGGCAGAGCGCTGAACAATTTCGAGCGCATTGTAAACGGCGCTCTTTCATCACAGAGGCTGCTTCCCTCGCTTAAAGGGAAGGGCCAATGATGCTGCACAAGCTGGTTGTCGTCAGTTCTGTTTTGCAAGGCGACCTGGGCAACTGCCATTACAGCCCCAAACACTCACAAAGTGGAGAGCTTGGACATCTTGCACCAATTAAACATTGAAAACTTTGCGCAGGCCCCAGACTGGTGCAAATAATAAAGGTTTGCGCCAGCTGAAAAGCATTCCCTTTAATTACCGCTCCCGAAGCGGCCAGCCGAGTTCACAACGCCTCCTCTTGCTGGCGTTGTCGGCGCGAGGCAATAAAGCAGGAGCCATGAGTGAATTTTCCATCCGGGGCGATAAATGGGGCGCTGCGCACTTTATGATGTCACGATCTGCGAGGCGCTAGAGGCCCAGGTGCTAAGAGTTAACCGGCACTGAAGTTCGTGGGCGTCGCTGCATTCGCCGCGCCCAGGGCACTAACGGGAGGCGCTAACATACCAAATTTCTAGCCCTATTATAAGAGTACAAAACCCAGGAAGTTATGCTAAACCTATATAAAACACTAATTTGACCCAGCTGGAATTCTGTCCAATTCTGGGCACCACACTTTAGGAAGGGCCTGAAGGCTTGTGAGGGAGTACAGAACAACTTCTGTACAAATGGTTGGTGGACCCCTCTTATACAGCTGATGCAAACCTCCTTGTACATTCTGTGTCTACAATACACATGATACAAGTTCCAGTATCACCTTTTAAGCTCAAATAAGGACCGCACCTGCATGACACATACTCCGTGAATAGTATTGAAAGAGCGATGAATGAAATAAAAAATACCTAGGAGTCTTAGTGCTGAACATATACAGCCAATCCAGAACAGCAATCAGCAAAGCCAATAGCATGTTGAACACAGCCAAACAGTAGCAGACAGTAAAAGTAGTGATCAAGCTGCACAGTGCAATGGTCAGACACAACTTGAGTACTGTGTCCTGTTCTGGTCACCGAGAAACAAAGGAGACATTCAACTGATGGACAAGGCTCATCTCTAGTGTCAAGGGTCGGAGTTAGGAGGATTACATAGGATTACATAGGATAAATGGCACAGAAACAGGCCTTTCGGCCCAACCAGTCCATGCCGGCGTTTATGCTCCACTCGAGCCTCCTCCCGTCTTTCCTCATCTAACTCTATCAGCATAACCCTCTATTCCCTTCTCCCTCATATGCTTGTCTAGCCTCCCCTTAAATGCATCTATACTATTCGCTTCAACAACTCCCTGTGGCAGCGAGTTCCACATTCTCACCACTCTTTAGGTAAAGAAGTTTCTTCTGAATTCCCTGTTGGATTTCTTGGTGACTATCTTATATTGACGGCCTCTAGTTATGCTCTTCCCCACAAGTGGAAACATTCTCTCTGTATCCACTCTATCAAAACCTTTCATAATTTTAAAGACCTCTGAGGTCACCCCTCAGCCGAGGAATGACTAGAGAGGCGTGAGCTTTTCAACCTGGAAAGGAGACGACCGAGAGATGATCTTATAGAGGTATATGAGGTAGTAATTGGTATGGAAAAGGATTTATCCGGAATACTACTTGAATTAATCTGTGGTCGTGGGACAAGGGAACACAGGTTCAAACATACAGAAGATAATTTAAGGACCGATAGCAGGACATTCTTCTTCACATGGAGACATCAACACTTAGCTTAAATATCTAGAAAGGACTTCTAGATGGAGCAGTGGAGGTGAAAACCCTGGAAACATTTAAGAAACAATTCGATGCAGCAATGGAGAGACTGCCGGGGCTTTCCAAGGGGATGAATTAAGATGGAAAAAATTGGCCTTCCTCATCTGCAAGTATCATGTGACCTGCAGGCCCCATAGTTTTAATGAGCACATTTACTTGTGTTGAAAAATGTTTTGCAGTTTTTGAGTCAGCCCATGTCCACCACACTCACACTGTAAATTAAAGCACAAAAGCTCCTGCCAGATCAGGATATGGATGGGCTTCTCTGGGGTTTAAATTCCCCCATTGGAGTTAATGTGCATAGGTCTCCGAAGGTGGCGGGACATATTGAGAGAGTGGTTAGCAAAGCATATGGGATCTTGGGCTTCATAAATAGAGGTATTGAGTACAAAAGTAGAGAAGTTATGCTGAACCTTTATAAAGCGCTGGTTAGGCCACAACTGGAGTATTGCATCCAGTTCTGGTCACCGCACTTTAGGAAGGATGTGAAGGCCCTTGAGAGGGTGCAGAGGAGATTTACCAGCATGGTTCCGGGGATGGGGGATCTTAGCTACAAGGATAGGCACTTGAGGGAAATAAACTTGCAGGGCTATGGGGATAGCGTGGGGGAATGGGACTGAATGGATTGCTCTACAGAGAGCCAGCACGGACTCGATGGGCCAAATGGCTTCCTTCTGTGCCGTTATGACTCTATGACTCGTTTGACTCTTTTCTGTGGTCCGTAGGAGAGCTGCCTTTAACAATATGCTACAGGAGGAGAGGGGATGTGGGTGTGGGGGTGGTGGGGGGTGTGGGGGCGTGGTCAGACATGATTTACTGCGGATAACCATCCATTCAGCCCGGACGTCCCACTTGTGAGTTCTGATTAAAGTAAGGATACAGCCTTGTATTGGTGGCAACTCACCTATAAAGGGGGAAGATGGTGGAGACTGGGGTTCGTAGGACACCAGGGGATCTCGTAGTTCAGGATAGTTCTACAATACAAAGTGGATACCGATGATAAACTGTTGTCTCGTGAAGAGGCAATTCAACATCAAAATAACAAGATAGAAAATTAAAACCTTTATTGTTACATCCTTGCAGCTCTCAGAGCTTACAGTAAATATCAATGCACAGCTATCTTACATTGAACTATTGGCCTGCACGGAGATGCGCTTATTGTACTGGTCAGACCTCATAAGTTGACATAATTTTATGTCAGGCGTTGCTTTATATCACAGATTAAATATTTTACTGGAATCGCGGAGCAGTAGGCTGCTTCTCCTTCCTTGCCAATTTCATGACGCGAGCCAAGCTATCTGGGGATATCAGCAAGCAGAGGTTCAGTTCGTCTCCAGAGGGGCAAAGAAAACAGCCTGGTAACTGTTGTGAATCTTGTTTAATGCTTCAAAAGAGAGCCTTTTTCTTTTAAAAAGAAAATGATTCATGGTTTTAAAGAAAGACAGAATTTACACTTTATCACTTTATCACATCTCTTAACAAAATACCACAGTACTTCACATACAACAGATTGTGTTAATGTGTAGAGATATTCCTCTTTGTGGAATGCGTGCAATAATAATTTTGATTGCTTTTTGCCCGTCACTAATTGTGACTACCAGTGTAACTTCGGTGAGGCTGATAATCTGCTATGACTGGCTGGGAGGGGTTGAAAATAAGGTAATCGCAGTCTGTTTTTAAATCTCAGTCGAGTTAAATTGACCTTAACGGTGCTCTGCTGAAAGAAACAATCCAAAGGTGGTCACATCTTCTACACGGTTTGAGTGCAATCTTCAGTAATCATGGAAGCAAAGTGCAGCAAATAGGTTTTCCCCTGCAACCTACTTGGTCAGACTCCAGCAGCTCTTTACTACCAGTGTTATTTATGGTCCCAGTATAAACAAGGCTGGGCCACCACCTGACAAATTGTTTGATCTGATAAATGCCAAGTGACCACGTGGTAGGTTGCTGGATTTATCGTCAGCAGAAACCCAAATATTTAGATCTCAGGGTTTATGGTGATATTGAAAGAATATGGTAATGCAGCCAAGCCAACTACGCTAAAGTAAATACTTCCTTTTGTTTTATTCCTGCCAATGTTCTCCCCTCCTCTCCTGAGGACGTGGACTCCTTGCTGGGGTCTGGCTGCCCTCAAGCATCTGACCCAAGTGGCCATTCTTTATAAATGAGCCTTGCAAGAAAATGTCAACAGCCTATTTGACTAAAGGGGACCATCGAATCATAGAATTGTACAGCACAGAAGGAGGCCATTCGGCCCATCGAGTCTGTGCCGGCTCTTTCGAAGAGCAATCCAGTTAGTCCCACTCCCCGGCTCTTTCCCCCATATCCCTGCAATTTTTTCTCCTTCAAGTATTTATCCAATTCCCTTTCGAAGGCTACGATTGAATCTGTATCCACCTCCCTATCAGGCAGCGCATTCCAAATCCTAACCACTCATTGCGTAAAACAGATTTTCCTCATCTCGCCTCTGGTTCTTTTGCCAATCACCTTAAATCTGTTATCATTGCCGTGCCAGATTCTGTCCTCGCTTAATGCCCACACCGCTGCACTCTCGCAGGGCTGACTGCATAGTATTCATCCCAGGAACCGGACCAATTCTCCCCTCCCTGACCCAGGACGCCCACTGTAACAAGCACACAGCTACCCCAACTGAAACCAACTAATTCAGCACAGAATAGGGACTTTACTGATCAGTAGGACTCAGCTACTAGCTCGATAAACTCGCTGAAACATTGGGAGAGCTTGTGGTGATATTTCCATCAGATGAATGTATAACGCAAATCAAGATCCATTTCCCATCTGTACGGAATTTATAAAAGGTAAATACTTTAGTTGCAAATTTCTGTTAAGTGAATGCTTTTTACACACATCGGGCTGGATTTTGAATGACCCATGGAGTCGGGTTTGGAGGCGTGTGGGGGGTTAAATTTGCGGGGTCAGGGTTTCCGACCCCATCACGACTCCATCCCGCCTCCACGCAATTTTGACATAATCGGTCGCGGGGTTCCCGACTCCGTCCCGCCTTCAAGAGGCGGGAGAGGCCATTAAAGCCCTTAACAAGCTCTAAATTGGCTCTGTAATGCCATTTTGAAACGCTGTAGCTAGTTTAACCCTCTTCTAACGTGAAGCACGCCTGGTGTGAAACACTCCAGTGAAACCTGGCGGGAGCACAAGTGGATAGCTGACTACCGGCTGCAGGTCCACTATTACAATGGAGATGTGATGAAGGTAGTAGTAGTATTAGGTCTGAACGTCGCCTCTGATGCTGCTGCATTGAATGTCTTCAGAAACTGCCTGGGAGGACTTGCTTGGCAAAAAAATGCTCTCTCTCTCTCTCTCTCTCTCTCTCTCCATCCAGGTCCATTCACATCAAAAGACAGGCAGGTCCTCTCTCTCACCAACAGTCGCTGAGACTAGGCAGTCAGCAATGATGACATCATCAGAGGCGACTTTCAGACTGAAAACACTAATTAGGTCATGGATTCCCACATGCTCCAACTCAATTGCCCAATTAAGTGAAAATTGCATCAGGCATCCACATTAATCTGGAGTCGGGGAGGAAACACGAAATGCGGATTACACAACCCCAGCTGTTATTTCCCAATAATCCTGTACCAATCAAATTCCTTTAATGTGGAAGCAATGATGTCATAAACAACCTGTAACTTCTCTAAATAACATTGGGCCGGATATGCCGATCCCTATGGGTGTGTACGTGCTGTGTACACACCCGTAGGGACATCGGAAATGCCAGTTTCAGGCATGCACAAGCGCATGCGCTGAAAACTGGCATTTCCGACCTGTCAAGAATTGACAGATCGGACGCCTGCCCCGGAGAAGGGCCTCTGTGGGCGGATAGTTCCGCTTTCTGGAGACCCTCCACCTGCAGAAAACCCTTAGAATTCTTACGCCTGGTAAAAGCAGGCGTAAGGCCTGCCTTTACCAGGATAAGAGTTGAAAAAAAAAAAAAAAAATTCACTGATTTATCATTTGAAAATACTTTAAAAAAGGTAAGTTTATTTTTAGCCCAGTAAAAAACTTTAAATACTTTTTTCAAAAAATTACATTTTTGTTTAAAATATTAAATTTATTGTAATTTCAACTAATTTTAAAAAGGTGATGGTTTTTTTAAAATTTATTTGAAGTTTTACAGTGTTTTTGGGGGTGATCTCCATTCATATATTTGACAGGTCTATCTGTCAAGTGTATGAAGAGAGATTCCCTTCTCCTATTGGCTCCCCATGGCCCACGTGATCCCAGGGACGCTTGTGAACCGCCTGCGCCCCCGGGGTACCTGGGCCCTGCGCATTTCGAGTGTGGAGAGGCCCAGGAGCGGAAGTGTCCGACCTCGGGACCCCTCAGGTAAGAGCGTAAGGGCCTCCGATCGGAAAATACGGCCCATTACCACACACAGATCAGAATTATTTAGGTGCAGGAGTAAGTGCAATGAAAATAATTTGATCTTGGGCTTCAGCTAGCAATAAACTAGATGAGCTTTGTTTTCACCATCTAGGACATCACCTGAACTCTTCAGTGAAATGTATATCTTGTAACCACTCCTGAAGTCAGCTAACTTATTGCAGACTCACGACCCAACCTGATCTTTAACAATTTGTAGAACTAAATCCCTCACTATTTATGCACTGAGCCATCAGGGGAATCAGGTTCAAACTTGTAAGAAGACAGACTTCAAAGTTTATCATGAAACCCGAGCTGTACACAATGGAAAATGTATCAGTGAGCCAAGTTCTCACACGAGCTATTGACTTCAGCTCAGTCATTTCAGTGGACTGGATCTGGGCTTGAGTTCAATGGATTTAAAGAAAAAGAAATACTTGCTTTTATATGCTGCCTTACTACATCTCAAAGCACTTCTCACAATGGATTACCTTGAAGTCCAGCGACTGGTGTTATGTACATAAGAATATAAGAATTAGGAGCAGGAGTAGGCCAGGCGGCCCCTCGAGCCTGCTCCGCCATTCAGTAAGATCATGGCTGATCTTCTACCTTATCTCCACTTTCCTGCACTTTCCCCATATCCCTTGATTCTCTTAATATTCAAAAATCTATCGAGCTCTGTCTTGAATATACTCAACGACTGAGAATCCACAGCCCTCTGGGATAGAGAATTCCAAAGATTCACCACCCTCTGAGTGAAGGAATATCTCCTCATCTCAGTCCTAAATAGCCGACCCCTTATTCTGAGACTGTGACGCCTAGTTCTAGACTCCCTAGCCAGGGGAAACATCCTCCCAGCATTTACCCTGTCAAGTCCTTAAGCAGGAAAAATTGGGTTGCGCCCTTTGGGGCGCTAACTTTGCCGGGGCGCTACTTTTAGCCCCCGCACCCGAAGTTCACCGGTACTGCCCCAAGAGGGAGGCAGGGCGCTACTGGAAGTGCCCCGCCTCCCTCGTGGGGCGCTGGGAGTGAATATCGCGGTGCTACGTGCCACAGCGCCACACTCTGCGGTACATCGCGCTGTGGTACTGCAGGCCTTCCTCCCCTTATTAAAGGGAAGGGGCCTAGCGCAGCGCGACCCGGGGCCCAGCTGGGCCACCAGGGATCAGAGTGCCGGCAAAAGAGCCCAGCACTCAAGAGAAGTGCCGGACTCACGGAGCGCAGCCGGCACTCCGCGGGGGGGGGGCTTCAGAGGAGGCCGGGGACGGCAGAGGGGGCAGGTGCTGGCAGGCGGCCAGCAACAAAAATGGCCGCCCGGCACCTCCCCTTTAATTTGTGCCGCCCCGGCCGCACGTACAGCCCCCCTGACCCCGTCAGACATAGCGTCCGGCGGTAAGTCAGGGGGCGCTACCGAAGATCGCGGCCGGGGCAGGAGCGGGTCGCTGTGCATGGCGATGATGTCATCGCCGGCGGCGCAGCGCCGCGGGGTGCTAATAGTTACTGCCGCCGCTAACCTCCCGCTGAATTTTGTGGGAAGAGTTGGTGGCGCCGCGCCCAGGCGCTAGTTGCTTTGCGCCCCATTAGTGCCCTCTTAGGGCACTAACGGGAGGCGCCAATCAACTGAATTTTTAGGCCTAAGAATTTTATACGTTTCAATGATATCACCTCTCATTCTTCTAAATCTAGGGAATATAGGCCTAGTCTACTCAATTTCTCCTATAGGACAATCCCCTCATCCCAGTAGCAGCTGCTTTGCACACAGCAAGATCCCATAAGCAGCAATATCATTCAAGACTAGTTAATTTGTTTTTTTATGGTGATATTGGTTGAGGGAGGAACAGTAGTCAGGATACCAGAGAGTTCTTTACATTATGCCACTGGATTTTTAACGTACAGCCTGTAATACTAGAATAGTATCAACCGTGGCTCAGTTAGTAGCACTCTTGCCTGAGTCAGAAGGTTGTGGGTTCAAGTCCCACCCTAGAGACTTGAACACAAAAATCTAAGCTGATGCTCCAGTGCAGTACTGAGGGAGTGCTGCACTGTTGGAGGTGCCGTCTTTCGGATGAAACATTAAACCAAGACCCTATCTGCCCTCTCAGGTGGACGTAAAAGATCCCGTGACACTATTTCGAAGAAGAGCAGGGGAGGTATCTCTGGTGTCCTGGCCAATATTTATCCCTCAATCAACATAACAAAAGCATATTATCTGGTCATTATCGCATTGCTGTTTGTGGGAGCTTGCTGTGCACAATTGGCTGCTGTGTTTCCTACATTACATCAGTGACCACACTTCAAAAAGTACTTCATTGGCTGTAAAGCGCTTTGGGACGTCCTGAGGTTGTGAAAGGTGCTGTAGAAATGCGAGTCTTTCTTTCTTTAACAGGCCTCAGTTTATCGTCTCATTCAAAGGATGAAATCTTTAACAATATGAAACGCCCTCAGTACAGCATTAAAGTGTTACCTTCGACAATGAGTCATGTCTTCTGGTGGGGGCCCAAACCCACAAACTCCTGGCCCAGAGGTGAGAGGCCCACTAACTGAGCCAAGCCGCAGCTAGTTTCTGCCAGACTAGGTCAAAATGAACTGAAAATATCAACCGAATCCTGTTTGTTCAGTTCTGCTGAGGTCCATATTGTGTGGCCTTTATCACACACCTCAAATATTTGTTAATGACCCTTTGATTAAACTAACACGCAAGAGGCACAGAACAAAACTGTCTTAGGCGTGAAAATGCAATTGTGCCCATGTACTAACCCATTTTATGTTGTCATTTCTTTGTTAAATGCTGGTCTTTTTTGAACCGATGTGTATGAAACATGTCTAAAGACTGAGGTATGTTAGGCAGGATGCTGTGGTTTGTGATTTGACAAGAGACATGAGCTCTTTTAATGTAAGTAGTCTAAATTATTTTCTGAAGTAAAACATTTTAAACGATAGCTACACTTTTCCACATAAATACTTGGCAGAATATTTTTATTTCACGGAAAGGAAGATTTGTTTTGATTTGTTTGCATGGATAATTTCACTGCCACGTTTCTTTTCTCTGTCGGAAAGCTTTCATTGAACACTTTGCCACTGAAGGTTTGCTTTACAAAGCTCCCGTGCTGCACAATTACAAACATATTGTGGGACCAGGTAAGACCCCTGTACAAATGGACATTCATCATTTTGTAAACAGACATAATCACTTCTTAGGGCTGGTCTCAAAAGGTTTCACTCTGATCCAAATATATGCAGTGTGTAATTTGAGTGCTTGATGATTGAGGTGTTTTGTCTGGGATTTGTGCGTGAAAATTGAGTCCTTTTTTCCCAAATCACAACTCAGAATATATCCATTATCTAATGCCGAAAACATTCTAAACTAAATATTTAATGCTAATTTAATAAAAGCTGCCCATACAGTGAAATTTCAGATCTGTGCTCCCCTCAGGCAAAGCCGCTTGCTGGGAGCACAGATTTTGTAAAAATACATCGAGTCTACAGCACAGCAACAGGCCATTTGGCCCAACTGGTCTGTGCCGGTGTTTATGCTCCACACGAGGCTCCTCCCACGCCTCTTCGTCTAGCCTTCCTCCCTCATCTGTTTATCGAGCTTCCCCTTAAATGCATCTATACTATTCGCCTCAACCACTCCCTGTGGTAGCGAGTTCCACATTCTCACCACTCTCTGGGTAAAGAAATCTCTTCTGAATTCCCTATTGGATTTATTAGTAACTATCTTATATTTATGGCCCCTAGTTTTGGGCTCCCCACAAGCGGAAACATCTTCTCTATGTCTACCCTATCAAACCCTTTCATTATCTTAAAGACCTCTATCAGGTCACCCCTCAGACTTCTCTTTTCTAGAGAAAAGAGCCCCAGGCTGTTCAATCGTTCCTGATACCTCTCAGTTCTGGTATCATCCTAGTAAATCACCTTCTCCAGTGCCTCTATATCCTTTTTATAGTATGGAGATCAGAACTGCGCACAGTGCTCCAAGTGTGGTCTAACCAAAGCTCGATACAAGTTTAACATAACTTCACTGCTTTTCAGTTCTATCCCTCTAGAAATGGAGCCCAGTGCTTGGTTTGCCTTTTTATGGCCCTATTAACCTGTGTCGCTAATTTTGACAATTTGTGTATCTTGATCCCTTTGCTCCTTTACGCCATTTAGACTCTTCGGGCTAAAATTTGAGTAGAGCCCCATTTGGGGCACTAACTTCGCTGGGGTGCTACTTTTAGCGCCCTGGAAAAATTAGCACCCCTGTGCCGGAAATTGAGTGGTTGCGCCCCAAGAGGGAAGCGGGGCGCTACTGGAAGCGCTCCGCATCCCTCGTGGGGCGCTGAGAGTCAATATCGGTGCGTTACGTGCTGCAGTGCCAGGCGCTGCGGCATGTCGCGCCACGGTATTGCAGGCCTTCCTCCCCTTCTTAAAGGGGAGGGGCCTTGCGCAGCGTGACCCGGGACCCAGCTGGGCCCCCGGGGATCAGGAGTGCTGGCAACGGAGCCCGGCACTCAAGAGAAGTGCCGGGCTCGTGGAGCGCAGCCGGCACTCCGCGGGGGGGGGGCGGGTCAGGAGGCCGGGGACGGGAGCGCAGGCAGGTGCTGGCAGGTGGCCAGCAACAAAAATGGCCGCCCTGCACCTCGCCTTTAAATAGTGCTGCCCCGGCCGCAGGTAGGCCCCCCCTCACCCCGTCGGACATAGCATCCGGCGGTAAGTCAGGGGGCGCTCCTGAAGATCGCGGCCGGGGCACGAGCGGGGCGCTGTGCACGGCGATGATGTCATCGCCGGCGGCGCAGCGCCGTGGGACGCTACCAGTTACCGCCGCCGCTAACCTCCCGTTGAATTTCGCGGGAGGCGTGGGCGGCGCCGCGCCCGGGCGCTAGTTGCTGTGCGGCCCGTTAACACCTTCTTAGGGCGCTAACGGGAGGTGCAAAGCAACCCAATTTTTCCCCCTTATCATCCAAGCAGTATGGGGCCTCTTTATTCTTCCTACCAGAATGCAGCACCTCACCCTTACCTATATTGAAATTCATTTGCCAATTACACACCCATTCTGCAAGTTTATTAATATCTTCTTGTATCTTGCCGCACTCTTCCTTTGTGTTAACCTCCAATTTGGTGTCGTCTGCAAATTTTGAAATGATACTTCTTACGTTGTCTCTCGAGTCTATTTATGTTGTCTGCTTCACAGGCTTTGCCTGGTAACTTATTTCACAACTTCATCATCATCAGCCATCAAGTTCCATTCTGATTCTTAGCTTTCTAATTGTTAGCGGATGTCCCCTCATATTACAACCTTTCACTAAAGTGAACAATTCGCCTGCATCAGTGTTGTCGATCCCCTTCATAATATTGAAAACTGCAGTGTGGTCACCCCTGAGGTCACCTTTTTACCCCCCCACCCCCTGAAGTCTGTTTCAGTGACGCTATTGACAGAGTAGAAACCAACGCACGCACAGGACAAAACTTTTTTGTTGAAAAAAAGGTTTCATTTTGAACATTGCTGGAACTAGAATGATGGAAAGACCAAACCTGGACACTGGAATTTAACTCTTCATCATGTTTCACTGATGCAGTTAATACATTAGGGACACTTTAAGACCGTTAAATAAAAAGAATGCTGCTTTGATAAATGGGCATGGCCAGCTCTAGTGACTACTGTACTGTTACGTATGACTAAAAGGAAATTAAAGGTTAACCATCGGCTACACAAATTCAGCAACTGCGCATTTCCTATCCAGCCAGTCATCAGCCGCTCCATGGCAAGTACCACTTGCTTCATCTAGTTAATAAAACCTCACCCACTTTTAATCATTATTTTGTCTTCCTGGTAAATTGTCAAAACCAATATTGGACTTTCATTCCCTATAGCTGCAATTTTGCGGAGTTAATAAATAATTGAATCAATTATCAGTATTGATTACAGACTCATTGACACAAGGAGGAGCATTTTAATAGTGAGCTATTTTGCCTTCTGTTGTGATTAGTAGCTGTTTTGCTCACCAATAGCTGATACTCAATTTGTTAAGAGCTATTCCCTATCTTCCCTTTCACACTGCTAGGCTATATATGGTGGGCCAAAGACAAGTGGAACAGTCTACCTCCTGAGTCCACAGGTGAGGGGGAGATGGGAGATGGCTGAATTATAAGGACCATTTTGTTAAAGAGATTATTAATGAAGGCCACGATTTTGCCGGCGCTCAGAGTGCGAGTTTGGAGGCGGGTCCGCTGTCAAAATCGAAATGATTGACAGCGGGTTGGGAACCCGCTCTGAACCCGCCTCCATGTAAGTTTCCAAAATGTCGGGTCTGCGATTTCAGAACAGACCCAACACCAAGCGGCGGAGGAGGCATTTAAGATAGTTAAATGCTTGTTAAACGCTTGTTAACTACTATTTTGCCAGCCTATTTCTATTTTCCCACTTTTTTAACGGGGTTCACGTCGTTCGGAGATCACGTCAGCTAAGTAGGTCGGGTTCTCTATGTCTCGCCATTGCTGTGAATAGGTGACAGCTGCAAAAGTGGTATGAAAGCTACCATTTCACAGCTGTTCACTTTCCAATGTCAGAAGCTTGAGCCTTCAGGACTTGGAAGACACTTTGGGCTGGATTTTTTCAGCCCCGAGGAGGCGGGTATGGAGGCGGGACTGCCGGTAAAGTTGCAGAATTTGGGGGCGGGTGGCAAACCCGCCCCCAACCTGCCTCCGTGCCCTCTTGCCAGGAGGCGGGAAGCCGTCCTGCCCTGGGTCCCGTCTCCTCGAGGCGGGAAAGGGATTAAAGCCTATTAACTGCCTGTTAACAGGTAGTTAACAGGCAGAAAATAGGGTTATCACCATTTTTTGTTCCGAAGTGCAGGATTCTCGACCTCGGGGATCCCCGCCAGGATGTAGGAGACAAGTAGGAGGTCTGCGGGTGTCGGAGGGGTCTGAAAGTGCGATGTAGAGGTGAGTGATGGGTGCAAGTGTGGAGTGGTAAGTATGTAAAGTGAGTGTAAAGTGTTAGAAAATGTTCATCTACCTTAGTTTCTGCCTACAGCCTTCAGCCGCTGTGGAGCCAGAGTCCCGACATCTCCATTGTAGAGATCACAGACTGGCTCTTGCATCCTCCGATCCAACAGCCAGCTGATTTCTGCAAAGTAGAAAGGTTTGATGAGTCCTGAACACAAGGACTCATCAAACTACACAGAATGTCAGTGTTTGACAGCTTCACAGAGCCGTCAAACGATGACATTTCTTCTTTCAAAAGTTCTTGACAGATGACATGTCATACGTTGACGTGCTCTGTCACTGACTTCCCCCTAATTGGCCTGCTGAGCCTGCTGGGCGGGCTTAACAAGGTCAATCAGGAGAAAATCCCACTGGTTGGCTAAAAGCTGATGGAGGCGGGATTGAAAGCCGGCAAGCAGCAGTCCCGCCTCCAAAAGCTTCCCATTGAGAAAATCCAGCCCTTTGAGCTTTATGTAGTTTGGAAGTGTTTGGAGTAAACTCTCTATCCACTGTCCCCTCCTTGGAGCAAGCTCTCTCACCATTGACAGATCGCTTCTGTCGTCTCAACTTCAGCTGCCATCTATTCCAGCGACATCGGTGCCCTTGAAAAAATCTCACCTTGGACCTCTGAATCCCACCACGATCAGCCCCAGCACCAACATCACCAACAACAATATCAACCTTCTCCGCAATCACCTGATGCTGCACAGGACACAGGGCATCAGCACCCGACAACATTGCTGCCCAGGACGCCAGCGATGGCCTCACCATGGCCAGAATTACTTTCACTTGACGCTGTACACACTGGCTGCCACATGATGTGCCAGGTTGACACCACCCCACACCAGCACCATACAGCATCCCTACAATGTCCAAGCCATTCCTTTCCCACTCATCGCACTTATGGGGTGGGGAGGTTATGTCTCAACATTCACTGGAACTCACTAAGACACTTCCAAAGGTGAGCACAGATCTGTACAATAAAGTAAAGTGTTGAAAATATAGATTTCAATGTTTGACAACACATTAACAGAAACTTCACATGAACATTGGCTAAACCACCCAGTTGCCTACCCTTGTGTGTTGTTAGTTCGTATGCTTGCAGTAGGTTGAGGGTGAGTGTGAGGGGTGGCTAGTGAGATGGGGAAGTGACACTGTAGATAAAGAGGGATGGGTGGAGGTGCAAGGTAAGTTGGTGTGAGTAAGGGTGTACAGGAGTAGGGTAGGGAAGGCAGAGTGATGGGGATGTGATGAGTGACATGGCAGGATGAGGTTGTGTGTGGCTTTGCACGAACGTTTCATGATCTACTGAGATAATTGAAAGGTTTGCGTCACTGCAGCCTGGTCCTCCTGATGACATCCCTGCTTTTGCCCTCCTGTGCAATGTGCAACTAGGTTGCGTTGGTCTCCTGGGGAGGTCTCTTCCGCCCATTGGAAGGGAAGAGGACCTCCCTGTGTGCTGTGACTCCCTCCATAAGCATATGGAAGGAGTCATGGGAGAGGCTGGGTGCAGCCGTACACCTTTGTGCAGTACTAGTCAGTGTTTGCAGCACCTCAATGCTGTAGAACACTGACAGCACAACTGTCAAGATCAATTTGGACATGGCCCCCTTAAGGAAACCGGCTGATGACAAATCATCAAATGACGTCATCAGACCTGCTTCCTATTAATTGGCCGGGAATCTCGCAGGGCGGGCTTAACAAACCCAATTAATGTAAAATCGCTTGGAGAGTGCGGGCTGGAGCAGGCCGCGGGCTGGGACCGCGACACCGACCCCGGCCACCCTGGACCCGCCTCGGTCGGCAAAAAGTGTCGACAAAGTGTTTGTGGCAATTGGAGTCCACACTGTTATGCACCTAAATTCACACCAGCCCCAAACTGCTGTGAATTGGTCACTACTGTCTCGACCCAGTTTTCTTCCACCTTGCCACCTCTCTCCCAACTTTCAAAAACCTCCTCAAAACCCTCTCCAATTGTGCTTTTGGTTCCCCATTTTAAGAACATCACATAAGAACATAAGAATTAGGAGCAGGAGTTGGCCATTCGGCCCCTCGCGCCTGCTCCGCCATTCAATAAGATCAGGGCTGATCTTCGACCTCAACTCCACTTTCCCGCCCGATCTCCATATCCCACGATTCCCCTCGAGTCCAAAAATCTATCGATCTCAGCCTTGAATATACTCAACAATTCAGCATCCACAGCCCTCTGGGGTAGAGAATTCCAAAGATTCACAACCCTCTGAGTGAAGAAATTCCTCCTCATCTCATTCTCAGCACCTTTTTCTTCTCCTTTCCCTGTGTTCAGTGTCCACTGTATCTTTTTCTCCCTTATCGTAAAGAAACGTGTGACCTCTCCCTACAGGTGAGGAGCACCATTTATAAATGCAAATAGTTGTTGCTGCAGTTCCCACTCTGAGCTCCAATTGTTTGCATTCATCACCATAATCTTGTGCCTCTGAGGAAACTGGGTACATATGATTCAACTCTAATCCTGTGAATGAACACCTTGCTTTGAAGAAGAGATTTGAATCCATTTTTTTTTAAAAAGGACCACCTGGCTTAATTCGAGTGACCTCAGGTGAGCTCAGATTTTAGTTTTGGATTCTGTTTAACTCTCCATGTAATAATCTGAAATACGTCCAGAGTGTGGAAGAAACCAATCACAGACTTGTATAGTGAGGGGGCGGGCAGTGGGCTCTTATGAGGGTATAGTTCAAGGTACATTACCAAAGAAAAATAGGAATGGAATCCCTGACTGACCAGTCAGACCATGATGCTGCAACTGGATACACTGTTTGTTTCAAACCTCTCATTTGGATAAATTTTCTCTTGAGTAGTGTCAGCCATGGCTCAGTGGGCAGCACCCTCGCCTCTGAGTCTAGAAGGTTGTGGGTTCTAAGTCCCACTTCAGCGAGTTGAGTACAAAAATCTAGGCTGACACTCCAGGGGAGTGCTGCACTGTCGGAGGTGCTTTCTTTCAGGTGAGATGTTAAACCGAGGCCCCTGTCTGCTCTCTCAGGTGGACATAAATAGATCCCATGGCACTATTTCGAAGAAGAGCAGGGGAGTTATCCCCGGTGTTCTGGCCAGTATTTATCCCTCAATCAACATCAATAAAAACAGATTATCTGGTCATTATCACTTTGTTGTTTGTGGGAACTTGCTGTGCGCAAATTGGCTGCTGCGTTTCCTACAGTGACTACACTTCAAAAAGTACTTCATTGGCTGTAAAGCGCTTTGGGACGTCTGGTGGTCGTGAACGACGCTATATAAATGCAAGTCTTTCTTAACTTCAATTCTCTGGAACCAAATCTCTCACATTAACTGTGAAAATGACTTACTTGTCTTATTTGCCTTGCTTGTTTCTGCTCTCGTTCATATTCCAGTTTGCATTGCTCACACATATCCTCAATCCAGTTATCATCATCATAGTCTGTGCTGCAGTTACAGCCCATTGTTACTGAAAAATAAAGACACACATGAGCAGTCATCTCAAACCACAGAGTATAACGTCTGCTTTGGGGTTATGCATATGGATGAGACCACTCAAGCAGGTGTGCAATAAATATTCTTTTCACCTAGTTCTTAGCACGTTTAAAAACAATCATTTACTTTCTCCCTTCAATTCTGTCCCCTCACTACTGGGCATCTGTTTTGGCCTCCTCCTTTTCCTAGCCTAGGAATTTTGCCTCGTCGGGAATCGAGGGCGTCAACCAACATTCTCGCCATTCCTCGGCACTGTTTGTCATTTCGGCAAACACAGCACCTGCTCAGTGTGTTAAACAATTTTTATCTTATATCCTCTGGTAAAGTTTTTCACAGCAGCACACACAAATAAACCAGTCGGCGCCCATCTACAAAAACCAGTCGGTGGTGCACGCAACACAGCTTATGATCCATCTGTAAACCGAAAATGGAAACCTGCAAGTGCTAAAATGTCTGAGTGTTCATAGGTAGAAATAAGTTAACAGGGAAGTTACAGTACTGATTTGAAATGACAGCTTTCATTGGACATATAATTAAAACTAAAACATTTAAGAACAATACCTGGCATAGAGTTCAAATGTATCAAATTCGCTTCCAGTTCACACTCAGTGAAAATTTCTAACCCAGGTGTGATATTTAACCCTTTAATCTGATACTGTACTTCGAACAATCTGTACTGCAGGCAGCATTAACCTAGATTCGATCTGTCCTGTTGGCTTCGCCTTTTGTTTTTGTTTCAACGTATCGCAGCCATGTTATATTTTATGAGTTGTGTGTATGGAACACAATATGAATTTTTAGTAAAATAAGAAAAATGACCAATGATTAACAAAATGAACGAGCATTCATAAACACTTTTACAACAATCAGAACTTAGTGTATTCTGTTATATCAACATGCCCGATGAAAGCACAGCCCCAATCGAAGCACTCAGGTTTTCGTTATGTCTTTTAGATGTTAACTATTTGGTACATTTTTATTAAAATATCTGTACTGTTAACTGAAATACCGTTAGAGAAACCAAGATCAGCATGTGCAAGATCGAACAAAAATAAGTGGGTAAGCTTTGAAAACAATTAAAGTCCACAGTTTAAAAAAAATACTGAACAAATTTTTATGTTGGCAAACACATTTCCAGGGTATCAAGTTTAACATTTAAAATCCTTTGGGTTATCCTGACTAGACACATCTACGGTTCAACAAAGAGTGAATATACTTATCAGTAAATTAGCACAAAAGACTGACAGACATCGACGAGAAGGCAAAAGGAAGCTACTTACAACCCTGCAGTTGCTTTACCACAGCAGACACTGATGAAGAGATCTTAACTGCTGAAGTGTGTTGAAATTTCAGTACCTTCTGGCATTATAAACGGTACCTGTGCAATTGAACGGATGAATATGTTAAAAAAAAATAAACCTGTTGGTTTTTGGGGAAATTTGGGGGGGCGGAATTCTGAAGTGAAGACTTATTGGCCTAAGTAGACCGAATGTAGATTCAGGAACTATGCAGATGCTGCTGTTACTTTCAAAATTGCTAATATTTCATGATGGTTTTCAGTTTCCCAGTATTATTCTAATTATCGATTCCATTCCAAAAGTCACTATTTACTACTGTGCAGTCCACAAGCCAACTCCGTGTTGTCATTTTCCATGCAGTGCATTTTGCGGCTTAAGTTCTTCGGATTAACTTTGTAGTTTTTAAATTTTGTACCAGATGCAAGGCACCTGTACGAAGCATTTTCATAAAATGCCATTTGTTCTTTATACTTTTGTTGCCTGAACAATTGAAAGACAACAACCGACACACAGAAACACCTCTTTTTAAGTGTTCCATTTGGGTGTAATGAATATTTCCAAATTACCCTTATGTTTAAGCTTCCAAATTTAGATTAAAAAAGAGAACATTTTTATAAGAAAAATTATGCAAACTTTTGCTTGACAGCTTTTTTTGCAATTTCACAGAGAGCCTCATACTCTGACCAGATTCAAACACAGCGCGAGAAGACTGCTTTTTAGTACAAAGACATCCACTTTTTTTTTTAAATGCTATAACTGGAACAAGCCCCATCTCATGATCTTGCAGACTCAATTTTAATTACAAGTTGTTTTCAATTACAGTAGGCGAGTTTTGGTGAGCTTTACAATTCTGCAAGTTATATCTGGCCATGATCTGATGAAAAGAACCTGACTTTCTTTCCATTGTTGCAAAAAACAGATCATAGAATCGTAGAAGGATGCAGCACAGAAGGAGGCCGTTCGGCCCATCGTGCCTGTGCCGGCTCTTTGAAAGAGCTCTCCAATTAGTCCCACAACCCCCTGCTCTTTCCCCATAGCCCTGTAAATTTTTCCCCTTCGAGTATTTATCCAATTTGCTTTTGAAAGTTACCATTGAATCTGCTTCAGGTTTAATACTCAGCACAGAAAATTAGTCCGTAAAAAAATAATGACACGTTCCATCTCATCTGTGCCATGTATATTGAACAGAGCTTCAGGCAATGAGAAGTCTTCTGTATATATATTTTTTATCCGCACTTTTTGTCTGTGTCTTTTTTTCTTCTCTCCCACATGGCAGCTGTCTTTCATTCTGCCAGCACAATTTACAATTCATCTAGAGCCATCCTGTCCATTACCACCTCCTTTTGCCTTGAATATCTCTTAATCTCTCCTGCCTTCTATCCTATCACAGACCTTCCCTTTTGTTCTTTCATCCCCTCCCCCCTTTCCCAGCCGCTACACTTGCTTAAAAATCTGTTCCATTTCCTGCTTTTTTCTAGTTCTGACGAAAGGTAATTGACCTGGAACGTTAACTCTGTTTCTCTCTTCACAGATACTGCCTGACCTGTTGAGTATCTCCAGCATTCTCTGTTTTTATTTCAGATTTCCAGCATCTGCAGTATTTTCTTTTTGTTTTGGAGAAGTCTTCTGCCCTTGTAAAATATGGATGGAATCCGTACAATCATGTTCAAAGATTTAAAAAGAGAAACAACTTAGAAACCAGTGGAATCCTTACAATGCCTAACCAGCCAAGCATTTTACTTTGCAAATGTTCAAGACAGCAATCCTAACAAACCAATTACAAAAAGAGCCATGATGAATATCTTGGCTCAACTGTCCATTAGCCACCGGATGGCTCTCCTTTCAGACAGCGCATTCCAGATCATAATTCGCCGCGTAAAACAATTGTTTTCCTCATGACACCTCTGATGAGCAAATATCCCTTAATGGTGCACAAGCCACATTATATTCCCATCCTTGGTGCAGGACTTTAGAATCGGCTGCTGAAGAGGGAGCACAGCCATGACCATCACAACACGCAATCTTCCTGTTCTGAGCAGAGTGGTAAAAGCACAAAGCCACAATAAGGGAAGAGTTCCTCTGTGTACTTGGTGTAATGAAATCGTAAATGTCTTTTAAAATTTGGTTACAGTAAAAAAATCTTCCCAATATTTTTAAACTTTTAATATTCTTAAACACATTTCTTATTTACCAGCAGTTAAGGTGCTTTCAGTGGTTTTAAAATTTCCACCATTGCTCCTGTCAACCTAACGGGAAATGAAACCTCTTACTTATGTGAGGCATTCTCCTTCCTCCTAAAATTCTGAGGCACTGACTAATATCCACCCGATATGGTTAGAAATGTTCTTTCAGAGTGCCAAACAGCATTTCGAGCTGCCAAATAAAATAACCCGTTACAGGTCACGAAGGAGTTCACCTTGGGTGGTAGTGAATCGAACACCCATTATTCACCCCGCCCGACACTCAGTTCCATTTATGTCATTGTGTGACAGATGGTGTACGTCCACCTGAGAGGGCAGACCCGGCCTCAGTTAAATGTCTCATCTGAAAGCCGGCAGCTCCGACAGTGCAGCACTCCCTCAGTACTGCACTGAAGTGCCACCCTAGATTATATGCTCAAGCCTCTGGACTGCGCTTTGAACCCATGACCTGCTGACTCGGAGGCCAGAGTGCTCCAGACACCGCCAGCCCTTTGGTATCGCTCTAAAATGGCCAGTCTTGATGTGTGACCCTAGACACTGAATGGCAGAAAATATTCAACCACAGGAGATACTGCAACTGAATCCGATTCTTTCCTGGATCACTTTGAAGCTTGGGTCACTAAATAACAATTTAGAGTGGGAATGCTGGTTAATTCTTTGATCCTTCCTACTGTAGAGACACTGGGCGATTTCAACTGCAACCCGCCAGTGTAAATGGGGGGGTAGCACCCTGAAAATGGCATTGGTCACAAACTGTCCTGTTTACGTTGGCACTCCAAGCTACCGCCATCTTGGTAGGGGCCTTTAGATGGGCAGCCGGAACTGGTTCAGGTGGGAGGCCACTTTTAGTATGTAAATCAGGACCCTACAACATACGTAGGACCCCGATTACAATTTTGAGTTACAAATCCTTACAAAATCCCAATTGTTTATTGACCATTGTCTGTCCCTCTTATTCAAGCCTTGTTACAAAGAAAGAAAGAAAGACTTGCATTTCTATAGCACCTTTCACGACCTCAGGATGTCTCAAAGCGCTTTACAGCCAATGAAGCACTTTTTTTTTTGAAGTGCAGTCACTGTTGTAATGTAGGAAACGCGGCAGCCAATTTGCGTACAGCAAGCTCCCACAAACAGCAATGTGATAATGACCAGATAATCTGTTTTAGTGATGCTGATTGAGGGATAAACATTGGCCAGGATGTCGGGGATAACTCCCCTGCTCTTCTTCAAAATAGTGCCTTGGGATCTTTTACGTCCACCTGAGAGAGCAGATGGGGCCTCAGTTTAAAGTCTCATCCGAAAGACGGCACTTCCGACAGTGCAGCACTCCCTCAATAAAATAACATTTAGATCCATCCCAATCTATTACCTTTAAACTCGATTCCACTGTCCATTATACTAGCATTCAGATTTATTAATAAGCAGGTGTAGCATGATGGAATGCTTTTCTAGGGTTTGGTGATTTTGTCAATCTACTCAATAGATAGGTAATTCTGTTCTGTGGTTAGAATCCAGCTCTTTCCTGTCAGTGAATAAGCTGTAAAATGTTACGTGAGCACCTTTTAAACTCAATAAAAATGTTGACACATTTACGGCTCAAATCCACTCATCATGTAATTGCGTTCTGTAGCAGATGTTTCCAGGACGCTGAGAGAGTTTATTTCGCTAACTGAAAATATAGGAAGTGACAGTGAGCAGAACTGTGTAATTATGTTTATGTGCTAAGTACTTTGAATGCAGATGAAGGTTTCCTTGGTT
Source organism: Squalus acanthias (assembly GCA_030390025.1). Classification (NCBI taxonomy): domain Eukaryota; kingdom Metazoa; phylum Chordata; class Chondrichthyes; order Squaliformes; family Squalidae; genus Squalus; species Squalus acanthias. The sequence goes on along the minus strand of CM059440.1, from coordinate 53,496,519 downwards.
ATGTGGCTCTTCCTGATTGTTGAATAACCCTTTGTCGTAAAATGGGCTTCTCCCAGATGAATCAGTCATTATTTCTGATACTAGAATGCTCAAGTAATACCGTTATAATTTAATATCCATTTTAAAGGAAATATTGAAATAACAACAGAAAGCGCTGGAAAAACTCAGCAGGCCAGGCAACATCCGTGGAGAGAGAAACAGAGTTAACGTTTCAGGTCGAAGACCCTTCGTCAGAACTGAGAAAAAAGCAGGAAATGAAACAGATGAAAAAGCAAGTAAAGGAAATATTGTTCTGTTTAACTGGAGGCATCACCAGCGATGTCAATATTTGTCTAGTTCTCAGTTTGAATATTGAAACTCAGTATCAGTTTTCCTGTTTTAATTATTAAAGGGGCAATGCTTTACAGAAAAGTGTTTGGCAACCTTTTTTTTGTTCCGTGAGGGAGAAGAACCAGAAGAGCTTCAGATTATTCATGTGTCAAATGTCATCAGCTGCAAGAAATGCAATAATGGGTATTCTCTGGCGAGTGTCTCACCTCCTGACTCCCCAAAGCCTTTCCACCATCTACAAGGCACAAGTCAGGAGTGTGATGGAATACTCTCCACTTGCCTGGATGAGTGCAGCTCCAACCACACTCAAAAATCTCAACACCATCCAGGACAAAGCAGCCCGCTTGATTGGCACCCCATCCACCACCTTAAACATTCACTCCCTCCACCACCAGCACACCGTGGCTGCAGTGTGTACCATCTACAAGATGCACTGCAGCAACTCGCCAAGGCTTCTTTGGCAGCACCTCCCAAACCCGTGACCTCTTCCACCTAGAAGGACAAGAGCAGCAGGCGCATGGGGACACCACCACCTGCAAGTTCCCCTCCAAGTCACACACCACTCTGATTTGGAAGTATATCGCCGTTCCTTCATCGTCGCTGGGTCAAAATCCTGGAATTCCCTCCCTAACAGCACTGCGGGAGTACCCTCACCACACGACTGCAGCGGTTCAAGAAGGCGGCTCACCACCACCTTCTTAAGGTCAATGAGGGATGGGCAATAAATGCTGGCCTTGCCAGTGACGCCCACATTCAGTGAATGAATAAATAAAAAAATTTTTTTTTTGCCAACCGATGCCTAAATTTGTGTCTTCTTGTTACTGTCTTGCCAAGCAGTGGAAACAATTCATCACCATTTACCTTATCATAGCCTTGCAGATGCCCACGTCCCATGAATGAATATTAAAAAAAATTAGTTTTGACACAAATTCTGTCATCACGGTGTCTATCTGTAAACAAATGAGAGCAGGTTCCGCAAAGACTTCATCAAGGTGCTGCTCCTTTAAGCTTTATCAGCAAATAGTTTGAGAAAGAAAATTATTTTTACTGTATAACACTTCATTACAATACGTCCTTTCTCCTCATAATTGCTTGCGGGGCATGACTATATGGTAAGCACAAGTCAGTTTGCACTCTCAATAAAATAAAAACTCCTGCCATAAAAACACATAAAAAATGCCTTTTATAATATATAATAGTGTTTGTAATTGTTCGGCCAAGTACTTGAATAACTGACCAGGAAGTTTGAATGTCCAAATATATAGATTTGGCATTTGTAATACTCTTGTACAGATGCGTAATAGAGTATAATTCTTAATAAATATCAATGGATTTACAATGACTTTGCTCATGTCAGATAGAGCGCCATTTTAGTGAGCTGAGATCGATAGACTTTTGGACTCTAGCCGAATCCAGGGATATGGAGATCGGGCTGAAAGTGGAGTTGAGGTCGAAGATCAGCCATGATCTTATTGAATGGTGAGCAGGCTCGAGGGGCCGAATGGCCGACTCCTGCTCCTAGTTCTTATGTTCGTATGTTTAGAACTACAGGACCGTTATACCATGTAACAGAGAATGTTATTCTGTTAGTCGTGGCAGAGGTGCAGTGGGGTGTAAAAGCTACAACTGTTCAGCGTCTCTAAGGTGACGCGGGGGCCGCAATAAATCATCTGCGTTTCACTGTTGCACCACATTCATGGAACTTGCCAATTGCGCAAGTTACTCGCACAAAATGCAGTGCCTCCATCAGCAGGAGATTTAACTACGGGACGATTTTCTTCATGAAACTGATTTGTGCTCATCATATAGTCATGCCTCGACTAGCGAGCAATTACAAGGAGAAAGGATGTATTGTTAGGAAGTGTTAAAGAGTGAGCATCATTCTCTTTGCTTTCCAAACTACTTTGCTGCTAAAGCATAAAAGGGGCTCCATCGTGATGAAGATCCCTTCATTTGTTTACAAATGGACACCATGACGACAGAACTGGTGTCAAAACGCATTATTGCATTACTTGCAGGGAACACTAACGTTACAAATGAACAACAACAACAACAACAACAACAACAACTTGTATTTATATAGCGCCTTTAACGTAGTAAAACGTCCCAAGGCACTTCACAGGAGTATTTTAAGACAAAGGAGGAAAAATTCAGTTGGTTGCGCCTCCCGTTAGCGCCTTAAGAGGGCGCTAATGGGGCGCAAAGCAACTAGTGCCCGGGCGCGGCGATGTTTGCGCCGCTGGTGAAATTAACGACATTTTGCGGCGGCGCTAAACACTACCGCCACGATCTCCTGCGCCGACAGATCGTGACGTCAGTCGAGTGCGCAACGCCCCGGTAGCGCCCCGGAGCGGATATTGAGTGGTGCCCCCTGCCTTACCGCCTGCCGCTAGCAACGACAGGTTGAGGGGAGCGTTTTGCAGTCAGGAAGGGACTGGGGGAGCGCTATTTAAAGGTGACCACTTCCTGCCTTTTTTTGTTGGTGACATTTTTGAACCACGCATTCTGAGAGAGAGAGAGCGACTTCTGGAGAGATTCAACGCTGTGTGAAGGAGTTTTGGGTACTGAGCAGCACTTTACAGGTTCATTTTGATTTGCCCTTCCTTGTATCGATTTAGAAGAGACTGTGGGGGTTGCACTCTGAGCTCTTTCCCTGGTCTCTCCATTGTTCTTTCCGGCAGATTTGATGTACAGGTCTCTCCAGGCCGAGATTCAAGGCTGCAATGAGCAGGATGTGGATGGAAAGCAAGATCAACCCTCCCCTTTAAGAACTGGCCGGTGCCATTGTGTCTGTGTTCCATTGCTGACTGACATCACATGAGCTTTGCCAGCGCTCTGAGGTAGCGCCTCGCTCCTCGGCCTTTGCGTCTTAAGACAGGTGTGTAGCACCTGGTTTAGCGCTCCAATCACCTCCAGGGGCGATAAAAGTCAAGTTTGCAGTCGGAGGCGATAATTAGCGCCAGGCGCTAATCTTTTCGCCCAGCTGATAATTGCGCCCCAAACGGGGCGATACTGAATTTTTCCCCCAAAAAGTTTTGACACCGATCCATATAAGAATAAATTAGGGCAGGTGACTGAAAGCTTGGTAGGTTTTAAGGAGCGTCTTAAAGGAGGAAAGAGAGGTAGCGAGGCGGAGAGGTTTAGGCAGGGAATTCCAGAGCTTAAGGCCCAGGCAACAGAAGGCACGGCCACCAATGGTTGAGCGATTATAATCAGGGATGCTCAAGAGGGCAGAATTAGAGGAGTGCAGATATCTCGGGAGGGTTGTGGGGCTGAAGGAGATTACAGAGATAGGGAGGGGCGAGGCCATGGAGGGATTTGAAAACAAGGATGAGAATTTTGAAATCGAGGCGCTGCTTAACCGGGAGCCAATGTAGGTCAGCGAGCACAGGGGTGATGGGTGAACGGGACTTGGTGCGGGTTAAGACACGGGTAGCCGAGTTTTGGATGACTTCAAGTTTACGTAGGGTGGAGTGTGGGAGGCCAGCCAGGAGAGCGTTGGAAGCGTAGTAGCCTCTTACTATAAACCCTCTGATGTACCACAACTTATGATATAGGAACATAGGAAGACTGGAACAGGAGGAGGCCATTCAAAACTATTGAGCCTGTTCCGCTATTCAATTAGATCATGGCTGATCTGTGTCTGAACTCCATCTATCCGTCTTGGTTCCATAACCCCTTAATACCCTTGCCTAACAAAAATCTATCAGTCTCAGTTTTGAAATCTTCAATTGACCTAGCTGCAACAGCTTTTTGGGGAGAGAGTTCCAGATTTCCACTCCCCTTCGTGTGAAGAAGTGCTTCCTGACATCACCCCTGAATGGCCTGGCTCTAATTTTAAGGTGATGCCCCCTTGTTCTGGACTCCCCCCACCAGAGGAAATAGTTTCTGGCTCTCTACCCTATCAACTCATTTAATCATCTTAAAAAAATCAGTTAGATCACCCCTTAATCTTCTATACTCAAGAGAATACAAGGCCAGTCTATGCAACCTGTCCTCATAATTTATCCCTTTATCATTCTGGTGAATCTACGCTGCACCCTCTCCAAGGCCCATATATCCTTCCTAAGGTGCGGTGCCCAGAACTGAACACAGTACTCTAAGTGGGGTCTAACCAGAGCTTCATATAACTAACATAACTTCCACCCCTGTATATTCCAGCCCCCATGAGTTAAAGGCAACATTCCATTAACCTTTTTCATTATATTTTATATATATTGCTTATTTATACCCGATATATTAGTAGGAAAAATGCAAAAATTTCTTCTGCAGAGAATGCTTTGTGTGCAGTTCCCAAAGACATGGTCACAGAGAGACTACTGTATTAATATGTGCGGCCCTCCCATGATGGTTGCCTGTGTATCACGGAATACTAGACCTTTTAAACCGACCGCACCAACGCTGTCGCAATTTTGTTTAGCATTTGTCATGGATTTGAATTCTGTTCAGGCACGAGATTCATAGTGGGCAACCTTAGAACGAAGGAAATATTTGGCAGTAACCAGATCGCTTCACTCAGCAGTTGGTTTATCATGTGGTCAGGTGATGATGAAATATTTTCCACACGCTGCAGTTGTCCACCCCGCGCTCTATTTATAGATCCAGAAAGTTTTGCACAGAGCTGCCCATAGCTCGGTTTTAGCACAGAGCTGACAGACTGCACTAAGGTTGGCTTTACACTGCAAGTGTTGGTTTAACATTGCTACTGACAGTATTGCACGGTTTATACATTGGAGACAAAGCAGAGCTTTGCACGAGTATTTAAATACACTGCTAATTGGCATTCAAAGGCTGGTGAATATTTTAATGTTGAAAAGGTGAAAGTGCCAGTCTGGGAACATTCTAAACTTTAAAAGAAAGAAAGACTTGCATTTATATAGCGCCTTTCACGACCACCGGACGTCTCAAAGCGCTTTACAGCCAATGAAGTACTTTTTGAAGTGGAGTCACTGTTGTAATGTGGGAGACGCAGCAGCCAATTTGCGCTCAGCAAGCTCCCACAAACAGCAATGTGATAATGACCAGATAATCTGTTTTTGTTAAGTTGGTTGAGGGATAAATATTGGCCAGGACACCGGGGATAACTCTTCTTTGAAAGAGTGGCCGCGGGATCTTTTACATCCACTTGAGGGAGCAGACGGGGCCTCGGTTTAACGTCTCACCCGAAAGACGGCCCCTCCGACAGTGCCGCGCTCCCTCAGCACTACACTGGGTGTGTCAGCCTAGATTTATGTGCTCAAGTCTCTGGAGTGGGACTGTGAACCCACAGCCTTGTGACTCAGAGGTGAGGGTGCTGCCCACTGAGCCAACTAAAGAGTTTGTTTCACCACAGTTGTACTATAGCTGGCGCAAAGCTGAGTGAGATCAGCTCCTCAAAGTGCTCTCACATTGGACTCTTAAACCCACATTGACTCTAGTTTTGACATCAGTTATAATTCACAGAATCACAGAATCCCCACAGTGCAGATAGAGGCCATTTCGGCCCATCGAGCCTGCACCAACACATATCCCACCCTATCCCCGTAACCCCACGTATTTAATCCCCCCTAACACTAAGGGTCAATTTATCATAGCCAAATCAACCTAACCTGCACATATTTGGACTGTGGGAGGAAACCGGAGCACCCGGAGGAAACCCACGCAGACACAGGGAGAATGTGCAAACTCCACACAGACAGTCGCCTGAGGCCGGATTCGAACCCGGGTCCCTGGCGCTGTGAGGCAACAGTGCTAACCACTATGCCACCGTGTTGCCCCTAACAATTCACAGACAGTGTTGTTCGAGCTGAAACTGCAGCAACCAGCAGTAAAATCAACTCATTAGAGAGAGTTCAAATTCTTAGCCACAGAGGTTTTATTTCAAGTTGCGACAATATCTCTGTGGGTCTTATAACTTCATCACAACATCTGGGTGGGTCTGGATTGCAGAAGACTGATTTGATTGTTGTGTAAAAAAAAACGCTGGGAAAGGTTCGCTGTGGCAGTTTGCAAATCGCCTCCCAGCAGCAATCCAAATATATGATTTGTATTGCGACAAGGGTGCTGATAAAAAAATGTTTTTAATAGTTGATTGACTTTCAGATTTGGGCATTCATTTTTCCTCCCTAGTTACAAAATCTACATACCCGTCCGTCGAAAGGTTCATGACGAATTGACGTGCGCAGCCTGCACCAACATCGAGGGGTAAAATTTCCACAAGGGAATCCCCCATCTCCCACAGAATTAGTATAAAGAGCCGTCTCTACCATTTCTCCAGGGTTTCCACTGAAGTTACAGTGGGAGATCAGTGGGAACTCCTGCGACAATCACTGCAGCAGATATCTTGCTTAGACCAATAGAGCAGTACAGGTTGAGCCTCCCAAATCCGGAGTTCCGGAATCCGTAAAATGTTCCGGATTCCGGACACCCTGAGGGAGGCTTACCAAAAACCGGAAATAGCGCAACCTGGGCCCAGGCATTTCCGGACTCGGCACGTGTTTCTGATGTCCGAAGTCCGGAAATATCGCAACCTGGGCTCGGGCGTTTCCGGACTTGGGACATCAGAAACACGTTCCGAGTCCGGAAAAACCCGAAAACCGGCTCGGCCTCGGTCCTGAGGTTGCCGGATTAGGGGCGCTCAACTTGTACAAGTATAAGAATGCTTCAAAATATCCGGTAGCTAATGTTCAACATTCTAAAACTGTTTTAAGAATGTTTTAGGATCATTACGTCTTATCTAAATTGTTATCGAGGTAATCAACATGCTTTGCTAAATCAGGTAACAGGAGAAAAGCAGTTCTACAGAAAGCAGAGAGTAAAAATAATCCAACTTGCAGCCGCTATCATTTTTTTACATTTCTATAAAAAGATACAAGCATAGAGACATAAAAGTAACAAAAATGTGTACGGCATCATTTACTTCTGATTTCTTTTACGCTCTTTTGGCCTCTTTTGCTGTTGCGTAAACATTTATTTTAGAATTATTTCTTGTGGCAGTGAACCAGTTTTGTTATTGGCTGCTGCGATTGGCGTGGGTCCAGATTACAGATAACAGAATCATAGAAATTTACGGCACAGAAGGAGGCCATTCGGCCCATCTTGTCTGTGCCGGCCGAAAAAGAGCTATCCAGCCTAATCCCACTTTCCAGCTCTCCTCAACTCCCCTCTAATCCTTCTACCAATTACTTTAAATCTATGCCCCCTGGTTGTTGACTTCTCTGTTAAGGGAAATGGGTCCTTCCTATCCACTGTATCTAGGCCCCTCATAATTTTAAACACCTCAATTAAATCTTCCTTCAGCTTCCTCTGTTCCAACAACCCCAGCCTCTCCAATCTTTCCTCATAACTAAAATTCTCCAGTCCTGGCAACATCTTCGTAAATCTCCTCTGTACCCTCTCTAGTGCGATCACATCCTTCCTGTAATGTGGTGACCAGCACTGCATGCAGTGCTCTAGCTGTGGCCTAACTGGTGTTTTATACAGTTCTAGCATAACCTCCCTGCTCTTATATTCTATGCCTCGGCTAATAAAGGAAAGTATCCCGTATGCCTTCTTAACCACCTTAACTACCTGTCCTGTTATCTTCAGGGATCTGTGCACATGCACTCCAAGGTCCCTCTGTTCCTCTACACTTCTCAGTATCCTACCATTTAATGTGTATTCCCTTGCCTTGTTAGCCCTCCTCAAATGCATTATCTCACACTTCTCCAGACTGAATTCCATTTGCCACTTTTCTGCCCACCTGACCAGTCCATTGATATCTTCCTGCAGTCTACAGCTTTCTTCCTCACTATCAACCACACGGCTAATTTTTGTATCGTCTGCAAACTCCTTAATCATGCCCCCTACACTGAAGTCTGAATCATTGATATATATCACAAAAAGCAAGAGCCCTGCAGAACCCCACTAGAAACAGCCTTCCAGTCACAAAAACACCCATCGACCATTACCCTTTGCTTCCTGCCACTGAGCCAATTTTGGATCCAACTTGTCACTTTCCCTTGGATCCCATGGACTTTTACTTTTCTGACCAGTCTGCCATGTGGGACCTCGTCAAAAACCTTTTTTAAAAAATGCATCTCTGCCCAACAATATTTCCACAACAATGACTTTGATGATATATTCTGCTCCTCTTAATCCAAAATTGCTGAATTCAGATTATTTGATAATTCAATCTTTTGGAACTAAATTCCCACGTTGCTGTTTTATTTACATTGTTTAATTCAAATTATTGGCTACTTGATTTTTTTCCCCCACACAAAAAATATCTTTGACTGTATCATCACAGTGGGTGTCCTGTCAACAGAAGAACAGAAATGACATAGCTCTGGATGAAATAAAAGGTTAGATTTTGGCGTGGGCCTGTTTTCAGGCCCAGACCCAGAGCTACGTGACCAACGTGTGGCCGGAAATCGAGGGCCAAGGACAGAGGATCGTCATCAGTGGACAGAACAGACAAGTTACCGTTACAGGTGTGGACCCATCATTGCCTGAAATGTTAACTTGTCTGTTTTCTCCACAGATGCTGCCTGGCCTGCTCAGTGTTTCCAGTTGACACACAGATATAATTATTATCGCACATAAATTGAGTATTTTCAAGGCTGAGATCGATAGATTTTTGGACTCTAGGGGAATCAAGGAATGTGGAGATCGGGCGGGAAAGTGGAGTTGAGGTCGAAGATCAGCCATGATCTTATTGAATGGTAGAGCAGGCTCGAGGGGCCGTATGGCCGACTCCTGCTCCTAATTCTTAGGTTCTTAAGTTCTAAACTAGTATTAAACTGGCACTGATGCTAAAACAATAAAATCAGAGCATTATAACTATGTTATTGTCGATAATGTTACACTGCTGTACAGGGTGGTGTATAGTCTACAGAGTCATGGTCTTCAGAGCAGTAGTGATACCTGCCCTCCTGTATGCCTCAGAGACATGGACCATGTACAGCAGGCACCTCAAAGCACTGGAGAGGTACCACCAACGCTGCCTCCGCAAGATCCTGCAAATCCATTGGCAGGATAGGCGCACCAACATCAGTGTTCTCGCTCAGGCCAACATCCCCAGCATCGAAGCTTTGACCACACTCGATCAGCTCCAATGGATGGGTCACATCGTCCGCATGCCCGATATGAGACTCCCAAAACAAGCGCTCTACTCGGAGCTCCGTCACGGCAAGAGAGCCCCAGGTGGGCAGTGCAAACGCTTCAAGGACACCCTCAAAGCCTCCTTGAAAAAGTGCAACATCCCCACCGACACCTGGGAATCCCTGGCCCAAGACCGCACAAAGTGGAGGAGAAGCATCTGGGAAGGCGCCGAACACCTCGAGTCTCTTCGCCGGGAGCAAGCGGAAGCCAAGCGCAAACAGCGGAAGGAGCGCACGTCAACCCAAGTACCCCACCCACCCGCCCCTTCAACCACCGTCTGCCCCACCTGTGACAGAGACTGTAGGTCCCGCATTGGACTCATCAGTCACCTGAGAACTCATTTTTAATGTGGAAGTAAGTCATCCTCGGTTCCGAGGGACTGCCTAAGAAGAAGAAGGTGTATAGTACTGGATGAATAATTTAATAGATTGCCCGGAGCTGAATCTATTTATTACTGAGTGCCTCCTACGGTGAATTCATGCAACACTATTCGTATTACCGGGGTTTCGCAAGAGGCAGGCAGCGGGAGGAATCTCTCCACCTACTCATTAAAATCGGTGCTTACTCTATGACCAGTTTCATCACATTTTGACCCCTAATTCCATAAAACAGTCATTTAGGCGATCCCCAGCTTGCACTGCTAGAGCTTTGCTCCTGGCATTTTTTTTGGTCCCAGTAGGTCCTGACAGTTCATAAGTTAAATGAGCTGCGTCACTATACCAAGGAATTTCGAGGCAGGTTCAGTGCTTGGAGCAGCCAGAGCACGCAGCTTTGAGAACTGATCGGCAGCACCAACATGTTGGGCAGCACAAGTACCTGCTGTAGCATTTCCACCCTCCGTCATGTCCAAACACAACAAGATGTCATAAGGCTGCGATCCCTTTAATGAAAACCCACATTTGGTGTGAACGAACCCTTCCGACATCACTTGTCCTTTTAGGGGCCATTTCACAATATCATTGTTCTTCCATTCTTTATTATTTGGTGGCCTCGATCTTGTCCGAGGCCTCTTAACTTTCCATTGTGCTTATTCACATGGAGGCCAACATCGCATAATCTCCCATCCGGGAAGACCACTATGAACACTTACAGAAAGGGGGCAGACCAACATGACAAGAGAGACAAGACAGCAACTATGCCCCATGCAAAGCATGGGAAAGACCAGTACATTGCCTCCAGCTGGCCACTCTTGGATGACTGTGCCAACTAATTCAATGTACACATGTATACTCTTCCAAATACCGCATTAACAGAATGTATAAAGACATAACCAACTATGTAAAGTCATAGCGAGGGACATTTTTCTGCTTTTAGAAAAGAGGGTGGCTTAATGATACCATGTTTACTTTATTTTAACAGGAACAAATAGAGATGCTAATTACTTCAGTTTTCCACTGGGTGTTGATGATACAAGATTTTGTTGGCACTCAGGACTCCCCTGTAATAACACTCATTTCATGCCTCACAATTCATTTAAAAGTTAGTTAACTGATCAAGTAACAGCCATGAACGTTAATCCAGCACTGGAGCATCTGAAACGAGGACATTAAGCAAAGCAGTGAAGTTGTATATCCGGAACCACTAATATTCAGATTTTAATACACCGATTTATAGAGCTATGACATTAGTACCGAAGTATTTATCTTCGTAATCAGCATCTGAGTTTGCAAAGACAAATGACAAAATACAATGAAAGATTTTTTTTAAACTTAAGTTTGTGCACTTTGAATTGAAAACAATAATTAAATTAGTTGCTTGGTTAGTTCTGGCCTTCTTTGTACATGTAGTGACTTAGATGCTTTCAAAAGGAAACTAGACGAGTACATGAGAGGAAAGGGAATAGAAAGATGCTGAAAGGTTGAGATGAGGTAGATGAAATGGGAGGAGACTTGTGGGGAATATAAACACCAGCACGGACTACTTGGGCCGAATGGCCTGATTCAGTGCTGCGTATTCTATGTAATCTATGTAATTGAATAAGAAATCCCATGAGGAATATACAGCTGCGGAGCAGTACATTGGGGCTTTCAACAGTTTAAAGTGACCCTGAGCTGAGCACTTAGATGTTTAAAGTGCTGGTGAGCAAAAGATAGAAAAGATTGAGTAGACTCGGCCTATATTCGCTAGAGTTTAGAAGAATGAGAGGTGATCTCATTGAAACATACAAAATTCTTACTGGGGTCGACAGGGAGAATGTTTCCCCTGGCTGGGGAGTCTAGAACCAGGGGTCACAGTCTCAGAATAAGGGGTCGGCCATTTAGGACTGAGATGAGGAGAAATTTTATCCCTCAGAGGGTGGTGAATCTTTGGAATTCTCTACCCCAGAGGGCTGTGGAGGCTCAGTTGTTGAGTATATTCAAGACAGAGATTGATAGATTTTTGAATATTAAGGGAATCAAGGGATATGGGGATAGTGCAGGAAAGTGGAGATGAGGTAGAAGATCACCCATGATCTTATTGAATGGCGGAGCAGGCTCGATGGGCCAAATGGCCGACTCCTGCTCCTATTTCTTATGTTCTTATGTTCCCGATGATAGTTGGTGATATGGGAGCTTAGTGCCCAGTGGAGCCTGCACTCCCCAGCAGCTTTCTGTCACCAACAGCAACACTGCATCAGTTAAAGTAACAATCGCTGTAAAATGTCATAAAATTGATTTCAATTCAATAGGTGAGCTAATCCCTATTTGGTTGTTTTAATCCCTCTGTCCCCTCCACAAGCAGAAAACGGACAAACTTTTCTTTATCTGAAAGCGTAGTAAGAAGGCCTTAACAAGTAGCAGTGGATTTAAAAAGTAAACAACCATGAAAATGTCAATTTAATCTTATTATGGGCTGCTACATTTCAAACATTCGAAGCCTATTTAAATACCTATTGTTCCAATGGCGAATTTCTTGTGAGAGTGAGCATTCACTCTGTCCTCACGTTATGTGTGTGGTTTTAGGGGAGTTTTTTTTTAAAAAGGCCAGTTGCTATCATTTAGCTGCATTAAGTACAGTAGGTACCCCAAATGGCTAGCAACCACAAAAAGGATTTCCCTGGTGTTGCAAATCATTGGACTGCAATTCCTGTGATGAGTCAGTCATTCTACACATAGATCAGAGGAACTGTGCAATGGAACTTTTCAGGTGTGTGGGAGGTATTAACGTGGGCCAACAGGTGAGATATTACACTCAGGAATGGTACACCCGCACGTATGTAAATAAAGTCATGGGAACATGAACTTACAACCCAAACGTCTGCTATTTATGCTTTTTGTAATTGAATGCAAAAAGGGATAAGTCTCATGTAGCAGCTCAAAACGGTTAGCAAATATCAAAACTTAATCTAATCTCATTCAAATTTGTTATAAATCTTCTAAAATTATGAGAAGTCTCCTCTCTAACGTTTCACTGTTTCTTTGCCAAGTTTTGGATCTAAAATTATTCCTGATTTCACATTGAAGACCTTGCAGGATATTGAGCTAAAAATACCCTGCCTCACAGTGCACTTCTAAACAAAAGACCAGTGTATTTTTAGGCTGTGCGCATTGCCAGTTCCTCACATTATTACATTTATCTTTTGTGTGTATTAAGTCATGTTGTATTAAAAAAAGTTAAGATGTTCGAGTCTGTTTCCTTTAAGAGACTTGAGTTGCTGCCTCTTAGCTGTGGCTCAGTGGGTAGCACCCTCAGTGTCTGAGTCAGAAGGTTGTGGGTTCATAGTCCCACTCTAGAGATTTGAGGATGAAAATCTCAGCTGACACTCCAGTGTATAGTACTGAGGGAGTGCTGCACTGTCAGAGGTACAGTCTTTCAGTATGAGATGTTAAACTGAGGGTTTCAGGTGGGTGTAAAAGATCCTATGATGCTATTTTAAAGATGAGCAGGGGAATTGTCCTGGCCAATAGTTATCCCTCAATCAACATCACTAAAACAAGTTAACTGGCCATTATCACATTGTTGTCTGTGGGAGCTTGCTATGTGCAAATTAGCTGCTGTGCTTCCTACATTACAACAGTGACTACACTTCAAAAAGTACTTCATTGGTTGTAAAGCACTTTGGGACATTTGGTGGTCGTGAAAGGTGCTATATAAATGCAAGTCTTGCTGGGCAAAGAACTTTTCTAAACACATCCAGCTTAAGGCAATTTAGTAGCCCAGTTACTTTGTCAAATTAGGCTGAAAGCATAACATATAGGTTTAAATGAGATTAGTTATGAATTTGCGGCTTATCCAATTATGACTTTTTGGTGCTGGTATAAATTATTTAAACAAAAGCAAGATACTGCGGATGCTGGAAATCTGAAATAAAAACAGAAAATGCTGGAAACACTCAGCAGGTCAGGCTGCATCCGTGGAGAGAGAAACAGAGTTAACCTTTCAGGTCGATGACCTTTTGATTATATAAAATATTTAAACTTCTGGGGTCTTGCGATGGTGCAGTGATAATAGCGTACAAACATTTAATGTGCTCATCTAAAATTTCACTCTCTGCTATCTTAGCAAAAGGTGTTAACCCATTAAAAAAAATGGACTCCTCTGCTAAAATAGTGGAGGGGAAAGAATTCAGGCCAACATGTTAAGCATGCTGGTATCCCATAGTCTGATTTTAGGGCCTAGACAATTCTTCTGGTTAACAAAACCCCTTTAAAATTAAAAACTATGTAAAATACTGATTTTTTTCATTCTTTTCATTCTCAGTTTTGTAGAGGTTGTTGATTTTTACACAATATTGTAGTCCATAAATTTATATTTATTTTCTGGTCATTCCAGTCAGATGGATTTGTTCAGATGCAACTGTCTGGACGCATTTCATCTTAAATGGATCTCCGGGGAAAAGGCTGCTCAGGTTGCAGTGAGTCCCTGTTAGTCACTTTTTGCCTGTGATTAGACAGAAGGGAACTTTAGGTCATTTCATTACAGAAGGCCCACTTTCCTTTCAGCACACTTTCCCACCGTGGCTGCAGTGTGCACCATCGACAAGATGCACTGCAGCAACTCGCCAAGGCTTCTTAGGCAGCACCTCCCAAACCCGCGACCTCTACCACCTAGAAGGACAAAGGCGCATGGGAACACCACCACCTGCAAGTTCCCCTCCAAGTCACACACCATCCTGACTTGGAAATATATCGAGCCATTCCTTCATCGTCGCTGGGTCAGAATCCTGGAACTCCCTCCCTAACAGCACTGTGGGAGCACCTTCACCACACGGACTGCAGCGGTTCAGGAAGGCGGCTCACCACCACCTTCTCAAGGACAATTAGGGATGGGCAATAAATGCTGGCCTTGCCAGCGACGCCCACATCCCATGAATGAATAAAACAATACTGTCAGGTATAGCATGTTTAGATGCAGGTTAAAGCTTTCTCTACTCTTCCTTAATAATGTGCCTCCGCCCCAGTCTAATCTACCCTTTATTTTATTTAAAAAGGAAATATTGGGGCTGAAGTTTGCCTTGGGTGTTAGCCCAAAATAGCCGAGAGCAAATCGGCAGCCTGATTTACACTCAAAGAATCAGATGGGGGGTAAAACGGGCTGCCGATTCACAATCGGCCATTTTGCGTTACCGAACAAGAAATATTTCACCTCCATTGCGATAGGTGTCGACCGTGGCTCTGTGGTAGCACTCTTCCTTACAAGTCAGAAGGTCTTGGGTTCAAGCCCCACTCTACGAGTTGAGCACATAATCTAGAAAATACTACATCTAATTGAGACTCACTTGGGAGAGGGCTGCAATAAGTAACAACATGATTTTACATACAATTAACAGCGGGGAAACAGGCCATTCAGCCCAACTGGTCCATGCCGGTGTTTATGTTCCACACGCGCCTCCTCCCAGCCTCGTCATCTCACCCCATCAGCATAACCCTCTATTCCTTTCTCCCTCACGCGCTTATCTAGCTTCCCCTTAAATGCATCTCTGCGATTCGCCTCAATCACTCATTGTGGTAGCGAGTTCCACATTCTAACCACACTCTGGGTAAAGATGTTTCTCCTGAATTCCCCCATCGGTTTTATTAGTGACTATCTTATATTTATGGACCCTAGTTTTTGGTCTCCCCCACAAGTGGAAACATCTTCTTTCTGTCTTCACCAGCAGTTTTATTTGAAATGAAACCTTCTCCCACACAACAGCCCCAAATGCCTATCAGACAATTCTCGAAAGAGACCGCAACACATTTCAACCAGATAGATAATCTTTAGAATCAGTTATATGCCATTCTCAAGATTGTCAAGATCAGCTTAGTTGCCAACTAATAAAGCGGCTGCCATCTGACAGCAAGATCGTACACAGCAATTTATATATAATATCACTGGTCTGCAGTTGAATTCTCATACTCTTTATTTTATGACACTATTATACAGTTTGATTGCACGACGCTTGTGTGAGGAGTTAATTGAGACATCCAGGTTTCTTGGCACGATTGTGCTCGCACTAGAAGTGATGATGGACAAGGGGTTGAGGCAACCTGTTGGGTCCTGGTTTCTCAGGATTAGTTAGGCCTGGGAACGGGAAGGGAAGAATGCCCTGTGTACCAGTGGTCATATTAGTTGGGGCCATTGCCCTTCCTGTACAGTGGGTGGGTTGTTGTGTTGGGGAGGCAGTTTGTGCTGAGTGAGCCTCCAACAGTGGGCTCCGGACTGGTTGGTGTTTCTCCAGTTCCAAACAGAGGCTGAACATCACTCATTCTGATAGGCATGTATCCCAGATGTTCTTCAGCCACATGTTTGTTGTTGGAAGGCCTATATCTCACCATGGAGTTGGAAAGTATCTCGTGCAGTAATAATAGTGAGAGTTGTGCTAGTTTGACCATTGCAGGAGGCTGTCACTCTCCAGTGAGTAGGTCCAGCAAGCACTGAGGTGGGTCTTCTGAGATTGAAGGTCATGTCATGGTCCTTGTGTCCTGGACTGCTCTACCCTCCAAATTTTCCCTTCTCCTATAAACCATTGATCGTTTTGCTGAGGTGTAATTCCACAGGCATTGACAGAACCACCGGTACCTCGCCCATGTAACCCATATGTGAGCCCAGCCAGTGAGTGGCCCATATGGCGTGATACCAAGCCAGCTGATGCATTTGCTCATGAAGTCAGTGGGGGAGCTGGCTGGTATGTGACAGCATTTACTCACAGAATGATCAAGAGTATGAAAGCAAAAGCTCACATTGTTCCAAATAAAAGGAAAGGTTTGAACTGTAGTAGGTATAGGCGTGTTGCAGCACAAGCCTTTAAACAGCACTCATTACTGAAGGACTTTATGCTTAACTGTTGGCTATGTTAGGGGTTGAATTCTTAACACTCAGATGACATTCCTCTCTCTGCTATTTTAGCGGAGGCATTACCCCATTTAAAACTATTTGAAAAGTTAACGGCACTAAAATAGAAATGACCAGCCCACATGATTCCCAGAATGCTGAAGCAGGTTAGGGAAGAACTAGCAGAGGCAGAATTTTACAAAATATCTTTGGAAATGGGAATTGTCCCAAGGAACTGGAGTGGCAAATATTACTCAGCTGTTCAAGAAAGGGGAAAAAGATGAGCCAAAAAATGATAGGCCAACTAGCCTTACCTCAGTTGTGGAGTCTACACAAGAGGTTTTCAAAATGATGAAAGGTTTTATGGTAAATAGTGAAAGATTGTTTCCACTGGTTGGTGAATTGATAACAAGAGGCAGAGACAATAAAATTGGAAAGGAAAAAATATAAAAGGATTTGGGGGAAAAATAGAGTATTGAGATCAGAGTAGACAGTTCCATTTGAAGAATTAGCACTGGTACAGAAATGATTGGCTGAGCGGAATTCTTCTATGTTTATTCTACAAAATAAACACCCACATTAAAATAGCAGAGAGAGTAATGCCATTCTCTTGTCCACAAATAAAACCAGCAGTAATTGATAGGCTCATGTATTTTGGGAATCAAAAGTTATATTTAAAAATCATTAGGTGAGAATAAGCATGATTTCCAATAACAATAACTTGCATTTATATAGCACCTTTAACATAGTAAAACATCCCAAGGCGCTTCACAGGTGCGTAATAAAACACAATTTGACACCGAGCCACATAAGAAGATATTAGGGCAGATGACCAAAAGCTTGATCAAAGAGGTAGGTTTCAAAGAGCGTCTTAAAGGAGGAAAGAGAGGTGGAGAGGCGGAGAGGTTTAGGGAGGGAATTCCAGAGCTTTGGGCCTTGGCAGCTGAAGGCACGGCCACCAATGGTGGAGCGATGAAATTCGGGGATGCGCAAGAGGCCAGAATTGGAGGAACGCAAAGATTTTGGTGCGGTTGTAGGGCTGGAGGAGATTACAGAGATTGGGAGGGGCGAGACCACGGAGGAATTTGAAAACAAGGATGAGAATTTTAAAATCGAGGCGTTGCCAGACCTGGAGCCAATGTAGGTCAGTGAGCACAGGAGTGATGGGCGAACAGGACTTGGTGCGAGTTAGAATATGGCCAGCCGAGTTTTGGTTGAGCTTAAGTTTAAGGAGGATGTAAGGAGCCCCATGGTGTGTTATTGTTCATTGATCTCTTTGTACAAGAGAAGTGGATTCTTTTGGTCCTGCCCAAAGGCGTCCTTAAAGTTTCCTGATTAAAATATTGTTTTGTATCAGAGGCAGCTATTTCTATAAAGCTGGAGGTGCACTGATTTTTTGGTTGTTTTTAAGTCATCAATTCTTCCTTTCCTTTATATGCTCAAGCCTTACAGCATTGCCTCGTGGGTGGGAAATTCTTCAGAAGTCACCGCTGACTCCCTGCTCTCCACCACCACTTCTGGGATTTCCCACCAGAAGTGATGAGACATACAACATGTCTCCCCATATGTAGGCAGATATATTGTAATGTTATGTAGATGATGGAAATATGCCAACTGACAGATATTCAGTCACTTGCGCCACAGTCGTGCTGGGCACAAGGGACGCCTGTTCATCTCCGGCGTCCAATGTTGCTATGGGCAGCAGAGAGGCCATTTAAATATAAAAAGGCCAAAAAACCCTACACAACAATCGCGGAGTAATGATTGCCGACACTTAAGATGTCCTTTTTAAACTGTTGAACTTGAACATGTATGGGCACACCCATGGAGCCTGCCCGCAGCATGGAAATAACCCTGGGGCTAGAAAGTTTCCTGGGGTCGGGGTGAATCCTTGTAGTGGCTAGAAGTCCAGCCCTGCTGATGTGCGTTCTGCAAAAGTGGAAAACCCTGGCCCTGATCTCTTCCAGTGGCACTCTGCAACCAGACACTAAAAGCTGTACAACAGTGACCCTCCCTCTTACTCCCTGAGGAAGAGTCTTTGCCGCAGAGTCGTGTTGCCCCAGTCAGCTGAATGAGATTGAGAACTCATCATGCCGGGGAATCCCAGGCACAGAAGAGCATCTACTGCTTGGCCAGCTCAGGATTATTTTAATTCTATTTAGACGGTGAATAATCACACACAATAAGAGCACAAAGTCCGACGTTTTTCCCTTAGGTTTTAACATGCCAAGGACCAGATTCTAAACATTGCCAGTCAAAAATCTTCTGGCATCAGTTTTTGTTTTATAATTACTGATTCCAGTCATTCATGGTAACTATTTTCTTAAAAGTGTTCTGAAATGTTTGGATCCTTATAGTGAGTGTTTGTTGTGGTTAGGCCATTTGAATAGTAAATAATAGTATTAATAAAATTAATATTTCAGACTAGTGACCTTAGTTAAAATACTGACGAAAAGCAATTACAAAATGAAGGCCATTTGTAGGAGATCGCTAAGAGGCCTGACCTTAACCTACATTATTGCCCATCTTTATTTCACACAAAGGATGGCACTGGTATGTTTAAATATAGGACATATGCAATGTTGTCCAGTTACACTGCAGATAATCATAAAAACAGGTTGCGAATGTTGGAGAGCGGTGTTAAAATTGGTAATAAGTGTAATTTTCTTTTCAGTACTGAAACTTTTTTTAAAAAAATGGGTGGGAATATGTAACACAGAAGAAAATACTTTATCGCATCTACTAGAAAGTCTTTCATGAATTAATTAAACCTGGAATCGAATGGCAAAGATCCCAAAGATGTTCGTTTTGGTTTTAGCAGGCAGGCCAAGAATGGATCTACTGCTACACTGGTCTTCTTCGAAAGTGAGGTCAATCTGACCCATTATTGAGATGCAACAAACACAACCGGTTTAACACAGTAAAATCAGAGCATAAGAATTAGGAGCAGGAGTCGGCCATAGGGCCCCCCGAGCCTGCTCCGCCATTCAATAAGATCATGGCTGATCTTCGACCTCAACTCCACTTTCCCACCCGATCCCCATATCCCTTGATTCCCCTAGATTCCAAAAATAACGTCATACAATTTGAGGACCTATTCACAATATCTTAAGTTTGATCTGGGTACTAAACTAGAAGCAAGTTAGAAGGCATTATAATAAATTCAATTTACACAAGGATCTGATGAGTCTTTGATCAAATTGATTTCTTTCCTTAAGTAGTATTGCTCTTTTGACTTAAAAGAACTGATTTCTTCGATTGTGAAGATTTATATGATAGGCACAGGCAAGGAAACTTCTCATTTATCCTACAAGACAGTATGAACGTTATTCACCGTTCAGTCCGTAAGGGTGACCCCGAGCTTCCGGTTGCCTGTCACTTTAATTCTCCGCTCCACTCCCACTCTGACCTCTCCATCCTCGGCCTCTTACACTGTTCCAGTGAAGCTCAACGTAAGCTCGAGGAACAGCACCTCCTCTTTCGATTAGGCACTTTACAGCCTTCTGGGCTCAACATCGAGTTCAACAATTTCAAACTATAACCTCGGCCCCTACCATTTTTTCCCCTTTATTTCCCATTTTTTTTCTCTCTCTCACATGGCAGCTGTCGATCATTCTGCCATCGCCATTTACACCTCATCTAGAGCCATCTTTTGTTTCTTAACTTGTCCCATTACCATCTCCTTTTGCCTCGCACCATCATCCCTTTTGTCATTTAATCTCTCCTGCCTTCCATCCTATCACAGACCTTCCCTTTTGTTCTTTCCTCCCCTACCCCTGCCCCTACACTTGCTTGAAAACCTGTTCCATCTCCAGCTTTTTCCAGTTCTGACGAAGGGTCATCGACCTGAAACGTTAACTCTGTTTCTCTCTCCACAGATGCTGCCTGACCTGCTGAGTATTTCCAGCATTTTCTCTTTTTATTATGAATATTCACCATTGTGTTTATAAAATCTGTTTGTTTTCGTTAAATGGAAACATCGATGAAGTATCGTGTCTGGGAAACTCTACCTCAAAATATAAACTTGGGCCTTGGTCAGTGTTCCCTTTAAGCTGTGTGGCTGCGCAACGCTCCAGGGGTTTCGCGCAGCCAGTGAGCCGGCTTTTAAATTGGGAAAATCCGCTCATGCGCGAAATTTTGAATGGGCCGCGCAGTCCGTTCGAGGGCCCCCCCAAAAAAATCACAGGGAACATTGTTCTTGGTATTGACAGCTAAGGGTTAAAAGTAGGTGGATTGAAAAGTTGAAAATGGATGTCTGAACCAAATGAGTTCTTCACAAAACTAGCCCTGTCTGAGAGTTTGAAGATTTGAGCAGCAGAAAACCAAAAAGGGTAAATTTGCTGTTCTTTAACAATACTTTTGTTCATTTAAGAAAGAATATTGAATTCAATTAGTTCTTACTAATTCGCCAACTGTAATTAACCCATTCAGGACTTTCTCTGTATTTATATGTAGTCGAATTCACTTGTAATGATCGCCTATAGTGACCATGGGGAAATAGGGATCAAACCCTGTTTGCCAACAGAGGCTGCGTGTCAGCCGTGGCTCAGTGGGTAGCATCCTTGCCTCGGAGTCAGAAGGTTGTGGGTTCATAGTCCCACTCCAGAGACTTGAGCACAACAAACTAGGCTGACTCTCCAGTGCTGCACTGTCGGATGAGACGTTAAACCAAGGCCCCGTCTGCTCTCTCAGGTGGATGTAAAAGATCCCATGGCACTATTTCGAAGAAGAGCAGGGGAGTTATCCCCGGTGTCCTGGGGCCAATATTTATCCCTCAATCAACATCACTAAAACAGATTATCTGGTCATTATCGCATTGCTGTCTGTGGGAGCTTGCTTGTGCAAATTGGCTCCTGCGTTTCCTACATTACAACAGTGACTACACTTCAAAAAAAAGTAAAGCGCTTTGGGACGTCTGGTGGTATTTAAACGCAAGTGTCAGCCTTTCTTTTTTTGGGGAGTACGGGACCTGTACCAGGGATCTCAGCCAAAGATGGTGCCCCACCAGTTTCTGCTAAGCATAGCATATTGTGCTGTGATATTGTTAATGCAGCGTGTAAACATTTTACAGGCCCATTTCTTCATTCACTTTACTACGTGTTAGTTTGAATGGATCGGGGTGCGGAGGGGACCTGAACTTTCTTGGTGCCCAGGGCCCCAAGGATTCTTAATCTGGTTTTCCATGTTAACGACCAGTACATCATGACAAAGATCCGTCGCATTTAAGTAAAGACCATTGCAAGAATGCTAAAAATTACTGTTAAAAGAATGCCTAAAGGTTAAATTCAAATTTAACAGGAGTGCCTTTTCTCAGTGCTGCAAGGCTGTGACTTCAGATTCACACGGTTATAGCGATCATTTGAGGGATCATCTAATTTAATCATAACTGGATTCCACTTAGTATTTGCTAATTATTGCATTTTATATCACTATTTATTTGCAACTAAAAATGAGTTACTTAGTTGTAAGCCTCTGGTCTGTGAACTATCCACCATTTCAAAGAGAATTTGGTCACGTGCTACAAGACTGTTAAATCCAGTAAGCAGATGACTATATTTGGGGCAATTGTTAGCACTTCAGGTATGCACCTCTGAGACGTCACTTTATAGAAAGGTACAGCTTGCAGATCGTTGCGTGCTTTGTCCACTTATTAAAACCGCTGATAGATTGTTGTTAATAGAGAAGATCGGGTTTAAAATCTTGCTAAACTGAAGCAGGAACCACCTTTATAAACACATTTTTGGGGAGGAAGAGGAGGTGTACATCATTTGTACAATTGGCACCATGTTGTGTTTGGTGCAATTTATACTCGTGCTGTGTACTTATAAAGAATTGAAACAGAGCTTGTGAAACAAACACTTTCATAGAGACAGTCCCAGTTAAACTGCTTTTCAGTCCCAATCAATGGTTCTTGGTTTCAGTAGTCTTCAGGTTACATTTAGACACAAATTCCAGGCTTATCTCAAATTGCAAAGTTCAGCAGAATCGGGACAACTCCCAATCTTCCACAATACGGATAAGATCGGATTTTCTATTTTTACAACAATAGAACGGAAGATTTGAGCCAAGATAGTTTCTGTTTAGCCCAGCTTCCAGGGAACAATCTGCAGATTCAGTCTGTCTCAGGGACAATTGGAGACAACTCACAAACCCTGGTATCTTTGTGCTTCTCATCAAAACAATTCCTTGCTGGACAAGTTGGGACAAAAAGTTGATGACTGAAATTCTACACGCAAACTATTAACCTGCCCTTGTGTTAAATCTGGCTCATTTGTAAAGAATTCAATATGCAACATTAATTGTGATTAAAAAGGAAGTTAAAATGAGAGTGTAACACTCCAAAATAATAAATAGTACAGAAGGAACAGTGGATGACAGTTCAAGGCAAGGAAAGTAATGCATTCTGCTCTAATCACCCACTCGAAAGAATTTAGACAAGTTAAAAAGTTTACAGAGCAAAAATATCACGTTAGGTAGCCTTGGGCGCTTAAAATATGTTAAGAGGTCATTTTGGGAAATTGTTACTCATTTTAAACAGAGTTTTTGTAAAGGTTCTAGTTTAAACATCCACTGGGGAAATCCTCTCAGTTTAAATACCCATTTTAAAGCACATGTGTTCTGGGACTAGACTGCAACCACATTGAAGTTGCTTTGATAACTTGGCGACCAGTGTTGTGCAGTAAAATTACACTCCATCCAGTCAGTTTAGGGTTGTGAATCTTTGGAATTCTCTGCCCCAGAGGGCTGTGAATGCTGAGCATTTGAGCATATTCAAGGCTGAGAGCGATAGATTTTTTGGACTCTAGGGGAATCAAGGGATATGGAGATGGGGCGGGAAAGTGGAGTTGAGGTCGATGATCAGCCATGATCTTATTGAATGGTGGAGCAGGCTCGAGGGCCGTCTGGCCTACTCCTGCTCTTATTTCTTATGTTCTTATGTGCATGTCCAGATCCGATCGAGTCTACCTAGTTTACAGAGCTACCCAGAGCTTTTGAAACCGTTGTGCAAATGCAAATAAAACATTATTTTTTTCCAAACAAATCCATTTTTTGTAATGTGGAATTCATTAGAAAAGCCCTGATAAATGTAAAGAAATCCTGAAACATCAAAAGAGTGCAGCACCTGTAGTAGCAGTGCGGTGTTTAAAAAGATTACATTTCATTGTAAGTTTATCTCAAGTGCACTGTGAGTTCAGAATGTCCCACATGGTTCTGAGCATTTTTCTAACTAACACAAGGATTACGGGGGACAGAAATTTCCCTCTTATTCGGGGTAATGGGGGAAAAATCCCTCCCCATATTGGTCAGCAGCAAACCTTCGCTGCGGCTGCAACAGAAAAGGAAAATATGTCCACGTCTTGAAAGCTGTAAATCCTTTTGGTGCTCCAAGTGTTGGCTTCCTCAGCGCAACATTTCTGCATCGCTCTTTACTGTTTTTGTGATTGGTATTTGTTGCTAATAAACTCCTACCAAATGCAGAATATAGTGTAGCAAACATAATATTCAATTTTAAACTAAAAACCCATAGCATGAAATACACTACTCTGTGTGCGCCCTCTTAGCCCTTCCACTGTGCTGTAATAATCAGAATGAATATACATCAATGTATGCCGACACTAAGTTTATTTATTAGTACTTCATTGGCTGTAAAGCGCTTTGGGACGTCTGGTGGTCGTGAAAGGCGCTATAGAAATGCAAGTCTTTCTTTCTTTGTTTCTTTATTGATGTACTGAAGATTATATGGGTTTCAGGATGTTTTCACTCTCACTTAAGTATTGAATGGAACATTCGAATATGCACCCAGCACTGAAATTAGACATTTTGTCATCCTATTTAATGAGCGCGAAAGAGTTGTCATTTTTTTTTTAAACCCTCCGCATAAAGGTTTTGACCAACTTTCTTCACAATCTTGGCTAGAGTTTGAAAAAGTAGGATTCGCTAATCATGTTGAGAAAATGTCCTGAGAACATGTTGGGAGTTGATAAAGATACTTTGGCTGATGATAGAAAAAGCACAAAGTTGCAGTGTGTCTTTTCTAACTTCAGTGACCTTTGCATGGGCCTTTCCGCAGGCCCGTCTCAGAATCTATTTGCTCTCACTCTGCTGAACAAGCGTGAACCTGTGTAAAACAAATCAGCCTCAGGCTGGCCTAAGCTGACCTCAACCCACCAAGCCAATGTCCGAATCAGTGCATTTGACTACCCAGTGCCGACATTCTACAATTTGTGTGACATGCGTGTGATAGTATGCGATAGTTACAGTTTAATATTTTTGGTTGAAGAGCAAGCGCTTCCAGTTTACCAAGAATTCCGAACAATGTTGGATAACTGCCAGTTAAGGTCTAGCATTCACTCAGCTGCAAACATCAGCAAGGCTGACGTTCAGGGCTTGTACCTCAACTGAAGGCGATGTCAAAATGAGTGCTTTTGTGGTTAAAAAGTTTCTCTTTTCAAACCCTGCAATGATTAATTGCATATAATTTGCTATTCGAAATTATTAACATTTTATTGAAATTATTACTATATTGACGGGCAATTTGAACGCTAAACAATTTTAAATTTATAAAATGGGCTGAAAGCACATCAGTGAAAAAAGTTAGCTATTTAAATGTAAGTGGAACATTAATATCTCAGAAATAATACATATTCATATTAAGTTATGAAGCGTTAGTTCATATTTTGCCATGTAAACAGTAAAATTACATTTGTAAGATTCTCTTCTGCTATTCAGTGCTGAAAAGGTTAAATTACATATTACAGCCGCCATGACATCTCGCTAATATAATTTGGGCTAAACTAATCTTGAGATCTGTATCAAAATTAAAACCATATCACGATTACTGTGGCATAGTTTAATAAAGAGCTGAACAATGGTGATTATTCTATGGCTCAGTCGAGTTTTCTGATTTTAGTTTAGAACATTCAACAGAATTATGTAGAAATTACTTTGTTGTCTCTACCACTGCCTCACCTTTTCTGCTCCTGAAACCCTCATCAAATCTTTTGCTACCTCCAGACTCGACAATTCCAATGCTTTCCTGGCCGGCCTCCCATCTTCCACCCTCCATAAACTTGAGCTCAACCAAAACTCTGCTGCCCGTATTCTTACCCGCACCAAGTCCTGCTCATCCATCACCCCTGTGCTCGCTGACCTACATTGGCTCCTGGTTCATCAATGCCTCAGTTTTAAAATTCTCATCCTTGTGTTCAAACCCTTCTGTGGTCTCACCCCTCCCTATCTCTCTAATCTCCTGGAGCCCTATAACCCTCCAAGAACTCAGTGTTCCTCCAACTCTGGACTCTTGTGCATGCCTCAGTCCCTTCGCCCCACCATTGCCGGCTGTACCTTCAGCTGTCTCGGCCCCAAGCTCTGGAATTCCCTCCTTATAACTTTGCCTCCACCTCTCTCTCCTCCTTTAAGGCCTTCCTTAAAACTTATCGCTTTGACCAAGCTTTTAGTCACCTGTCCTAATGTTTCCTTCTTTGGCTCAGTGTCAGATTTTATCTTATTACACTCCTGTGAAGCGCCTTGGGATGTTTTCCTACATTAAAGGCACTTTATAAATGAAAGTTGTGGTTGAGATAATACACAGTAAAACCCTTCCTAATAAAATTCCTCTTAACTGTGGGAGTTTAAGATGTCCCAATGCACTTCCAGTTTGGGATTCTGATTCCCCTTCTAAAACCATTTAATCACAGCAAGTGTGTTTGTTGTAAGTGGGTTTCATTGTAATCGAAGGTGCACGTGAATTGTCACATATTCAATGCAACAAGAGAAGTCCACACTAAAATCTGTGCTGAATGAAGAGAAGTACAATGGACAGGGAGTCAAAGTACTGAGGAGGATCACTGTGCAGTGAATCCAAATTAAAATCCGTTTTAGAATTTGACCAGACTGGCTCAGGTGACCATACCTAACCAGGAATAGACCAGGTCCAGGTGAGGCTGGTGAATCCAGGGTGTGTACGTTCAATGAAATCTCCAACAGGTACAGTGTGTAAAGCCTTTGCAAATTTAAATGAAGCAATGGGCAAACTTGACAGTATTGTTATGGCCTCAGCTTTAAAGAGAATAAGTTGCCGTCCTTCATTTCTTGGATCAGGACTACACATTTTATTTTGTTCCGAGATCAGTTGAGTCAAATATATTCAGTCCTATGTTATACACAACTGCTTGGGAATAGTGTGAACCTTGCACTGAAGCACAAGGAAACTAGCATCAGAAAGCTTCTTCTGGAATACACCTCCCAACAAACGAGTGCTCCTGTAATACGAATACTCATGACCAACCATGTAGAACAGATTATTATTCTCACTATTGATTAAAAAAAAGTTACATTCATTCATTTTCTACATTACATTCTTTAGATTATATGCCATTTTACCACTACTGGTGTCCCTGGGGATAACATCTACCTTGTGAATGCATAAATGACATCACCATGGATATCATTAATATTTTGAAGGACTAGAAGTATTTTCCAGTCTTTGAAATATCAATGTATTTTCATTTCATATCTTTCCCCCTAACTTATATTAAAGGAAATATAATGTTGATAATCAGTGTGAACACATCTATGATTATAATATGGTCTGTTAATGTGTTACAGTTCACCCCTGACTGTGCAGCCACATTTTTCATCATGCATTATAATTATCCAGAAACATGTTAATATATATGACTACTCAAAGAGTTTAAAATGGTATTTACAGTGCCCAGCAGAAAGAGAATATTATATCTGAAGGGCGAGAATGAGCGTACAGACAGTAAAACTGTACCCTAAACAGAATATTAGCCATTGTTATAAATACGCCTCACAATCTATTGAATGGATAGAATTCTTCTCAGCATTTTTTGCATAATCAGCAAATCGTTAGATTTTTCTGGCCAGAGTCTTGCATGCTGCTGCTGTTTAATGGTTGGATGTCCCAATTAAAAGCGGGACAGTTACGAGGTATGGTTATAATCTTAACAGAACAGGATTCCATGGATAAAGGACATTTTGGCTTTTAAAGCTCTCCCCGCGCGTATAGTCCACTGGAGCACATTTTATAACATGGCGTAGAGAAGCACTGCGCAGTTCAGAACCCACAGATACATTCAGCTGGCAGATTGCAGGAGATCGAATCATGCAGTGTATCATCTTCTGACACACTGGACACTAAGCAGAGTAGAAACTATGGGGAGGGTCACTATTCAAACGGCTAAGTTCCAGTTTCATTGCGAAACATAGTTAGTTAATTCCATCCGAAGTAAGACTTGCATTTATATAGCGCCCTACACAACCTCAGGATGCCCCAAAGCACTCGACAGCCAATGAAGTACATTTGAAGTGTTGTAATGTAGGCAACGCGGCAGCCAATTTACGCACAGCAAGCTCCCACAAAGAGCAATGTGATAATGACCAGATAATCTCTTTTTAGTGATGCTAATTGGGGGATAAATATTGGCCAGGACACTGGGGATAATTCCCCTGCTCTTCTTCGAAATAGTGGCCATGGGATCTTTTAGGTCCACCTGAGAGGGCAGACGGGCCTCGGTTTAACGTCTCATCCGAAAGACGGCACCTCAGATAGTGCACCGCTCCCTCAGCACCGCACTGGAGTGTCAGCCTAGATTTATGTGCTCAAGTCTCTGGAGTGGGACTTGAACACACAATGGTTCAATTGTTCTCGACCCCAGGGAAAATCAGATACAAGTTTACTTCTGATTATAAATCCTAGCTCTATACATAATATTTCACGAACAAAGAGAAAAGTGCACTTTCACATAATATTGAAGATGACATTGGTTGTTACAGAGCTGTAGAGAATGAGCTATGTATAAGATACAGCATAAGCTCCTCAAGAACTTTCAACTTACCCTTTTATTTGCTTGTGAACTATATCTCCTCTACATGGTATTACTGGCAAAAGGCGGCGAAAATGTTGGTCTTGCCTTTGTCCAAATGGTTTAACTCAGGTTTTGAGGCAATATGAAATCATACAAGCACAATCTCAATGAACACACGTTGTTGCTGTTTCATCGCTCGACACTTTTTGATCAAACGTAGCGTTTACCTCAGAGAGAGAGAGAGCTGCTTTGTCTTCTCGGACAAATTGGCTCATCTGCACTGCTAGCAAATGGCAATCAACCACTTCCTGTCGAAATGAACAATACCAGAAAGATAGAGGTAGCTGTTGAGACCAATCTCTGGGGTTCCTCACTGCAGGTGCATTTGTTTCAATACCAGAATAAAGTGCCGTGGAAACCTACTTCATACAATAGGTAGAGACGCACCCAAAAAAGGTGATAACTTACATTTAAGCGGAACAGCTATATCATTGTATAAGAAGAAATAACCGTGTAAAATGAGGTGGAACAATCTTAAACCAGTTCCTAGGGGGCACCAACCCACAGCATAAAACTGCCTTGAAAATTTGGGAATCCTCCTCAAAAAGGTCACAGAATGGTGTGGTAAATAGAAAAATGCAGTAAGGGTGTTCTTCTGAGGCTGGGACTGAAGCACACTGTCTCAGGAGTCAAGAGGAACCTTTAGTTGTGCACCCATTTGAGCTTGATGCCGATACTGGGTGCCTGGAATGGAAAATGTTCCTTTTCCCCAACGCTAACATCCCTCAATTTGAAGAGGACCAAATTCCCAAATAATCTTCTTCTGTTAAAAGATCTAACTGTGACTTGGTAACAATTTACTTATGGTAAATATGCGGCCCAATTTCTTACGTACACAACTAGTCCAGCCCATCAACCCCATCGCCACTGGCTTCTCTATATCCCAGTCAAATCAATCATTTCCCATTGACACTGCTCAGTCCATCTTGGCCAGCTGTCATCAGGCCTATCATTGAACTCAATTTGCAAAAGTCCTGAAGAAGCCTAGTGCCCACACAGCCCTTGCCTCTCAGGTGAAGGTTGAAGCGATAGAGGAACAAATTATTTTCCTCTGTCAAAATTCTATGTTCCGCTATCAAAATTCTATTCAAATTTCAAAATCTATTCATAAAAAATGCAAGGTTCATATAGTTTCTATGTCACATTTGTACTTCTTTCAAATTTATAGCAAGTAACTTTGACACATCTCTTCCACCTATCCTTGTCTTCTGATCCTTGTTTTCAAATCCCTCCATGGCCTCGCCCCTTCCTATCTCTGTAATCTCCTTCAGCCTCACAACCCCCAGAGATATCTGCGTTCCTCCAATTCTGCCCTCTTGAGCATCCCTGATTATAATCGCTCAACCATTGGTGGCCGTGCCTTTCTGTTGCCTAGGCCCTAAGCTCTGGAATTCCCTGCCTAAACCTCTCCGCCTCTCTACCTCTCTTTCCTCCTTTAAGACGTTCCTTAAAGCCTACCTCTTCGACCAAGCTTTTGGTCACCTGCCCTAATTTCTCCTTATGTGGATCGGTGTCAAATTTTTTTGTCTAAAATACTCCTGTGCAGCGCCTTGGGACGTTTTACTACGTTAAAGGTGCTACATAAATACAAGTTGTTGTTGTTGTTGTCCAGGTGTGCTGTGATTACAGCAAGCCTCTCGCCCAATGGTCCTACACATGTCCTTTGTTATCTGGAGCCCTATTTAGAAGATCAAAGAATCTCTCCGGTGCCTCGTGCTTTAGGATATTGCGTCCCTCAATAGGCGTTACAAGTAAAAAGAAGATTCCGAAGTGCTTTTGATTCTTGGAAAATAAAGATTCCAGATTTCAAAGGGTTAACTACAACTGTTTTGTTGTGATGCAGAAACTGACTTCCTGTCTTAAATAAACTCAGTTATTCAAAAGGGACTTTGATAAATGTGATTAAATTACCAGTGCATCACTCTGGAAAATATTAAATAACGAACCTATCACTCAATTCACCTTCTGCAGTGTTATTGATCTTGCCCCACACAGGTGCTTGGAACATTTATCTTAGAAGGACATTATTATTCAGGACACAGTACTAGTGTAAAATGAGCCAGAGGTAAAATTCCTGTGCATTTTGGCAGATTTACAGATAACATTTCAATGATTCTGGAATAATCATTTACTCAAGAAGTGGCACCTCCAATTATACTCTTGGTGCTTATTGATTTTCTTAATAAAAACCTGAATTCGATGCATTTCTTCACTTGTCTGAGTGTGCCTGCTTTGGTACTCTGTCAAGATTCTATCTCTCCTCTATTGCTCCGAGCGTGTGCTTGACCGCAGTATAATTGTTGTGGTTTCTGTCTTAGTAATTGTGCAGCTGAACATGTACATTTGCAGAGTTGAGGTTTAGCCTGTACAGGATGTAAAGAGGAGGGGCACCGACTGACTCCTTAAAGGGTGCTTTTGCTGCATTTCTGAAACCTTGAGGATAATAGGCAGGTATGGTGGTGTAAAAGATTGTGCCACATTACTGATGCGTTGGAACCGACTGCCAACGCTGCCAATGTTGCCGAGCAGAAGAGCCAAGCAACATGCCAGATGGCAGACGTCAGCAGTGTTTTTCCTACTCCTATTCTGATTTGCCATCATTATTATTTTCAGCCTCTTTCATCACTCTTCTTATCTTTCAGACCTCATTACAGCTTATACCTCCCATTACCTCGCTCTTAGCACCAAAAGCAAGCTTTCAATCATCAAGTAACAAGCTTCAGATTTTTAGACTAAAACGCTCAATCAGGTTTAGTAAAAAAAAAACCCAGCAAAGATTAAATAAGGAATGTTTTCCACCACTCGTTACTGGGAATGTGTGTGTGTGTGTGTGTGTGTGTGTGTGTATATTTGGCACACGGCCCCACACATTGCATTTGTTTCAGTCTCAACCATTAATCTTAAAGGAGAACAAACCTGTTCCATCTCCAGCCTTTTCCAGTTCTGACGAAGGGTCATCGACCTGAAACGTTAACTCCGTTTCTCTCTCCACAGATGCTGCCTGACCTGCTGAGTGTTTCCAGCATTTTCTGTTTTTATTACCACAGGGAGGGTTGTTTTCAGTGTTAAGTACGCTGCCTTTAATTTTCTCACAAAAACAATTTTAAACATGATAATAGAAGGCCTCTATTTAATGCATGATGTAATAAACATGTACCCGTGTTAACGATCATTTTTGCCAACCTAGATAATAAGCAAAAGCTGACAATCAGCTTCAAAAAAGGTTGACACCGCCCCCCAGAAATTGGGGATATGGGCCTAGAAATTGAGCCGCGTAGCGCCTGAAAAATGGGCGCTACGCGGCCTACTAAGGTTCCCAAAATGGCAGACAGGAAGTACATGCGCACTTCCAGCTGGCAGTGTGCTGCACGCCATATTGGGCAAGGACAAACAGGAGGGGCTGGGTTTTCTGAATGAAGATGTGTTGGAGGCGGGACTGCTGCTTGCTGGGTCTCAGTCCCGCCTCCATCATCTACTGGCCAACCAGTGGGATTTCCCCCGGATTGACCTTGTTAAGCCCGCCCTGCGGGCTCAGCAGGCCAATTAGGGGGAAGTCACTGACAGAGCACGTCAACGTCTGACGTGCTATCTGCCAAGATTTCTTGAAAGAAGAAATGTCAGCGTTTGACAGCTCTGTGAAGCGGTCAAACACTGACATTCTGTGTAGTTTGATGAGCCCTTGAGTTCAGGACTCATTAAACCTTTCTACTTTGTAGAAATCAGATGACTGTTGGTTCGGAGGATCCAACAGCCAGTCTGTGAAATCTACAACGAAGATGTCGGGACTCTGGATCCACCGCGGCTGAAAGCTGTAGGCAGAAACAAAGATAAGTGAACATTTTATAACACTTAACACTCACCTCACATACTTACCACTCCACACTTGCACCCATCACTCACCTCTACATTGCACTTTCAGACCCCTCCAACCCCTGCAGACCTCCTACTCGACTCCTCCACCCCGGCGGGGTTCTCCGAGGTCGGGAAGCCTGCACTTGAAAAGGTAAAATGGAACTAATCCTTTTTTTCTGCCTGTTAACTACCTGTTAACAGGCAGTTAAAAGGACTTCATCCCTTTCCCGCCTCGAGGAGACGGGACCCGGGGCAGGACTGCTTCCCGCCTCCTGGCAAAAGGGCACGGAGGCGGGATGGGGGCGGGTTTGCCATCCGCCCCCATTTTCTGCTACTTTACCGGCTGTCCGCCTCCATGCCCGCCTCCTCGGGGCTGACAAAATCCAACCCGAGGTGTCCATTACCAATGCCTGAAGCAGTTGTTAGGCGCTTTGCATATGCAAATAAGGGGCCTAATGCCTGCGTGAGATCCCCACACCAATATTCGTTTGCCCGGAGGCACGCAGCGCCGTCGCCGACTGTACTCAGAGAAACCAGCCTGCAACAAAGAAGGTAAGTAACCCCTCATTAAAAGAACCCTCCCGATCACCACCACTCCCAGCCACCCCCAGATGCCCAACTCCTAATCTCCCACCTCCCTGACTCCATACCACAAAAAAGATATTGAAACACTGGAAAAAGCGCAGAAAATATTTACAAGGGTGTTACCAGAATTGAGAGGATGGAAATATCAGGAAAGATTGAAGGGCTGAGGCTCTTTTCCCTGTAAAAAGAGAAGACTAAGAGGAGACCTGAGAGAGGTCTTTAAAGTTACGAAGGGATTTGATACAGTAGATGCAGAGAAACTGTTTCCACTTTTGTGTGAGTCCAGAACAATGGGCATAAATATAAGATACCCACTAACAGAATAAATAAAGAACTTAGGAGGAATTTCTTTAGAGAGTGGTGAGAATGTGGAACTTGTTGCCACATGGAGTGGTTGAAGCAGAGAGCAGATGAGGGAGAAGGGAATAGAGGGATATCAGTGCAGTTTGGGATGAGGTTATTAGAGTGCGAAGAGGCTTGTGTGGTGAATAAACACTGGCTTAGACCAGTGGGCCCAAATGGCCTCTTTCTGTGCTGTAGATTCTAGGATTTTCAATGACCCGTGGAGTCGGGTTTGGAGGCGTGTGGGGGGTTAAAGTTGCAGATTCGGGGGTCCCGACCCCATCCCGACTCCATTCCGCCTCCATGCAATTTTGAAAAATCGGTCGCGGGGTTCCCGACTCCGTCCCGGTCTGTAATGCCATTTTG
Source organism: Squalus acanthias (assembly GCA_030390025.1). Classification (NCBI taxonomy): domain Eukaryota; kingdom Metazoa; phylum Chordata; class Chondrichthyes; order Squaliformes; family Squalidae; genus Squalus; species Squalus acanthias. Next base: position 53,462,800 of record CM059440.1, on the reverse strand, counting down.
AAACGTTTTAGCTAGTTTAACCCTTCTCTCTCTCTCTCTCTCTCTCAGCTGCTGCTCATTTTGCATCCAGGTTCACTCACAGCAAAAGCCAGGCAATCTCTGAGACCAGGCAGTCTCTGACCTGCAATGATGACATCATCAGAGGCGACTTTCAGACTGAAACCACTAATTGGTTCATGGGTTCCCACATGCTACAACTCAATTGCCCAATTAAGTGAAAATTGCATCATTCATCCACATTAATCTGGAGTCGGGGGGGGGGCAACACGAAATGCGGATCACACGACCCCAACCCGACCCCAAGACAAAATCCAGCCCATGGGCGCGATCTTGCCAGCCCTGGGTATGGAGGCGGGACTGCCAAGAAAATGGCGAGCCAACCCGCCTCCGTGCCATCTTGCCAGGAGGCGGGTAGCCGACCCTCGCTGGGTCCCGTCTCCTTGGAGGCGGGAAGGGGATTGCAGCCACTTAACTGCCTGTTAACAGGTAGTTAACAGGCAGATAAGTGAATTATCCCCATTTTACCCACACAATTGCGGGCTTCCCGAAGGCTGCGAACCCCGCCAGGGTCACTGAGGCAAGTAGTGGGTCTGCGGGGGTCGGAGGGGTCCAAAAGTGCGCTGTGAAGGTAAGTGATGGGTGCAAGTATGGAGAGGTGAGTATCTGAGGTGAGTGAAAAGTGTTAGAAAAAATTTACTTACCTTTGTTTCTTCCTGCAGGCTTCAGTCGGTGGGGATGCGGAGAGTCTCGCACCTCCGCGGCAGAGATGACAGATGGCCACTGCATTCTCCAATGCAACAACCATCTCATTTCTGCTAAAGAAAGAGGTTTGATGAGTCTTGAATTCAAGAACTCATCAAACTACAGAGAATGTCAGTGTTTGACAGCTTCACAGAGCTGTCAAACGATGACAATTCATCTGTCAAAAAATTTTGACAGATGAAACGTCATACGCTGACGTTCTCTGTAACCAGCTTTCCCTTAAGTGGTCTGCTAAGCCCGCTGGGCGGGCTAAACAAGGTCAATCAAGGGAAAATAGCGTGGGTTGGCCACAAGTCGATGGAGGCGGGACATCAACCCGACAAGCAGCAGTCCCGCCTCCAACGCGCCCCCATTGGCAAAATCGCCCCCAATGTAATTCTAGTCAGGATAAGGGAGGAGCAAGAACATGTAGAATGGCCTATTTGTTATTGAGAAAGAGCAAAAAAAAATTAAGAGGAAGACGGATAATAAATGTATCAGTAAAATAAAAACAAGAATTGTTGCAATAAAAGATGCTAGAGGTGAAAGGGAGATCACTGATCGGACAAAATGTTTTTATATTCTATCCATGAGAAGTGCTAGAAGGACATCACCAGACTTAGGAGCAAGAGCTTGTTGACTCATTGGTCTGAGTCAAAGGGTTGTGGGTCCAAGCCTCACTCCAGGATCTGAATGCATAATTTAGACTACCACATTAGTGCAGTAGTAAGGGAATCCTGCATTGTCAGAGGTGCCACCTTTTGGGAGGGATTTCAAACTGAAGCCCGGTGGATATAAAAGGTCCAATAGCACTATTCACAGAAGAGAAGGGGTAATTTATCTCACTGCTGTTTGTAGGACCTTGCTGTGTGAAAGTGGGCTGAGTGCTTGCCTATATAAAAAAGAGAGTGACAACACTTTAAAAGTAATTAATTGACTGTGAGCATTTCGGATGCCCTGATGATGTGAAGATACCCTTTAAATGCAAGTTCTTTTTTAAAAATTATTGATCCTATTGCAGTAAATGATAAAAACTTTGATCACTCTTTTCTACTGTGTGAACCAGCTTGCTGATCTTCACATTGAACTCGCCAACACTGAGAGATTGAGTAGATTGGGCCTATACTCTCTGGAGTTTAGAAGAATGAGAGGTGATCTCACTGAAGCATATAAGATTCTGAGGGGGATTGACAGGGTAGATGCTGAGAGGTTGTTTCCCCCTGGCTGGAGAGTCTAGAACTAGGGGGCACAGTCTCAGGATAAGGAGTCGGCCATTTAAGACTGAGATGAGGAGGAATTTCTTCACTCCGAGGGTTGTAAATCTTTGGAATTCTCTACCCCAAAGGGCTGAGGAGGCTGAATCGTTGAGTATATTCAAGACTGAACTAGATAGATTTTTGGACTCTAGGGGAATTATGGGATATGGGGATCAGGCGGGAAAGTGGAGTTGAGGTCGAAGATCAGCCATGATCTTATTGAATGGCGGAGCAGGCTCGAGGGACCATATGGCCTACGCCTGCTACTAATTCTTATGTTCTTATGTTCTTAATACCTAGCTGCATCACTGTACAGTGGCTCAGCGCCGAAGAATTAGGTGTTAGTAAGTTCATCCAGAATAAAGCCATTGGCCTGGAATTTGCGGTCGGGATGATGGCAAACTGTTTGCTGTCATTCCGCCTTTGAAGCTGACCATAACTTCGGGATTTGGCACATGTGGAAATCCTGAAGTTGCGGTCTGTCATTCTCTGCTCCTCCACAGGCTGCGCTGTGCACCCCCCCCTCCCCAGAGCCGTCAATCTGTGAAATCAGCCAATTTAGGCAAACTGACGAAAACTTCGGCTCTTCCGCAGTAATTACACTATTAACCCAAAGGGATTCGGTGTAACTGCGGTTTTGACAGCGTTATTACTGCTAAACAAATGTTCAGGGCCTGGAAAACTAATTTTAATTTTATGCAGTGTGAAATTTGTCCATATTAATAAAAATTAAAATTTTTAAGAAACTTTTCAAAAAAATTCTTTGAATTTAAAAAAAAGTTTGTCCATCTTTATTTGGGGTTTGTCTTTTCCCCGTGTGAGAGCCCCAATCTTTAGTTTTGCTCTCTCTAGCATTTTTAAAAAGTTAGAATTTTAAGAGCTTACTCACTTCCTGGTTCACTGTCTGTGAAAATTCTGCCTTCATGATTGGCTGCTTAGACAGCCTGTTGACGTCACAGCAGTTCGCACAAGGGGATCCCCCACTACAGTCCATTGCCTTGAAGGTCGGAAAACCCGAAGTTCCCAACACAGGGATCGCCAGATCCTTGTGCGAAACATACTTCGGGGCCAACAGCGAACACCTTCGCTTCACTGCTGACCGCAAATTGCGGGCCATAATTTTATGAGTCTTTAAAATAAATCTTTGTAAACATGTGATATGAACAGGATGGATGATGGGAAATGGAGAAAAAAAAAGTGAGTTGGCCCCGGTCTCCATTGGCCCAGAAATTGATCTCGCTCTGTTCCCGCGGGGGTAAGCCTTTCCCGCGATGTCTCACCTCGCTTATGCTTTTTCAGATCCAGCTCGCACGAACTTGATGTTCCAGACATCAGCTGTGCTGGGCTTGCGTATCCCAGCGGCGTAGTGAATTCGTGCGAGCTGTGGGATCACGTGACTCAGTTAGAGCCAATGGCAGCACACCATCTTCCATTCATAAGTCTCACAGCATGGCTGTGAAATCTATGAATCTTACACCCCCCCAAAATAACAGCTAAACCTCAATTAAATTTAAAAAAAAAACCATCACATTAATAAAATAAGTATAGTTAATTAAATTAACCATTTTAAATAAAAAATTAAATTTTTGAAAAAATTTAAAATCTTTTAAAAAGTTATAAAAATAAACTTACCTGTCTTTAAAGTCTCTAAAAAAGATATACCTGTAAAAAAAAATTCAAAAAAATACTTAATTCACTACTTACCTTCTTAAAAGCGGGTCTTACTCCTCCTTTTTACATTTCCAAAATCTTCCCTACTTACCTGCGCGTCCAAAGCATGAAGTGCACAGCGTGCGCGCAGCCTGTAGCGCGCACGCGATGCACCCAGGCCCCGCCCCCTTTTCAGAAGAGCAATTGCCGGTTTTCAGCGCATGCGCAGGGCATGCAGAAAACCGGCAATTGGAGTGGGAATACGCGAGAGTACGCAGTGCGTACTCTCGCGTCGCGGGATCAATTTTCGGCCCATTATCTACCAAAATCCAGCCATGTATCCATTATATAATATAATCTGTAGCGTCATTTTCCTGTAGGGTGTCACAAATAGAAATGGACAATATAGTATCAGTTACATGGTGGTATATATCTTCAGCTCCTACGTCATCATTACCCTTTCTTCTTCATTATACCATTTTACAATAGTGTGCCTCACATTGGCAAATAATCTCATCAATAAACACAACAAAATTAAAATGACTACAGAATTAGCATTGAGATTAATGCCTGTAGTTCAATCTCAGAATTCTGATTTCCATAAACCATTTCAGTTTCCATCCTGTGGTTGATAAAGTTACCAGACCTGCTTGATGGAATAACGAGCTTGCAAAGCATTGCTAACCATCGCTTACTGTATATTTAGTGAAAATATAATTTCCCCAGTATCACACCATTTCCTGTATCGCTGCCCTTACCTATTTACTTGTGTGGAGAAGGCCCTTACATACTGGCTTAATTGCCACTAAATTAATTAATCAGGTATCCAGGCTGCATGCTGCAGCATAAGCCTGCATTTAACCCTTTGTTTAACTGGACTTACCCAAGTGGAACTTCAAATAAGTTAGAACACACTGTTGAAGTGTCTGATGAAAAAGAATGCAATGGGTATTTTTTGAGATATAAAAATAAACTATTAGTTGATCTCCCGCGACGTTGCTAAAGTAAATGTTGGTCCCCTAGAGGATGAGTCTGGGGAATTAATAATGGGAAACAGGGAAATGGCGGAGACTTTGAACAAATATTTTGTATCTGTCTTCACAGTAGAAGACACTAAAAGCATCCCAATAATGGATAATCAAAGGGCTATTGGGGTGGGGGGGAACTTAAAACAATCACTATCACTAGAGAGAAAGTACTAGGCAAACTAATGGGACTAAAGGTGGACGAGTCCCCTGGACCCGATGGCCTGCATCCTAGAGTCTTAAAAGAGGTGGCTGCAGAGATAGTGGATGCATTGGTTGTAATCTACCAAAATTCCCTGGATTCTGGAGAGGTCCCAGCGGACTGGAAAACCACAAATGTAACGCTCCTATTTAAGAAAGGAGGGAGACAGAAAGCAGACAACTATCGACCAGTTAGCCTAACACCTGTCATTGGGAAAATGCTGGAGTCCATCATTAAGGAAGTGGTAGCAGGACATTTAGAAAATCATAATATAGTCAAGCAGAGTCAGCATGGATTTATGAAAGGGAAATCATGTATGACAAATTTGCTGGAGCTCTTTGAGGATGTAACGAGCAGGGTTGATAAGGGTGAGCCAGTGGATGTGGTGTATTTGCATTTTCAGAAAGCATTAAATAAGGTGCCACATAAAAGGTTACTACACAAGATAAGAGCTCACGGAGTTGGGGGTAATATATTAGCATGGATAGAGGATTGGCTAACTAACAGAAAACAGAGAGTCGGGATAAATGGGTCATTTTCAGGTTGGCAAACTGTAACTAGTGGGTTGCCACAGGGATCAGTGCTGGGGCCTCAACTATTTACAATCTATATTAATGACTTGGATGAAGGGACTGAGTGTAATGTAGCCAAATTTGCTGATGATACAAAGATAGGTGGGAAAGCAAATTGTGTGGAGTACGCAAAGAATCTCCAAAGGGGTATAGATAGGCTAAGTGAGTGGGCAAAAATCTGGCAGATGGATTTTAATGTGGGAAAATGCGAGGTTATCCACTTTGGTAGTAAAAATAAAGAAGCAAATTATTATTTAAATGGGGAGAGATTACAAAATGCTGAGGTACAGAGGGATCTGGTAGTCCTTGTACATGAATCACAAAAAGTTAGCATGCAGGTACAGCAAGTAATTAGGAAGGCAAATGGAATGTTAGCCTTTATTGCAAAGGGAATGGAGTATAAAAGTAGGGAGGTCCTGTTACAACTGTACAGGGCGTCGGTGAGACCACACCTGGAGTACTGCGTACAGTTTTGGTCTCCTTATTTAAGGAGGGATATACTTGCATTGGAGGCAGTTCAGAGAAGGTTCACGAGGTTGATTCCGGAGATGAAGGGGTTATCTTATGAAGAAAGGTTGAGCAGGTTGGGCCTATACTCATTGGAGTTTAGAAGAATGAGAGGGGATCTTAGTGAAACATATAAGATCTGAAGGGGCTTGACAGGGTAGATGCAGAGAGGATGTTTCCCCTCGTGGGGGAATCTAGAACTAGGGGGCATAATTTCAGAATAAGGGAAAACCCTTTTAAATCGGAAATGTGGAGGAATTTCTTCTCTCAGAGGGTTGTGAATCTCTGGAATTCTCTTCCCCAGAGAGCTGTGGAGGCTGAGTCATTGAATATATTTAAGGTGGAGATAGACAGATTTTTGAACGATAAGGGAGTCGAGGGTTATGGGGAGCGGGCAGGGAAGTGGAGTTGAGGCCAAGTTCAGATCAGCCATGATCTTATTGAATGGCGGAGCAGGCTCAAGGGGCCAAATGACCTACTCCTGCTCCTACGTCTTATGTTCTTATAGGAGTCAAGATCTAAGGTAGTCTTTAAGTGAAGTGGTTTAAAGGGTGGGGGATAATTGGACCAGGATGTGTAGACACAACTCAGTCACCATATTAAAGTTATACATTCTGTCCTTACTTTAATATCGGCATTCTAAGTTTCTATGTCCATATTTATAATAGAAGCTGTCGATGTGAATTTGTCATTGTGCAATCATTCCCTCCCACCAGTTGTGGTGCAGTAGGCACTCCACTGAAGAGGGAGTATAATTATAGCGTGACCAATTTACATAGGCAGTTTCTTTATAAATCTGAACATGGGAATTTAGAATGGAAAAAGTTGATATGTCATACATGTGCAGATATAGGATTTTTAATGCATTATATATAGACAGGACGAGGAAGAGGTCATTGCCAGACTGAGTGGAGCAGAGCTCTCATCAGCCATTTCCATGAGCTCTGAGAGCCTTGGAACCAAAGGCAACGCAACCGATGAGAGAAGGCTAACTCGGTAGCTGTCGCTTCTTCTAGATGGTGATGTTTTCCTGTTTATCATGACATACTTTATTGGATGAGGAAGGAATCAGGGCCAAGGTCCAGAATCTGAATAGTGAAGTGAAACTTAGCTGTCAACTGCCTGCCTTTCCAATACATGTGTGCAGAGGCTGGCCTCTTATAATTAAACTGTAAGTGTGCATTCCTGGGCAGAGGTAAAAGAAAGAGGAAGTATATTAACAATAACTGCATGAAGTCTTTTTACTGATGGTTCTTAGACGATTGTCTCACAAAGTTGCAGCTGAGGTTTGAAGCAAAACAGGCTGAGGAGGAAGATTAACAAATTATACACCGGTAAGTATAAGTTAAGTTTTGCTTCTATGATGAATGCTCATCGGATAGAGTTGAGCGAAAACTTACCTTTCCAACAATACCCTTCTGTATATAAATGGCTATAACAAAAGAAAAAGAAAGACTTGCATTTCTATAGCACCTTTCATGACCACCGGACATCCCAAAACTCTTTACAACCAAATGAAGTACTTTTGAAGTGCAGTCACTGTTGTAATGTAGGAAACGCAGCTGCCAATTTGCGCACAGCAAGCTCCCAAAAACAGCAATGTGATAATGATCAGATCATCTGTTTTTGTTGTGTTGATTGAGGGATAAATATTGGCCAGGACACCGGGGATAGATAACGCCCCTGCTCTTCTTCAAAATAGTGTCATGGGATCATTTATGTCCACCTGAGAGAGCAGACGGGGCCTCGGTTTAACGTCTCATCTGAAAGACGGCACATCCAACAGTGCAGCACTCCCTCAGCACTGCACTGGAGTGTCAGCCCAGATTTTTGTGCTTAAGTGTGATGGAGCGGGACTTGAACCCACAACCTTCTGACACAGAGAGTTGCCAACTGAGCCACTGGCTGACACTAACAATTGTAGTCTGAGTGAAAATCAAAGTAAGATCACCAAAAGAAATCAGCCTAGCCGGGACAGAAAAAGCTGAGAGAGTACAAACCTGGTTGTCCTGACTACAAATACCAGGTGGCCAAATAAGAAAGGTCCATTGAGAGGACTACAACCCAGAGAAAAGGTGTGTGGGAAAATTCTTTTCCATCTTGGATTTGTAGCTGGGATTGTGTGGCCGAAGTATTGTTTCTGAACAAAGGTTGGCCTCTGGCTTAATAGAAGTGAAACTGCGAGCTTGGCAGGGTAGGCTACTAATGTTTGGTCAGATGTTTAGCAATTTTCAAAGAAAGCATGAGGTGAACTTTTCCACACAGGTAAAATAGTCTGCAGCTTACTGTAGGTTGGCTTGGTGTCAACCATAAACAGGTAAAAGAAACGGCTTCGCCTTCTACAAGTCCCAATGTGCTACTCTGCTGAGAAGGTGTCTCTTTTTTTGGCTCAGACATGTGCAGGTTAGTACATGCATTTAGTAATGGTCATAGCAACATTGCACCTTGACGGGTGATTAGCTTCATGTAAAAGTGCTCAGTTAAAATCATAGGGGTAAAAATTCACTTGGTTGCGCCACCCGTTAGCGCCTTAAGAGGGCGCTAATGGGGCGCAAAGCCGCTAACGCCCGGGCGCAGCGATGTTTGCGCTGCTCGAGAACTTAACTTGAGATTGTGCGGCGGCGCTAAAACTTACCGCTGCGACCACCTGCGCGCGCAGATTGTGACGTCATTCCATGGTGCAACGCCCTTGGGGCGCCCCGTAGCGGAAATTGAGTGGCGCCCCCTGCCTTACCGCCTGGCGCTTCCAACGACCAGAAGACTGGAACGCTATCAATCGCTGTGGGGCTGGGGGGGGGGCGCTATTTAAAGGGGGCCTCTTCCTGTCTTTTATTGTTGGTGGCATTTTTGAACTACGCATTCTGAGAGAGAGAGGCAGAGACTTCTGGAGAGATTCAACGTTGTGTGAAGGAGTTTTGGGTACTGAGCAGCACTTTGCAGGTTCATTTTGATTTGCCATTCCTTGTATCGATTTAGCAGAGACCGTGGGAGCTGCACTCTGAGCTCTTTGCCTGGTGCTCTCCATTGTTCTTTCCAGCACATTTGATGTGCAAGTCTCTCCAGGCCGAGATTCAAGGCAGCAATGAACAGGATGTGGATGGAAAGCAAGATTAACCATCCCCTTTAAGAACTGGCCGGTGCCATTGTGTGTGTGTTCCATTGCTGACTGACATTACATGAGCTTCGCCAGCGCTCCGAGTTAGCGCCTCACTGCTCGGCCTTTGCGCCTTAAGAGAGGTGTGCAGCGCCTGCTTTAGCGCTCCACTCACCTCCCGGGGCGGTAAAAGTGAAGTTTCCCGTCAGTGCCGATAATTAGCGCCAGGCGCTAATATTTGCGTCCGGACGATATTTGCGCCCCAAATGGGGCGCGACCTAATTTCTACCCCATAGAATCTTAGAATCTTACAGCACAGAAGGAGGCCATTCGGCCCATCGTGCCTGTGCCGGCTCTTTGAAAGAGCTCTCCAATTAGTTCCACTCCCCCGCTCTTTCCCCAGGGCCCTGCAAATTTTTCGCTTTCAAGTATTTATCCAATTCCCTTTTGAAAGTTACTATTGAATCTGCTTTCACCGCCCTTTCAGGCAGCGCATTCCAAATCATAACAACTCGCTGCATAAAAAAAAGAGTCTCCTCATCTCCCCTCTGGTTCTTTTGACAATTATCTTAAATCTGTGTCCTCTGGTGACTGACCCTCCTGCCAGTGGAAACAGTTTCTCTTTATTTATTAAAACCCCTCATAATTTTAAACACCTCTATTAAATCTCCCCTTAACCTTCCCTGTTCTAAGGAGAACAATCCCAGCTTCTCCAGTTTCTCCACATCACTGAAGTCCCTCATCCCCGGTATCATTCTGGTAAATCATGTCTGTTGTATTTTGATTTTATTTCAATGATTTGACTCTACAAGGCTAAAACCTGGAACTTAAGTAAACCCAAAATGTTTGACTTTGACTGTCAAAAGTAGAAAATCGGACTGTTTATGCCTATAAGAAATGTAAGATGTATAAATAGGAGGGAGGGAAGGAAAGAGAGTGAGGGAGAGAAATAGCCAATGCTGCTAACATCTTATTTGGCATCAACAAAGAGTGATTCATATGTGTTATTTGAACGAAGGTTGAGTCATATGGGTTTTCTGTCCGAGCAGGAAATATGTTTGATTAGAAGAGACAAGGTTACATGGCCCACCCTCTCAGGTTGTTTTAATTCGAAAAGTTGAATGATATTTTTCTACTCCCAGTTAAGCAACGCCTCGATTTCAAAATTCTCATCCTTCTTTTCAAATCCCTCCACGGCCTCGCCCCTCCCTATCTCTGTAACCACCTCCAGCCCCATAACCCCCCAAGATATCTGTGCACCTCTAATTCTGGCCTCTTGAGTATCCCTGATTATAATCGCTCAACCTTTGGTGGCCGTGCCTTCTGTTGCCTGGGCCCTAAGCTCTGGAATTCCCTCCCTAAACCTCTCCGCCTCGCTACCTCTCTTTCCTCCTTTAAGACACTCCTTAAAATCTACCTCTTTGACCAAGCTTTTGGTCATCTGCCCTAATATCTCTTTATATGGATCGGTGTCAATTTTTTTGTCTTGTAATACTCCTGTGAAGTGCCTTGGGATGTTTTACTACGTTAAAGACACTATATAAATACAAGTTGTTGTTGTTGTTGTTATCATTATTATTGTCCAACACATAATAAAGTCAATAGATACATCAGTAGTAACCTTGGCAAAGTTAATGAAACCATAACTCTACCAGTATGTCCAATTTGTAAGAAATCGTGAATTGGAAGAAATAACTTGAGACAAAAAAGTCTCTTCAGACTGATGTTAGAATAACTGGATAGACGCTTAGAATTTGCTGATGTTCTTGGTTCCCTGTGGGTGTTATAACATTCTGCACCGTGGCGGTGACCTTGTTTCCAGACTAGCTGTCTGCTCTTTGTGTGCTAGAAAGGTTGTCGACTGTATTTTTGATAATCTACCCTCGGCCCATCCCTAAAAAGAGAGTAAAAGAGCTATCTAAAAAGCTTTGAGCACAGACGATGAAGGGAAGGGAAGAGCTGTTCGCGCACGCCAGCCGTCTGTCCGATCGGGACCGATACCAGCTGCTTGTCACGGTCGTGTGTCTACTGTGTCTATCTTGATTGCGTGTTGTACTTAACTTAAACTGCCGCTCCTTAATAAAATGCCTTACAACTCCGAAGACCCTCTGGGTAATCTGTGTGTGAATTGTGATCCAAAATCTTACAAATTCCTCTTGGTTCAAAACATTAAACAGAGGAGATGCAGCCCCGTGGAGCGCTGAAAGTACAAGCTCGTGAATCTCATGGACTGAAGGAAGACCAGCTCATGGCCCTCTTCAGTGAGCACCAATCAAGCATTTTTCCAATCTGATGTTATTTTCAGGAAGCTTCTGTTCGTGCAAGTGCCCGAAATATTAATGTAATATTCTTAGAAAACTAGAACCATCTGTTCTAGCATTTTCATCATATTAACATGTTTATTTCCCCCCAAGAAATTTCTGGCTTGCAAATCAGAAATTCTTGACAGCGCAGTTTTAATAGTTAAAAGTGTTGGGTTCCTACCTTAACCAGCTGCTCTACCTCAATGGTTACTGTCAACAAAGTACCACGATTCTGAAGTGCGTTAATATCGATATTTATGCTAATAGCTTCTATATTAATGTATGTTCCTGCAAATATTATGCAACTAAAACTGTACAGCAACTGAACCAACATGTAAACCAGTGTAAAAAGATAACGGCCCTGATTTTGTTGTCAGCGGTGAAGGAATGGTGCTCGCCGTTCACCTCGCTGACAGGTGGCCACAAAGTTTTTGTGGGCTTTATAGCAGAGACATGCTCTAATCCGGCGTCTGTTTCAGCGCGGCGCCCTCTACAGGCAATCTGTGGCGTCTGTGAGCTGGACAAGTAACAGTGAGGCTCTTCAACTAATCAGATTGAAGATTCCTCACTGAGCCACGCAGAGTCCAGACCAGGAAGTATAAAGCAAGGAACATAAATTGGATTTAAATCATATACAGAAAGCAAAATAAAGATTGGGAAATACAGATGGGATTAAGGGAGAGAGGTAAAGCAGAAAGACAGAAAAAGTAAAAAAAAAAAATATTTTTTTAGAAACATAGAAACATAGGAGCAGGAGTAGGCCATTCAGCCCTTCGAGCCTGTGAAGGAGTTTTGGGTACTGAGCAGCACTTTGCAGGTTCATTTTGATTTGACCTTCCTTGCATCTATTTAGAAGAGACGGTGGGGGCTGCATTCTGAGCTCTTTCCCTGGTACTCTCCATTGTTCTTTCCAGCAGATTTGATGTACAGGTCTCTCCAGGCCGAGATTCAAGGGAGGGCAAGATCAACCCTCCCCTTTAAGAACTGGCCGGCGCCAGTGTGTCTGTGTTCCATTGCTGACTGACATCACGAGCTTCGCCAGCGCTCTGAGGTAGCGCCTCGCTCCTCGGCATTAGCGCCTTAAGAGAGTTGTGTAGCGCCTGATTTAGCACTCCAATCACCTCCAGGGGCGATAGAAGCCAAGTTTGCAGTCGGAAGCGATAATTGCGCCCCAAACGGGGCGATACCGAATTTCTCCCGCTAAATCTTTTCTTCATTTAATCCAGCTGTTAGAGGCAATTTGTTTTTAAAACAAACCTTTAAAGTGAGACAGTAAGGTTGCTAAATGTTTACTGAATTCTGAACTAGAAAACTGTAGATAACTGCAGACTGTTACATTCTTCACCTTCTCTATGAAATAGAAGTGTCGCTGCATGTGGCCTCATTTTTCCACTCTGTAGCTCATTACAACAAAACGTGTTACATACCAGGTGGCTGCCAATCAGCTCTAACATTGTTGAGATGTGTTAGTTCATATAACACAGTGTAGATATCACAAGCACTTCTAGCTTGATGTTGTCAACGCGGCAATGGATTGCTCATTTTGACCTCTAAACACCCGCATCTTTGAGAGTGCGACATGAAGTAGGTAAGGATTATTGCCATAACCATTGCCAGTGTCTTCTGGTGCAATGGGTGACACTGATGTGCTCGGGAGTCTGGAAGGTACAGGTCGAGCTTTGGAGAGAACAGGTGGTTGGGTTATATTCAGTTACTGTACAGGCAGAGGACAAAGTACCTACCGCACACTGGGTTGCCAACTGTGGCTGGATATATTCCTGGAGGTGTCATCGCATGACCTCCAGCCTCTGATGGCCCCGCTCAATCAGACTGCCTTTTTTCCCACCTCCGATATTTTTGTAACTAATAAACCAAAGTGTTCCAAGAAAATGAATAAAACACACAATTTGCTTTAATGCCTCTATGATTTTTCTCCTCATAGCAGTGTCTGGGAGATTAATGTCCAATTCCTTGAGCATCCAGTTCAATCCTGGAGGGTTGGCAGCTACACAACACATAATATTACACATAAAGAAAGCCGACTCTAGTAAGGCCCTAATTGTCGCCAGCAAAATGTATTCACTTTCAGCTGTGGCTCAGTGGGCAGCACCTTCACCTCGGAGTCAGAAGGTTGTGGGTTCAAGTCCCACTCCAGAGACTTGAGCACAAAACTCTAGGCTGACACTCCAGTGTAGTGCTGAGGGAGTGCTGCACTGTCGGAGGTGCCGTCTTTCGGATGAGACATTAAACCGAGGCCCCGTCTGCTCTCTGAGGTGGACGTAAAAGATCCCATGGCACTATTTCGAAGAAGAGCAGGGGAGTTATCCCCGGTGTCCTGGGCCAATATTTATCCCTCAACCAACATAACAAAAAAAAACAGGTTATCTGGTCATTATCGCATTGCTGTTTGTGGGAGCTTGCTGTGCGCAAATTGGCTGCCGCGTTCCCCACATTACAACAGTGACTCCACTTCAAAAAGTACTTCATTGGCTGTAAAGCGCTTTGAGATGTCCGGTGGTCATGAAAGGCGCTACAGAAATGCAAGTCTTTCTTTTCTTTTATTAGTGAAACATCTTTTCTTACTGGGGTCATGACACTTGTTTTCTGCTTGTTACGGTGTTTCTTTGCTGGGTTTGGTTCATTAGGCTTGATAAGCAGTGGGCAGCGTGAAGATGCTGAGCTGAAACATCTGTGTTCCCGCCTGTTCATAAATTCTTCCTCTTTGACTACAGACAGGTCTGTTCGAGACCCACATGTTATTCCCCTCTTCGTGTGCCAAAAGTGACGTTGGTCAAGTTCACCGGAAATGATACGATTACATTTTCAAGTGTCCACAGGCAGCGAATATCGGAAAATCATAGGTATGCTGCCTGGGATTTCCCATTGCTTAAATGATTGAAGTGAAGAGTTTTGCTTCGGAAATTACCCTGTATAAGTTGAAGGAAAAATAGCAGAAAGGTAAGCGGGGATCAAAAGCACTAACAGTGTTGGGTTTCAGCTAATGGCCTAGAATTATTCTGGGAAAGTAACAGCGAGTTTATTGCGCACACTGTTATTAGTGTACAAATAACCCGGCAATTTGTGGCGAGGAAGAGCTACGGCGTGAGTTGCGAATCACCGCAGCTTGCTAGACGATTTGCGCGGCTCTGCCGTTAATCTCACATCCGCGAGAGCTCGCTGCTAACCTCCCCATGAGTTTCAAGAAATTGCTGCATTTGTGCTGTTAAAACGGATTAACCTCACCGCAGCAAGTTAGGGCTTGTACTTAACGACGTAAGGACCCTTTTAATGACGAGGTTTATGCTCCTGCAATACACCTTAACCTCACTGGCCCAGTAAGGGAACAATTGAAACTGTGGAGTCTCATTCCTGCAGGTAGTAAATTGTTCCTAGAGGCTTTTAAAATTTAAAATTTAATTTTTTTTTCTTACTTTTGAACTTTCTGTCTCTTTTTTCTCTCTCTCTTAATCCAATCTTTCTTTTCCTCTCTTTATTTCTCTTGCTGTACCTGATTTGACTCTAATTCACCCTATTTCCTTCTCCGTTGTCCTCTGTTTCTTTCTCTATCCTTAAATCTTATTGGTTAAGGAAATAGACTGTTGGTCCCGTCGTTCACTAAGGTCCCAGATGCCCCATTATCAGCTCGCACTTCCAGCAATTTACAGTGCAAACATATTTTGAGCTGAAGGATGAGGGAAATAATATAACAAATGGGGCACGTCGCAAGATGCCTCGCTCCAGTAAACTCTGGGCCATTATGTCACCTCTTCAAGTTTCATTCCTTATCTTTTTGCTTTGATCAACAAAATTATACCATGAGTTTTGTCTTAAAGTGCCAGCATGGCTCAGTTTGTAGCATTCATGTGAGTCGGAGGCTTGTGGGTCCAAGGCCTAATCCAGGGTTTGAGCACGTAATCTAGACTGTCACCTCAGCGCAGGACCGAGGGAGTGCAGCATTGTTGCAGGTGCCATCTTTCAGATGAAATGTTAAACTGAGCCCCACCCACCTATTACAACAGCGACTACACTTCAAAAGTACTTCATTGGCTGTAAAGCGCTTTGAGATATCTGGTGGTCGTGAAAGGCGCTGTATAAATGCAAGTCTTTCTTTCTTTCTTATTCAGTTGCCGCAATTTAAAGACGAGCAGGGGCGTTCTCCTGACCTCCTGGCCAACCTATTCCTGCTCCTATTTCTTATGTTCTTATGTTCTTATGTTTTTATTGCTGAACCTACACCATTAAAAGTGGATGAATTAGTTGTTTATCTCATTGCTGTTTGTGGGACCTTGCTGTACACACATTAGTTGCCCCTTTGCCTACAAGGCAACAGTTACCACACTTCAAAGGTCATTAATTGGCTATGCAGAGCTTTGGAATGTTCTGAGTGAAATGCACTATATAAATGCAAGCTTGCTCATTCATAAAGGTATTATGATCTCATTAGGGAGTTGTGAAGAGTCCATTTCATATAATTATAGAGCACAGAAGGAGGCCATTCGGCCCATCGTGCCTCTGCCAGCCCTTTGAAAGAGCTCTCCGATTAGTCCCACTACCCCCTGCTCTTTCCCCATAGCCCCGCAATTTTTTCCTTTTCGAGTATTTATCCAATTCCCTTTTGAAAGTTACTGTTGAATCTGCTTCCACCGCCCTTTCAGGCAGCGCATTCCAGATCACAACAACTCGCCGTGTAAACAAAAATTCTCCTCATCTCCCTCTGGCTCTTTCGCCAATTATCTTAAACCTGCGTCCTCTGGTTATCGACCCACCTGTCAGTGGAAACAGTTTCTCCCGATCTACTCTGTCCAAACCCCTCAAAATTTTGACCACCTCCAATAAATCTCCCCTTAATCTTTCCTGCTCTAAGGAGAATAACCCCAAACTTTTCCAGTCTCTCCACATAACTGAAGTCCCTCTTCCCCGGTACCATTCCGGTAAATCTCCTCTGCCGCCTCTCCAAGACCTTGACATCCTTCTTAAAGTGCGGTGCCCAGAATTGAACACAATACTCCAGCTGAGGCCTAACCAGTGCTTTATAAAGGCTCATCATAACTTCCTTGCTTTTTGTACTCTATGGGCTGGATTTTGATACTGGGGACGTGATGGAGTCGGGACTCCCACTTTTTGGGTTGTAGACCCGCCTCCATCGACTTGTGGCCAACCCACTGTATTTTCCCTTGATTGACCTTGTTGAGCCCGCCCAGTGAGCTCAGCAGGCCAATTAAGGGCCACCCGGCAACAGGTGACATCACAGATTGACATTTCATCTGTCAAGAGCTTTTGACAGATGAAATATCAGCGTTTGACAGCTCTGTGAAGCTGTCAAACACTGACAATTTGTCTTCTAACTTGAGTCCTTCCTCTCAGGCTGAGTTAGAAATCATTCCAGCATAGAAAACAGAGGCTGAAACTTTTGACAGCACCACGGCCTTTCTGCTTTCTGTGCCGGTGAGATTTCTGACTCCCGAGAACTGAAGGGCAACTGCAGGAGGAAGTTAAGGTAAGTAAAATTTTTTCCCACACTTTGCACTTACCTTACACACTTACCTCTGCACACATGCACCCATCACTCACCTGCCCACCGGACATATCGACCCCTCCAACCCCTGCAGACCCACAGTCCGCCTCGCTAACTTGGCGTGGTTCGCACCTGTCAGGAAGCCCACATTTCAGCTTTCAAAATAGGGATTAGGCAAAAAACTGCCTGTTAACTACCTGTTAACAGGCAGTTAATTGTCACTAATCCCCTTCCCGCCTCGGGGAGGCGGGTCCCAGCACAGGTCGGGTACCCGCCGCCAGCGAAACTGGCATGGAGGCGGGTTGGGGGCGGGATGGGTTCGGGACCCCCGAATCTGCAACTTTAACCCCCCACACGCCTCCAAACCCGCCTCCATGGGTCAATGAAAATCCAGCCCTATGCCTCTATTTATAAAGCCAAGGATCCCGTATACCTTCTTAACAGATTTATCTACTTGTCCTGTCACCTTCAAGTATTCCTGAAAAAAATACTTTGAAATCTGTTACTGCTTTGTCACGTTGACAAACTTTGAACTGTAAAAGATACTAAATCTGCTGCTGTTATTTTTTTCATTGTTTTTAACTTTTCTTATTGCAATTATGACTAAACTGTTTACTCTCTGCAGTAAAAGGCATGATCAACACCGAGATAACTTCAGTGTGATGATCTTGTACCCACCTGCCCAGAAATAAGGTTGGCTGTCTTGTAGGAGACTTTATCTTCACAACCCTACCCTTCCAAACAATAACATTTCCCATTCAGTTATACTGTACAGATTCCACTCCTCCTCTCCCTTCATATTCAAGAAGGAGATAGATATATTTCTTAAGGCTAAAGGGATCAAGGGATATGGGGAGAAAGCAGGGACAGGGTACTGAATTTGGATGATCAGCCATGATCGCATTGAATGGCGGAGCAGGCTCGAGGGGCCGAATGGCCTACTCCTGCTCCTATCTTCTATGCTTCTATCACGGTCGGAGGTACAGCTCAATAACTTGTTTGGAATGCATAATCTTTGTGCATTGTGTAGGATTTTATTTAACCAAAGAATGTTTATTGGGAACACACCCAGTCCACGTTCTCATATTAACCCTTTAAGTTCTTCAGCAACTTGTTTGCACCAGAAACATTCAAAGTTATGAAGAGACATGCAAAGAACTGAGGGGGGTTATATTAGAGAAGAGAAAGCCCAGAGCCAGGTCCTGGCTAACATAAGTATAAGCTGGCAATTTTAATTTAGATTTAAAGAAAGACTTGCATTTGTATAGCGCTTTCAGGACGACCTCAGAACGTCCAAAGCGCTTTACAGCCAATAATGTACATTTGAAGTGTAGTGTAAGGGTTTTGACCCGTGTGGCTCTGTGCTCAGCCTGGGTGCTAGTGCGGGGTTAGGCCTTGTTGCCTGTTCTGGTCTCCAGCCAGTCTGGAAGCACTAGACACCTGTGAGTGGTTCGACCCACTCGCCCTTACGGTTCTGACACTGGACTTAGGTGCGAGAGCAATAATGGAGAGAAAACTCAGGTAGACCCGGTTGAATGGTACGAAATGGAAAATCTTTATTGCATATTATTCAAGATTACGAAATACATGTCATAAGCACAGATTAATGACAGTACAATCTCACACGCAGTTATGTAACTAATTTTAGGGAAACGAGGAACGAACGACACATCGTAAATGGGGGCACACATTACAGTTATCCTTAAAACTTAAACCCTCCCCTATCAATACCTGCTCTAAACTAGATTTGTAGGATCGAGACTCATGCTCACCACTCGTGATAACTCGGAGAATTCCGAAAACTCTGCTCGGATGTTTTTACCGCAGCACCTGATCACCCACGTGTTGATCAGTGGTCTCTGTACCCCACTTGTTTACTCGTTTCTGCTCCGGCTAGCAGGCTGGACCGTCTGCTGTCATGAAGATCTGTGTTGTCCTCGGAGTTCCGACACTACTCAAAAAAGAGTCTTCCTGTGCCCTCGCACTGATGCGTTAAAATTCGAAGAATAGTCTTCCGATGCCAGTTCTGCAAAGCTCAAAAGATAGTCTTCCTGGGCAAGGAAAGTGTCTATTCGACCTACAGGCACGGTCGGGGCTTACTGACCGTGGCGATACGTATGGTCGTCTTCTTCTCTTCTCATCTCATCTCATCTCATCTCATCTCGTCTCGGGCCTTTGGTCCCAACACCGTTTACCGACTTCTCGGGATGGTGTGCCCGTTTCAAGGCTTCACAGCCCAGTTCCACACAGATCTTCGCGGCAAGCCACGAGGCTGATCCTGGCGGATCAGAAAGTTCAACAGTCTTCCAGCAAGTCAAACAGCAAGAGCTGCAAGAGGCAGAGGCACGATGCAAGTGGCAAGAGGCAGGAGAATAAGAGTCAAGAGGCAGGAACAAGACGGCGAGCGAATAAGAGAAAGATGGACGGTTGTAGCTTACAGTTATAGTGCTGAAACTCTTCTTTTCCCGCCCAACCTTAATGTCTTTTCTTTTGTTAGGATTTTGGCGCTCAAACTTCTTGTATAGGGTGATCTCCGTTTAATGGGTTTCGGTGATACTTGTAACTGTCTGAGTACCCGTTAATACTTTTCCCAATGTGTAACCGGTCGGTATTCTCCCTGGAGGGGTTTTGGGGCTTCCAAATGTTTTCTGTAACTACCCGCAAACGGCTCTCTCATCGTAGAGTCGTGGGGATTTTGCATATTAATGTCTTTGGATGGGTTCTTGATCGCTTGGTACAATAGCCCTTATTCGCACCTGGGAGACCGATTTCAGTATTTATGTGTATACTGCAAACCCATAATGTCTTGTGTATTATCTCAAATGTGCTGAGTCTTGATCGATCTCGCACAAATGTTTATTGGAACACCATCTTGTCTGCTTATCGAAAAGTCTAGAATGTTCTGCCACGAGGCGTGGCGGCCATTTTACAGGCTGCTTGTGTCCACTTTGAAAACCTGACAGCATTCTGCTGAAATAAAGCTGTTTGAACGAAACTATGTGTTTTCTCCTTATTTATAAAATCGCGATTATATTGCGAATTCTACAGTCCCTCCTGTTGATGCGAATAACTCCGCTTATCGTATCAAAAATATTGTGGTGAGCAATATTATCTCGATTTCTCCAGATCCAGAAAAATAATTCCCATAACTTAAACTATCTAGGGTCTTTGCGTCGTCCTTATTTCCCAGGAAAATTACATTCTTATAACACCGCAGGCATTATTTGCCTTTAAACTTACACCACTTGTTTTCCTTCCAGGCGTAACCAGGCCGATGCCTCTCGTATCACCTGTATATTCACGTTTTTTATTCAGGAAAAAGAAAACCAAAACAAAACCAAACAATCATATTCAACAACAACACCATCACCAAAATAATCGAAAACCAACTCTTAAACATGTCGAGTTCCAAACGTAATTATAGTTTCTGAAAAATCACGATCGATTACAACGCTTCCGAGGCGCACGTGGCAAACGGGAGTGACGCCATTTTTCTGATTACACGGTGCTTTCATCGTGCACGCGCACGTAACGTTCTCGCCACTCTCCCGTGTTTTCGTTCTTGGTGAGGCGTTTGCCTCTCTTACAATGTACGACCAATAAGTATACCACAATAAACACTTGGCATACAACTAAAATGTGGGAGGCTATTCTAATCCAGGAAGGCACTTCAATGTTGGTGAACAGATTCCACCACGGTGGAATTACTATGTCTAGAATTTCTGTCCCTATCTCGACAGTCTTTTGTTCTAGGGTGTAAAAATGTTTTTGCGATACCGCGACAGCTTTCAAAAGCTTGGTGAGGTGTTCAGGGAGAGGGGGAATGATGTATCCGAAATGCGCGACGAATCGCTGCAAGTCGGTGAAATTCTCTTTTACTGTTAGATGAACAGTGGATGGTTCAGGGATCGGGACAATTCGCTGCTGTGCCACTTGAACTTCAGCCCTGGGTTTAAAACAGAAACTGCTGTCACTCACCGGACACCGGCTGCGGTTTCCATGCTGGTAGTGTTGCGCTGCAGTGGTAACGCAATATGTTCCACCCCCTATGTATGCCACCTGTGGAGGCACATGATCTTGTGTCATTGCTTCCATGGTGCAATTCATGGGCTTCGCGCCAGCCGTTCTGAACCCGCATTGTGGTGTTAAAAAGGCATTCAAGTGCTGGGGACACAGTATTATGTGTGCTCCCCGGCCACGACAACCCGATAGGTCGGTACCTGTCATCGTTTGCTCCCAGCGGATGACGTAAGGTGGGACCGCTGCGTAGCGAATGTGGGCTCCCCCCTGAATGACACCAATGTTCTCTACCCGATACACCGGGGCGGGCTTTGCTGTGGCGCCCAAAACCGGCATACGTAATACTATACCCATGATGGTATGGTTTGACCGTCCGCAGTCCACGGGGACTGGGTATGCTTCTGAAGCTAGCCTGAGCTGGCACTGGCTTAATGCATTCTGAAAAGGGTGGAGCGCCTGCAGGTGTTTGTTACTTATCCAGGACGGGACCAAACCTTGTTTTAAATCCTCCAAATTACTGCGGCCCTCGCCCAGTAACCACGCCCCGTATAGTACGCACACCTCGTTCTGCGCAGCTTGATCGGATGCATTCCGATCTTCCCTAATCAGGGCATTTACCGTTCTCGCATGCTTCTCCAGCTCTGCTATAATTTCCTTTAAGTGTAGTGTCATGGCCTGGTCCTCATGTAACTCAGACCCTACTACCTTGTTTTCGCTTGTGAGGATGCTTTTTAATTGTGTTTTTAAACCATTGATCTGGGTCTGCAGCTCCACGTTGTCTAGAGCGTTGACCACAGATGTTCCTGTATTAAAAGCGGTGAACATATCGTTCACAATACCCCTTCTTTGTCTCCCCACCTGACCCAAAACTTCGTGTGGTGTGGTGTACAAGCTTGTCTTGTCAATCTCTGCAAAATCAAACTCGTAGAATTGTCTAAACATGTTTGTCAACAGGACCTGGTACAATTGTTCCGTCTCTTTGGGGCACCACTCTGGCAACCGCACCTCGGTGAGATTTAAAATCACCGAGACCACCGCGTAATTTACCCCCTGAAATAGTATCTGGTCTGTGGGGACCAGTACCAAACCATTCCCGGGCCCCTTAGTGGTTTTAGGGCACCCTTCCTCCTGAGCCAAAACCACCGGAATCGTGGGCGGGGCCTTGCGTGGGCGTGTGATGAGTTCAGTGGCGTTTACCGGGATCGGGGAGTATGGAGCTCCGCACCCCCTGGTGCTGACATCCCACCTCATCCCTTTCCCGTTATCCTGCCACTGGTGCACGAAAAATATGGATATACCCTTGGGGCAAACGTACTTCGATCCCCACATACAAACATAAATTCCCTCATCTGGTTCCCACCATTTGTCCCAACAGACTTTCAATTGTCCGATGGGTATTGTTACCCAACCGTTCCCACTCGACCGAGGAATTTCTCATATTCTTGCTCAATTTCCATAACCACCACCATCGGCTCAATGGGACCTTCCCATTGCATGTCAAACAAAATCCTTTTGCCGACGGTGACGCTGATTCTGGGTGCAATGATCCTCACTCTGGGGCACAGTAAAGAAGTCTCTTTGTAGGCAAATCCCGATGCACTGGAGTATTCCGTTGAATTCGTTCCCAGCCATCCCGGCCACCTTCCCTTGTGGAAATAAGTGGCGGTCTCCTCAGCCTTTCGCTTCCCGGTCCCATCCGTCGCGATGGGGGCTGTGTCCCCGGAGCAACCAAACACAACGACATCCTTGGTGAGGCCCCGATAGGCCAATCCATATCCGATCGTTGCGAGCACAATCAGAATCCTTTCCATCTTTCCTGTTTCCTGTGATCAGATAAAATGCTGTAGCCAGCCTCCCAAGAGTCTCTGGCTTTTGTGAGGGGTGAGCGGGTCCCTTGACCTCGTCTCACGTAAAAAGACATGTATGCTGGATAGACTTTAACTATTCCTATCTCTAACTCCCATCATTTTACCATTTTCTGTTAAAAAAATTAAACTACAAACTTAACCTGATTTAAAAACTATAAACTTAAACTTATAAACTTATCCTAAACTTATAAACTGTACAGCGCCGCCCATTCCCAGGGCGGCCTACTTAAATTCTGCGAAGGCTGCCACGAGCTTTTCCCAACGGTGGGAGGGCACTGACCCCTTCCTTTGATCTGCCGCAGCCTGTCGCTGCAGCGCTGGGACTGGGATCTCCCTGGGCTGCCTTGACCTTGCCCAAAAGCATGAGGGTGTTCTGCATCACCTGGCCAGTGAAATGACTCCCTTGGTCTGACTCCACAAAACGGGGGAGTCCCCACCGCGAGAACATTTCCCGGACCAAGATTTTTGCAGTACCCAGTGCCGTAGCTGTTCTACAGGGGAAGGCTTCCACCCATTTGGAAAACACATCCACCAAGACGAGGCAGTACTTATAGCCTCCCTGGGTGGTGGGCAGGGGCCCTATATAGTCGATCTGTATCGACTGCCATGGTCCCTCTACCCTCCTGACGTGCCCCATGGGCACTTTCCTTTTCTGGGGGTCTGGGTTGTTTGCAGCGCACACGAGACAGCTTGCACAGAACTCACGGACCTGTTCCCTGAGCCCCGGCCACCATCCCGCTTGCTCTACCCGTTGCCAGGTAACCTCGGGCCCGGTGTGCCCTGCCCCTGGTCCCTCGTGAGCCAACTGGAGGAATTCCCTCCTGTGCTGCTGCGGCACAACCCACTGCTCCTCACGGAACAGCATGCCTTCCTTAACTGAGAGGGTTGCCGTACTGTACGGACCCTCTACCTGCTTCCCCTCAGCAAGGGTTTTGAGGACCGCTTTTAGGGCGGGATCCTGGTTCTGGACGGTGTTAAGGTCTAGGGGCAATGCTACCCTGGTGTTCCCGGGATTCCCGTCCCTGCCTTGGATCGCTGCCATGGGTCTGGGCCCATAGGGGTCCCAGAAAATGCCGTTGCGGGCACCTTCCCTGGCTAGCGCATCCGCCTGCTGGTTGCCCTCCCCACGGGGTTCTGTGGAGGAGTGAGCCTTCACCTTATGGATGAAAATCTCCCCTTCCTCCCCTACTGCTGCTAGGATCTTTTCCAGCAAGGGCTTCACCGTTAAAGGTCGCCCGTCCGCGGAGGTGTATCCACGGCGGGACCAAATGGCCAGGTATTCCGTACACGAATTGCATGTGAACATACTGTCCGAGCAAATCGTGTATGGGGTTGGGAAAATTTCTGGGTGGGTAACGACGTACACCACTGCAGACAGCTCAGCCTGCTGCGCGCTCATGGTGCTAGGGAGCTTGATCACCAGGGCAAGGTTTGCCGCAGGGTCATAAACTCCACACCCTGTGAGTCGTTCGCCAGCGGACACTGTGCTGCAACCATCAACATAAATCTCGCGCCCAGTGGGATGTATCCCGGCCCGCAAACCTATGTTGACTTCCCACACCCCTTCCACCGAACACCGGTGGGCTGTACCGGGGTATACCAAATTGGCCGCAAGCCTGGGCTCGCAAAGACCTTTAACTCTAAGATCCATCTGGGAAAGAAGAAGGGTCCAGCGCGCAATACGCACGCTGCTTACGGTCCCATCTTTAATCCTCCCATCTAGAAGCATCTTAGTTGGTGTGTGATGGGTGAGGAGAGTGATGGGAGAGAGCCCTGTGAAGATCGCTGATCTTTTCACAGCCCAATGCGTGGCTAAAAGGTGCCTTTCGCAATTGGAGAAACTTCTCTCCACATCCGTTAACACCCTGGATGAATAGACAACCGGCCTCAGCTTGCCGTGGCGCTCTTGGAGCAGCACAGCGCTCAAGCTGTCCCCGCTGGCAGCTACCTCCAGGAAAAACTCCTTCCCCCCATCTATGGCCCCTAAAGCTGGCGCGGTCTGCAGATCCCTTTTTAACTTCTCGAAGGCTGCTTGGCAGCCCTCGTCCCAAGACCACTCCACTCCCTTATGGAGGAGTCGGAGCAGCGGCGCCGCTGTGGCCGCATAGTCTTCGATAAAATCCCTGCAGTAACCGGTCAGTCCCAAAAAGGACCTCACACCCCTTATGGTGTTGGGAATCGGTAACTCTTGCACCGACTCCCTCCTAGCCTTATCTATGGCTCTTTCCCCAGCGCGAATGGTCAGCCCCAGGAATTTTACTTCCTCCTGACCGATACGTGCTTTCTTAGGGTTCACTTTAAAACCCTTTCTCGCTAGCAGCTCCAATAACTCGGCCAGCAGTGGTCCATGCTCCTCCCTTGAATCCGTAAATAGGAGCAAATCATCCACGTACTGCACTATCTGATTGGGCTGACTAAACTCCTTTAAACTTCCTGCCATACACTGATGGAAAATATTGGGGCTGTTGTGGAAACCCTGTGGCAGACAGTTCCATGTGTACTGTTGTCCTTTGAAAGTAAAGGCAAACTTGTACTGGTCCTCTCGCCGCAGCGGGATGGACCAAAAACCGTTCGAGATATCCAGCACCGTGAACGTGGTCGCGGACGCTGGGATACTCCCTATTAGGTCAGCGACTGCTGCTACTGTGGGCGCGCAGGCGGGAATGTTACTGTTAAGGACTCTGTAGTCCACCGTGGCCCTCCACGAATTATCCGGCTTCCTAACCGGCCATAATGGGGAGTTCACGTCTGTGGCTATCGGCCTCAACACGCCCTGCTGCACCAAGGAGGACATTGCTGTCTCCATATCGGGTTCTGCTTCTTTGGGGAAGTTATACTGCTTTTGGGGCCGGGTCATGGGGTCCCCATCTACGCTGACCTCAAACCCGGTAACCCTCCCACAATCGTGCTTGTGGGTTGCAAACGCGTGCATATTATCTGACACGTACGTTTGCATGTCCGTTGGGACATCCGCGACCATAAGCCCGAGGTCGTAGCCTCCGGATGGCTTCATGGTACACAGGGTCCCTGTTCCTTCCTCCCCCGGAATTACCACTACCTCGCCATCTCCACCCTTAGCCCCCCAGAGGCAGTGATTCCTGAGGTCCACGAGGATCCCGTGCCCTGATAGGAGATCGGACCCGAGGATACCTCTCCCACCCCCCTCATGCCATTTCATCAGTATGCACTTCCACGTGATGTGGAGTGTTCCTAAACGAATGGATAGCGGAAGGGAGAACGCGCCAGCCTGTTCTTTTCCCGTGAACCCCGCTAATGTGAATGGGACCTTGGTAGATAGCGGTGAGTCAAAAGGGCTATCTGTATGAATCACGGTGCAAGAAGCTCCCGTGTCCAACAAATAACTACCCTTCTGTTGCTCTACCTCCATCTCTACCAGGGGTCGCTTCCACGCATCATAGCTGAGCGGACACAGGTAGACGGGCTGCGCGGGCTCTAGTCATTGGGTACTATTAGACGGGGCTGTGGCACCTGCGGGGCCGGTAGCAACCGCCACCTTTCCATGCGCACTCATGAGGTTACGCATGGCTCCCAACACTGTTTCGATCGCGTCGGGATGGATGGGTGCACTAGCTTCCCTATCAGAGACAGGCGCCTGGGCTCGGGCTGCGGGATTTTTATCCCTGGAATCCTTCCAAGGGTTCCTGCAGTTCTTGCGCCAGTGCCCTGTCTTCCCACACCCGTAACAAGCATTACTGGCCTGCGGGGCGCGGTTACCCTCCTGATGCCACTCCTTTTGAGCCGGGGCTGCGGGTCGTGCCTCATGCACCTTTCCCTTAAGGGGACGTGCTCCCATACTTCTGGTATTAAGGTACCCCACCGTGAGTCGATTTAGGACCGACTCCTCTGTAATGGCGGGGTCCGTGGGATCAAACCACGCTTTTGCCTGCTCCCTGACGGCTGGCAAACTGTTGGTTACTATACACCTGAGCCAATGAGTTAAACCGATGTCTGCCACATCGGCGCGCTCTGGCGCACCTGGGCAGCTACGCTGGTATACTGGCCACAGCCTGTCGGCGAAAACCTTCGGGGGTTCTCCCTCCATCTGCACTGTCTGTCCCAGTCTAACAAACGGACCTTCATCGTCCGCTCCCAATACTTCTAGGACCTCATTTCTTAGTGCCCCATAGGTCTTAGTTCCCCTCTTGCTCTCGTCTGAGAGACACTGAAGGATCGAACTACCTAATGAGAATAACAGCATCTTTGCTGTTTCCCCATCGTCGCAGCCGTTAATGGCTGCGGTTTGCTCTATTTCCCTAAAATGTACGGAAGGGTCGTCTGACTCGGCCAGCTTCGGTACATGACTGATCATAATCCTCAGCTGGTGTGAGCTGTGAGGCAACACAAGCTGGTTGAGGAGATCCCCTTGTTCCCCACCGTCTCTTTTCGGGCCCCTTTTGATACCCGTGACCGGACACAACGGTCCCGGTTCCACTTCTACCTCGGTGGGCTCTTTCGTTACTTCTACCACTTTCTCCCTTACCCAGGTTTCCGAATAGCTGGGTGGCGCGGAGGGCATAGTGGCTAATACTTCCTCTGCTTTGTTCGGTGGGAATTTCTGAAATTCCTCATCCACTAGCGGCTGGTGTGCTGACGGACTGATAAGACACACCATGCCGTGCGCTTTGTTCACGGCCCTTTTAAGGTGCTCTATCTCCTTTTGGCAGACGCTGTGATCGGCCCCCTGAAATTTATCCTCGAGGGCCATCTTATATGCCGCCCTAACCCCCGTTAAGCTCTCTTCCTGGGCTTTTATTTGGGCAGCTTGGCGGGCACATCGTTCCTTTAATCTGCCCTCATTTAACTTTGCCTCAGTGACCTGGCACTCGAGGTAATCTATTTTTGCTTTATGGTGGCTGGTGACTACCTGGCGTTCTTGATACAACGCATTTAAATTCGTGATGAGCAGCTGCCCCCCCGTGACCTTCTCGTCCATTTCCACCTCTAAACGCCTGATCCGAGCTGCTTGCGCTGTAATGACCTGGTCCGCAATTTGGACTTGTCTTTTATAGCACATCAGCCAGACCGCTTTCTCCACTGCCTTTTTATGTTCCTTGCTATCTGTCCACCTCTCGGCTGCCTCTAGTGGACACTTATCCACCAGCAGGTCACTTATCCATTTCTTAGTCAAATTTACTTTTCCGAACACATAATCTGCTATTCTCTCTTCCATGACATTTCGCCCAATCATACCAAAGTCTAACACATTACCCTCTCGCTGCCAGTGTCCTGCCGCGGTCGCCATTTTCTGTAAGGGTTTTGACCCGTGTGGCTCTGTGCTCAGCCTGGGTGCTAGTGCGAGGTTAGGCCTTGTTGCCTGTTCTGGTCTCCAGCCAGTCTGGAAGCACCAGACACCTGTGAGTGGTTCAACCCACTCGCCCTTACGGTTCTGACACTGGACTTAGGTGCGAGAGCAATAATGGAGAGAAAACTCAGGTAGACCCGGTTGAATGGTACGAAATGGAAAATCTTTATTGCATATTATTCAAGATTACGAAATACATGTCATAAGCACAGATTAATGACAGTACAATCTTACACGCAGTTATGTAACTAATTTTAGGGAAACGAGGAACGAACGACACATCGTAAATGGGGGCACACATTACAGTTATCCTTAAAACTTAAACCCTCCCCTATCAATACCTGCTCTAAACTAGATTTGTAGGATCGAGACTCATGCTCACCACTCGTGATAACTCGGAGAATTCCGAAAACTCTGCTCGGATGTTTTTACCGCAGCACCTGATCACCCACGTGTTGATCAGTGGTCTCTGTACCCCACTTGTTTACTCGTTTCTGCTCCGGCTAGCAGGCTGGACCGTCTGCTGTCATGAAGATCTGTGTTGTCCTCGGAGTTCCGACACTACTCAAAAAAGAGTCTTCCTGTGCCCTCGC
The DNA here is from genome assembly GCA_030390025.1 of Squalus acanthias. Taxonomy (NCBI): domain Eukaryota; kingdom Metazoa; phylum Chordata; class Chondrichthyes; order Squaliformes; family Squalidae; genus Squalus; species Squalus acanthias. The sequence continues at coordinate 53,434,131 of CM059440.1, read as the reverse complement.
ACTGATGCGTTAAAATTCGAAGAATAGTCTTCCGATGCCAGTTCTGCAAAGCTCAAAAGATAGTCTTCCTGGGCAAGGAAAGTGTCTATTCGACCTACAGGCACGGTCGGGGCTTACTGACCGTGGCGATACGTATGGTCGTCTTCTTCTCTTCTCATCTCATCTCATCTCATCTCATCTCGTCTCGGGCCTTTGGTCCCAACACCGTTTACCGACTTCTCGGGATGGTGTGCCCGTTTCAAGGCTTCACAGCCCAGTTCCACACAGATCTTCGCGGCAAGCCACGAGGCTGATCCTGGCGGATCAGAAAGTTCAACAGTCTTCCAGCAAGTCAAACAGCAAGAGCTGCAAGAGGCAGAGGCACGATGCAAGTGGCAAGAGGCAGGAGAATAAGAGTCAAGAGGCAGGAACAAGACGGCGAGCGAATAAGAGAAAGATGGACGGTTGTAGCTTACAGTTATAGTGCTGAAACTCTTCTTTTCCCGCCCAACCTTAATGTCTTTTCTTTTGTTAGGATTTTGGCGCTCAAACTTCTTGTATAGGGTGATCTCCGTTTAATGGGTTTCGGTGATACTTGTAACTGTCTGAGTACCCGTTAATACTTTTCCCAATGTGTAACCGGTCGGTATTCTCCCTGGAGGGGTTTTGGGGCTTCCAAATGTTTTCTGTAACTACCCGCAAACGGCTCTCTCATCGTAGAGTCGTGGGGATTTTGCATATTAATGTCTTTGGATGGGTTCTTGATCGCTTGGTACAATAGCCCTTATTCGCACCTGGGAGACCGATTTCAGTATTTATGTGTATACTGCAAACCCATAATGTCTTGTGTATTATCTCAAATGTGCTGAGTCTTGATCGATCTCGCACAAATGTTTATTGGAACGCCATCTTGTCTGCTTATCGAAAAGTCTAGAATGTTCTGCCACGAGGCGTGGCGGCCATTTTACAGGCTGCTTGTGTCCACTTTGAAAACCTGACAGCATTCTGCTGAAATAAAGCTGTTTGAACGAAACTATGTGTTTTCTCCTTATTTATAAAATCGCGATTATATTGCGAATTCTACAGTAGTCGCTGTTGTAATGTAAGAAACGCAGCAGCCAATCTGCACACAGCAAGCTCCCACAAACAGCAATGTTGAAATGACCAGATCATGTTTTTTTTTGTGATTTTGAATAAATATTGGCCCAGGACAGTGGGGAGAACTCCACTGCTCTTATTCGAAATAGGGCTGTGGGATATTTTACATCCACCTGAGAAAGCTGACGGGGGCCTCGGTTTAACATCTACATCTGAAAGACGGCACCTCCGACAGTGCAGCACTCCCTCAGCACTGCACTGTAAGGGTCAGCCTAGATACTCAAAACACTGGAGTGGGACTTGAACCCACAAATCTTCATGACTTAGAAGGTGAGAGCGCTGCCCACTGAGCCACAGCTGATACTCAAAGTTAAAGGATGAAAATACAAAATTGAACATGTGTCAGTGAGACTAGAGATCAGAGGAGTCTGCTCCCTACCTCACACACACATTCAAACTCACGGTTGTGCGTACTTAGATTATATTCCCAGCATAAGCAGCAAATCATGAAAACCATGAAAGAAAAGAATTGGAATAAATGTCTGGTTCGCAAGAGAATTTAAGGCACTAAGGTTAAAGATATTTGTAGATATAGATGATTATATAGTCTATGGAACATGACTGTTCCTGAGCTGCTAAACTCATGGAAATATCAAGCTGTGGAAAGCAAACTTTGTCACAACCTTCGTCACAGCCAAGTTGAAAAACGTGTTGTGAACTTACATGTATATACTCGGAGCTCTGACACAGCAAGAGAGCCCCAGGTGGACAGAGAAAACGCTTCAAGGACACCCTCAAAGCCTCCTTGAAAAAGTGTAACATCCCCACCGACACCTGGGAATCCCTGGCTCAAGACCGCACAAAGTGGAGGAGAAGCATCCGGGAAGGCGCTGAACACCTCAAGTCTCTTCGCCGGGAGCAAGCGGAAGCCAAGCGCAAGCAACGGAAGGAGCGCACGTCAACCCAAGCACCCCACCCACCCGCCCCTTCAACCACCGTCTGCCCCACCTGTGACAGAGACTGGAGGTCCCGCATTGGACTCATCAGTCACCTGAGAACTCATTTTTAATGTGGAAGCAAGTCATCCTCGGCTCCGAGGGACTGCCTAAGAAGAAGAAGAAAAAGATATTTTGGAGATTTTCTAGATTGCCTTTGGAGAACAGAGACAAACTTTATGTACCTTTTCCTTAGGACATCTCTTCACTTCACCTGACGAAGGAGCAGCGCTCCGAAAGCTTGTGATTTCAAATAAAACTGTTGGACTATAACCTGGTGTTGTGCGACTTCTCACTTAGGTAAAATAGGTTGAGTAGAGTCCATGATACAACAATCTGCTCTTCTCAGTCCACATTTTTTATGTTCTTATAGTGAGGTGGCAATGGTTTAATTCATTCAAATAACACTGCAACTGTAGAAATGTTCGCTAGCATAGCACCTTTACTTACGATATCAGACACTGAAAAAACAGTTGGGTATCCCAGTGGTGCCACACTTTGATACACTTCTTTGATGTCATTCAATTTGTTTTATACGTTGTCTTATATTGCATGGAGAACTGATGGTTGACAACATGCACAAAGTTTGACAAAATAGTTCTAGCAATAGAATGGAAGGCCCATAAACTACCATACTGGCAATGATTGGCATGCATTCAAACTGCTGACTTTAAAGTCTGCACTGTTGTATGCTTTTGTTCTACACAGCAACATCTTTCTTATTAGCCATTCAATGATGATTTATTTAAAATTTATTTTAAGGCTCAGTTATAACCTTGTAAGCTAATTGGGCCTTCCAACTTTTTAAAGTCATTATCCATGGAACATTATGGAGCCTGAGTTGCTAGGCCTATGGAAAACCATGTCTAGAAGGAACAGGTCATAGTTGAAAAGCACATAGGATAAATGCCTTGAGGCTGTGCCCGTGCTGAGGTGCCTCGAACACGCAGGGGTACAATTCATGTTCGGCAGAGTACGAAACAAAGGGGTAGTGGGTCGACTGCCCATTACTGCCAGTGTCAGTCGTGGCGCAGTGGGCAGCACCCACTGGCTCTGAGTCTGAAGGCTGTGGGTTCAAGTCCTTACACTTGAGACTGGAGTTACAATCCAGACTTACACTCCAGTGCTAGTACTGAGGGGGTGGTCAATAGTGCACTGTTGGAGGTGTCATCTTTCAGAGGAGACGTTAAACCAAGTCTGCCCTCTCAGGGGATGCAAAAGATCCCATAGTGCTATTTTGAAGAAGAGCAGGGGAATTCTCCCCGGTATCCTGGCCAATATTTATCCCTCAAACAACATCATTAAAACAGATTATCTGGTCATTATCACATTGCTGTTTGTGGGAGCTTGCTGTGTGCAAATTGGCTGCCACGTTTCCCACATTACAACAGTGACTACACTTCAAAAGTATTTCACTGGCTGTAAAGCTCTTTGGGACGTCCTATAAGATGTGAAAGGCGCTATGTAAATGCAAGTCTTTCTTTCACACAGGAAGTCAAGGGGTGGTGATCCTGTTTTGCGCCCCTGCCTAAGTTGAATTTTACCCCCACAGGATTATACGGTGCTGGTGCAGCTATTTAAAGCACAGTCTTCTATCCATTTTCTATCTAACGTGCCTGAAGTAAAATAAGTTGCGGGGCATTCACAATAGCAAATGAAACACTTGAATCTCAACAGCCTTGTAGTAATGATAGATTTTGTTGCCGTATCATATAAAATAATACATTTTCAGTGGGCCTATTGTGGGGTGGAAACTATTTGCAGATACACCTAAGGCAAAAAACATGAGCGTTTTTCTCCTTCATGGCCAATAAGACAGGTGGATTGAAGTAATTAATAGCATTTTTGGAATATTATCTATGTAGCATAACACCTGCGGCATCCAGGTGGATTAACAATGGTTTATTGTCTAGATATGTAATAAAAAAAAAAAGCTGTGCCGAAAATAAAACGCAGATCTGTCAAGAGCCGAAGTCTTCTCTTTATTCCCCCCATAATTTGGTTACTAAATCAAAGAATGAAAGCTCTTTTTAGAGCCTTTTCAAAAAAAAATCTAATCACAACAGTAATATGTTGGAACAAGCCTTTTATCTTTGGAACTTGGATTGCAGCCTTGTATAAACAGACAGGAACATAACTGCGCACCACAAAACTGGCCTTAAATTTAACATTCAATAGCATTTCTCAATTTTCTTTAGATAACATAGAAACATAGAAACATAGAAGATAGGACCAGGAGTAGGCCATTCGGCCCCTCGAGCCTGCTCCACCATTCAATGCGATCATGGTTGATCATCCAAATTCAGTACCCTGTCCCTGCTTTCTCCCCATATCCCTTGATCCCCTTAGCCTTAAGAAATATATCTAACTCCTTCTTGAATATATTTAATGAATTGGACTCAACTGTCTTCTGTGGTAGAGAATTCCACAGGTTCACCACTCTCTGGGTGAAGAAATTCCTCCTCATCTCAGTCCTAAATGGCTTACCCCTTATCCTTAGACTGTGACCCCTGGTTCTGGACTCCCCCACCATCGGGAACATCCTTCCTGCATCTAGTCTGTCTAGTCCTGTTAGAATTTTATAAGTTTCAATGAGATCCCCTCTCATTCTTCTAAACTCTAGCGAATATAAGCCCAATCGACTCAATCTCTCTTCATACGTCATTCCTGCCATCCCAGGTATCAGTCTGGTGAATCTTCGCTGCACTCTCTCCATGGCAAGAACATCCTTCCTCAGATAAGGTGACCAAAACTGCACACAATACTCAAGGTATGGTCTCACCAAGGCCCTGTACAACTGCAGCAAGACATCCTTGCTCCTGTACTCGAATCCTCTCGCTATGAAGGCCAACATACCATTTGCCTTCTTAACCGCCTGCTGCACCTGCATGCTTACCTTCAGCGACTGGTGCACAAGGACACCCAGGTCTCGTTGCACTTCCCCTTTTCCCAATCTATTGCCATTCAGATAATAATCTGCCTTCCTGTTTTTGCCACCAAAGTGGATAACCTCGCATTTATCCACATTATACTGCATCTGCCATGCATCTGCCCAATCACCCAACCTGTCCAAATCATACTGGAGTTTCTCTGCATCCTCCTCACAGCACACATGCCCACCCAGCTTTGTGTCGTCTGCAAACTTGGAGATATTACATCTAGTTCCCTTGTCTAGATCATTAATATATATTGTGAATAACTGGGGTCCTAGCACTGATCCCTGCGGTACCCCACTAGTCACTGCCTGCCACTCGGAAAAAGACCCGTTTATTCCAACTCTTTGCTTCCTGTCTGCCAACCAGTTTTCTATCCAAGACAGTACCTTACCCCCAATCCCGTGTGCTTTAACTTTGCACGCTAATCTCTTATGTGGGACCTTATCGAAAGCCTTCTGAAAGTCCAAATACACCACATCCACTGGTTCTCCCTTATCTATTCTACCAGTTACATCCTCAAAAAATTCCAGGAGATTAGTCAAGCATGATTTACCTTTTGTAAATCCATGTTGACTTTGTCCGATCCTGTCATTGTTTTCCAAGTGCTCTGCTATTACATCTTTTATAATGGACTCTAGCATTTTCCCCACTACTGATGTCAGGCTGACCGGTCTATAATTCCCCATTTTCTCTCTACCACCTTTTTTAAATAGTGGGGTTACATTAGCTACCCTCCAATCCATGGGAACTGTTCCAGTGTCTATAGAATTTTGGAAGATGACCAGCAATGCATCTACTATTTCTAGGGCCACTTCCTCAAGTACCCTAGGATGTAGATTATCAGGCCCTGGGGATTTATCGGCCTTCAATCCCGTCAATTTCCCTAACACCATTTCCCTACAAATACTGATTTCAAGAGTCTACAAGAGTCGAGGGGAAATGCTTCTCTAAGATCAGGAGTCACTGTGGATCATGCGAATGTCAATCAAAATCTCCAATCTTTATTCTAGTTACAATCATTAAGGGGGAAAAATTCCCCTCGTTTGTCCCTCCGGTGGGAGGCGCTAACGGGGCGTAAATGGCTTTTTGCCCCCCCCCGCCCGCCCCCCCCCCAAGGCGATAACCGCGCCTGCCGTGAAATTCCGCGGGAGGTTAGCAGCGGCGCTACCGGGTATCGCCCCGATCTTCTGCGCCCGGAGATCATGACGTCATCTCCGGGCACGGCGCCCTGGTAGCACCTTGGGAGAAAAATTCGCACTCGTGCCCCGCAGCGGCGCTGGGCGATGTTACCGACTGCTGCGAACAGTGAGGCCGGCCGCACGCGGGGCGCAACTTTAAGGCGCGGTGGGCGGCCGGCCAAAAAAAAAGCCGATTTTTAAAAATGTATTCTCGCCCACGGCTCGCGGCGTCCGCGGATCAGGACATTCCCCGCCTCTTGCGCTCCAAGAGGCACGTGGAGTGCTTGATTATGTCCAAACTAACATTGACAGCTACCAAAATCCTCACCTACTGCTATAGATAAAAATGAGAAGTCGCACAACACCAGGTTATAGTCCAACAGATTTATTTAATTTTACAAGCTTTCGGAGCTGTCGCTCCTTCGTCAGGTAAGTTAGCAATGAGAGAATCTCCCAGAATTCACAATTTAAACCCAGACAAAATCTATTCACATTATTCGCTACAACAAAGAGCACAGCCAAGACAATGAGATGTGTCCCAGGGGGTTCATGTCACGATACAGAACGTGACTTGACATCATGGCCGGTCTTCCCAGGTGTTTTTTTGGGGGGTTTTTTTTTTTTTTTAAAAAGGCTAACACAAGAACACAAATTGACAGGATATGCAGCCAGCAGGTGGTTTGACACGTTGGACCCCCTGGGACACATCTCATTGTCTTGGCTGTGCTCTTTGTTGTAGCGAATAATGTGAATAGATTTTGTCTGGGTTTAAATTGTGAATTCTGGGAGATTCTCTCATTGCTAACTTACCTGACGAAGGAGCGACAGCTCCGAAAGCTTGTAAAATTAAATAAATCTGTTGGACTATAACCTGGTGTTGTGCGACTTCTCATTTTTGTCCACCCCAGTCCAACGCCGGCATCTCCACATCATGACCGCTATAGATAAACACCTTGAATACCTTGACATTGCATCTGTTATCAGTATCTCTGAGCTCTTCTAATGGGGTGTGCAATACAACAATAGCACACTGGGAGGGGAGGTTCCCTCTTGGAGCAAAAAGAGGGCATTTAACAAATGTTTGAAAAGGTTAGCGCCTGGCGCTCACTTTCCAAACATTTTTCACTTAGTGCCCCAAACGGCTCTCTCGGGGAATTTCTCCTCCGAATTCTTTTAGTGTCATCAGATAGATATCCCTGATTACAGGAAGCTTTGGCTCATATCCTGATGTAATGATAAAATAGGAATTCTTTGGTAACAGGGGAAGGTCGGGTACCTCAGCCAAGAAAAAGAAAGAAAGACTTGCATTTCTATAGCGCCCTTCACGACCACCGGATGCCTCAAAGTGCTTTACAGCCAATGAAGTAATTTTGAAGTGTAGTCACTGTTGTAATGTGGGAAACGCGGCAGCCAATTTGCGCACAGCAAGCTCCCACAAAAAGTAATGTGATAATGACCAGATAATCTGTTTTTGTTATGTTGGTTGAGGGATAAATATTGGCCAGGACACCGGGGAGAACTCCCCTGCTCTTCTTCGAAATAGTGCCACGGGATCTTTTACATCTACCTGAGAGAGCAGATGGGTCTCGGTTTAACGTCTCATCCGAAAGACGGCACCTCCGATAGTGCAGCGCTCCCTCAGCACTGCACTAGGAGTGTCGGCCTAGATTTATGTGCTCAAGTCTCTGGAGAGGAAGCTGAGTCGCCGTGCTCTCTCAGTGTAAATACATTGTGCCATCAGTTTATCTGAGCTGCAGGTTCCAGATTATCAGCACTGAGATACAAGAAAAATTGTGAAAGCTGGAAATCCAAAATAAAGCAGACAATGCTCGAAACCTACAGCAGCTCAGTCAGCATTTGAGAAAGTAAGACAGGTCGGTGTTTATTATAGGAGCCGTTATCATGTTTCAAAGAAACGGAGTCAGCTTTGAGAGTCACCTGCCGCCCTAGATTTGCACGCAACATGATAGTGCTATGATGGTGCCCCCTCCCAGTGTGCTATTGTTGTTTTGCACACCCCATTAGAAGAGCTCAAAGATACTGATAACAGATACAATGTCAAGGTGTTCAAGGTGTTTATCTATAGCAGTAGGTGGGGATTTTGGCAGCTGTCAATGTTAGTTTGGACATAATTCTTCGGGGCTGTGCTGAAAAGGGACGAAGGGCACTTCGGTCTTTTTACAATCACAGCAAAGTTCCAATGTAGATATGGCTTGTGGCATAAAGCAAGGATCTAAAGAGCCCATCATGATGATAATTCCAAAATGGGTGTGTTGTTAGTGATAACAGTGTGCAATGGAACTTCTGCCTGTCTTCAGACTTCAACTTTGGCCTCTCTCAGACTGTCTCCTCCCTATCCTCTCCTTACAACCAGACATATCTCTCCTAATCTTTGCCATGCCTATGTAGCTTGAATTACCTCTGTGTCCATTCGTGTGCAATTTGGCTGCTGCTCCACACCCTTTACTTCTATCTCCTTTTTTTCTTTGCTCTTGACCTCTCTTGGCTCTTCTCTTCTCCCCTTCCTGTCACCAAACCATACCACCTTTCATTTCTCCCCTCTCAGGCACTTTGCCCTCCCAATCCCGACCCTCAAATCATGACTGCCTTCTTATTCACCTTGGTAAGCTCATAACTACCTTCTGTACCTCTCGCGGCATTCTCCAAAGGACCATTCGAAGCCCCCATCACTGCCTCCTTACAAGCAACCCCAAATGCCTCGACCTCCTCTCTTGCCAACTCTCCCGCTGGGGGATAATCTCGCCAACCTCCTTCCTAACCCGCGTACCCTACCCCCTCCTCCCTTCTCAACAGGCAAAAAACTTGCTAGCCTTTAACGCCCATGTTAAATAGGCGGACTTAGTGCTGGGCAGGGGCTCCAAAGGAATCCAGGGAAATCGAGTGCTGCAGCCTAATGCCTTAAATGCCATTGATTTTCAATATCTAATAAAGGTCTTGCACATTCTGTCTGAGAGCAAACAAGACTTGCAACAAACCAGCTATGGGATTTTGCAAGGCGCACATCACAAGCAAGAAGCCAGCGAATTCAGCAACTCTGGATTTTGAGATCCACGTGCACCCAATGCCTGTCGGTGGAAATTGTCCACTGGAATTTTTATGCTCTGGTTCGCAACACCTAATGACTCAACGGAATGGCTTCCATCAGTCTATGTGCAAGATCGAAGACCAGACTGCGAGGCTGATTTGTGGCAAGGGAGGGAGGGAGGGCTCTGTCTTTTATACCAGCTGGAGGTGCAGCCAGCCTCATGGCAGGTGTGTCTTGTTCCCAAAGCCCATTATCTGACTTCCTGGATTGAGCAGTTCCTTGATCAATAAACCTGATATGCAGCAATGGACTTGGGCATCGAGAACATTAAGATGGCCGATATAGTGTAAACTGTCCTGTCCTGTGTAAAAGGAAAGGAAAGAAAGACTTGCATTTCTATAGCACCTTTCACAACCACCGGACATCTCAAAGCGCTTTACAGCCAATGAAGTACTTTTTTGAAGTGTAGTCACTGTTGTAATGTAGGAAATGCAGCAGCCAATTTGCGCACAGTAAGCTCCCACAAAGAGCAATGTGATAATGACCAGATAATCTGTTTTTGTGATGTTGATTGAGGGATAAATATTGGCCCCAGGACACCGGGGATAATTCCCCTGCTCTTCTTCGAAATAGTGCCATGGGATCTTTTACGTCCACCTGAGAGAGCAGACGGGGCCTCGGTTTAACGTCTCATCCGAATGACAGCACCTCCGACAGTGCAGCGCTCCCTCAGCACAGCACTGGGAGTGTCAGCCTGGATATTTCATGCTCAAGTCTCTGGAGTGGGACTTTGAACCCACAACCTCCTGACTCAGAGGTGTGGGTGCTGCCCACTGATCCACAGCTGACACTCAAGGTACTTTTGTGGAGTACTTTTCACCACACTGAAGGCAGATGTCCTTCATATTGGTGCCGAAACTCTGAGGCTTGGGACAACAGCTGCTGGAAGTCTCTCCCTGGAGAACGGATAAGAGGGGAAGTACACATATATCCATGTCCCCACTGGAGTAGAGTATGTACTCCACATCAGGCAAACAAAAACTCTACCTGTGAGGATGGGTTTCCCCGGTGTCAGACATGTGGCTGACAAAAACAAAAGCAAATGATTTTGCCCCACCAGTGACTACGTTCTGAATGAAACTGGTGCCAGATTATGAGGCACATATATGTCATGTTGTAAACTACACATTCTCAAACCCAACACTCTCCCCACCCACATTTTGTGCCCACATTTACACATCCCTCCCACACATTTGCAGTGTCTCTCTTATTTTCAAAGAAATAGGTTGCACGATGATCAGGGCTGTGAGTCAAGCTGTACAAACGTCAGAGTAATGAATGGGGAAACCGATTCATATATCCCTGAATCATGATGTAGTGAGCAGGGTTAGAAAGGTAAGAGAGTAACTAATCTAATTAAGTATATATCTCAAATTGCCTCGTCGACTGTTTTGTTGACTATCATAAACCATGATATGTTCTTTTATTCCTGGTCGTGAGCCCACATTTACACACAGCACCCTACACACCTCCCAGTTAGTGGTCTAATATTGTGGGTGTAGTGATGCCTGTAATCTGAGGTTTTCTAACATTCTTATCTTGTAAAGCTACTTGTGCAGCTCAGATTTTCCTGCTTCTAATTTTTTGTTAAATCTTGGACCATTCTGTCATTCTACGAACCAGTGACAGTTCAGTAGGATTTTTCTTTAACTTTAACACAGAGGAAAATATATCCCACAGCGGGTAGGATGTCCAAAATTAGTTTTCCTGTGAAGTTCTGAAGTTGAATTAAGAAATGTACAGAACAAATTAAATAATTCTGAATTCATAGCATCCCTGGACTAATGCAGGGAAATGTATTTGATCTTTTTTTCTCGGAATGCTACTCCAAAATCGCAAATTGGTTCCTTCTCATATATGGAAAATGGACAATAAATATCAGCCGGAATGTAAAACAGGCTGTCGATTCGCTATCGCTCATTGTGCACAACCACTTTTCACCCCAAAGACTTTGCAGAGCTAAAATGTAGAATTTAACATAGTTGCAGTTCGAGCGTGCTCACTGATTTTCACACTTAAAATATTTATGAACAGTTTCAAAGATGTGATCATATTCTTGGTGAGCATTCGACAAATGATAGACCTCTTTAGTTCTCCTGAAACAGTCGATAGAATAACATAATGACCTTGTCACTGAGCATAGGGATTCGCATTGTTTGGTGTGCGTCCACACTTGCTTTGAAGAGCTGCACTTCGAGTAAAAAGGCTATGCTGCTGTTTGAATCATCCTGAGGCAATAGCAACAAGTTCCCAAACCAACCCAAATTTGGATTGGTACATAGCTTTTAAACAGCAATATCAAATCTAAACCTTTTACACAACTTGAGGTAAAGTTTGACTTTGTGCGATAGTGTAAAACAAAAAAAGACTTGCATTTATCTAGCGCCTTTCACAACCATCAGATGTCCCAAGGCGCTTTAGTGATGTTGATTGAGAGATGAATATTGGCCAGGACACCAGGGATAACTCCCCTTACTCTTCTTCAAAATAGTGCCACAGGATCTTTTACATCCACCTGAGAGCAGACGGTGCCTCGGTTTAACGTCTCTTCCGAAAGATGGCACCTCTGACAGTGCAGCACTCCTTCAGCACTGCACTGGAGTGTCAGCCTAAATTTTTGTGCTCAAGTCTCTGGAGTGGGAACTTGAACCCACAACCTCCTGACTCAGAGGTGAGACAGAGTGCTACCCACTGAGCCCCAGCTGACACTGCAGCTAACAAAGCAGCCCGTTTTACATCATAGAAAGTTACGGCACAGAAGGAAGCCACTCGACCCATCGTGTCTCTGACATCTCTCCCCATTTTTATTTCCATTGACTTTCATTGTTGACTCACTATCGCCCGATTTACACTATCGCACAGTCAAGATCTACCGTCTTTACTGTAAGAGAGTTTGGAGGATCGGGACTTGCTGGCTCTCATATCTGCAGCTGTACAGTGAAAGAAGGAAGCCAATGTCACTTTGATATTTTTATTAAAGGTAAACTTTGATATTATCTAGAAAACATACATTACAAAAAGTGAAGGATGAACACCTCTTGATTGACAGTCAACAATTGTAGGAGTAAAAATTGGTTCTTGTAACGCCTGCTTTCCGGGTGGAAAACGGGGGCAAAAAGGACAAATTTTAGGATGCAACGTCCCACGCCCAATCAGCACTTGCGTTACGAGCGCCGCCATATTAGTGTTTGCGGCTTTGCAGGCGTTGCAGGCAGCTGCCTAAAGCAAGCGTGAAGCCCCTTGCATATGTTGATTAGAGGCCTAATGCCTCCTCTGTAAAATGTGATCAGTATGAGCAGAGCAGGTGCTTGGCCTGCCCCGCTCAGAATTCTTCATCAGCCCCTGAGGCCGGCAACCAACGGTATTGTGATATCTTGAGACACAGCATATATATACAACAGCGCAACATGGCTTCCGGTAAGAACTGTACTGCACATGGCTTTATTGTTATATACATCATCAGTAGTCCACCATGTGGCTCTATTGCACTTCTCCCTCCTTATTGAAGAAGTTAATCATAGCAACTAATCATTGTGCATGACTTGCATGGTATACACAACTCTTGGTATACATTTCTCAAATGGAACCCATTTTATGTTTCCAAATTCTACTATAGAATTCTGTAACACAAACAAAAGATATGAACTTATTTTCCATATTTACAGATTAAACTTAACCACTGGTTTTCTGTTTCGAAGAGGATACCTTCTTACTTGAACAGAACTTTCAGATAGTGTTGTAGGACTTTGACTCATTCTAGGCTGAGCCTGTGGAGAATTTTTCTCCAAGGGCTGACCTTGATCTACATTTTCACTCTCTACACTTTCAGACTGTTTGTTTGCCTGACTCAGGTTCAGACTTAAATTCTGACTTTGTCTTGGACTTGTTTCTGGTATGTCTGATGTAGGATTTGCTACTGGTACTCTACTTGTAACAAGACTATCTGACTCATCAGAATAAATTGAATCATCCCAGCTTTCAACTCCTTCCACATCTGTAGGTAAGATATGATCAATGTGAACAAACCTAACCTTTCCATGATCAAACATCTTGACCAAATATGTGCGAGGGCCACATATCTTCACTACTCTTCCTGGTAACCACTTTAACCATTTATGGTGATGGTTCTTCACTCTAACCTTCTGGTTCAACTTCACATTTCTCTCTCTAACTCTACCTTTATCACGACTCTCTTTCTGTCTTGATTGTTTCTCTTCTACGGACTGTGCCAAGTTTGGCTTTAACAACGAGAACCTGGTTCATGGCTGTCGTTTGAGAAACAATTCTGCTGGTTTTCTACCAATAATGGTATGAGGAGTATTCCGATAGGTAATCAGAAAATTTGCCAGTTTGTGGTCCAACGACAACCGACGTTTCTTTGGATTTGGATCCAACATTTGCATGATGAGGGCTCGTTTGACAAGTTGTACTGTGCGCTCTGCTGCACCATTTGAAGCAGGGTGGTACGGTGGAACTTTGGTATGTTTCACACCGTTTCTGCTCATGAACTGTGTGAACTCTTTTGAACAAAATTGCGGCCCATTATCAGACACAATTTCTTCTGGGAGGCCGTATGAAGAAAACAATCTTCGCAAATTGTCTAGTGTTTTGCTTGTTGTTATTATCCACATCGGAAACACCTCTACCCACTTCGAGTGACTATCTATCACTATGAACAATTGCTGTCCTTCTAGCTCAGCAAAATCTACATGTAACCTTTGCCACACTCTGTGAAGCCATTTCCATGGCTGTAATGGTACTGATGGTGGTTTCTTGCTCACCGATTGACATGTTGTACACTGACTGACTATGTACTCTATCTCTTTATCTAAACCTGGCCACCATAAGTAACTGCGTGCAGAGCTCTTGGTCAAGCACATTCCCAGGTGCTGGTCATGAAGATCTCATACCAATTTAGACCTGAACCTATTTGGGATAACCACTACATGATACTCCCTACATGATGCAATCTTTATCCACTGACAATTTATTCCTACGATTGAAATATGGATGGATATCTTCCTCTGATACCTGGTTTGGCCATCCATTTGCTATGTAATCATACACCTTTGACATAATTGGGTTACGTTTGGTTGCCCTACCAATCTCTTCAGCTGTGACTGGCAGCTCATCAATGTATGAGAAATAGAACACTTCTTCCTTATTGGGTGTAACTTGTGATGGGGATGGCAACCTGGACATAGCATCAGCATTACTGTGACCAGCTGATCTTCATACGTATACGCTGACAAAAATCAAAGCCCATCTCTGCATTCGGGCTGCAGCTAAGGTTGGAACTGGGGACTTTGGATGGAGGATTGCTGTCAGGGGCTTATGGTCAGTAACTATGGTAAACTTACGACCAAACAAGTATTTGTGAAACTTCTTGACCCCAAAAATCAATGACAAAGTTTCCCTTTCGCTCTGCGCATAATTCCGCTCACTGGCACTGGAGTGCGTGAAGTAAAAGCAATTGGTCTCTCCTCCCCACTATCTAGTACATGAGAGATCACTGCCCCAACTCCGTACGGAGAGGCGTCACATGCTAGCTTGATCTCCTTAGATACATCAGTGAACTAACATGGTACTCTCTACTAACTGGCTTTTACACTCTTTGAATGCTGTGTCGCATTCTTTTGACCACTTCCAAGGGACCTGTTTTCTCAACAGCTCATTCAGTGGATGTAACAAGGTAGCCAAGTTTGGGAGGAACTTTCCGTAATAATTCAAAAGACCCAAAAATGATCGAAGTTCAGAGACATTCTTGGGAGTGGGTGCATTTCTGATTGCATCCAGCTTTCCCTTGGTTAGATGTAAACCATCTTTGTCTACTCTGTGCCCTAAGTACTCCACTGAGTTTTGAAACAACTCACACTTGTGAGCTGTCACTCATACTCCGTGCTTCTCTAGCCGTTTGAGCACTTCATTCAACACCTCATCATTGATTTGCCTGTTTGGTGCTGAAATGAGTCTGTCATCCAAATAACTCACTACCCCTTCAATCCCTTGCAAAATTTGGTTCAACACCCCCCTGGAATATGTCGGGGCGGAAGACACTCCAAATGGTAGCCTATTGAACTGATATAGGCCTCGGTGAGTATTTATAGTCAAGCATGACTTGGACTCTTCATCTAACTCAAGTTGTAGGTAGGCGTTTGTTAGATCTAACTTCAAAAAGATCTGGCCACCTGTCAGCGTTGTGAACAAATCTTCCACATTTGGCAACGTATTAGGTAGATTACACTCTAGAACCTGGTTTACGGTTACCTTATGATCACCACACAACCTTACCTTACCATCTGACTTAGGTACAACAACAATGGGTGTAGCCCAATTACTCAGATCTACCTTAGAGATAATGTTCTCAGTTTCTAGTCTTTTGAGTTCTTGCTCAACTTTCTCGAGTGCGTATGGTACGGGACGTGGCTTGCAGTAAACTGGTCTTGCGTCCTTCTGCACTCTGACACTCGCCTTGAAGTCTTGGATCGGACTGCCCGTTTCGCGGAACACCTTCGGATACTGCTTGATGACATCATCTTTCGATGCAAATTTCACTTCCACACGAAAAATCTCATTCCAATCCAGCTTCAGTGATCCCAACCAATTTCTACCTATCAAGGCAGGCTTGTCTCCTGCCACTACTATGAGGCGCAAGCTCTGACACTGATCCTTGTATTTCACTGGTATGGTGACACTTCCTACTACAGGGATTTGCTCTCCTGAGTAGCCTCGCAGCTCTACCTTCGATTTCTCTAGTCGATAATCACGCAACTTGTCGGATATAGTGATTCCGGTACTACGCTCACGGATGCACCAGTGTCAATTTCCCTGCTTCCTGCGACATCTACTCGGATGACGATACCTCGCGAATCGCTGTTAGATACCTTCGTGCTCCTGATGACATGAATCTCCAGAAACTCCTCGTCCTGCTGCTTCTCTTCAACAGTATATAATGTCTGGCGATTTCTACTTCTAGCGTTGCCAGTCGGTTTACTCTTCTGTCAGCACGCCTTCGCAAGATGCCCAGTTTTCTTGCAGTAGAAACACTCTGCCTTCACATATCGACAGCTTTGAGCGATGCGTTGTCCCAGGCTTCAATGCACTGGGGATAACTCCCCTGCTCTTCTTCGAAATAGTCACATTTTTTGTCTTTTAATACACCTGTGAAGCGTCTTGGGACGTCTTACTACGTTAAAGGCGCTATATAAATACAAGTTGTTGTTGTTGTTACCTTGGCCAGTTGCTGAGGCCTTGGGGCCCAACTGCCTTTTACTTTTAGCCTGCAGCCGATTCACCTCGGTTGTCCGACGATTGGAAATGGCGCGGAACTCTCGGTTGGCCATATCCATCGACAGAGCTGTCTGACAAGCTAAGTCAAAAGTCAAGTTCGGGGTTGTCAACAATTTACTTCTGATACGTTCAATTTTCAACCCACAAAGCGGTCACGCAAAGCTCAGTCCTGAAAGTTTCCGAAATTACAGTGAATGGATAGCTTTTTTAAAGCTACAATGTACTCATTGATACCCTTGTCATTTAATTGATCGCATGTTCCAAAACGATAACTTTCAGCAATTTCCAGGGGCTCAGGACTGTAGTGCTGTTCTAACTTGGTTAGGATCTCCTTCAGTGGCGTGTCCTTTGGCTTGGCGGGAACAAGCACATTTTTCAGGGTTTCATACACCTCGGGGCCTGCTTCAGTCAAAGAAAATAGCCCATTTCATTTCTAAAACCGCCCGGTTACGGTTTACATCATCGGGAACTTCGATGATACTATTCGTGGTGAAAAACATTTCTAGCCACTCCACATACACTCCGAAAGTCTCTCGCTCACGATGGAACTCACCCAAGCACCCTATTATTCCCATAGGCGCGGCCATCTGGACTCTGGCAACGTCGACAGTTCAGCCACGTGTGCTCGAAATTTACCTCAGATTTTTTAAGTTTTTCTGCAAAACGAAGAACCTCTAACAGTCCCTCCATCAGTTGGCAGGATTATCCTCCAACAAAAATTTCAACTAGGGAATCCGCAATCGCATCCTCATCACCAATTCTGTGATATCGTGAGACACAGCATACACAACAGCACAACATGGCTTCCGTAAGAACTGTACTGCACATGGCTTTATTATTATATACATCAGTAGTCCACCAGGTGGCTCTATTACAGGTATTTAAAAAAAAACATTTTAATTTAAAAATAACCTTTTAGTGGAGCCAGGAGGAGGAGGAGTGTTCCACCCAACTCTACAGTCATCGCAATCACCCCCCCACCCCAACCTGCTCCAACCACCTCCTGGGACCTACCTTCAGGCTGCTGCTGGCTCGGCAAGCAACCCAAATTCAGCATTTGCAGTGTGCGCTCTTCCTGTAAAGGCATAACTCATGGTGATAGCTCACATGAAAAATGTCAATGAAGCCCAAAGCCCAATTTCGGGCCATCCCTGAGCCTCCGGGTTGGGGCGTGTGAGGCCTGCACAAATTTCTATCCCATATCGTCATTGAACACACTCTCATGTGTCAGCCGTGGCTCAGTGGGTAGCACTCTCGCCTCTGAGTCAGAAGGTTGTGGGTTCAAGTCCTACTCCAGAGACTTGAGCACAAAAATCTAGGCTGACACTGCCAGTGCAGTACTGAGAGAGTGCTGCACTGTCGGAGGTGCCGTCTTTCAGATGAGATGTTAAACCAAGGCCCCGTCTGCTCTCTCAGGTGAGCGTAAAAGATCCCATGGCACTATTTCGAAGAAGAGCATGGGAGTTATCCCCGGTGTCCTGGCCAATATTTATCCCTCAACCAACATCACTAAAACAGATTATCTGGTCATTATCACATTGCTGTCTGTGGGAGCTTGCTGTGTGCAAATTGGCTGCTGCATTTCCTACATTACAACAGTGACTACACTTGAAAAAGTACTTTATTAGCTGTAAATCACTTTGAGACATCCAGGTGGTCATGAAAGGCACTATATAAATGCAAGTCTTTCTCTCTCATCTGGGATATTCACTGTCCTTGGTTCCAGAAGACCCACTGTCACCTGTGCCAGCACTATATGAAGCTATAATGTAATTCCAGCCTTTTCAAGTCTACAGCACAGTGGTAGATATCATACAGAAAATTATGCTTCGGAGATTACAGTGTTTGTTGTGGAGATCATTGCAATTAGTTTGGTTAGAACTTGGAATGAATTGTGTGAATAACATTTTATTGTAATTAAAAATGAAGGAAAGATAAAAAACAACATTACAAGGCTTTATGGTGACAATCTAGGAGGATACATGAGGCACAGACATCGGGGGAGGGGGGGGGTGAACTTCTGCTGGGGTTTTTCCACTCATCTGCCATGACTTTGGCGGAAGAGCCGTGGAAACCCTGGAAAAATAGCGGATGAACGGGAGAACCCCTGCAGAAATCCACCCTCATAAACAGTTGGTTCAGTGGGTGAACAGATTGCCCCACGCCTTGTGTACGATGGCCAAAGCATAACAAATGTATTCGGCATACATGCCTTTTTATAATGGCTAAAATACCTTTCACTTGGAAAATGTTGCACTAGTTGATGAAGCCCCAAGGCGATTTGTAATATTAACTTGTTCTTTCAATTTGTCTTCCTTTCATGGGCTCTTGTTACCAGGTAGGCCTTTGCCTGGTGCACAACTTCTCCACAGCTTCCATTCCAATGGAGTAATTGGTTTCGAACCAAGTCATAAACTTCTCCTTTCAAGAAAAGATGCTCCAAGAATACAATCTGTTGGCTGTCCCAGCCAACTTGCATTTATATAGCGCCATTAACGTAGGCAAACGGCCCAAGGCGCTTCACAAGAGCGTAATCAGACAAAAATTAACATCCGAGGCAAAGGTGGGATTAGGAGGGCTGAGTAAAAGATTGGTCAAAAAAAAATAGGTTTTAAAGAAGTGGAGAAGCAGAGGTTTAGGGACGGAAAAGTTTTAAGAGATGCAAATTAAGGTAACGGAAGAGGTCTATGTTTGTACTTTCACTGTGGTGGGAGACCGATTCCTTAAACTTACAATCACTATTGAATAAAAATAGTATCTAAAGGTGAAGCAGTAGGAGTGGATCCTGTTCATGAACAGGGGAAGCAAATGAAGGCGAGATTAGCGACGTGTTAAGGGCGAGTACACCAGAATGGGATTTGAAGCTAAATTTTCAGCGATGAAATAGCATTGGCATTATGTGTAGTGAAATCTGCAATTCAGGGCACCCTGCCCTGAAAAGTGGAGGAGAACAAAAACATTGCACGCAAAATGAAATACGATCAAATAAAAGTGGAAAGTTTTTTTTTGAAAAAGATCGCATCAAAACTGTAGAACCAATACAGGATGGGGCCTTTGTTGTTAAAATTCCTCCACTCTGGGAGCGCCGCTATCCAGGAGGGTGGGAGTGGAAATGGAACTTGGCCAGACCCAGTTTGTGCCCTGCCCTTGTTGCCCCATCAGACCTCCTGTGGGTTTTGGAGACAGGCTCATAATGTGCCCACACATTCGTGACGGGCGTATTATGACCCCATGCAAATGAGGAAAATGCCACGTAGTTTCTTCATTTACACTCTTAGCCACGCTGGGCACCAGGGACGCTTGTGCAGCCTCGCACCCAGTGTTGGTGGAGGCGGCAGAGGCAGTCACATGTTGAGTGGCCTGGGTTTCCCCGCTGTACTCAGCTGGTGAGTAGAGTGGGGATTCCGATGCAGAAACGCAGCCTTTCAAAAAAAAAAAACAGGCCAATTTTTTTTATCTTTCAATTTCTTACCACCAGCACCATTGTGCTGTGGCTGGGCTGTGGCAGCATCGTTCCGGAGGTGGGCACCCCAGTTGTGCTGCTACTGGTTCAGCTCACACTGTATCTGGGTCTCTATCTGATGCAGAATTAAGTGTTAGTATGACATAATTTTATTAGATTCAAGGCATTTTTTAAAGTTTATAAGCACTTTAAAATCAGGGCTCCAGTGACAATGTGGAGTCCAAGTTGGTTTATTAGCACCTCGCCTTATGTGACCTTATTTCTATTTTAAAGGAGAATAAAAATGCAGATATTTTTAAATTGTCTCTGTTACGGGCAGTGGGTGGTTCAGGATCCATGTATATGTATAGAATATTCTGCCAGATTTCGGTGATTTTATGGTGCGTGTGTTGATCATGTGCGAGATGATGGCACTGGGGAATTGAATTCCGCCCCCCCACCACCACCCTCTTTCTACTCACTAACAACATCAAACGCTCCTCGGTGGGCCTCTGGAACAGGCTGCCATCTCGTGCGGTGGATGCTGATTCGCTGAATTCCTTCCAGCGAGAGCTGGACCTGTTTCTGGCTGGGGCGGAGATCACCTCTTACAGAAGGTTGGCACTGCAGGGAATTCAGGGCCAGAGTGATCTCCTGGACTAGTTTCGATCACCTAGATGAGTTGGAGAGGATTTTCCCAGATTTTTTTTCCCAAATTGGCCTGGGTTTTTTATCTATCTCCCAGGAGATCCCATGGTTTGGGGTGGGGTGGAGAGTGTATATTGTGATACACAAGATATCGCAATTGTGTGGGACAGGCAGGATGGACCAGAGGGTCTTTACCTGTTTGTATGGTCGTATGTGTAGCACAAAACAGATAGGTGGAAAAATTGGGTTGGTTTGCGCCTCTAATTAGCGCCCCCGGGGGGCGCTCACGGGCGCAAATCCTCTAGCGCCCGGGCACGGTACCGCTAACGCCTCCCGTGAAATTCAGTGGGAGGTTAGTGGCGGCGGTAGCCGGTAGCGCCCCGTCATCGCTGTGCGCAGCGCCCTGGCCACAAACTTCCCTTGCGCCCCCTGACCTATCGCCGCACGATATATACACGACAGGATCAAGGGGTGGTCTGGCAGCGGCGGCGGCGCAAGTTAAAGGGCAGGTGTTGGGTGGCCATTTTTATTTTGGCTGATTGCCAGCACCTGCCCCCCTTTTGTTTTTGTATGCGGGGTGCCGGCCGCGATCGGTCATCCCACTCTTGAGTGCCGGGCTGTTTTCACGGCACCCCGCTCCCCGGTGGTCCAGCAGGGCCCCGGTGTGTGCAGCGCTAGGCCCCTTCCCTTTAATCAGGGGAGGGAGGCCTGCAATGACGTGGCGCTACGTGGCACTGTTGCACATAACACTGCGATATTCAGTAGTAGCACCCCAAGCAGGAGGTGGAGCGCTTTCCCGTACCGCCCCACGTCCTGCTTGGGGCGCTACTACTGAATTTACGGCAGGGGGCGCTAACTTTTTCGTGCCCCAAAATGGGCGCCACCCAATTTTTCCCCCATAAAATGCAAAACTCCACCAACATTACCCTGATAGCATACCTCATCTGCTGCTTCACCAAACAGTGCACCCACCAGTTCCTCACTGCCTGTGACCCGTGAGGCTGTCCAAATTCATGTAACAGGCAAGAAAATACTTTTTAATCTGAGTTGGGTTGAAACCAGACTCCAGCATTGATCAAGAGGGCAATGTTGTAACACACAATCCCCTCACAGTAAGGCATTTAGCAAAAGAAATCTACCGCTCATTTAAAAAAAATTAGTAGTCTAGCTGATTAACTGGTTCAGCATTAGATCAGGAGAGAGAGAACCTTCTGGAATTAATGTTCATTTTAGTCACCCCGATGTGTTTGAGCGGTGTGGAAAGACTGAATACGGCTTTCAGGGGAATGTCACAGAGTAGGTCTGACTCCTCTTCGCATTCCTCCAGCTCGTGCGTCACATCATCCAACATCTCCTTGTGTTGATGGCAGGCTTGCTCCACCTTTAGTCTGTGAATCTCTCTCCTCAGGCATATGAGCTTTCGGGCGAGCTGGTGATCTAAGGACTGCATCTCTCTCTGAAAGAATAAAGCGAATCAATCAATAATTACCAATTTAAAAAAAAAGTACTTACCTTTAAGAAACAAAGTCAAACTGAATGAATAAAATATTAAAATTATTTAATCTAGAAGATGGTTCCATGAACTGTTAATTTAGTCAAAACCAGGATAATATTTAATATAATCTTTTGGAAACATACACATAATCATAAAGGTAAAATTATATAAAATGAAAAAAATATATAGCATATTAAAGAGAAGTATAACCTGTGGTGTAGCGTAACACCATCCCTTATGGTCAGAAAATGGAGGGTAGATTTTCCCAGTCCACCCACCACACGTGTGGATAAGTAAAGCAGTCCACTCTCACTGTGGACCAACTAGCTCGCCACAGGCAAGGCCTTGGAATATCTACCCTAGAGTCTACTCACACTCTCCAAGGGGAGTACAGTGCAAATACAAAACACATTCAGAGCCAAATACACCATTTTACAAGTCTGTGGACTTCAGCACAAAACATAGTCTCAGGCGGTTACATTAATACGGAAATCCTATTAAAAATATGACAAGGTGCATGACCCATCATTGGGTGTGGACACAATTAACACTGACAGTCTCACTGGGATTGTTGACATCGGACTTTGGAATCGAAAGATGATAGGACATGCCGATCTTAACAATGCAGAGATATATTTCTAGCTGTGAGACACTGTGTAACAGAGTACATATTCCACCAGTACATCAAAGGTCATCGACCTGAAACGTTAACTCTGTTTCTCTCTCTCCACAGATGCTGCCTGAGCTGCTGAGTGTTTCCAGCATTGTGCGAGCAAAACGATGAAACAGTTATCGGTAGGCAACAGCATCATCAGAAGGACTAATGAGATTGTAAAATTAGGAAATGATGTGGAATTTTGTACAGGTTCGCACCATCAGGCGGTATCTGTGATCCGCCGTTGAAATCATTGGATTTTAAAGTACAGGAGACCATTTGGTTCCATTTCACCTGTGCTGCCTCTCTGAAAGTACCACTTAGTCCCATTCGCCTGCTCTTACCCCAGGCCCTTTAAAATTTCGATTTTTTAATAGTTATCCACTTTCCTTTTAAAAAGTGTTGGAGTTTCTGCATCCAGCACGGTTTCTGGTAGGGCCTTCTACGTCCTAACAAGTCTGCATAAAGAAAAATTCTCCGACAGCAGCAACGACGACAACTTACATTTATAGAGTGCCTTTAAAATAAGTAAACATCCCAAGCCGGTTCAGAGGAGCTTAATCAGACAACAACTGACAAGGAGGCAAAGAAGGAGATATTAGGACTGATGGCCAAAAGCTGGGTTAAAGGGATTGGTTTTAAGGAGCGCCTTAAAAAGGAGGAGATATTGTACCCCCCAATACTCATGTCCAGATCATTTTTATATATTGAGAAGATCAATGATCCCTGGGGACACCACTGTTTATATGCCTCCATTCCGGAAAACATCTTTTAACCATTGTGTCAGCCGTGGCTCGGGTTTGTAGCACTCTCGCCTCTGAGTCAGATGTTTGTGGGTTCATGTTTCATTCCAGTTCCATTCCAGAGACTTGAGCACAAAAAATCGAAGGTGACACTCCAGTGCAATACTCAGGGAGCGCTGCACTGTCGGAGGGGCCGTCTTTCGGATGAGATGTTAAACCGAGCCCCTGTCTGTCCTCTCAGGTGGACGTAAAAGATCCCACGGCACTATTTCGAAGAAGAGCAGTGGAGTTCTACATAGGATATATGGCACAGAAACAGGCCATTCGGCCCAACCAGTCCATGCTGGCGTCCATGCTCCACTCGAGCCTCCTCCAGTCTTTCCTCATCTAACTCTATCAGCATAACCCTCTATTCCCTTCTCCCTCATATGCTTGTCCAGCCTCCCCTTAAATGCATCCATACTATTCGCTTCAACCACTCCCTGCGGTGATGAGCTCCACATTCTCACCACTCTCTGGGTAAAGAAGTTTCTTCTGAATTCCCTATTGGATTTCTTGGTGACTATCTTATATTGATGGCCTCTAGTTATGCTCTTCCCCACAAGTGGAAACATTCGCTCTGTATCCACTCTATCAAAACCTCTCAATTTTAAAGACCTCTATTAGGTCGCCCTTCAGCCTTCTTTTTTCAAGAGAAAAGAGACCCAGCCTGTTCATCCTTTCCCGATAGGTATACCCTCACATTTCTGGTATCATCCTTGTAAATCTTCTCTGCACCCTCTCCAGTGCCTCTATATTCTTTTTATAACCAGAACTATATGCAGTGCTCTAAGTGTGGTAGAACCAAGGTTCGATACAAGTTTAGCATAAGTTCCCTACTTTTCAATTCTATACCTCTAGAAATAAACTCTAGTGCTTGGTTTGCCTTTTTTATGGCCTTGCTAACCAGTGTCACTACTTTTAGTGATTTGTGTATTTGTACTCCCAGATCCCTTTGTTCCTCTACCCCACCTAGACTCGCACCCTCCAAGTAATAAGTGACCTCCCTATTCTTCCTACCAAAACGTAATATCTCACATTTATCTGTGTTGAATTTCATTTGCCAATTATATGCCCATTCTGCAAGTTTATTAATGTCTTCCTGTAATTTGTTGCATTCCTCCTCAGTATTGACTATCCCCCCCCAATTTGGTGTCATCCGCAAATTTAGAAATTGTGTTTTTGATTCCAAAGTCTAAATCGTTAATATAAATTGTGAACAGCAGTGGTCCCTGCACTGATCCTTGTGGCACACCACTACCCACCTTCTGCCACTGTGAATAGTTACCCTTTACTCCTACTCTCCGCTTTCTGTCTTGAAGCCAGCTAGCAATCCATTCTGCTACTTGTCCCCTGACTCCGCATTCCCTGACATTATTCATTAGTCTGTTATGTGGTACCTTATCAAAGGCCTTTTGAAAATTTAGATAAATTACATCTACTGCATTACCATTGTCTACTCTCTCGGTTACCTCTTCAAAAAATTGAATGAGGTTGGTCAAGCAAGACTTTCCCTTTTGAAATCCATGCTGACTATTCATTATTATATTTTTGGCTTCTAGATGTTCTTCTATTTTCTCCTTTAGTAGGGATTCCATTATTTTTCCTACCACTGATGTTAAGCTGACTGGTCTATAGTTCCCTGGACATGTTCTATCTCCCTTCTTAAATATAGGTATTATGTTCGCTATCCGCCAGTTCTCTCCGGTGTCCGAGTCAATATTTATCCCTCAACCAACATCACTTAAAACTGATTATCTGGTCATTATCACATTGCTGTTTGTGGGAGCTTGCTGTGCGCAAATTGGCTGCCTCGTTTCCTACATTACAACAGTGACTACATTTCAAAAGTATTTCATTGGCTGCAAAGATCTGAGGTCATGAAAGGCACTATATAAATGCAAGTCTTTCCTTTTTATTTGCTTGCTTCCATTTAGCCAACTTCCTGTCCATGCTGCCACATTCCCTTTAATGATTTTGTTTATTGAGAATACTGTGGAATAATCTAAGAAATATCAGCAACTTTTTAGTAGTGACATGATTTCTTATTCGTGGTCAGAAAGTGCAGCAACGGAATGGGAGAAGGGGGAAAGAAACTGAATCTTAGGAAAAGAACTCTACAATAAACATCCCTCCCCCCAAACAGAGTACAGCTGTGAGCACACTGTTTCTCCCGGTTTCATATTTACTCTGATCTTAACTTTATTTGCATTCAGGTTGTTAAATTAGAACAAATATTAGCCGTCAATGCAATAAGAAGCTGCTTTCCAGGCAGTTTATATAGATGGTACATCTAACCTACTGGCCATAATCTTCCAATCCTCTTTAACTACGGGGGGGTGGTGCCTGAGGACTGGAGAATTGCAAATGTTACACCCTTGTTCAAAAAAGGGTGTAAGGGTAAACCCAGCAACTACAGGCCAGTCAGTTTAACCTCGGTGGTGGGGAAGCTTTTAGAAACAATAATCTGGGACAAAATTAACAGTCACTTGGACAAGGGCGGATTAATTAAAGGAAAGCCAGCATGGATTTGTTAAAGGCAAATCGTGTTCAACTAACTTGATTGAGTTTTTTGATGAGGTAACAGAGAGGGTTGATGAGGGCAATGCGGTTGATGTGGTGTACATAGACTTACAAAAGGCATTTGATAAAGTGCCACATAATAGGCTTTCCAGCAAAGTTGAAGCCCATGGAATAAAAGGGACAGTGGCAGCATGAATACGAAATTGGCTAAATGACAGGAAACAGAGAGTAGTGGTGAATGGTTGTTTTTCGGACTGGAGGAAGGTATACAGTGGTGTTCCCCAGGGGCCAGTACTAGGACCACTGTTTTTCTTGATATATATTAATGACTTAGACATGGGTGTACAGGGCACAATTTCAAAATTTGCAGATGACACAAAACTTGGAAGTATATTGAACAGTGAGGAGGATAGTGATAGACTTCAAGAAGATATAGACAGGCTGGTGGAATGGACGGACATGTGGCAGATGAAATTTAACACAGAAAAGTGCGAAGAGATACATTTTGGTAGGAAGAACAAGGAGAGGCAATATAAACTAAAGGATACAATTCTAAATGGGGTGCAGGAACAGAGAGACCTGGGGGTATATGTGCACAAATCGTTGAAGGTGGCAGGGCATGTCGAGAAAGCTGTCTAAAAAAGTATACAGGAACCTGGGCTTCATAAATAGAGGCATAGAGTACAAAAGCAAGCAAGTTATGATGAACCTTTATAAAACACTGGTTCAGCCTCAACTGGAGTATTGAGTCCAATTCCGGACACCGCACTTTAGGAAGGATGTGAAGGCCTTAGAGAGGGTGCAGAAAAGATTTACAAGAATGGTTCCAGGGATGAGGGTCTTCAGTTACATGGATAGACTGGAGAAGCTGGGATTGTTCTCCTTAGAGCAGAGAAGGTTGAGAGGAGATTTGATAGAGGTGTTCAAAATCATGAGGGGTCTAGACAGAGTAGACAGAGAGAAATTGTTCCCATTGGCGGAAGGGTCGAGAACCAGAGGACACAGATTTAAGGTGATTGGCAGAAGAACCAAAGGCGACATGAGGGGAAACTTTTTTACGCAGCGAGTGGTTATGATCTGGAATGCACTGCCTGAGAGGGTGGTGGAGGCAGACTCAATCGTGGCTTTCAAAAGGGAATTGGAGGAGTACCTGAAGGAAAAAAATTGCAGGTCTACGGGGAAAGGGCGGGGGAGCGGGACTAGCTGAAGTGCTCTTGCAGAGAGCCGGCACGGGCTCGACGGGTCGAATGGCCTCCTTCTGTGCTGTAACCATTCTATGTTTCTATGATTCTGCACACCTGTACCTATTCAATGCATGCTCAGATCTCCGTTCAATGTTACAACCTATTTAATATTAATGTACACTTTAAGTGTATAATGACCTCCTAAAATATACGTGTGGATGTACAAATGCTAATAATAAAAGCAATGCTAATAAATAGTTTGTTTTTGCAGACATCACATGAAGCGTCAACTGACACGAGATGCTGTCTGACCTGCTGAGTGTCTGCAGCATGTTCTTGGAGAGATCCGGTTTGTTTTAGCTCAGGATGGGCTGGGTACTGGGATGCCTGCCCTAGTCCGACTCTTGCACCAGCATACATGCCAACCGTCAGCATTTTATACTGATTATTGGCGTTTTTTGGTGCTTGGTCCAGCACAATCCAGGCCCCTCTCCTCTCAGTGCCACTTCTACCATTAGAAGTGGTTCCAGCCTATGCATGTTGTTTGTAGGTTGAAAGTCTTGCGAGGGCACGAGCTCCCGCTTATATTATGTAGCAGCCGTAATCACTTGGAGCAAAATTCAATGAGGAGCAACACTGAGCGGAGTGGAAAGGCGAAGGGATGAATGGACAGCAAAGAAAGGGGCGTGGGGGGAGAGGGCAGAAACCGGGACTCGTGCTTTGTGATGGGGGAGGAAGGAGAGTGCGAGTAGGGTGAAGAAAAATGCCAATGTGAAGTGACGGAGGAGGAACAGTGTCGGCATAAACTGATGGGGAGAGGAAACGAACGCCAGCTTGAACTGGGTGAGGAAGGAGAAGAGTGCCGACATCAATCTGACGAGAGGAATAAGATTACCAGCTTGAACGGAGCTCAAAATCTCCCCTCCACCAGGAATTACAGACTGGGGATTTTTTCTGTAGAAAAGAGAATCCTGAGAGGTGACCTGATAGCGGTCTTTAAAACATTGAAGGGGTTTGATAGGGTAGACACAGAGAAGGATATGCAGATAGGGTTAGATGAAGTAGGGTGGGAGGAGGCTCGTGTGGAGCATAAACACCGGCACAGACCAGTTGGGCTGAAAGAACTTACAGCACAGCAACAGGTTATGTAAATCTATGTCATTCAAACCAGTTTCAAATCACGGATTCACATCAGATTATCTGAAGGCTTTAGTATCAGGTGCACTGAATAAATGAGGGCGCACAACAAAGGTGCAAGATCTAACACCCATTCTAAATACATCATCTGAATTAATAATATGGGAGTTGGCACGCCACAGTATAATAACAATACGGTTTTAAAGATTCTGACCAGAACTTTTGTCAATCATGAGGAAAAATGCAACTTCAGCAGGGGGCGTGAAACGCCCGTTATATACCCCACTACCCCACCCGATTAGAGTAATTGGAGTGAAAAATCGGGTGGGTGTATAAGCGGGGCCCGATCTGCTACCGCCTGTTTGCGCCTCACCAAAGTTGAATTTTACCCCAATGCTCTCTTGTATTGGAAGAGGAGATAGGATTCAATGGCAATCGGTCTCTTAACCTTTGAGATGTTAAATTGATTGAATGCAACTAGTCTCCGAGCTGGAAAAGGTGCCCCTCGGAGGCCAAACACAGCAGAGTTTGGTGGCCATTCAATGGGCACTCAGGCTTCACCCCAACTCCTATACACCTAAAGAAACACAGTTATCATAACTCTCATAACTATCACCTTTGCCTCCAAAGTTTGTTTTTCTTGTTAAATGGGCTGCGGTACTGGTCACCGTCCAGAGACTCCTGCTAAAAGGTGCAAGTGTGCGGAGGTCAAACAAGAAGGATCAACCTCAACAGTTCGAATCATAGAGATTTACGGCACAGAAGGAGGACAGTCGGCCCATCGTGTCTGTGCCGGTCGACAAAGAGCTATCCAGCCTAATCCCACTTTCCAGCTCTTGGTCCGTAGCCCTGCAGGTTACCGCACTTCAAGTGCCTATCCAAGTACTTTTAAAATGTGATGAGGGTTTCTGCCTCTACCACACTTTCAGGCAGTGAGTTCCAGACCCCCACCACCCTCGGTGAAAAAAGTTCTCCTCAACTCCCCTCTAATCCTTCTACCAATTACTTTAAATCTCTGCCGCCTGGTTATTGACCTTGAATAAATAGCCCTTGACAGCATCTGAAAGGATAAAGGACAAAAAAAGAGTGCTCAGGTGCAAGCAGTTCAAGTGTTCAGAAGGTGCAAACACACACACTCAGAGTCAAAAAAAGATCAAACTGCCAAGTGACAGTATAACTCGCGATTCAAACTCTCATCAGACTCAGGAACCTCCGGGGCCTTTTCTAAAACTGAAGAAGGTTTTTTCCCCCCCCCGCAGAGTGTTGAGAATTCTGAAAGCTCCTGACTACCCTCTGAAAGAAATTCCCCCAGAAATTCATCTCGGGCGGTGGTCCAACACGGGCGTATCGGATCGGATCAGATCGGCCGCCCGTTGTACGCAGCGGCTGATATTCAGTTGCATCGCAGTCAACAAATAACCGGGCGGCCACTCCGATACCGCCCGTTTTTTTGCGCCACTGCCCGCAACGAATTTCTACCCCTTTGAAAACACAGCAGCTATGAGCCGAGCTGTGTGGGATTGTGTGTGTGTGAAGAACTCGCTCTTGTCCAGGACAGTGCAAGTAGCAGCCTGCAAACCACACTGCACTGCCAGTCATCTCAGACTAGACGGTGTAACGCCTTCTGGATCAGTGCACAAAACAGAGATAGACTTGTAAATCACAAGGATGTGTCTGGGTGGGCAGCAACAATTAGATCATTCATTTCCGACAACAGGCAGGGCATGTCAAGGTGCAGGCGGGGTTTGAATATGGTGAGAGATGGATATAATAACTGAAAAGGTTTAGCTCCTAATATTATTATTTTTTTTTAAACACTCAAATGCCTTCAGAAAGATTGTTAGTATCCAAGTTGGTAAATGACATTACCACTTTAACAAAAAAAATGCTTTGTCTACATCTCCCAAGGGCAGAATCAGTTAATAAGTTATCCCATTACTTACAAGTTCCTTTCTGACCCAGTCCAAGGCTTCCCCAATGTTTGCAAAGCCACAGATGCTGGTGAGAGAGATGGGGCTCTTGCTGCTGTCACTCTGCCCCGGTGACAGGTTAACACTGCCGCCACTTTCTGTTCCCGACTGAGGCTCGCTTTCTTTGCCTGCTTTCCAGGGCTGGCACTCCAGCTTTTCTTTCCATTCCGCGAACGAAGGTCTCCTGGTCTGAAGTTTTAATTTCTCGGTCAGTGCTTTGACTCGGCTCAGGTCATCGTCCGGCTCCGGGTCAGCCTGGTCCCCGCCCCCAGCTCGGGGTTCAGGACCCAGTGAAACAGACATCATCACCTCCCACTGGAAACAGGCTGCTGGCTTGTTGTGTCGGGTTTTTGCAGATTGCCAGAGTGATGATGAAGCTGAGACCGGGCTACACTTTATAGCTGCCTGTTATTATTTAACAGAGCCGCCCCTTCATCTTAAAGGGACAGGCAGAGCCATTGTGCAATGTTACCAGCACCACATATTCCCAATGTAATCAGAATCATCTTATCTTTGTTTTTTTTCCATATTAAACCTATTGCTTTTCCGGAATTTGGGCCCTTCCGCTCTCTCAGATGGACGTAAAAGGTCCCATGACACTATTTCGAAGAAGAGCAGCGGGAGTTATCCCCGGTGTCCTGGCCAATATTTATCCCTCAACCAACATCACTAAAACAGATTATCTGGTCATTATCACATTGCTGTTTGTGGGAGCTTGCTGTGCGCAAATTGGCTGCCGTGTTTCCTACATTACAACAGTGACTACACTTCAAAAACTACTTCATTGGCTGTAAAGGCTTTGGGACATCTGGTGGCGCTATACAAATGCAATTCTTCCTTTTTATTAACTTTTCTATTATATTTTACCAATGTTTGTCACCATTTGCACGTCACACTCAAGTCATTTATTCACTACTTGCCTCTTATGTATTTCCCTCCCTCTTTAGTTTAACAGTGTTACTGTATTTTTAGTCAAATATTGAATATTAATTTTATGTAATTTCCTTCTACAAGGAGCTGTAACCAAATGATATAGGAAGCATTCAATAACTACTTCCAATCTATTGTTCCATGAATTACCCAGTTGATGCTTTATCGTCCATTTGATTTGGGGAGTTGACAGGTGAGGGATGCTCTCTTGCTGCCACTTTTCTCTCCCGAAGCTGTCAGCACTCCCACACAGTTTACACCCTGCCTATCTTGGCCACTACATGGATTTCGACTGAGGAAGAGTTAAGAGAAGACAAAGGAGAAATGACTGCACATGAACGATCAGTAACAAGCCCTGAACCCAATCATGAACTGGGAGCTGAACTGAGCCATTTTGGGTTTATTGATGAATAATGGAATCCAGTACCTTTTACAAGAATGTGTTCGATGCCCTTTCTCCCGTTTTCAGAATTGCACCATCATCCCTTTTGTCATTTAACCTCTCCTGCCTTCCACCCTACCACAGACCTTCCCTTTTGTTCTTCCCCCACCCCCCTTTCCCTGCCCCTGCACTTGCTTAAAACCTGTCACATCTCTAACTTTTTCCAGTTCTGACGAAAGGTCATCGGCCTGAGACCTTAACTCTGTTCCTCTCTCCATGACCTGCTGAGTATTTCCAGCGTTTTATGTTTTTATTTCCGGTTTCCAGCATCCGCAGTATTTTGCTTTTTGCAAATGTGTGAGGTGCGCCTGGTGCTGCAAACACACACTAGGCAGTGGATTTGCTCGCTGAGCCATTAGCAGATATGATTTCTATATTAGCTAACTTTAGCTTTTCTGAAGCCCCCCCCGCCGGCAAACTGTCAGCCTTGTCCAATTCTGAACAACGGGCTTAGATGCATATTCTGCAGCCTGCTAAAGTCGACCCTGTCTCCACTTGATGAGCCTTCACTCACTCACTGTCAGCTTCGCAGCTACTTCTGCGGAGGAGCAGGTAGAGAGAGAAAAAAAAATCACAGTGCTCCCAACTGATCTCAGCCAAGGCCATTATGGGGACGTGATAATTGGACTCAGTGCCGCTGCACTAGCCAGGAGAAAATGATCCCGAATGTTCCTGCTCCTGGTAGCCAACCAGAACAGTGTTTCCCAACTTCACACAACAATCTCAACGAGCAGCAAGTTCCCTGGAATGTACACTCCTGACCAGAGAACATTCTGTTTCTATGACAACCTTCCTTTGATCCTAGGATTATGAAAATGTTACAATGGCTGTCTGAAACACTCACATCCACGTTGACAGCGCTTTCTGAAAATGATAACAGGATCTAGAAATCACTGAATAATGCATAGCATTTGGGAGACAACAGGCTTCTGACAGTGGCACAATGATCCTTTTCATCTGAACTTATATATAAACAGCTGTCACCAGCTTCAGGAGCTCCATGTACAATGGCAAGCAGTCAGGATCTGTTATATACTCACTACAAACCTCTCGTTACAAAAAGTTGCTCTTAGCAAAAAGTCAGTTAGCAAAGGAGTTTAAATCTTAACAAGATGGATGGCTGCCAAGAAGATGTACTCTGCCAGAGGCCATTATCATCAGTTGATGGGACTTGACTGTAGAAGCTGATTTACTGTTTACAGAAGATACTTAACAGTAACATTCTAATATGGAATATGGAGCGAAATGCTCCATTTAATCAATTAAGCAAACACCCATATGATGTAAGGAAGGTGAACCAGTGCATACAGAAAGGGCTGGATTTTGATACTAGGGCGGGTTGGGTTCGTGTCATCCGCATTTCGTGTTATCCACCCGCCTGCAATTGGATGTGGGAGATTGATGCAATTTTCACTTAATTGGGCAATTGAGTTCCAGCATGTGGGAACCCATGAACCAATTAGTGGTTTCAGTCTGAAAGTCGCCTCTGATGATGTCATCATTGCAGGTCAGAGACTGCCTGGTCTCAGAGATTGCCTGGCCTTTGCTGTGAGAGGACCTGGATGCAAAATGAGCAGCATCTCAGAGAGAGAGAGAGAATGAAGACATTCAATGCAGTAGCATCAGAGGCGACTTTCAGACCTAATACTACTACTACCTTCATCACATCTCCGTTGTAATAGTGGACCTGCAGCTGATAGTCAGCTATCCACTTGTGCTCCCGCCAGGTTTCACTGGCGTGTTTCACATCAGGCGTACTTCACGTCGGAAAAGGGTTAAACTAGCTAAAACGTTTCAAAATGGCATTACAGAGCCAATTTAGGGCTTTTTAAGGGCTTTAATGGCCTCTCCCGCCTCTTGGAGGTGGGACGGAGTCGGGAACCCCACGACCGATTTTGTCAAAATTGCGTGGAGGCGGAATGGAGTTGGGATGGGGTCGGGACCCCTTAATCTGCAACTTTAACCCCCCACATGCCTCCAAACCCGACTCCACGGGTCATTGAAAATCCAGCCCAATGTCTCTTTTTAATTCAGGGCTCCCATTAGTAAGGTGTTCATTAACTTACTATATACCCGCTTGATTGGCACCCCATCCAGCACCTTAAACATTCACTCCCTCCACCACCGGCGCACCGTGGCTGCAGTGTGTACCATCTACAAGATGCCCTGCAGCAACTCGCCAAGGCTTCTTCGGCAGCACCTCCCAAACCTGCGTCCTCTACCGCCTAGAAGGACAAGGGCAGCAGGCGTATGGGAACACCACCACCTCCAAGTTCCCCTCCAAGTCACACCCCATCCTGACTTGGAAATATATCGCCATTCCTTCATCATCACTGGGTCAAAATCTTGGAACTCCCTCCCTAACAGCACTGTGGCAGCACCTTCACCACACGGACTGCAGCGGTTTAAGAAGGCGGCTTACCACCACCTTCTCGAGGGCAATTAGGGATGGGCAATAAATGCCGGCCTTGCCAGCGATGCCCACATCCCAGGAACGAATAAAAAAAAAGTTAAAATTTTGTGGAGTTGAAAGAATTCTGATGGTTTGTAAACTGAAATGAAATACAGTTCTGCATGTGCCCATAGGATATGAAGCATACGCTCTCTCTCTCTCTGTCTCACATGCTCACTCACACAGGATTGGAATGGGGAGGGGGATGTGCAACACATCACTGCTTTTATAAAACTCACCAAAACCATATTGTTGCTTCCAAAAGGAAGAAAAGTGACCACATCCACACGCCCACGGACACTGACCGTGCACACTGACCACGGAGACAGCAACCACATCTTTCTCGACCACACTGCGACTGACAAAGTCAGAGGACCATTTTGAAACCTACAGAATTGCAATAACATGCACAGACACTCAGAGACAGCAAAGCACCATAAATGGATCTTGTGGAAACAGCCTCAACATCACAGGACCCAGCTGTCACCCAGCCAGAGTCAAATAATAAATGATGTTTGATCTGTATGGAGGCCTTACACTATAAATTCATCAAATTATGGGAAAGTGTTGCTGCTGGTAATGTTTTTCTCGATCTGTAAGTAATGGTAGCAGGTTATGCTATTCCCCTGTAATGTGCAATGGAATAAACCGAACACTACTTCTGTTCGGATCTCATGGTCTGGTTAGCGAAGCAAGTGGCCCCTCACTATCTAGGAGGATCCCCACCACTGCAAACAGCAGAAATCTTGCCAAAACAGAACAAAACCAGCCCTGTGAATTGTGCCCATTTATATAATAAAGCATAGTGATTATGTTACTGGACTAGTAATCCAGAGGCCTGGACTAATGATCCGGAGACATGTGGGGCGATTTTCTCAGCCCCGAGGAGGCGGGTATGGAGGTGGGACTGCCGGGAAAATGGCAGAATTTGGGGGCGGGTGGCAAACCCGCCCCCAACCCGCCTCCATGCCATCTTGCCAGGAGGTGGGTAGCTGTCCCGCGCCGGGTCCCGTCTACTTGGAGGTGGGAATGGATTAAAGCCTATTAACTGCCCATTAACAGGTAGTTAACAGGCAGAAAATAGGATGACCCTGTTTTTGCCCTCACAAGTGCGGGCTTCCCGACGGCCCCAAAACACGCCGGCTCAGCGAGGCGAGTACTGGGTCTGCGGGGGTCAGGGGTCGGGGGGGGTGCAAAAGTGTGGTGTGAAGGTAAGTGATGGGTGCAAGAGTGTAGAGGTGAGTATCTGAGGTAAGTCCTAAGTGTTTTTAAAAGTGTATTTACCTTTGTTTCTTCCTGCAGGCTTCAGTCGGTTTCTATACGGAGAGTCTCGCACCTCCGTGTTGCAGATGAGAGCTGTCCGTTGCATTCTCAGATGCAACAAACATCTCAATTCTGTAAAAGAAAGAAGTTTGATGAGGTCTTGAATTCAAGAACGTATCAAACTACAGAGAATGTCAGTGTTTGACAGCTTCACAGAGCTGTCAAACGATGACAATTCATCTGTCAAAAATTTTTGACAGATGAAACGTCATACATTGACGTGCTCTGCAACCGGCTTTCCCTGAATTGGCCTGCTAAACCCGCTGGGCGGGCTTAACAAGGTCAATCAAGGGAAAATAGCGTGGGTTGGCCACAACTCGATGGAGGCGGGACTGAAACCCAACAAGCAGCAGTCCCGCCTCCAACCCGCCTCCATTCACAAAATTGCCCCCATGAGTTCAAATCCCACCACGGCAGCTGGGGAATTTAAATTTAGTTAATTAAATAAATCTGGAATAAAAAAGCTAGTATCAGTAATGGTGACCATGTAACTACCTGCTTGTCGTAAAAACCCATCTGTTTCACTCATGTCCTTTAGAGAAGGAAATCTGCCGTCTTTATCCGCTCTGGCCTATATGTGACTCCAGACCCACAGCAATGTAGTTGACTCTTAACTGCCCTCTGAAATGGCCTAGCAAGCCACTCAGTTAAGGGCAATTAGGGATGGGCAATAAATGCTGGCATTGCCAGCGACGCCCACATCCTGTGAATGAATAATAAAAAAAATAGCTTAAATGTATTTATAATTAAGATTTATTGTTACACTGGTTGTGGTCTGTACTGCGTTACGCTTTATCACAAAATGCAGAATATAAATCTTTCGCCTCCTTTACGCACCTCCAGGGTGCCATAAATCATTTCCTGGTCGAGTGGCTGGGCAGCACCCAACAGGATAAAGGGTAGGCCATTCAGGACTGAGATGAGAAGAAATTTCTTCACACAGAGGGTGGTGAATCTTTGGAATTCTCTACCCCAGAGGGCTGTGGAGGCTCAGTCATTGGGTATATTCAAAACAGAAGTCGATAGATTTCTGACTAGTAAGGGCATCAAGGGATATGGCGATAGGGCCGGTGAATGGAATTGAGGCAGAAGATCAGCCATGATCTCATTGAATGGCGGAGCAGGCTCGAAGGGCCGAATGGCCTACTCCTGCTCCTATTTCTTATGTTCTTATGTTCTCCTTCCCACCCATGCTTCCAACAATGTGATGTCTGATCTGGCACTCTAGTGTAGTGTGACTCATTTATTACAATTTGCCTGTGGGCAGTACCACCCCCCTCCCCCCCAATCCCCCTATTCCTAGACACCCTCACCTGACGACACAGCCTGTAGTGGGTACTCATTGTTTTGGGAATCGTTGGCATCAATCCAGCCTTAACACATTATTTCACCAATACATCGTGCCACCCCCAAATTCTAACGTTTAAATTCTTCTATGGGACTATTACGTTGAAGCATAGACCATTTCCTATTTCAAAATACTGAGAGATTGTCCTTCGAAACTGTGATCTTGGTATATTTTGATTCTAATACAGAAATGTTATTGGAGACTTTAAGAAAGAAAGAAAGTCTTGCATTTAGATAGCGCCTTTCACAACCACCAGACGTCCCAAAGCGTTTTACAGTCAATGAAGTGCTTTTTGAAATGTAGTCACTGTTGTAATGTAGGAAACACGGCAGCCAATTTGCGCACAGCAAGCTCCCACAAACAGCAATGTGACGATGACCAGATAATCTGTTTTTGCGATGTTGATTGAGGGATAAACATTGGCCAGGACACTGTGGATAACTCCCCAGCCCATCTTCAAAATAGTACCATGGGATCTTTTACATCCACCTGAGAGAGCAAACGGGGCCTCGGTTTAACACCTCATTCGAAAGATAATACCTCATCCGAAAGGCAACACCTCCGACAGTGCAGCACTCCCTCAGCACTGCACTGGGCGTGTCAGCCTAGATTTTTGTGCTCAAGTCTCTGTAGCGGGACTTGAACCCACAACCTTCTGACTCAGAGCCACTGAGCTGACACAACCTTCTGACTCATTGTGTGGGGATGTTTCAGTAACTGCAGCATTTGATATGGCATTTAAGGGGAAGCTAGATAAACACATGAGGGAGAAAGGAATAGAAGGATATTCTGATGAGGTGAGATGAAGAAGGGTGGGAGGAGGCTCATGTGGAACATAAATACCAGCATGGACCAGTTGGGCTGAATGGCCTGTTTCTGTGCTGCATATTCTACGTAATTCTATGTTTTCCTGTGGGATTTTTGAATTGCATTTTAAAGGTCCATTGCCTTCATGAAAAGGTATTTGTTAAACCTTTTTCCATTAGGAAGGGCAGAGAGTCAGAAGAACTGTGGGCCATCTTTGTCACATCAAGTGTAAGTGACACAATTATACATTTGGATGGAATTTATGTCATCATATTACATGTCTGTAAACAAATATTTTGTCAAACACCTTTAATATAGACAGAGCTTTTAATAGTGTCATCCTTGGCTCTGAGGTAGCATCCTTATCCCTGAGTCAGAAGGTTGTGGATTTAAGCCTTACTCCAGAGCATAATCTAGGTTGACAATTCAGTGCAACAACAACTTGCATTCATATAGCACCTTTAACATAGTAAAATGTCCCAAGGTACTTCACAGGCGCGTTATAAAACAAAATTTGACAGCGAGCCACATAAGGAGATATTAGGGGAGATGAGAGGTAGGTTTTAAGGAGCTTCTTAAAGGAGGAAAGAGAGAGGCCGAGAGGTGGAGAGGTTTAGGGAGGGAATTCCAAAGCTCAGGGCCTCGGCAGCTGAAGGCACGGCCGCCAATGGTGGAGCGATTAAAATCAGGGATGCTCAAGAGGGCAGAATTAACGGAGTGCAGATATCTCGGGGGGTTGTGGGGCTGGAGGAGATTACAGAGATAGGGAGGGGCGAGGCCATGGAGGGATTTGAAAACAAGGGTGAGAGGGAGTGCTGCACTCTCAGAGAGGCTGTCGTTTGGACGAAACATTACACTGAGGCCCTGGCAAGAAGTGCTTTGGGATGTCCTGAGGTTGTGAAAGGTGTGATGTAAATGCAAGCTCCATTTTTTGTTTCTTACTTAAGCATTCCTGCTTTGGGTTGGTTGTGTTTTGTATTTTAAATAATATCTTTCTCCCTATTTTTAAGTACAATATTATTCTAGAGGAGAGTGATAGCAGCCATGTGATACTTTGACACATGGTGTGGTTTGCTATTATCGGAAGTTGTCTTGTGAGAAAATGGTATCACACTGCTCGAGATATAACACACCTATTGTGCAAAATGGATGACAAAATAATTTCCACAGACTGTTAGCTGCGTGATAGCCTTCTTAATACAATAACAGAGCAAACAGTGTCAGCTGTGGCTCAGTTGGTGGCACACTTGCCTCTGAGTCAGAAGGTTGTGGGTTCAAATTCCCACTCCAGGCTAACACTCCCAGTGCAGTGCTGAGGGAGTGCGGTGCTGTCAGAGGTGCTGTCTTTTGGACGAGACGTTAAACCGAGGCCCCGTCTGCTCTCTCAGATGGATATTAAAGATCCCGTGGCACTATTTCGAAGAAGAGTTAGGGGAGTTATCCCCGGTGTCCTGGGGCCAATATTTATCCCTCAACTAACATAACAAAAACAGATTATCTGATCATTATCACATTGCTGTTTGTGGGAGCTTGCTGTGTGCAAATTGGCTGCCGCGTTTCCTACATTACAACAGTGACTTCACTTCAAAAAGTACTTCATTGGCTGTAAAGCACTTTGAGATGTCTGACGTGAAAGGCGCTGTAGAAATGTAAGTCTTTTCTTTTTACTTGCTAGCTATTTGGTGCAGAATTATTGCTGCTAATACATTCAGACTCGGGTACCTGAAATGGTGTAACAGGTGATAACGGTTTTAACTCCACTACACAAAAAGGTTTTGCATCTCCAGGATGTTTGATGGTAGCTTATGATTACCATAGGTAATTCATACTTAGGATGACAGAGTGTATAAAGTGCAACAGCCATTAACATCCAGCTATATACAATTTCAAAATGCCCCACTTTACTGGCGTTGTGTACAGTGAAGCTATTTCTGCTCAACGCGTTCTGCTTGGCTGTCTGTGCTCGGCTAACTGGAAGAGAGTTTGTCCTATTCTAATTATTCTGTCTGGTTTGACTATTGGAGGCTGCTGCATTCTTTCCAGTTTCTACATTCTCTGAAAGTAAGGCTTTAGGGAAAGCGCAATGATGATTTTGTAAACTGTGTGAAATTGCAATGCAACAATTTGCAGCATCTATAGGAATATAGGAACAGGAGGAGGCCATTCAGCCCCTCGAGCCTGTTCCGCCATTCAATGAGATCATGGCTGATCTGTGACCTAACTCCGTATACCCGCCTTTGGCCCATATCCCTTCATACCTTTGGTTAACAAAAAGCTATCAATCTCCGATTTAAAATTAACAATTGATCTAGCATCAGTTGCCATTTGCGGAAGAGAGTTCCAAACTTTCTACCACCCTTTTGTGTGTAGAAGTGTTTCCTAACTTCACTCCTGAAAGGTCTGGCTCTAATTTTTAGACAATGCCCCCAATCCTAGATCCCCCAACCAGCAGAGATAGCTTCTCTCTATCTACCCTTTCTGTTCCCCTTAATATTGTGAAAACTTCAAATCATTAAAGATCCAATCTGCAGGGAATGGATGGTACTGTCGGTACACACGTTGTGGTTAATGGATCTACTGTTGGATCTGGTGCCTCTTGCAGAAGTTAAATGCCGGGAGCTTGTCCTGGTACTATATAAATGTAAGTTGTTATATGGCAGCGCTCGCTCTCTACAAATTGGGTCTCCATATTGTACAGAGTAGCGCAGCATTGGGGCCTATATTTCCTAGAGTTTAGAAGAATGAGGTGATCTCATTGAAACATGTAAAACTCTTAAGGGGCTTGACAGGGTC
Source organism: Squalus acanthias (assembly GCA_030390025.1). NCBI lineage: Eukaryota > Metazoa > Chordata > Chondrichthyes > Squaliformes > Squalidae > Squalus > Squalus acanthias. The sequence goes on along the minus strand of CM059440.1, from coordinate 53,393,618 downwards.
GATGCTGAGAAGCTGTTTCCTCTGGCTGGGGAGTCTAGAACCACGGGGTCATAGTCTCAGAATAAGGGGTCGGCCATTTAGGACTGAGATGACGAGACATTTCTTCATTCAGAGGGTTGTGAATCTTTGGAATTCTCTACCCCAGAGAGCTGTGGATGCTCAGTCAATGAGTATATTCAAGACTGAGATCGATAGATTTTTGGACACTAAGGGAATCAATGGATATGGGGATAGGGCGGGAAGGTGGAGTTGAGGTAAAAGATCAGCCATGATCTTATTGAATGGCGGAGCAGGTTTGAAGGGCTTAGTGGCCTACTCCTGTTCCTAATTCTTATGTTCTTATGTTCAAATCACCCCTTAAAGTTCTAAATTCCAGGGAATACAACCCTAGTTTGTGTAATCGCTCCTCATAATTTAACCCTTGGAGTCCGGGTATCATTCTGGCAATCATTCAGAGTCAGCTGTGGCTCAGTTGGTAGCACACTTGCCTCTGAGCCAGAAGGTTGTGGGTTCATAGTCCCACTCCAGGGACTTGAACACATGAAATCCAGGCTGACACTCCAGTGCAGTACCGAGGGAGCGCTGCACTATCGGAGGTGCCGTCTTTCAGATGAGACGTTAAACCGAGGCCCCGTCTGCTCTCTCGGGTGGACGTAAAAGATCCCATGGCACTATTTCGAAGAAGAGCAGGGGAGTTATCCCCGGTGTCCTGGCCAATATTTATCCCTCAAATCAACATCACAAAAACAGATTATTTGGTCATTATCAAATTGTCGTTTGTGGGACCTTGCTGTGCGCAAATTGGCTGCTGCGTTTCCTACATTACAACAGTGACTACACTTCAAAAATACTTCATTGTCTGTAAAGCACTTTGAGACGTCCGGTGGTCATGAAAGGCGCTATAGAAATGCCATACGAGGAAAACAGGCTGCTACCTGATCGCAATCTGTGCAATTAAAGCCAGTTATGTTAAATGATTGTTTGCACAAAAAAATATTCCTAGTTGCTAACAGAAATGTGACTTGCACCCTTTGAAATCTGATCTGATAGTGATTCAGTCTGTGTCAGTGCAACATTCTGCTGACAGGCAAATCCTGGTAAAATGGTTCAGATTTTCTACGTGTGATATACATGATAATCTGTTGTTCTAGTCAGCTTCAGTTCATTTGGATTTGTCACAAAGCGACACACTCCCATAGGAACCCAGCGCCTCCTCCTGCTCCAGTTCGGTAAATGCAGCCGCCTTTTTTCCATTGCACCCACATTGAGATGCTGAGGCAGTGTCAAATCAAGAAACACTGAAAACAAAGCAATCATTGTAAATGCCAGCCGCTAATGGCACTTGCCCTGCACTTGAACACGAAATCTGCTAAGCCGGATAATAATTGTTTCATGAATGTTGTCAGTGACAGAGAATGAGAGATTTCAAAGAAAAACCACAGACCGAAAGCTGCACCCGCCTTTCAGTACAGGACAAATGGTCTTCTTTCATGTTCTTGAACTGAGCAAGGCTAATTTTGTCCTGACCTGACCAAACCAGCACTGATTTATGCTTATTCGAAGTGCCAGGGGAGGGGCGGGGGTGCTGTAGTTCTCAGCTGGTTCAATGTATTAATTTAAAGGGGCTTTAAAGGGCCACTTTACACACAAATCCAGCAAGGCAACTATCTCAGTTTAAAAACGCGGTTCCCACGATGATACGAGGGATCCTAATATGAGATCACTTCAAGCATAGGCTGCAATAACATTTTTTTGAAAAAACATCATTTTAAAGTTCAGTGCAATAAAGTTCGAATCTTGTGAAGTTGCACATACTCTTCACTCAACAAGCTGTAGAATATCATCAGCTAAGCTTGTCCCAAGGATTCGATCTGCTCTGAAATTCCACTCGTGTTGAAACGTCCTTTTTAAAAAAAAATCAAATGCAATTTTTTTTGGCAGTGAAAACGCCGCTTTTTGTTACACTCAACCAGGAGAGAAGCAACAACATAGGCCCAGAAATTGCAGTGTGAGGGTTCGTGCGAGGGTAAGCCCTTCCCGCGATGTCTCACTGCGCGTTGGCTTTTTCAGTCCCAGCTCGCTGGAACTTCATGTTCCAGCCATCAGCTGCGAGTGCATCGTGATCCCACAGTGCGAAGTTAGTTCGAGCGTACTGTGGGATCACGTGACTGAGTTACAGCCAATGGCAGCACACCAAGCTCTCATTCATAGAATTCACAGCGGCCATTGAACTGCTGTGAAAACTAGGAATACAACAAGCCCCCAAAAGAAGAGCTAAACCTCCATTAAATTTAAAAAAAAACCCATCACATAATTAAAATAAGTGTAATTAAATAAATTAACCTTTTTAAACAAAAAAATAAATTTTTGAAAAAATTTTAAATCTTTTAAAATGTTATAAAAATAAACTTACCTGTCTTTAAAGTCGCTACTAAAGATTTACCTGTAAAAAAAAATTCTAAATACTACTTAATTATGTACTTACCTGGTTAAAAGAGTCTCCTGCGCTTCCTTTTTTCTTTTCCAGATTCTTCAATACTTACCTGCGTGCGCAAGCGATGAAGTGCACTGCGTGCGCGCAGCCTGTAGCGCGCACGCGGTGCACTGAGGACCCGCCCCCTTTTCGAAAGATCAATTGCCGGTTTTCAGTGCATGCGCAGTGCATGCTGAAAACCGGCAATTGAAGTCTGGCTGCGTGAGTGTACACTGTGCGTACTCTCGCGCAGCCGGATCAATTTCTGGGCCAATGTCTTTGATACACCAACAATGAATGCTCCCCTGGGGCTTGTTCTGTTCACTGTCTAAATAGTGGCTGCAGAAGCCCCTCCTCTGTGAAGTCTTCATTGGTTACCGGTCTGCATCGGCTAGTGACTTTTCTATGGCCAGAGGAACTGTCGATCATGGGTCCTACAGCAAACAGATTTCTCATTTCCTTGTTGGCGTTGCACATTAAAAGGGTGATGCAACACTTTTTTTTTGGGGGGGGGGAAATATTACGCACGAATACTCTTTTAAAAAAGTTTGATGTTACAGCTTTAGAACAACGAGACAAGAAAACAGAGAATTAAAAGATACAGATGGGCTATACACCTTCAAAAATTGCACTTTCTTTCTCAATCCCCCTGCAGTACCTGAGCAGTGAATGGAACAAATCCTTTTTGGGGTGTATTTAAAATAGTCACTTTTGATGTGCCCGGGGATTTGTAGAACACGACTTTTGAGCGTGCAGTTGATTCATGCTATTTCACGATAACCTACTTTAAATATCACATGCTCTTTGAATCCCACCCATTCTTCAGCGAGGGAAAAAGAGTAAGTTCCTGTCCCGTTAATTCTAACAATCAGCTAAAGGCAACAAAGCTATATATATTTAAAAAAATTAGCAGCCAAGCCATACAATGAATATATTTTTAATGTCTGTACATGTCACTTTGCACAGATCTAAGCTGCCAAATTTGGTCATTTGCAATTGCTCTTTGTTACGTTATATTCAAATGAGCTGTACTGTACAGTGCATTCCTTTTCCGACCCCCTTCACTGAATGAGATGATGCTGTTTTTGCTTAAGATGGTATCTCCTCGCTAGTTCTCGATCTGCAGGGTTCCCGTGGAATGGAGTTCGCGGAGCTGATCAAAACTTCTAATGTTGATCATGTTGTTCTTTCTCGCCCATTCCTGCAGCCCGTTAAGGGGACCCTGTGCATTACCAGCCACCATCTGCTGCTGTCCTCCCGAGCTGGCCAGCAAGAAGAGCTTTGGCTATTAATCAGGAATATAGATGCCATCGAGAAGAGGTCAGTCTAGTAGAAGCGCTCTCTATCTGGTGTTATACCGAGTTGTACAAATGTTTCGATAATCAATCAAATGCTACACCTAAATAATGCTCAGGAAGACAATGAATTTGAATCTCCTTTATTTAAAAAAAATAATCCTTCCTTGCCTTCATCTCATTTCTTAAATGTAACTAGGAGGAAAGCCGAGACTGTCCACGAATACTAATAACGAACCGGCCAGAAAACACGCCTCGTGTTATCTAACACATTAACTGAAAAGGAAATGCAACATTCTGGCTTCCTGGGGTGCACAGAGTGTTATTTTGCACATGTTTCTGTTGCTTGTTTTTTTTATATAGGGTTTGCAGATATCTCAAGTGATTTCTGTATTTTAGCAATACTGCATGTAGAGAGTGACAGAGCTGGAGCATAGCCCGAAGCTGTAAACTCTCTTCAAAGGTCCAGATGTTGACATAAACCACTGGGACAGTTTATAAATGTGATCTGAACCACAACAGTGATTTTTTTTATTCATTCCTGGGATGTGGGCGTCGCTGGCAAGGCCAGCATTTATTGCCCATCCCTAATTGCCCTTGAGAAGGTGGTGGTGAGCCGCCTTCTTGAACCGCTGCAGTCCATGTGGTGAAGGTGCTCCCACAGTGCTGTTAGGGAGGGAGTTCCAGGATTTTGACCCAGCGACGATGAAGGAACGGCCGATACATTTCCAAGTCAGGATGGTGTGTGACTTGGAGGGGAACTTGGAGGTGGTGGTGTTCCCATGTGCCTGCTGCCCTTGTCCTTCTAGGTGGTAGAGGTTGCGGGTTTGGGAGGTACTGCCGAAGGAATATAACCTTGAACATGCTCTCAGACCTTTTTATTGAATTGTCTATTTATTCCTTTGGGCTAGTTTACTCCACTTTGAGGTGTTTCCCATTAGAATTCCTAATTTTTTTTAGCGGTTTCCCAGTTTTGCTTTGATTTACATAGAGTTGTATCACCGTGCAGCCGGGTGCTGCCGAACTTTACTGTACAACTTCACATAATGTAATAGGAAGGGGTTTACAAATATTGAGCCTGTACTGAAGGTTTTTTTTTGACCTAAAAAGAACCAAATTGCATGTCCTTCTCACACGAAGGAAGAGGGTTCTACAGAGAAAAAATGCACATTATTTTACTTGGTTGGTGTGCCTATATGAAGGTAATAGATAACGTTTTGGAAAAAAAAATGTATAAGTTGTAGAATGTAAAAATGAAGGAAACTGCTGAAACTATACGAAACCTAATAGCAGTAAACATTATTTGGATACCCAGAGCGTGCAAAGATCTAACTTTAAAAACTTGCTTGATTCATAGAAACCACAGTGTTGAGTTTCTGACAGACAATGCACAACTTGGTGTTACCCTTGGCACAGTGGTACAAATGCTGTTTGTACTGCGGTGCAGGAGTTGCTTTTGTACCTTCCTGTTCAGAAGGTGATGTGCAGTCTTGGCGCTGCGCTGTATCATCTTCATCACTAACGCAGCTGAGTCCAGACAAGATTACATTTCATTTTAAAGTCAAGCCTGCTTGGAAGGAATGGGAACCGCTGCTTCATAGATTCCTTTGACAAGCATATTTTTGCCAATCAGTCTTCTTCTTCTTCTTTCGTATGCTAGTAGCGAAGCAAATCAAATGTCACTATCTAAGTCGGATATCCAGGCCAAAGCTTCTGGTGCAACAGTGTGGACATCCTGTAGGCTGCCTGTGAATTTCCTCTGAGGGCAGTGCTCAATGATGTGCTCCAGGGTCTGATTAGGAGCTTGATGGGGATGCTTTAATCTTCCATCTGTGGAGAATCTTCCATCTGTGCATCTACCATGGCCGGTTCTGAGTAAATTTCAGTAAATTGGCGCTTTGTAACTTACACATCATTTAAATGTAGTCTAATTGTGCAGCATGCTCAGACAGGGGAAACAGTGTCCGAGCACAGTTTGTGTGGGTTAGTTGTTGTACATCGGTCAGAAGTGGTACCAACATTAGAAAGGAAAATATCAAGGCCAAACGATATCGATTCTATAATTTTTTAAACTGCATTAGTCATCCCTAGGTACCTGTATAGTATTTTACAATAATTCAGATGCCAGTTTTAGGAATTTTTGGAATGAATTGTTGATCATCTATATGATGCACCCCCCTTTCGTTCACTGCACTTTATTATAATCTAATTCAGAAGCTGTTCACTCGAATCTAATTGATTTAATCCCCCATGTTTTTTACTTCCATGGTTAATCCGTGCACCGATTATTTGGGGATTGTCTTTTTGTTACCAATGCATTTCTACTGAGTGTTGGGTTTGTTAGTTAACAGCACTTCAAATCTTGGCAGGGACATGCTTAGTGTGAAAAGAGCAACTCATCTACACAAACATCGCCTGCGTTTAGTTACTCAGTGAGATCAGTATGATAAGGAATTGTGCTGTCCCAAATAAGAGAAGTACATAATTCAAACAACAGAATCGCAAGTAAGTTAGGGCCAACCTTTTGTAGTGGAAATTAAAAATCATATCAAACAGACTGATGTGAAATATTCTATTAATAGTAATTATGTTGTCTTACTTTTAAAAAAATTACTGGTTTCTAATGGTTTGTTTAGTGTGAGCTGTGTAAATAATCCACTAATGTTACTGTTTCGTTGTGGCAGTATAGGTGCAGGAATATGATTTTAATTTCCGTAGTTATGGGATCAGTCCAATGTTCCAACAATGGACAGCCTCCCAGTGTGACTTGGCAAACTTTGCAATGTGCGTGTTCTTTATTCATTGTTTTATCTCTGTACTTTGCTCAGCTGTCGTTTTCCCAGGGAATGTGTTGCAGACACAAACACGGTCAGCAACAAGCGACCTAACTGATGTCTGTAATCTCAGACGTTGGAAGAACAAATGATTCTGCTTTACTCAAAATGGCTGGCCTCCCATCCTCCACCCTTCATAAACTTCAGCTCATCCAAAACCCTGCTGCCTACTTCCTCGCCCGCACGAGGTCGCACTCACCCATCACCCCTGCCGAACAAATTGACCCCCGGTCCGCCAACCCCGCCAAACTAAAATTTTCATCCTCATGTTTCAATCCCTTCGTGGCCTCACCACTGACTATCTTTGTAGTCTCCTCCAGTTCTACAACTCCCCCCAGAACTCTGCATTCCTCCAACCCTGGCCTTTGGTGCCTTCCCTCCTTCCTTCACCTCACCATTGGTCATGTCTTCCGCCATCTGGGCCCTAAGCTCTGGAATTTCCTCCCTAAACCGCTCTGCTTCTCCACCTCTCTCTCCTTTAAGATCCTCCTTCAAACCCATCTCTCGGACCAAGCTTTTGGTCACTTGTCCTAATATCTCCTTCTTTGGTTTGGCCTCCATTTGGGTTTTATTACGCTTCTGTGGAGTTCCATGGGACCTTTTTTTTTACATTAAAGGTGCTATATTAATGCAAGTTGTTATTGTTGACTTGAACCAAATTCCCCGGTATGTGGAAAGAGTGGTCTCGGATCAGCTCATGTACCGGAAGGTATTCAGCTACCTGCGCAGGATCTTACAGTGAAGCTTGATCTTCAGTTTAAAAAGAAAAGACCTTGCATTTATATAGCACCTTTCACGACCTCAAGGTGTTGCAAAACGCTTTACAGGCATTGAAATACTTTTGGAGTGCAGTCACTGTTGTAATGTAGGAAACGTGTTTGCGCACAGCAAGCTCCCACAAACAGCAATGCGATAATGACCAGATAATGGCCCGGATTTTGCGGTCAGCGGGGAACTAACGGCAATCGCCGTTCATTACACTTACACTTCCCCAAGGACTTTTTGCGGGCTGTTAGACTGCGATTTGCACTAATTAGAGAGCCAAAACAGCGCGGCGCCCTCTACAGGGGGATCTGGGACCTGTGTGAACAGGACAAGCAATCAGATTGAAGAATCCTTACTGAGACACGCAGGGGGAGAAATTCAGTTTGGGGGCGCTAACTTTTGAAAGCTGGGAAACTTAACGCCAGGCGCTAATGATTCCCAGCTTTTACAAAATTTGGTGTTTGCGCTCCAGTAAGGAAGTGGAGTGCTAAATCAAGCGCTACCACTTCCTTCCTGGAGCGCTAAAGGACGGAGACGGGGCGGTAGTGGTGCAGCGCTGCACAATGTCCCGTGCAGTGCTGACGAGAGCCGAGGCTCCTTCCCTCCCTTAAAGGGAAGGGCCGTCGCTGCAGGTTCTGCATTGGGTCCAGTTAGCTGGTCCCCGACGGCAGCCGCGATCCGGCCCAATCAGCCCCATGCACTCCAGCAGAGCTGATCGATCACGGCCCAGGAGCAATCGAAAAAAATCACTTGAAGTGTTGTTAAAATTTTTCTCCTACCCGTGCCAACATCCCCTTTTATTTGCGGCCTCCCGAACAACGCCTCCTGCAGCTGCCGGTGTTTTTGCCTGGCGATGCTGCAGGGGGTAGGACCGGGGTGATGCGCACGGCAATGACGTCACGATCTCCGGGCGCAGGAGATCGTGGCGCAATGTGTTACCGCCGCCACAAACCTCTCGGCCAATTTAGCGGGAGTCGTTCATTTCGCCGCGCCCGGTTGGTAAGTCGTTAGCGGCCCGCTATCGCCCCCGGAGGCGATAACGGGAGGCGCTAAGGTACCGAATTTCTCTCCCACAGTCTAAACCAGGAAGTGTAAGTTAGAATATTTAATTCAATGCCAAATCATGTACAGAAAGTGAAATAAAGAGAGGGAAAGAAAGATGGTATTAAGAGAGAGAGAAAGAAAAAGTAAAAAAAAGTTATTTAAATTTTTTAATTTTTATAAATCTCCAACAATAATTAAAATGTGAAGGAATGAGACTCCAACACTTGTAACAGTAAATTTTCAGTGCCAGAAAGATTGTTTGGCAGTAATTAAGACTTAGCACACCTTTAAAAATTCACTGACACGTGAATGCACAAGCCCTAACTTTTTGTGGCGTGTTTAGTGGGTATTGATTGGGTAAGTACAGCAACCTCACGCCCTTTTGCCAAGTCTCTCGGTGGGGTGTAGCGAAGCGTGTGGAGGAGCAGGGCAACTCAGACAGCAACTTCCTGATTTCCGCATTTAACTGTGCAGGTGCGGACGCCAGAATTTGCAGTCTGATTTACTCCTCAATAACGGTGAGCATTGATAGTCTCACCGTTGTTCTCAGCACAAAATCTGGGCCAATCCGTTTTTGTGATGTCGATTGAGGGATAAATATTGGCCCCAAGACACCGGGGAGAACTCCCTTGCTCTTCTTCGAAATAGTGCCGTGGGATCTTTCACGTCCACCTGAGAGAGCAGACGGGGCCTCGGTTTAAAGTCTTGGTTAGAAATTTTAAAATGCTCTTAACTTGGATGTAATAAAACAAATATATTGACTTTGATTTTTAGGCCATAATAGTTTATTGATTTAGTGATTAAGAAATTGAAGAAGAATGGTAGCTGTAAGGACAATCAATATCTGCATTAAATATTTCTCTGTAATAGTTCCATCCAGTTTTATGACTCAAGCCCTTTTGCAGGCTGCTAATGGAAGAAATGCCTCATTATTATATTGCGACTAGGAGCGAGAAATCTCCCACCTATTGGTTGTTAATAGCAGGTGTATTACAATGTAAGCTATTGCCTTTCAGAAGTGACCTTGAATATATAATGCCCAAAGCTGAAAATGTGCCCCCTGTCAATTCTGTAACTTGAGTGTAATTTAATGTTCCTGTTACAGCCTTTAACTGCAGTCAATATTTATATAATATGCACCTCAATAATAGTTACATATCATTCAGTGATTCACAACAGATGTTAACATTTAACACTTGCCCTAGGTGATACCATTATATTTTCAGGCGAATGTAAGAACATAAGAAATAGGAGCAGGAGTCGGCCATTCGGCCCCTCGAGCCTAATCCGCCATTCAATGAGATCATGGCTGATCTGATCTTGGCCTCAACTCCACTTTTCTGCCTGTTCCCCATAACCCTTGACTCCCCTGTAGTTCAAAAGTCTGTCTATCTCCGCCTTGAATATATTCAATGACTCCGCCTCCACAGCTTTCTGGGGTAGAGAATTCCAAAGATTCACGACCCTCTGAGAGAAGAAATTCCTCCTCATCTCCCTCTTAAATGGGCGACCCCTTATTCTGAAACTATGCCCCCCTCGTTTTAGATTCCCCCACGAGGGGAAACATCCTCTCAGCATCGACCCTGTCAAGCCCCCTCAGAATCTTATATGTTTCAATAAGATCACCTCCCATTCTACTAAACTCCAATGAGTATAGGCCCAACGTGCTCAACCTTTTCTCATAAGACAACCCCTTCATCCCAGGAATCAACCAAGCGAACCTTCTCTGAACTGCCTCCAATGCAAGTACATCCCTCCTTAAATAAGGAGATCAAAATTGTACGCAGTACTCTAGGTGTGATCGCACCAACTACAGTTGGAGCAAGACTTTCCTACTTTTATACTCCATCCCCTTGCAATAAAGGCCAAAATTCCATTTGCCTTCCTAATTCCTTGCTGTACCTGCATGCTAACTTTTTGTGTTTCATGTACGAGGACACCCAGATCCTTCTGTACTGCAACATTCTGTAGTTTCTCTCCATTTAAATAATATTTTGCTTTTCTATTCTACTTACCAAAGTGGATAACCTCACATTTTCCCACATTATACTCCATCTGCCAAATTTTTGCCCACTCACTTGACTTATCTATATCCCTTTGCAGACTCTTTGGCCGCGATTTTCTGGGTCGCGGCGGCTTGGAAGCGGGTCAGGTGGCTTCCAGGTTCCGGTCCCGCCCCCAACGTCATCCGGCCCACAGACGTGATTTTGCGTCAATTGGCCTTGTTAAGCCCGCCCTGCGGGCTTGCCGGCTAATTAGGAGAAAGCCGGTGTCAGATGACGTCCTTTGATGACGCGTCATCTGCCGGTTTTCTTAAAGGGGCCATACACATTTTTTTGGCAGCTGATTTCTCAGTGTTTGACAGCATTGAGGTGCTGCAAACACTGATAATCACTGCACAAAGGTGAGCCCTGGCACCCAGGCTCTCCAGTGACTCCTTCCTTAGGCTAGAACAGATGGCAGCTGCAGGTGGCTATAATCCTCTTCCTGCCACTAGGTGTCGGGTCCCTGCGCAAATCGGGGACCCGACACTTGGGAAGATTGATTGGAGGCGGGTTGACAGCGGGTTTCCGACCCGCTGTCAATCTTTGCGATTTTGCCGGATGTCCCGCCTCCAAACCCGCCCCCTGAGCGCCGGCAAAATTCCGGCCCTTGTGTCCTCCTCACAACTTGCTTTCCCACCTTTCTTTGTATCGTCAGCAAATTTGCCTACAGTATACTCGGTCTCTCCATCCAAGTCATTAATATAGATTATAAATAGTTGAGGCCCCAGCACTGATCCCTGTGGCACCTCATCCTTTATTAACAGAGCTATCCCACCTCTTTTTCCTTTCTGCCTATCCTTCCGAAATGTCAAATACCCCTGAATATTCAGTTCCCAGCCTTGGTCACCTTGTAACCACATCTCTGTAATGGCTATCAGATCATACCCAATTATTTCTATTTGTGCCGTCAATCATCTATCTTGTCACGAATGCTGCGTGCATTCAGATAAAGAGCCTTTAATTTTGTCTTTTTACCATTTTTCCCTACTCTGGCCCTATTTGCTGGTGCACTCTTATGCTTGTACGCTCTGTCCCTTCCTGTCACACTCAGGTTATCATTACCCCTATCGCTACCCTGCACTATTGCCTTGTCCTTTCTCTTTAACTTTCTAAATTTCCTCTCACCTGAACCCTCCCCCCCACTATTTAGTTTAAAGCCCTATCGAGCCAAGTATTGGAATATTGCCCAACCAGGTAGCTTCGTTCTACTTGTAGCAAATTAAGAACAGTTCTGGGGAGAGAAAGTAAAAAAAAACTAACAGAAAAAGAACATAAGAACATAAGAATTAGGAGCAGGAGTAGGCCATAGGACCCTTGCGCCTGCTCCGCCATTCAATAAGATCATGGCTGATCTTCGACCTCAACTCCACGTTCCCGCCCAATCTCCATATCCCTCGATTCCCCTAGAGTCCAAAAATCTATCTATCTCAGCCTTGAATATACTCAACGATTCAGCATCCACAGCCCTTTGGGGCAGAAAATTCGAAAGATTCACAACCCTCTGAGTGAAGAAATTCCTCTCATCTCAGTCTTAAATGGCCGACCCCTTATCCTGAGACTATGCCCCATAGTTCTAGACTCTCCAGCCAGGGGAAACAAGCAAGAAAACATGCAATTTTTTCGTAGTCATTTAAAGTAATAATTGCCATCAACAATAGAAAGCTAGAAAGGTTTACATGATAAAGGTATACAGTATTAAAATATATATTTTAAGTTCAATTTTTATGCAGCCATTTATTCCACTTGGTACATTTTATGTTTCACATATTGCTTATCATAGAATCACAGAATCATAGAAATTTATGGCACAGAAGGAGGCCATTCGGCCCATCGTGTCTGTGCCGGCTGAAAAAGAGCTATCCAGCCTAATCCCACTTTCCAGCTCTTGGTCTGTAGCCCTGAAGGTTACGGCACTTCAAGTGCATATCGAAGTACTTTTTAAATGTGATGAGGGTTTCTGCCTCTACCACCCTTTCAGGCAGTGAGTTCCAGACCCCCACCACCCTCTGGGTGAAACAAGTCCTTAAAGCAGATGCTTTAATAACAAACTGCTTTTCTCAGGCCCGTAAAATCTGAGGTCGCGGAGGATTTAGCAAGTACCTTAAAAACATCAAGATCAAATTCTTGCTCCATTTCCAGTCAAGGCACGTGTCTTTGAGCAGGAAATACTCTCAATAATATGTTCTGTCCAAGATGGATTTACAGCTAATACCAACCAGAATAGCTGCTGCTACCATGGCATGACCTTGAACAGGAAGGAGAGGAGAGAAAGTGACTGTTATCTTCAAGTGCAGTTAAGGAATTTACTGTGAGCAGTTCAGGTGACGGCAAGAGGCGGCAGTAATAAAACAAAGGGTCATTTTAAAACAGTCCTGCCCTCCTTTGGTCTTGCAGGGTTGGAAAGCCACATAACATCTGTATGGATTACCGATAGCGTGGTGTCTATTGTATTGAAATGCTTTCACAACTTGCTGAATTATTGTCCTGTCAAAGTATAGCACTCTTGATGACTGCACCATCTGTGCTTGCAGCACCAGCAAGAAATAATAATAATATTATAGAATAATAGCTAAAAGCACAGTGGAGAAGAGAGTTGAACTGGGCCAAAATTCATGTATTTGAAAAGAAAAAAAATCAGAATTATATCCAATGCAGTCCATTCAGATTTCATCTTCCCTGATCCTTGAAGAAAATAGTGCAACAAGAACGGAGGAACAGTTTGCCAGCTTGTGCCTCTGACCCGAACATTTTGTGTTTGGTGGTTTGAGTTTAGCAGCTGAACAGGACTGCAGGTGAGTAACTGAAAAATCTAAAAGAACACAAGAACATAAGAAATAGGAGCAGGAGTCGGTCATTCGGCCCCTCGAGCCTGCTCCGCCATTCAATAAGATCATGGCTGATCTTCTACCTCATCTCCACTTTCCCGCCTGATCCCCATATCACTGGATTCCCTCAGAATCCAAAAATTTATTGATCTCTGTCTTGAATACACTCAACGACTGAGCCTCCACAGCTCTCTGGGGTAGAGAATTCCAAAGATTCGCCACCCTCTGAGTGAGTTCCTTTGTAGCTGGAGTGAGGGGGTGGCTGCTGAGTCCTTTGATGGTAGGCGATGCATCTGCCAATGGAACAGGAGATGAGAGAAAGCACTTGGGTTCCTTCAGAGCTGATTTGAGGAGATGTGTCAGAGTCCCTTCCCTCATTACATCACCACCCTGCTGTTTCAGATCTTGGACTGTCCAACTGTCAAGCAACTTCTGAATTGGTTCTGATGGCAAAACTATCACCAAGTTATGAAAAGAGGCAAACCTGAAATGTTATTTATCTCTTTATCTGATCAACATTACTTTGAGCAGGGATAGCCCAGTGAAATCAAGCCAAAGTGAAATGTGACATGGGTTAGTATAGGGGACATATAGGGCAGAATGTTTCTTATTATGGGGTACGGTAGCATAGTGGATGTGTTACTGGCCTAGTAATCCAGAAGCCTGGCCCAATGATCTGGAGATACGAGTTCAAATACCACCATGACAGCTGGGGAATTTAAATTCAATTTAATAAATCTGGAATAAAAAGCTAGTATCAGTAATGGTGACCGTGAAACTACTGGATTGTCATAAAAACCCATCTGGTTCACTAATGTCCTTTTAGAGAAGGAAATCTGCCGCCCTTACCTGGTCTGGCCTATATGTGACTCCAGACCCACAGCAATGTGGTTGACTCTTAACTGCCCTCTGAAATGGCTCAGCAAGCCACTCAGTTGTATTCAACCACCAACATGGCGACATGATAGGTCCAAGTCAGCATGGATTTGTGAAAGGGAAATCATGCTTGACAAATCTTCTGGAATTTTTTGAGGATGTTTCCAATAGGGTGGACAGGGGGGAACCAGTAGATGTGGTGTATTTGGACTTTCAGAAGGCCTTCGACAAGGTCCCACACAAGAGATTGGTGAGCAAAGTTAAAGCACATGGGATTGGGGGTAATGTGTTGACGTGGATTGAGAACTGGTTGGCACACAGGAAACAAAGAGTAGGAGTAAATGGGTACTTTTCAGAATGGCAGGCAGTGACCAGCGGGGTACCGCAGGGTTCGGTGCTGGGACCCCAGCTGTTTACATTATATATTAATGATTTGGACGAAGGGATTAAATGTAATATCTCCAAATTTGCGGATGACACTAAATTGGGAGGCAGTGTGAACAATGAGGAGGATGCTAGGAGGCTACAGAGTGACTTGGACAGGTTGGGTGAATGGGCAAATGTATGGCAGATGAAGTACAATGTGGATAAATGTGAGGTTATCCACTTTGGTGGTAAAAATAGAGAGGCGGACTATTACCTGAATGGTGGCAGATTAGGGAAAGGGGAGGTGCAACGAGACCTGGGCGTCATGGTACATCAGTCACTGAAGGTGGGAATGCAAGTGCAGCAGGCAGTCAAGAAAGCAAACGGAATGATGGCCTTCATAGTAAGGGGATTTGAGTACAGGAGTAGGGAGGTGATGCTGCAGTTGTACAGGGCCTTGGTGAGGCCACACCTGGAGTATTGTGCACAGTTTTGGTCTCCTAACTTAAGGAAGGACATTCTTGCTATTGAGGGAGTGCATCGAAGGTTCACTAGATTGATTCCTGGGATGGCCGGTCTGACATATCAAGAAAGATTGGGTCAACTGAACTTGTATCCTCTGGAGTTCAGAAGAATGAGGGGGGATCTTATAGAGACATTTAAAATCCTGACTGGTTTAGACAAATTAGATGCGGGCAGAATGTTCCCAATGTTAGGGAAAACTAGAACCAGGGGTCACAGTCTAAGGATTAAGGGGAAGCCATTTAAGACTGAGCTGAGGAGGAACTTCTTCACCCAGAGAGTGGTGAATCTATGGAATTCTCTTCCACAAAAGGTTTTTGAGGCCAGTTCGCTAAATATATTCAAAAGGGAGTTAGATATAACACTCACAACTAGGGGGATCAAGGGGTATGGCGAGAAAGCAGGAATGGGGTACTGAGGTAGCATGTTCAGCCATGAACGCATTGAATGGCGGTGCAGGCTCGAAGGACCGAATGGTCTACTCCTGTACCTATTTTCTATGTTTCTGTGTTTCTAACTTCTCGAGGGCAATTAGGGATGGACATTAAATGCTGGCCTTGCCAGCGACGCCCACATCCCGTGAAATAATTAAAAAAATGAATGTTGCTGTTAATACTAGTTCGCCAAAAAATTTATGTTATTTGGTAGTAGCAACACAGGAAAATACAGGACAAGAAAAGATTCCGCAGTCCATCTGGTCTGTCCCCAAAACTAATATTCCTCCACCACCCACTCCCTTAAATAGCGATCCAGTTCTCCCTGAAATATTTCCACACTATCCGCCTCCAGTGATTCCCTGGGCCGCCTGTTCCATGCGCTCACCACTCTCTGCATATCGTCAAATCTAACGTGTCCATCCATCTTCCCTCTTCGAAGCCTGACCGCGGGTGCTGCCTTCGGACCACGGGCCGAGTGACCTGTTTCTCTGCTGCACATTTTATCTAATTCCGCGTCATTCATTTCACTCCAGGTGGCTGGTTGCCAATTTACTGACCTGTGAAAAAACCCATCTCAGTGTCAGAGACGCAGCTCGGTTCTCGGTTCAGCAATGATTCAGAGAGCTGGCAGAATCCTCAGCGGTGACTCAGCCTCAGTGCGTAGGGACTCATATCTTTAACAGGAAAGCCCCTATTGTATTGTAGAGAGAGAAGAAAGAAAGAAAGACTTGCTTTCCTATAGCGCCTTTCACGACCACCGGACGTCTCAAAGCACTTTACAGCCAATCAAGTACTTTTCAAAGTGTAGTCACTGTTGTAATGCAGGAAACGCGGCAGCCAGTTTGCGCACAGCAAGCTCCCACAAACAGCAATGTGATAATGACCAGATCATCTGTTTTTAGTGATGTTGATTGAGGGATAAATATTGGCCCAGGACACCGGGGATAACTCCCCTTGCTCTTCTTCGAAATAGTGCCATGGGATCTTTTATGTCCACCTGAGAGAGCAGACGGGGCCTCGGTTTAACATCTCATCCAAAAGACGGCACCTCGGACAGTGCAGCACTCCGCTGGGAGTGTCAGCCTAGATTTTTGTGCTCAAGTCCCTGGAGTGGGACTATGAACCCACAACCTTCTGACTCAGAGGTGAGGGTGCTACCCACTGAGCCACAGCTGAAATAGTAAAATCTGGTAAAAGTATGGAAATGTAATTATTGTTATTTTAGTGCCATTTTTCTGTCTGTTTTTCCAAAGAAGTGGCCGTAAATGTAAACAAGCTGGTCACTTTGTATTGAAAGTAACAAATGGCTGAGACATTTATTATAGTTTTCAAAGATAATTTATTTGTTTTCTCTTCATCTTTTTGGCTTCGTTTTGTCACACACGGTCCACAGAAGCTAACTTTTTCCCAGATCTCTTATCAATGCCGCTATGCACCCAACTTCTAGGAGGTGAGCAAGAGTGGAGCCAGGGTAAACTTCCCTTCAGTGTTTAACCCGGCTCATGGGAATAAGGCTAAGGTTCGTAAGTTACCAAATGAAGAAATACAGATTGAGTAGACCGGGCCTATCCTCTCTGGAGTTTAGAAGAATGAGAGGTGATCTCATTGAAACATATAAGATTCTGAGGTGGATTGACAGGGTAGATGCTGAGAGATTTTTTCTCCTGGCTGGAGAGTCTAGAACTAGGGGTCACAGTCTCAGGATAAAGGGTCAGTCATTTAAGACTGAGATGAGGAGGAATTTCTTCACTCAGAGGGTTGTGAATCTTTGACACTCTCTACCCCAAAGGGCTTTGGATGCTGAATCGTTGAGTATATTCAAAGCTGAGATCGATAGATTTTTGGATTCTGGGGGAATCGAGGGATATGGGGATCGGGGGGGAAAGTAGAGTTGAGGTCGAAGATCAGCCATGATCTTATTGAATGGCGGAGCAGGCTCGAGGGGCCCTATGGCCTACTCCTGCTCCTAATTCTTACGCTCTTAGATTCAAACCCACATCCTGCCACTGCTTAGCACCAAAGCATTTTGCCATCATGGCACCCTTAACTGAGAAATCGATTAAAAATGATCATAACATGTTCATATGATCATAATGGCTTTTTGGATAGAATAAAGCTACGATATTCGCATATCCAAGCACATTTGCCATATGATGGGAAACCATGTTTCTGTCTTTCATATATGATGCCCGGTGGCTAAAATGGTTTTTTAATTGGGTTTCAAAAACCTATAGATTGCGGAAAGT
The DNA here is from genome assembly GCA_030390025.1 of Squalus acanthias. Taxonomy (NCBI): domain Eukaryota; kingdom Metazoa; phylum Chordata; class Chondrichthyes; order Squaliformes; family Squalidae; genus Squalus; species Squalus acanthias. Next base: position 53,375,890 of record CM059440.1, on the reverse strand, counting down.
TGGAAAGAGCGAGAGGGTAAAGAGCTCGGGTTTTGAGTTCTGAGTAAAAAAATGAGTAAAAGAATAAGATGGTGCAATGAGTCTTGATTTCCACACAGTGAGGGAGGCTGCAGGGAGGAGAAGGCAAAACTCTGACAGTGCAGCACTCCCTAAGTGCTACTACAGACGAAAACAAACAGGAAGAAGGTCAAAGCTGCATGGGAAGTTTTTTCTCTTTGTTAAAACCCTGATCAGGATCTGGGAGTCCTACAGAAGAAAATGTTATAACACAAGAGCCACATTCATATGAAGTATGTGCCTGTGTGTGGAAGTGAATCCTACATTTACTATTTCAGTTCTGCACAGCTGATCTTGAGGTGCAGCGCCGCAGCACCATAACTGAGAGCTGACAAATATGCTCACACTTCCCAGATCACACGCATTATATAAAGAGAGAAATTGGTGCAGCCCTTCTGCGCGATCAATATTCTTGACTACCAATATCAAGCAAACACTCCCAAGATAGCCAAAGAATAATGTCAGAGTTGCACTTTACAATAATGTGGGGAAAACTGACATGTAATTGATTATAAAAATGTGAAACTAAAATCCACAACTGCTCTGTGGAGCTGAGAGGGCAGCAGTTTAACATCTCATCTGAAAGACAGCACCTCTGAGAGTGTAGCACTCCCTCAGTACAGTGTCAGCCTAGATTTTTGTGGTCAAGTTTCTTGGAGCAGGGATGCTACCACACTGAACCACAGCTGCTACTGATATCGACATGTAACTATTGTATTAACACTGAGATGTTTGGTTACATAGCATGGTTCAAGGTACAACATTGTTCAAATAAAGATTCAGTCCTTTCAATAAGTAACTAATAACTAAACATTGTGAAAAAATGAAGACAGGATTGCATGCTTTTTAAAGTTGACGTTAAATGAATGAATACTCTCTGTGCAATATTATTGTAGTACGGTGGGATCACGTTATTTCTTAATCTCCAGTATATCACCAATCAAAAATTTACAGTAACCAAAGATGAGAACTGGCTGGTCAACTGGCTGTACATTTCTGCTACTTGCAAATATTTTCTGTTAGCCAGGAATCATTTTCAGACTACCATTTTTTTAATTCATTTAATGCGGGCGTCACTGGCAGGGCCAGCATTTATTGCCCATCCCTAATTGCCCTTGAGAAGCTGCAGTGCATGTGGTGAAGGTATTAGGTATTCTTATTGTTTTTCCTAGCAGTTATGGTACAACTGAGTGGCTTGCCAGGCCATTTCAGAGGGCAGTTAAGAGTCAACCACATTGCTGTGGGTCTGGAGTCACATATAGGCCAGACCGGGTAAGTACATCAGTGAACCAATTGGGTTTTTACAAAAAATCCAATGGTTTCATACTAGCTCTTTATTCCAGATTTATTTAATTGAATTTAAATTCCCAAATTGCTTGAACGTGAAGATTTGAACTCCTGTCACCAGATTATTAGCCTGGGCCATTAGTCTAGTAACATAACCACTATGCTACCATACCCCAGGGTCATTTAAGAATTTAATTTATTTCGTTATTAAGGCCTTGCACTGGAAAATCATCTTGAACTATTCACCACATTGCAACAGGAAGTTAGATTGCCCACTGAAGGCTGACGTTAAGGGGCTGAAAATCTGCGGCTCTTTCAGTGCACTTCTGCTGTAACCCCAGCAGGAGTGTGGCGGACGGACCGCAAGTTAAGCCAGGACCAAGAAATGCTGGGTCCCAGTCTTCAGTGGGAGTTTCCTCGTGGCCTTGTAAGGGGAGAAGCCTTCGCTCGCCTCAAACAAGGCCATTGGTGTCGGAGGGGATGGGGACTCCCAGCCGCGGCCTACACCACGCCTACAAATTGGCACCGGGTGGGACCAGGCGCACTGGTCCACTGAATATCAGGAGCGGGGCTCGCCTGGGGATCCAGGCCTAGGTTATGACCTCAGCCTCCATAGAGGAGGCAGTTTTAAAAACAAGTTTTGCAGCCACCTTTGAGGCGGTTATAATCCCATTCCGGTGGGTGGGGGGGTGGGGGGTCCCGGCACAAACCCTGCCCCCCTCTGGACCCAACACATTCCGCCATGGGTAGGTGGAGGCCCAAGATAAGCTCTTAGTGCTGCAGATGCCCACCCATCATATTTATATCAAGAGATGTCCCTCTAAACCTGCAAATTGGCAATTATAACAGGTGGCTGAATATTTGGCCCCGGGTGCATTTTAAGCCATCCTTAATAGTGGCATAACTACATTAACAATGATCTGATTCCAGTTCTGATGAATGATCTCATCCAGACGTTATCCCATCTTTCTTTTCCAAATGCTTACTTACCCGCTGTGTATTTCCAGTATTTCTTTAATTGAAATTCTAAATTTCCCTCGTTTTTTTTTTTCATTTTAACAATGATTTTGTATTTAACCCACAGGAGTCATTCTAACTTTCTGTTGTAACAAGAGTAGAGAAAGCAGGATTTGTTAAATGCAGAACTCAATATTTAACAAATGCTTCTTTCTTTCTGATACTAACATCGCCTGTGTTTGCCTTTTTTCTTTCCCTTTGTTTTCTAACCAGTGTTCAGAATCTAAGTGGATACCCAAGCATCAAGTCTGTAAATCAGGAGAACGGGGACAGGTCTGGTATTTAATCGCTGTCAGCCTGCTTGTTTCATGTTAGACTTAAAAGCATTGCGCTTTTGCAGATTATATTGGACAACTAAAAGTTTCTCCCGAGCGACTGCTAAAGAGCTTTTTTATTTTTATCCCTCAATTTAACAGCAACTTTAGTGGTCCAACTGCTCTTACTTTCTGTAAGGATTTTTTAAAGAAGTGCCTCAGTTATTGCTAACGTTACGTTGCAAAGCTATTGTTTGTACGCTTTCTGCATCTGTTGTATTGAATGGACTCTTTTCTGATGTAATGTGACTATAAAGAACAGGAGGAGGCCATTCAGCCCCTCGAGACTGTTCCGCCATTCAATGAGATCATGGACTGATCTGTATCTTAACTCCATCTACCCGCCTTGGTTCCAGTAACCCTTAATACCCTCGCCGAACAAAAATCTATCAGTCTCAGTTTTGAAATCTTCAATTGACCTCAACAGCTTTTGGGGGGAGAGAGTTCCAGATGTCCACCACCCTTTGTGTGAAGAAGTGCTTCCTGACATCACCCCTGAACGGCCTGGCTCTAATTTTAAGGTGATGCTCCCTTGCTCTGGACTCCCCCCACCAGAGGAAATCGTTTCTCTCTATCTAACCTATCAAAGCCTCACTGTCATTGTTACAGTTTCTGGATCACAAAAGATAAGAAAATCTAGACGTGAATGTGGTAATAGCTGCTGGATGAAAACAGTCAGGCCCTGCACCACATGTACTCTTGGATTCTCAATTCACCCGTTTAACTCAGGTACTGAGAGTCTGACTAAGTCTTTGTCCATGGTGACAGCCGTTGGATGTACTCATGCTGCTGAAAAAACAGACCCTGACATAAATCTTTTGACAGTGCAGCACGTGTACAACCATACTGACCCATCTCTTCCACGCAAGCACATCCATTTCCTGATTTCAGATAGAAATCATGGGCCAAAACTTCGGCACTTGCCGGATGAGTACGCACTGTGTACTCACCCGTAAGGCGTCCTGAAGTGCCGGTTTCCTGCATGCACTGCGCATGTGCGGGAAACCGGAACTTCCGGTCTGGTGAAGGGAGCGGTTCAGAGGTGAACCGCGTGCGCAGCAAACTTAGTTTTTTTTTCAGGTTTCTCCGGGAGGGTAAGTATTGAAGAACCTGCGCTTTTAAAAAGGAGGCGCAGGACCCGTTTCAACAAGGTAAGTGGTTAATTAATTATAATTTAAAAGATTTTTTCAACAGGTTTATCTTTTTTAGATACTTTAAAGAAAGGTAAGTTTATTTTTAGCACTGTTAAAAAGTATTTTAATTTTTTCAAAAATTTAAATTTTTGTTTAAAGTAGTTAATTTATTTAACTTATAGTTATTTTATAAATGTGATGGTTTTTTAAAAAATGTATTTGAAGTTTAGCTGTTCTTTTGGGGCCGATTTCAATTCATAGATTTGACAGGTCTTCCTGTCAAATCTATGAATGAAAGATGGTCTGCTGCCATTGGCTCTCCATGGCCCACGTGATCCCAGGGGACGCATCGCACTAACTACGCCCCTGGGACACGCAAGCACTGCGCGCCGGCACTTGGAGCAGGCCCAGGAGCTGAAGTCCCCGTGGGCCCAGAGGTCAACGGCAGGCGCGGTAGGTAAGTGTGCGCGCGATCCTTACCCCCGCGGCAAGCCGGAGAGGCGAATTTCAGGGCCCATATTTGCTCTCTTTATCTACCACAGTGAGCCTGATTTTGACACAGGTTCGAACACACTTCTTTGCCACTTGTTGATCATGAAGCAGTAGACACTCTCTATATTTGTTGCATTAATGCGGTTCTAAGTGGATCACTGTAGATGCTGGAGAGTTTTCTCCGATTTGTGTGAACTCAAAGTCACATTTTCATGTGCACACGACACTCCGAACGGGTTAGCTCAGAAAACCTGGTCACTTGGGCTGGGAAAGGGAACTGTGTGCATGTGTGTGCAGCAGGTGTTTGGTCGATTCTACCGTGCACCGAAAGGGGGTCCTAGAGGAAAGTCAGCAAGCACCAAACAGACTTTTTTTCTGTATTTATTCTTGTGCAAGTAGAAAATCCTGGAGTTGTGTGGTACAGACTGCAACCTGAATCAGCTGCAATCCACATCGCTTTTTAACATTTTGTTGTGAATTTGTGATCATCAAAGTTAATGCTGAGGAATGCAACATTAGCGTGTCAGGTATGGCATGGTTCGATGCACAGTGAAGCCCCCTCTACCATGCCTCAACAATGCTTAATGTGTCGTTTTAATATCACATTTGTACCTCAGCCTCGTCATGAAGTAATGCCACCCATATGTACATAACTTCAACCTGATTCCTTTGCAAGTACCAAATAATCACCGCATGTATTCTGTGCTACACTATGACCACGCAAGTGTGCACAGTTCGTACAAGTCAATCAAATATATTTTTATTAAATCAAATAGAAGCTACTGGAGTCAGTCACAGTCATCATCTTCTACCACTAGACATCACTAGTAAATCATACAACGACTGATGAGATGTCAAAGGTTCTATTTTTACACTTCCCTTCCAGGAGTAGTGCAGCTCCACGTCCTTCAAGCTACTGCCTCTAAAGTACCTGTGTCCCTGCTATTTTTCTGTTTAATTCAATAGGGTGTGAGGCAGGAGCACCCGAGAGTGAGTTTTGCAATATATTGATATCATTAAAGACGGCTTTAACACTGTAAGAAACAGACAGGGTTTTTTTTCATGACAATTAAAGGCCTACAAGCAGCCTAGCACTGTATATTACAGAACACGAGGCTAGAACATAGAAACAGGAAACCCACCCGTGATGATCCTACTTCTGAAAATCGGTAAATATATCTTAATGCGTTTCTGTTTGAATCTGATATCTACATTACTCAAAGCATTTAAGCAACACTAAACCTGTTCTTTCTTTTCCAGATTTGCAGGGTCTTCAGGGATAATAACTGTTAAATGTAAAGACCTGTGTGTCATGTACCTGGAGATACCAGGGATGGAAGAATGCTTGAACATTGCACGGTCCATTGAGGTACTAAATGATGAATGAGTGCTAAAGTATCTGTAGGAATCCCTATTCCACTTGTCAAAGGAATTAAGAAAATAAAACATTAGAATAGAACTCCTGCTGCTGAGCCCACCAGATCACGATTTTCTCTCTAATGTGTCAGCCATGGTTCAGTGGGCAGCACTCTCGCCTCTGAGTCAGAAGGCTGTGGATTCAAGTCCCTCTCCAGAGGCCTGAGAACAAAAATCTAGGCTGACACTCTAGTGCAGTGCTGAGGGAATGCTGCACTGTCGGAGGTGCCGTCTTTCGGATGAGACGTTAAACCGAGGCCCCGTCTGCCCTCTTGGAGGGACATAAGAGATCCCACGGCACTATTTCGAAGAAGAGGAGTTGAGTTATCCCTGGTGTCCTGGCCAATATTTATCCCTCAATCAACATTGCTAAAAAAACAGATGGTCTGGCCATTATCACATTGCTCTTTGTGGGATCTTGCTGTGCGTAAAGTGGCTGCCGCGTTTCCCACATTACAACAGTGACGACACTTCAAAAAGTACATCATTGGCTGTAAAGCGCTTTGGGACGTCCGGTGGTCGTGAAAGGCGCTATAGAAATGCAAGTCTGTCTTTTCTTTATTACAGTGGCTGGGCTGAAACCTGTGGGCTGACGACAGCAGAAGCGGAATTTCTAGCATTAGATTTAAGATAGGAACAGTTCTTTCCACGTGGGAAGTAAGGCAAAATAGGCTGGAATATTACGGGCGATTTCCCGACGTTGCGCTTCCCAGGGAGCGTGTCGCGAGAAATCGTGGACACACAGGCCATGATTTTCCACCTATTAATTTTAGTTCCACAGAAGCATTCACTTCAAGTGCCCCATCCCGTTGGAAGCCCTGGATCGCGAAACCATCCCTATTATTTTTTGCACCTCTGGGATCTGCATGTAAATCCAGTCTAACCCAAAGGGATGGAAGTGCTCGTTTGCTGATGGTTCAGGGCAATAAGTTTGAGGAAGAACAAGTCCCAGTTCACACCACAAAACCACCAACTAATTCTGGAATCAGAAGGACACTTGAAAGAAAGAATTACTTGCATTTATATAGCGCCTTTCACGACCACCGGATGCCCCAAATCGATGGGGAAGTACTTTTTTGAAGTGTAGTCTGTTGTAATGAAGGAAATGCAGCAGCCAATATGCGCACAGCAAGCTCCCACAAACAGCAATGACCAGATAATCTGTTTTAGTGATGTTGATTGAGGGATAAATATTGGCCAGGACACCGGGGAGAACTCCCCTGCTCTGCTTCAAAATAGTGCCGTGTCCACCTGAGGAGGCAGACGGGGCCTCAGTTTAACGTCTCCATCCAAAAGACGGCACCCCCGACAGTGCAGCGCTCCCTCAGCACTGCACTGGAGTGGGACATGAACCCACAACCTTCTGACGCTGAGGTAAGGGTAGTGGATCATCACATTGAAATAACTGAAAGTCCTTCACAGAATGACTGACTTTTTAAAGCATCGTGACTACTTTTCTGTATTCAGGCACTGAAGAGCGATGAAATATGCAGTTCATGGGGTAGGAAATGCCATGTTGGAATCTGAAGTTCCATTTTGGGGTTAGGTGCTGTAATGTGGGAAAGCCTTCTTCACATATACAGCACCAGATCAGAGAGGGCCCACAAGTGAAAAATGTTCATTCTTCACCCTGATATCCTTCACTTTGATGCCCGGGAACGTTAAGCGAACAGTCATGGTAGATCAAGTCAGGTTTCATTATTGGTGTTGTTTCTGATCCTTGCAACCACAATGGTAAGCCACAAATCATTCCAAATCAATACTGTGTGGAGCAACGGTCAGAGTCGGTACCTGGCTGGAAAATAAATAGAATAGATTTGATCATTGCCAGGATGGGTCATTAATACAGTCAAGGACACCACTACACCAGGGCAGAGATCACATCACATGGAAGGTAAGTAGATTAACAGTTTATGTACACATGGTCAATCTGATCTCCAGGACTGGGTTTGATCACCTGAGGGGAATCGGAGAGGAATTTTCCAGTGTTTTTTTTTTCCCTTATTGGTTATGTTTTTTTCTCCCTGTGTTTTTTTTGCTTCTCCCAGGAGGTTACAGGGGCGAGGGTGGGGAGGGGGGGCGTGGGGTAGGGCGTGGGGTAGGAAGTTTCTAGTCATGATCAATGCTCCTGTCAAGCTGCGCGGCCGCTGAGCGGTCTGGAGGTCCCTCGCAGGCTCAGCGGCTTTTAAATGGAAAAAATCGAGCACGCGCGGAAATTAAAGGGGCCCCGCGCCCAGAAAAAAGAAATTCGAGGGCACATTGGTCGCGATGCTCCAGGCATCCTGAGTGTTGCGGGTGCTCGATGGATCAGCTGGTCCTTTCCTGGTCACTTTCGTATGTTCGTAAGTGGCGGGAGGGGCGGAGAAGGCTCGTTTAATTTGTTTTTGATATTACTTCAAAAAATAGTTACAAATTTTAACACCCTTGGTTAATTCCTGAGATGAGGGGGTTATCTTATGAAGAAAGTTTGAGCAGGTTGGGCCTATACTCATTGGAGTTTAGAAGAATGAGAGGTGATCTTATTGAAGCATACAAGATTCCGAGGGGGCTCGACAGGGTGGATGCAGAGAGGATGTTTCCCCTCGTGGAGAATCTAGAACTAGGGGGCACAGTTTCAGGATAAGGGGGCACCCATTTAAAACGGAGATGAGGAGGAATTTCTTCTCTCAGAGGGTCGTGAATCTATGGAATTCTCTACCCCGGAGAGCTGTGGAGACGGAGTCGTTGAATATATTCAAGGTGGAGATAGACAGATATTTGAATGACAGGGGAGTCAAGGGTTATGGAGAGCGGGTGGGAAAGTGGAGTTGAGGCCAAGATCAGATCAGCCATGATCTTATTGAATGGCGGAGCAGGCTCGAGGGGCCAAATGGCCGACGCCTGCTCCTATTTCTTATGTTCTTAAAGCTAATTGTGCTATGACACAAATGCAACAGTAGTTTGTATTACAAATCACTTCATATCATAATTTTAGTCATACCCTCTTTAAGGGCATTATGTTGTGTCATTCTGGCCCAACAGTGTAATCTCGTCACGTTTCCACGGATGTTTCTGGTGCATTTCTTTGTCACAATTTCCGTTTGCTGTGATTTTTGTTTTTTAGGCTTTGTCATCCCTGGAGTCAACCAGTCACATGTACCCCTTCTTCTACCGGCCAAAGCAACTGAAGCTTCAGGAAGGCTGGGACTTATTCACGCCTGAAGATCAGTTCACTAAGCTGTCTATGCATGTTAGTTCATTACTGTACATTCAACCTATAAAAAAAAAATCAAAGACAAAAATGAAAGAATCTTTTATTTTTAAATGTATTTACTTGATATTTTCCCATTTTTATTCTTTTGGAGCTCCCCTCCCCATATCCTCCTTTGGTGTGGGAGTGGAGGCGAGAAATGAGCATGAGTGATTTGGTGTGTCTCTTTCTTGCACAGCCAAGACGTCCTGTGCGACCACCTCATTAAAGTGACAAGTACCACTGGGTAGTCAAAGCTGCAACCACTGAATTACGAAAGGAACGATTTAAATGATATGTTGCTTTAGACGCTACGAGATAAACCTTTCAAATGTAGTCGTTGTTGCATGTTTTTGTGCTCCACGCAATCATTTTGTTTGTCTTTTAAAAATTCTGAGTGCAAAGCCACAAGAGCAAATGACCAAATCAGGATGGCTTTTCTTCCGGGCTGCTTTGGCAGGGCTTAGCAAGCCGTTGTGTTTTGCACACACCTGACGTTGATGGCGAATTGCTCAATTGGAGCATTAATGTCTATTCCAACCTGGCATCCAGGGAAGGAAGGCGTGCCATTCCCCATTTCATAGACCGGCCATTTACTGACTCACCTGTACCTGCACCTGCACCTGCCTTAAAATGTCACCCTCAAGTTGGTTGCTAGGAGGTGCACGGGAGTTCATTTTACTACTGTTCATTACTGCACTGGGGAAGCCTCTCCCAAGATAGCCTGCCAAAGGGGGGGATCTCTCCATGTCAGCAAGAACTTGCATCCTATCACTTCATCTGGCGGCATGTTAGTACCCCATTGTGTTCCAGCACCAGGGTATCCAGTCACTTGTGGCTCAGTGGGTAGCACACTCATTTTCTGCATCAGAAGGTTGTGGGTTCAAATCTCACTCCAGGGACTTGAGCACATAAATCTAGGCTGACACTCCGAGGGAGTGCTGCACTGTTGGAGGTGCTGTCTTTCACGTGAGATGTTAAGCCGAGGCCCCGCCTGCTCTCTCAGGTGGACATAAACAGATCCCATGACACTATTTCGAAGAAGAGCAAGGGGAGTTATCCCCAGTGTCCTGGCCAATATTTATCCCTCAATCAAAAAAAAACCAAAAACAGATTATCCGATCATTATCACATTGCTGTTTGTGAGAGCTTGCTGTGCGCAAATTGACTGCCGCGTTTCCCACATTACAACAGCGACGATACTTCATTGGCTGTGAAGCGCTTTGGACGTCCAGTGGTTGTGAAAGGCGCTATAGAAATGCAAGTCTTTCTTTTCACTTTCAAAGCAATAAATGCTCTCGTGTTCAGTAATTCATTAAAAAAGTTGACTGTTAACCGTTTTTCTCACCTAGACCGATAACTGGAGGCTTAGTTACACAAACAAAGACTTCACTGTGTGCACAACCTATCCTGATGCCGTGATCGTTCACAAGTCTATTGATGATGCAGCACTAAAGACGGTGGCCAGGTTTCGCCAAGGTGGTCGCTTTCCAGTGCTCAGTTACTACCACAAAAAGAATGGAATGGTACGAATCATTATTCTGTTATCATTTATGTTGTAGCAGTACAAGACCTGTCGCATTGTGATCAGTGCAGTTGGACTGCACTTCAGTCAGTTTTAATCTCCTTTAAACTGCGTCGCCTGTGGTCTGCCTTAACTTTGCAAGTTCCCCTCCAAGTCACACACCATCCTGACTTGGAAGTATATCGGCCGTTCCTTCATCGTCGCTGGGTAAAAATCCTGGAACTCTCTCCCCAACACCGCTGTGGGAGTACCTTCACCACACGGACTGCAGCGGTTCAAGAAGGCGGCTCACCACCACCTTCTCGAGGGCAATTAGGGATGGGCAATAAATGCTGGCCTTGCCAGCGACGCCCACATCCCATGAACGAATAAAAAAAAAACTTTACTGCTGTACTCAGCGTACCCAGCCACACAGTGGAAGGAAACTAATCTTTAACAAAAAAACCCTAATGGTGTACGTCTTACCAACAACAAATAAGGAGAAGGAGTTAGTTTAATTAAGTCTCAGATTCAAATGGCAGTAACAAACCGCTCACACTCTGCCCTCATGGGTGATGCACTCGTCCGAACACTTCAGCTGTACCAGATTGCAGCCCTACCCACCAAGCCTCAGCCACCGAGAGTGCATATCCCGGTGCCTTACCGCCCATGAAAATAAATGGATGGAATATGGTGGTGGGCACGAGGTTGAATATCTGCTGCTGGTGGGAGCGGCTCTCCAGCTGGGAGCAGGATTTAGTAAAATTACCCCTATGCTCCAGACAACTGACAAAGCAAGACATTTGTGCTGTTTTAATACAAAGGCCCTCGATATTTCCGGGGAGGGAGCGGGGTGGGGGGGCGGGGTTGTAGCGGCCTGGTAATGCGGAGGTCCTGTCGAATTTAATGTCCTGGAGATCGGGGGGTGGCGAACTTCAGGTTGCGAGGGGGGGGGGGGGTGGGTGGTGTCAGCCAATGGCAGGGAGTGGGGCTGATCGTGGCAGATTAGCTTGGGAGGGGCCGGGGTGGGAAGCACTCCTGCTCCTCCTGGCCCACAAGCAGTTCTGGAAAGGCACGTACCTGCTGGTTCGAGCTGTTTTCGCCTCCCTGCAGTGCCGGGTTTCCCGAGCCCTGGGAAACCCAGCCCGCAGCCATTAAATGTAAAAGATTGTTAAAATCTGCGGCACGCAGCTTCATTAGCATATTTAAATTACTGACCGACCTCTCAAGAGCCGGTTACTCGCCCGACCCCCAACCTGCCCTGGTTACACCGAAAGCAGACACATTCACAGGAAGTCGACCCCGCCATTCTCCCGCCCATCCTGGGAGGTTAAAATTCCCCCCAAACTACCGCGGGTTGGTACAATATGGGCTCCGCCAGCAATCTGCCAAATGCATGAGTGCCTGCCCTTGGCTCAGCCATCAGTAGCTGCCACCAGGCAGCGGGGAAATTGGAGACCACAACAGTCACCCAGAATTCTCCAACACACCTCGTGGCAGCTGGATCAGGAACAGCTTTGGTAAAGAATTGGGACCAGGTCGGCCCATCCGCATTGGGAAACATAGAAGGATCTGAAATGCGTAAAAAGAGCAAAACCCTATGGACCTGTGCAATAGTGAACAAATGCATCATACGGTTCAAAGAAAAAGAAAGACTTGCATTTATATAGCGCCTTTCACGACCTCAGGATGTCCCAAAGCGTTTTACAGTCAATGAAGTACTTTTTGAAGTGTAGTCACTGTTGTAGTGTAGGAAACGCAGCAGCTAATTTGCGCACAGCAATGTGATAATGACCAGACAATCTGTTTAAATGATATTGATTGAGGGATAAATATTGGCCAGGACATCGGCGATAATTCCCCTGCTCTTCTTTGAAATATCTTTTACGTCCAACTGAGAGGGCAGCGGGGGCCTCGGTTTAACATCTCATCCAAAAGTACTGCCCTGGAGTGTCAGCCTAGATTTTGGTACTCAAGTGGGACTGTGAACCTCACAACCTTTGTCACTCAGAGGTGAGGGTGCTACCAGCAGAGCCACGGTGAAAGGGTCAGACACTTAGTTGATTCCATGAGTAAGGAAGATATTCTAATATACCAGTAGTACAAATACCTGCTTGTGTGGGGGCGAGGCGATATGCGTTTCATTTATCAGTACAGTTAATGTGCGGTGAATTGGACTCAGATTTGGATGATACTGTTTTTACATCTATAGACTGATCTGAAGATATTGTCACCTGTAGGTAATAATGCGGAGCAGCCAGCCACTGACTGGGGCCAATGGAAAGAGATGTAAAGAGGATGAATGTTTCCTGGCCGCTGTTCTTCAGGCTGATAAGGAGGGTTATATCATTGATACCAGGTCGATACAAGCTGCACATCAGGCTAAGGTGAAGGGTGGGGGCTTTGAATCGAAAGCTAACTACCAGAACTGGAAAAGACTGCATAGACCCATAGACAGGTAAGGAAGTCAACTGGCTGACAGAGCAGCCAGTCCTTGATTGTAGGGTAAGAGAACAACGTTTCTGGGGGAGTGGGTGGGGGAAGACAATTCTAAATTGTAATGGCATTTTGTGTGAACTCATGTCCATTAGGAGCATGATTTTAGCTATGAGGAAAGATTGGATAGGCTGGGGCTGTTTTCTTTGGAACAGAGGAGGCTGAGGGGATTGAGGTGTATAAATTTATGAGGGGCCTAGATAGAGTGGATGCGAAGGACCTATTTCCCTTCGCAATAAACAGGGGGCATAGATTTAAAGTAATTGGTAGAAGGATTAGAGGGGAGTTGAGGAGAACTATTTTCACCCAGAGGGTGGTGGGAGTCTGGAACTCACTGCCTGAAAGGGTGGTCGAGGCAGAAACTCTCATTGCATTTAAAAAGTACTTAGATATGCACTTGAGGTGCTGTAACCTACAGGGCTACAGACCAAGAGCTGGAAAGTGGGATTAGGCTGGATAGCTCTTTGTCGGCCGGCACAGACGACTGAATGGCCTCTCGTGCCATAAATTTCTATGATTCCTCTTCCTCATCTAAATGCTGCTTCTTGGTGACCTCATTCAGAGGTGACATCATCAGCTTTTATATCTATGCTAACAACACCCAGCTCTATCGCTTGGCCCCAAAATCACCTCCAATGCTATTAAATTGCCTGAGCAACGTGGATGCTTCAAAACCTCCTCCAGCTGAACATCTGGATGGCCAAAGCCATTGATTCTGGCCTCTGCTATCTCACTGACTCGATCCTCCTCCACAACCACTCACTCAGGTTGAACCAGACTGTGCAAGACTTTGGCATCTGCTTGACCTAAAGTTGATCTTCAAACCCCACATCAGAAAAACTGCTTACTTCCACCCCTGAAACCCAGACTGTCTCCACTTCCACCCCTGAAACCCAGCCTGTCTCCACTTCCACCCCTGGAACCCAGCCTGTCTCCACTTCCACCCCTGGAACCCAGCCTGTCTCCACTTCCACCCCTGAAACTCAGCCTGTCTCCACTTCCACCCCTGGAACCCAGCCTGTCTCCACTTCCACCCCTGGAACCCAGCCTGTCTCCACTTCCACCCCTGGAACCCAGCCTGTCTCCACTTCCATCTCTGAAACCCAGCCTGTCTCCACTTCCATCTCTGAAACCCAGCCTGTCTCCACTTCCACCCCTGAAACCCAGCCTGTCTCCACTTCCATCTCTGAAACCCAGCCTGTCTCCACTTCCATCTCTGAAACCCAGCCTGTCTCCACTTCCATCTCTGAAACCCAGCCTGTCTCCACTTCCATCTCTGAAACCCAGCCTGTCTCCACTTCCATCTCTTTAAACCCAGCCTGTCTCCACTTCCACCCCTGGAACCCAGCCTGTCTCCACTTCCATCTCTTTAAACCCAGCCTGTCTCCACTTCCACCCCTGGAACCCAGCCTGTCTCCACTTCCATCTCTGAAACCCAGCCTGTCTCCACTTCCATCTCTGGAACCCAGCCTGTCTCCACTTCCACCCCTGGAACCCAGCCTGTCTCCACTTCCACCCCTGGAACCCAGCCTGTCTCCACTTCCATCTCTGAAACCCAGCCTGTCTCCACTTCCATCTCTCAAACCCAGCCTGTCTCCACTTCCACCCCTGAAACCCAGCCTGTCTCCACTTCCATCTCTGAAACCCAGCCTGTCTCCACTTCCATCTCTGAAACCCAGCCTGTCTCCACTTCCATCTCTGAAACCCAGCCTGTCTCCACTTCCATCTCTGAAACCCAGCCTGTCTCCACTTCCATCTCTTTAAACCCAGCCTGTCTCCACTTCCACCCCTGGAACCCAGCCTGTCTCCACTTCCATCTCTTTAAACCCAGCCTGTCTCCACTTCCACCCCTGGAACCCAGCCTGTCTCCACTTCCATCTCTGAAACCCAGCCTGTCTCCACTTCCATCTCTGAAACCCAGCCTGTCTCCACTTCCATCTCTGAAACCCAGCCTGTCTCCACTTCCATCTCTGAAACCCAGCCTGTCTCCACTTCCATCTCTTTAAACCCAGCCTGTCTCCACTTCCACCCCTGGAACCCAGCCTGTATCCACTTCCATCTCTTTAAACCCAGCCTGTCTCCACTTCCATCTCTGAAACCCAGCCTGTCTCCACTTCCATCTCTGAAACCCAGCCTGTCTCCACTTCCACCTCTTTAAACCCAGCCTGTCTCCACTTCCATCTCTGAAACCACTGAAACCCTAATCCATGCTATTTTAATCTTAACGCTCACTCTCTCTACTATTCTCCTTGTTGGCCTTGCATTCCCAACCCTCCACGGACTTCAACTTCTCCAAAACTCAGCCACCAAAACCCGTTCCTCGCCAAGTCCTGTTCACCCATCATCCCCGGCCTCACTGACCTACATGGGCGCCATGCTCGCCGCCGCCCCCCCCCCCCCCCGCCATTGCAATAAACATTAAATCCTTGTGTTCATCTTCAAATCCCTCCAGAACTTCACTGCGCCTTACTCTGTAGCCTCCTCGCACCTTACGTCCCTTCCAGCAGCCTTCGGTCTTCCATCTTCGGCATTTTGTGCGTCTCCTCCATCTCTTGCCGCACCAACGATGGCAGAACCTTTAACGACCTCAGGCCACTCTTTCAATGGAATGAAAATCGAGCTTCTTCTATAATGTACAGGCGATCCGCTCCGCCAGGTTACCGCCCAGGCAGTGCCGATGAAAATTTACCCCGCGGGATGTTCATTAATTGTGGTTGGAAATTGTAAGCTTCATGTTTGTTGGGTCACATTCTAGTTCTGCTCTGATCGCTGACTGAGAGGGGAGGGTTGAGTTGCCCACGCAGTCGCACCATCGTTACAATATAAGTTGCATAAAAGTGGATGACGTTACAACTCAACAACAACAACAACAACTTGTATTTATATAGCGCCTTTAACATAGTAAAACGTCCCAAGGCGCTGCACAGGAGTATTTTAAGACAACAAATTTGACACCGATCCACATAAGGATAAATTAGGGCAGGTGACCAAAAGCTTGGTCGAAGAGGTAGGTTTTAAGGAGCGTCTTAAAGGAGGAGAGAGAGGTAGCGAGGTACTCAATGTACATTACCCAGTTAATTTATATAGACTGAGAGTGTTGGTCCTCTTCTCACACTTGTACCTCAAAAGAGGTAAATTCTTTACTGTCCTGCCTATGATGCTTTCTACCATTTGGAGTACTTGACCCATAGTTTACCCCAAACTGTTAATTATTGCTATATCTCTCTGAGTTTTTCTTTTTAAAAGAATGATCAGAATCACGGGGCTAAAAATTGAGTCGCGCCCCATTTGGGGCACTAGTAGCGCCCCGGAAAAATTAGCGCCCCCGCGGCAGAAATTGAGTGGTTGCACCCCAAGAGGGAAGCGAGGCGCTATGGAAGCGCCCCGCCTCCCTCTTGGGGCGCTGCGAGTCAATATCTTAAAGGGGAGGGGCCCTGCGCAGCACGACCCGGGGCCCAGCTGGGCCCCCGGGGATCGGGAGTGCCGGCAAAAGAGCCCGGCACTCAAGAGTTAGGGTTACTTTAGGAACTTAAGGGTTTGACTTGGATTAGGTCTTATCTTTTTTTTATTCGATCACGGGATGTGGGCGTCGCTGTCAAGGCCAGCATTTATTGCCCATCCCTAATTGCCCTTGAGAAGGTGGTGGTGAGCCGCCTTCTTGAACCGCTGCAGTCCGTGTGGTGAAGGTACTCCCACAGTGCTGTTCGGGAGGGAGTTCCTGGATTTTGACCCAGCGACGATGAAGGAACGGCGATATATTTCCAAGTCAGGATGGTGTGTGACTTGGAGGGGAACTTGGAGGTGGTGGTGTTCCCAGGCGCCTGCTGCCCTTGTCCTACAAGGTGGAAGAGGTCGCGGCTTTGGGAGGTGCTGCCGAAGAAGCCTTGGCGAGTTGCTGCAGTGCATCTTGTAGATGGTACACACTGCAGCCACGGTGCGCTGGGGATGGAGGGAGTGAATGTTTAAGGTGGTGGATGGGGTGCCAATCAAGCGGGCTGCTTTGTCCTGGATGGTGTTGAGCTTCTTGCTGAGAGGAAGAGGTACAGTGCACTAGCTTTTTATGTTTGCAGAGGTTTAGCTGGAGCTAAGCATAAAAGTTGGACTTTCCTTTAACTGTTAGTAAGCTCATTCTTCTCATATTGTATCTGACTTTGTGCGGCCTTTGTGATGGGAGAGTGTCGCCCTCCAGTCAGAAGCACAGGCCTAAAAATTGGCCTGCACCGGCAGGAACTGGGCACAGGGAGCAATCCCTGCGCCAGAACAGGAAGGCCATAGTCCACCTCAGGCTTTGGTTGCATCAGACGCTGGAGGCCCCTTTTGATGCCTATACCAACATGGCAGGTGGCGCACTTCTGGCTCAGAATGCGCGCACATGGCACCCACTGTATTAACACAAGAACGTAAGAAATAGGAGCTGGAGTAGATCATTTGGCGCCCATTTTATGCCTGTGCAATGGGTGCGGCTTCATCGAATATTTAGGCCACAATCTTTGCAGTCTACTCTGTAGAACTGTAAGGATAAGAAAACAGGACAGCACAGCACTGGTAGCCCTATTCTTCTTCGTGAATTACTGTCAGCAAAACTAAGAGAACTCAAAAATCTTTTTCTAATCTGTTTCAATGTATTTTTTTTTATTGCAGAGGCAGAGTCCTTCAGGAAAGCCTGAGTAAGCTGGTAGATGCTTGCAATGACCAATCCAACAGCATTGACAGATGGCTCAGTAAACTGGAGGCTTCGAAATGGCTGTCACACGTTAAAACCATACTGACAACTGCTTGTCTAGCCGCGCAGTGTGTAGACAGGTACCGTACTCTAACTTTAGGGGTCTTTTACAACATCAGGAACTACATATAGTTTGGACACACATTTGTTTTCCCCAACCTTCTCTCCCTGGAGCTAACTCTCGCTCGAACACACATTGGCGCCAGCAGCCCTCTATACCTCGCCCACGTGGCCATTTTTCGTGTGTGAGCCTCGAGTATCAGCAGGCTATTCAACTGTGGGCCATTATTATAAAAAGGGTATGCCATATTATGAAAAGGATATAAAGGCACTGGAGAGGGTGCAAAAAAGATTTACTAGGATGATGCTAGAAATGCGAGGTTATACCTATCAGGAAAGGATGAAAAGGCTGGGTCTCTTTTCTCTTGAAAAGAGAAGGCTGAGGGGTGACCTAATAGAGGTCTTTAAAATTATGAAAGGTTTTGATAGAGTAGACACAGAGAGAATGTTTCCACTTGTGGGGAAGAGCATAACTAGAGGCCATCAATATAAGATAGTCACCAAGAAATCCAATAGGGAATTCAGAAGAAACTTCTTTACCCAGAGAGTGGTGAGAATGTGGAACTCGCTACCACAGGGATTGGTTGAAGCGAATAGTATAGATGCATTTAAGGGGAGGCTGGACAAACATATGAGGGAGAAGGGAATAGAGGGTTATGCTGATAGAGTTAGATGAGGAAAGACAGGAGGAGGCTCGAGAGGAGCATAAACACCGGCATGGACTGGTTGGGCCGAATGGCCTGTTTCTGTGCCGTATATCCAGTGTAATCCTATGTAATTACAGCCAAGCCCAATCCTGCCCTTGTCTGATGTTCACATAAGCACACGTTCCAGCAGGGGACACCCGATAGAAATCAGGGAAAAGAATCTGGCTGAATATTCCTCTCCCTAGCTCGGGAACACTGAGACCCGTTATAGTGACCTCACTGCTACAATGGCTGAGGACAGCTAATTCAGAGCAGACCAGGAACCTCTTACGATAACTTTATAGATGAGCGTTTACAATATTTGGACATCATAATTTTGCTTAACATCTGACTATTAGAATTCCTGCAGCAGTGAAGCTTAACTGTGCCATTCCTGTTTCTTGCTCATACTGTCCATTGGGACTTTGAAAACGTTTCCTAAATAAAGGTCCTCTGCCAGGTTAGCATATCACCTCTTGGGTGTCAACAAAAGTGCCTGATTACACAGACACATAAATATGGATCTTAAACAGGTGCTCAGAACTTAAGCCTAATAATCTTAATACCTCAAGATCGCCGGCAACGCAACAGTGACTACACTTCAAAATATAATTCATTGGCTCCAACATTCTTTCTTTCTTCCATGTTGTCTAGTTTCGCGATTGGGGAAAGAAAATGGACTTTAGCAAAGAATTTGATTGCATCAACACTAAGCGTCAAGTTAGCTTAAGGTTAAATATCAATAACTACAATTAAACCTGAAAAAAAATATCATAGCTGAATATTTGGATACACGAGAGAGCTATACTGTCATTCTGTACAGGGAAGGAGCATCTGTCCTGATCCATGGCTCTGAGGGGAGAGACACCACACTACAACTCACATCGCTGGCACAAATCATCTTGGATCCAGACTGCAGGACCATTAGTGGTTTTCAAGCACTTATCGAACGGGAATGGTTACAGGTAGGTAAAATCAGAAGAACGCATGAATGAGAACTGGCTATTTGGTCCCTCTGAGTACACTTTTTGCACAAACCATGTACAGTCCATTCTCTACCCGCTCCCCCCCCCCTCCTCCCCCCACCCCATCATTTAATCTCCTGAGGATAAATTCTGCATAAATACCCTCTAATCCTCAAAGGTTATAAAATAACACTCCAGAATATTCATCCTCACGTCTCTGATATTCACCCTAACAGGCAATGCTGCCCCAACCTCCAGCTCAGCTGCAGAGTGTTCCGCGAACCATTTATTCATTTAGTCTGTAACTATCTCTGGAATCTCGAAAGGTTGAAGGAATTCATTGTTAACATCTGTCTTCAAGAGTGAAAACAGGCAGCCCCATGGCGACTATCTGAGGCTGAAGCAGACTGTTCACAACCTTGGTGTTGTATTTGACCCCGAGATGAGCTTCTGACCACATATCCGCTCCATCACCAAGACCGCCTATTTCCACCTCCGTAACCTCGCCCAACTCCGCCCCTGCCTCAGCTCATCTGCTGCTGAAACCCTCATCCATGCCTTTGTTACCTCTAGACTTGACTGTTCCAACACACTCCTGGCCGGCCTCCCACATTCCACCCTATGTAAACTTGAGGTCATCCAAAGCTCGGCTGCCCATGTCCTAACTCGCACCAAGTCCCGTTCACCCATCACCCCTGTGCTCACTGAGCTACATTGGCTCCCAGTTAAGCAATGCCTCGATTTTAATATTCTTATCCTTGTTTTGAAATCCCTCCATGGCCTCGCCCCTCCCTATCTCTGTAATCTCCACCAGCCCAAAACCCCCCGAGATATCTGCGCTCCTCTAATTCTGGCCTCTTGAGTATCCCTGATTATAATCGCTCAACCTTTGGTGGCCTTGCCTTCTGTTGCCTCGGCCCTAAGCTCGGGAATTCCCTGCCTAAACCTCTCCGCCTCTCTACCTCTCTTTCCTCCTTTAAGACGCTCCTTAAAACCTACCTCTTTGACCAAGCTTTTGGTCGCCTGCCCTAATTTATCCTCATGTGGCTCGGTGTCAAATTTGGTTTGATAATCGCTCCTGTGAAGCGCCGCGGGACGTTTTACTACGTTAAAGGCGCTCTATAAATGCAAGTTGCTGTTGTTGTAAGGGCACTGGCTAGTGTGGAACTGAGCCACCCAGTCCAGGAAGGTCCAAGCTGTTCTCAGCCGACATAGTGACATGAGTTTTACAAGTGGCGCAGGAAGGGGAGGAAGTCAGCTAGTGGGACTAACTGAATTGCTCTTTGAAAGAGACTCAAGGGGCCGAATGGCCTTGTTCTGTGCTGTACTAGTCTATGGGCTAGAAATTCGATGCATTTGCGCCTCTCGTTAGCGGGGCGCAAACAACTTTTCGACCGGGCGCGGCACCGCTAACGACGCCCGCTAAATTAGCGGCGGCGATAACCGGTAGCGCCCCGCTCTGCTGCGCAGGTGATGACAGCGAGCGATTCAGGGGGCGGGAACGGAGCGGCAGGAGGCTCGCGGGGCGATAACTAAAGGGGAGGTGGCGGGCGGGGAAAAAAAATCGTCTGACTTACTTGTCGCGGCCCGTTGCCTCTTTGAACGCGGGGTCCGTGCCGTGATCTGGCAGCCCGGCGCTCCTCTTGTGTGACGGGCTGCTGGCACGGCACCCCGCTCCAGGTAGGGCCCCGCAGAGTTGTGGGCTTGGGCCCTCCCCTTTAATGAGGGGAAGAGCCCTTCCATGCGGCAGCGCTACGTGGCCCAGTGCGTAGAGTTGCAGAAGGCACCGCCCCGATATTCGGGGTTAGCGCTCTGAGAAGGAAGTGGAGCTTGAATTAACCCTCCACCTCCCTCTTGGGGCGCTAAATCTGAAGTTAGCGATCGCCGGAGCTATTTTTCGCCGGGCGCTATGTTAGCGACCCAAAATGGTCGCTGACGAATTTTTCCCCCTTTGATTCTAGGGTCCTGACTTCTGATCGCTATCTGGCGATTCCTGCTGGAAAGGGTGTTTGTTTGTACGTCGGATGGGGACAAGATCTCGCTCAGCTGTGATGCCCCTCGTGGTTGAACGGCCTGCCAGCCAATGCTCCCTGTAAGCTGCGCGACCGCGCTGCGCTCCAGGGATCCCCCCCCGCGCAGCCGGCTTTCAGTGCTAAAACCGCGCATGCGCAGTATCTTGAACGGGCCGGGCGGCGCCAAACAAAATTACAGGGAACATTGCTGCCAGCACTTACTGCCGAGGCTCACAGAGTGAAGCAAATACCCCCGAGAAACAATATTAATGCTAATTTTTTAATGAAATGGTCCCGAGGGTGACTCTCACTCTGGAGAGGTGAGTGTTGTTTATGCTGGAGCGTTGAGCCTCACATTTTGATTTTCCTTTCCTTCAGGCTGGTCACCCTTTCCAACTTCGCTGCGCGAGTTCGGCCTACTCTCACGCCAAGCTGAAGCAGGAGGCCCCAGTCTTCCTCATCTTCCTTGACTGCTGTTGGCAGATGAGCTGCCAATTCCCCTGCTCATTCCAGTTCAGTGAGCACTTCCTCATCACGCTATTCGAACATGCATACGCTTCCTGCTTTGGGACTTTCCTGTGTAATAATGAAAAGGAAAGGTAATGTACCAAGGGAATCATTTTACCAAAATACGCTTAATGCTAAGGTCATTGTCAGTGAATCACTGTTACAGTTCTCTGCAGCACAATAGCAGTCTGAATAACTGTAATATATTACCAGGACTTGTCTTCCACAGGTCAAATATTTCATGTCTGTTTTAAGATCATTTTTAGACTGTTAAATAATTTAATTTTTTTTATTCGTTCACAGGATGTGGGTGTCGCTGGCAAAGCCAGCATTTATTGCCCATCCCTAATTGCCCTTGAGAAGGTGGTGGTGAGCCGCCTTCCTGAACCGCTGCAGTCCGTGCGGTGAAGGTACTCCCACAGTGCTGACTTTGTCACGTTTCGAAAATTAAATTGTAAAACATGAGTGGCAGGAATAAAATAAACCTTAACCAGCAGTGGATTACCAAATACACCCCACTTGGTGCGTATATCCCATAAACCTGTCCCATACTTCCCAGTGGTGATAGGTTGCCCATCTTCCTCTGTAGATTCCTTCTTGAGCACCCCTGATTATAATCGCTCAATCTTTGGTGGCCGTGCCTTCTGTTGCCTGGGCCCTAAGCTCTGGAATTCCCTCCCTAAACCTCTCCGCCTCGCTATCTCTCTCTCCTCCTGTAAGATGCTCCTTAAAACCTACCTCTTTGACCAAGCTTTTGGTCACCTGCCCTAATTTATCCTTATGTGGATCGGTGTAAAAAATTTTTGTCTTAAAATACTCCTGAGCAGCGCCTTGGGACGTTTCACTACGTTAAAGGCGCTATATAAATACAAGTTGTTGTTGTTGTATATATGAAATCTCTGCGTTTGCCTTATGCAGCCTATGTAGCATGTCAAGTCAGATGTTACCAGCACAGAACTTAGTTAGGAAAGTTCACATTGCAGACTCTTTGGGGGTAATTTTAATTCCAAAAAAACAGGTGTGTTGGGGTCGGGTGGGATGTTAAAATTTAAAAATCTCCTACCCGCCTCCTACCCACCCACTTCCAGTTTTAACTAAAGCTGGACGAGGGCAGGCAGCCAACACGCTCCCAGAAGGCGGGTTGGTCACTTCAATATTATAATGAGGCTGCGTGCCTCACCATTCACAGCCTTGCCTCTCCCTCCCAGTGGCAGCCTCTTCAACAAAACCCCCTCCGCAGCGCTAACTTCATGACGGGGAGCGGTTTCTTGCGAACCCAGCATCCTCAGGCTCCCGACCAGCCGCCACGATTTCACACCCAACGGTTTTGAGTGGGCGACACTGCTGCTTCATTGAAATGAGGTCCGGGAGTTCAAATGGCCTGGAACTCACACCGAACTCTCCGCGGGAGATCCGCCCTGAACGCGACCCTACTCTGCGAGGACCTCATGAGTCAAGTCTCTCACTCAGAGGGTGGTGAACCTGTGGAATTCTCTACCACTGAAGGCTGTGGAGGCCAAGTCACTGAATATATTTAAGAAGGAGATAGATAGATTTCTAGACACAAAAGGCATCAAGGGGTATGGGGAGAGAGCGGGAATATGGTATTGAGATAGAGGATCAGCCATGATCGTATTGAATGGCGGAGCAGGCTCGAAGGGCCGAATGGCCGACTCCTGCTCCTATTTTTCTACGTTCTATGTTTCTATGAAATACCATGTGGCGTGGAGCTCAGACGTTCAGTTAACCATTTTCTCATCGATCTCATTTCCACTTCCTCATTAGATTCCAGGCAAAAGCCGTTTGTTCAGTCGACCCCACTTACATGCAACTCAGATGTGTGAAATTCTAGCTATGCGCAACAAATTCCTTCCTCAACTTTAATATAAATTGGCCAACCATTAAAAAAGAACCAATTTCATCAAAAGTTAGGACATAGCCACCAGTATTCTTGCAAAATCCAGTGAGTGAGGGGCGATAATAAAAGGATCAACGTTTGCAAGTGGTTTTCCCCCTTGGTTCTCTTGATGCAATATAGAAGCTCTGTAGAACACAGCCTTGGCTTCAATTGTCCATAGGGGTGCAGGCTAAGTAACTTCCGTATACAGTGGAACTTCGATTATCCAAGATTATATCACCTACACTCTCGATTATGTACCAATATCCACCAAACCGGGTATGGTAGCATAGTGGTAACGTTACTGGACTAGTAATCCAGAGACATGAGTTCACAATCCCACAAAGGCAGCTGGGGAATTTAAATTTAATTAATTAGATAAATCTGAAATAAAAAGCTAGTGTCAGTAATGGTGACCGTGTAACTACTGGATTGTTGTAAAAACCCATCTGGTTCACTAATGTCCTTTAGGGAAGGAAATCTAGCGCCCTTACCCGGTCTGGCCTATATATGACTCCAGACCCACAGCAATACAGAGAGCCGGCACGGACTCGATGGGCCGAATGGCCTCCTTCTGTGCCGTTATGACTCTATGACTATGACTCTTAACTGCCCTCTGAAATGACCTTGCAAGTCACTCAGTTGTACCAAACCACTACAAAAAGAAGTATAACAACACCTTCACCACACGGACTGCAGCGGCTCAAGAAGGTGGCTCACCACCGCCTTCTTGACGGGCAATTAGGGATGGGCAATAAATGCCAGCGCCACCCACATCCCATGAACAAATATTTAAAAAAAAAATTCTGGGAGTTTTAAGTTAGAAGATCAGTGGGACTCCATCAGAAAGAAAGAAAACCTTTTAGTTCAAAATAAAATAAGATTCCTGAGGTTTATTTAAAACATCAGTTGAAAGGAGATTTGGGGAGTCGCAATTATCTGCTAATTTCCATTATCCACACTGACCCCCATGATGGTGGGTAATTGGATTCCATTATAATGAAAGCTTTGTGCCTCTGAGATGAGCTGGTTCTCTGGTGAGAGAAGTAATTGGTAACTGCATCTTACTCTAAGCTGCTGGTGAAGAAAGACTCCCCTTCCTTCCTCAAGTCATTTGAAGATACATCAAAGGAAGTTGTTTCCCACAGTGTAACTCAAATTGGTTCTTTCTTCACAGATTGCGAGTGCAGAATCAGACTGTACCGTCTTAGCAATGAAAGAGGAAATGGGCACATTTTCAAAATAAGTGGTTATCTCCCTACTCGAGATTCAGCACGTTTCTGACAGCCGAAATGATGTTGTACAAAAAAGGTTGCTGGTTGTGGAACATTGTAACTGGGACTGTATCAGAGAGAAAGGAGGTGGCCATTATTTTCATTGCAGTTTGGATCAGGCCATTTTAATGTAGCGTTCTGGCAATGATGTTACACAGAAGAGGCTTGACTGCCTCTTCCACAGGTCTTAAGACACTTTAATATTGGTAGCATGCCACTGGCCGCAAGCATGTGCTACTCCCACCACTGGCAACATCCATCGATACAAAGGAGGGGAATTCTATGTATCAGCTGTGGCTCAGTTGGTAGCACCCTCGCCTCTGAGTCAGAAAGTTGTGGGTTCACAGTTCCACACCAGAGCCTTGAGCAGGAAAATCTAGGCTGACACTCTGATGCAGTACTGAGGGAGTGCTGCATTATCGGAGGTGCAGCCTTTCAGTTAAGACGTTAAACCGAGGCCCCGCCTGCTCTCTCAGGTGGACGTAAAAGATCCCGTGGCACTATTTCAACGAAGAGCAGGGGAGTTCTCCCCAGTGTCCTGGCCCAATATTTATCCCTCAATCAACATCAGTAAAACAGATTATCTGTTTGTGGGAGCTTGCTGTGCGCAAATTGGCTGCTGCGTTTCCTACATTATAACAATGACTCCACTTCAAAAAGTACTTAATTGGCTGTAAAGCGCTTTGTCCGGTGGTGCTGAAAGGCGCTATATAAATGCAAGTTTTTTTTTTCTATGGGCCAGATTTTGCTGACGCATGCTGTTATCAGGTCACACTTCCAGCAACTTTGTGGGCAAAAATGTTTTAAATCTAAACATGCACGAACAAGTCTAACTAACAGGACACGTCGCGAGATGCCCCACTCCAGCAAACTCTGGCCCTAAATCTCCGGTGACTTTCCAGAGATGACTTTTCCGAAGTCCCAAGATTGGCAATCAAAGGCATGGAAGACACGGGACTGCTTCCTATTGACCCTCCACTAGGTCCATGTAATGAAAGGGAGTCGGCCACTCAAAGATCCCAGGCCTCTGCCTGAGCACCGCTGTCATGGAGCCCCACCATCAATATAAAAATCTCTTTGCTCCTTGGGTCTCTTCCTAGCTTTTAAAAAATCAACAGAGCTGTTGCTTAGAAAGGAATTTGATTCTAGTCGGATGAATCTGCGTAAAATAGGAAGGTTTACTTAGCGGCGATTAATGCCATCTGCTTGTACAAAGCCTAACGTGGCAGCACCTAATGTTCAAAGATAAATTAGCAGATAATCTGGGGCATGAATCATAAATTTACATTTTATTTTAAATCCCAGAAAATGAGGTTTGAGGCTAATCACTAGCAGATTAGTCACTGTCTAGGACTTTGCAGTAAATCGGGTCAGTGGAATTAATCAGCCCCATTATTATTGCGTCCTGCTTCTTGTCACTTGTTTCATCTGCAAATTGGAAGAAAATGAAAGAGCTTGGTTGTCTCAGATTTCCCCATTAACTCCAAGTTTGCAAGATAAAGAAGTGGCAGCTGAGACACTCTATAAAGTACATTTAATTTCTGAATATTTTCCTTATTGTTATGCACTGTTTGTAGGTTTATTCTGAATGTGAAGGAACAGACCATATCCATTTGGGCTAGGATGAACAGTCCTTCTGAGCGAAAACAATTCGCAAATCCTCTGTATGAAAGGAACAGCCTCACCATATGGCCTTCAGTAGCTCCACAGAGCTTGCAGCTTTGGCAAGGTACGTATTATTAACACAGTCACTGAAGAGTCCAATATTTATCCCTCAACCACCATCACTAAAAAACAGATGATCTGATTATTATCTCATTGCTGTTTGTGGGAGCTTGTGTGCAAAATTGGCCACTGCGTTTCCTACATTACAACAGTGACTACACTTTAAACAGTACTTCATTTACAGTAAAATACTTTGAGACAGCCTGATGTTGTGAAAGGTGCTATATAAATGCAATTTCTTTCTCTCTTTCTTTCTCCCATTCTTTCTCTTTCTTTCTTTCTTTCTGTCTTTCTGTCTTTCTTGTTCCCCGACTCCACAGTCAGCAAGATGGCCCCCCTGCCCTAACCCACTCCAACCCCTCCACCCAGGATTTACCTCTGGGGTCTTTCTGGAGAGGCAAACCGCCCAACATTCTTCTAAGTAAAGGCATGAGCCGCCTATGAAGGCATGGCGGGCACCGGCAGCTCGCACAGGCTATGTTAGTGAGGCCTTGGGCCTCGGGATTGGGCCCACGCTGTCTGCGCGGCACCGACTCCTGGCCCAGAAACAGACCCAGAAGAATTTCCGCCCCAAAGTCTGGCACTATTGATGTGGCAGCGACCCGCGAGGTTTGATTCGCTGACCGGTGCTGGGTCAGTATGGAAGTCCTGCAGCCGCTCAGAAAAAGTTTAGTGCCAGCAAGTAGAGAAAGAAAAAAATGTAAGTTTTGAGATAAAACGATGAGCATATTTGCAAGTCGTCAACCCCTGCTGTGTTTCTGAATGAGCCAAAGACCCACCTTGATCCAGCTGGTGAGAACCTCGATGACAGAAATGGCCAGAGACCCCTCCCTCCGAGGCCAACCTCACTGCCAGATTCATTCCGAGAACGGATGGAGGACATCTCGATGATGTTAAAGGCACATCCGAAATGTCGCTTGGAATTAACTTAACGATGGACTGGATTTACTCAGTACTTGATTCGCTGGAGCCTCTCTAATAAGCTGTTATTGCAGCCAAGTACACATACCTTTAAATTGGCTCACTTAACAGAAGCAAATGGGCAGAACTCTTAGTTTTTCCACAGAGGCCTCCCATTCAGAGGCTCCCTCCCACTGCACGATCCACTGAAACGGAGGACGACAAGACAGAAGCTGCTACTCAAAAGTGGATAAAATCAACACGGAAATTTAAATTGAAAAGATAAAACACGGCCAAAATAAATCTGTCGAGTCAGGGTTACAAAATGATGGCAGCACAAAAACATGAAATGAGAATTACTGAAATGACTGTACGCTACTAGTAAAAAAGGAATAGTGAGAGGAAATAGATACACGGCAGCTGCATAATAAGACATTGAGGAATAATCTCTGCAGTAATGTAGAGAGATGCCATAGGTTTGGAAACATGATGAATTAAGAGAGAGTTTGGGTGAAAAATGGCTGAATTCAAAGTAAAGTATACGTACGGCTCATTATTTTTTGAATGTTCTCCTTGTAGACATTATTTTTTTTTATTCATTCACGATTTGCGGGCATTGACAGCAAGGCCAGCATTTATTGCCCATCCCTAATTGCCACAACTGAGTGGCTTGGGGCAAGTTAAGAGTCAACCAAATTGTTGTGGGTCTGGAGTCACATATAGGCCAGACCGGGTAAGGACGGCAGATTTCCTTCCCTAAAGGACATTAGTGAACCAGATGGGTTTTTACAACAATCCAGTAGTTACATAGTCACCATTACTGACGCTAGCTTTTTATTCCAGATTTATTTAATTTTACTGAATTTAAATGCCCCAGGTAGGCTCCTAGATCATTAGTCCAGGCTGCTGGATTACTAATCCAGCAACATAACCACTATGCTACCGTTCCTGATTTAGCCAGATACCTTTGGATGAAGAGTGCATACATATATCAAAGAGATTACCAAAAGCTGATTCAAACAGGACATGTTAGATAAGGAAAACAATTGGTACAGGCCAGCAATTGAAGATTGATCTGTGTGAATGTAGAGATACCTGTCCACGAAGAGCAGAGAAGGGAAAGCATCATTTAATGAATGATGACAAACAAATGACCTAAATTGTTAAAAGAATCAGATTCAAAATGAGATTTGTCATACAAGATGCACGGGAGCATTACAAAATGTGTGCAGTGCTGCTGAAAGTGCTAAGTTTCAGAAACTACCCAAAACTTGTAGCTGAATCAACAGCAGCAAAACCACAGACGAATATTAACGAGCTGAAAAGGAGAACTTAACTGGATGGTACAATATTTCCCAAATTTGTAGACGTATTTTCTTTAGTAACTCAAAAAGTTTTGTTGTAATCCTATCAGCTTGAATGCTGGAGAACAAATTAATAAAATAGACCATTTAAATACAACTTAGATGTAAACAAATTTAAG
This sequence comes from Squalus acanthias, assembly GCA_030390025.1. Classification (NCBI taxonomy): domain Eukaryota; kingdom Metazoa; phylum Chordata; class Chondrichthyes; order Squaliformes; family Squalidae; genus Squalus; species Squalus acanthias. The sequence continues at coordinate 53,346,713 of CM059440.1, read as the reverse complement.
AAAGAAGATCTCGAGGGGCAAAGGATGGAATCGAGCCATTCAGCTGCAGCTGGCATAAAGAAAGTTCGCACAGGAAGAGCGTTTTCAGTATACACTGTTTCCGCTTCATCAATGCGATGGTAAAAATAGCAGAAAAGAACCTCACAGTAGGTGAAAGATAGCCGTATTTCACCTGTAAATTTTCAGCCTTGCTGTCACCTCTCAAACAGTGAAGCTGCTTTGTTTGTGTTGGTAAGCCAGACTGCTGCTCATGCTGCTCAGATTAAATGAAGAATTCAAAATAAAGCATTGCCCTGTACAGGATGAAGTGGAAATCCTAAAGTCTAAAGGAAGAAGCTCCACATTAGCAGCACCAGCACATTGCAAAGAAGAATAAGAATTAGTAACAGGAGTCGGCCATTCGGCCCCTCGAGCCTGCTCCGCCCTTCAATGAGATCATGGCTGATCTTCGACCTCAACTCCACTTTCCCGCACTACCCCCATATCTCTTGATTCTCCTAGAATCTATCTACAACATAACCAGATTATCTGGTCATTATCACATTGCTGTTTGCGGGAGCTTGCTGTGTGCAAATTGGCTGCCATGTTTCCCACATTACAACAGTGACTACACTTCAAAAGTACTTCGTTGGCTGCAAGGCGCGTTGGGATGTCTGGTGGTCATGAAAGGCGCTGTAGAAATGTAAGCCTTTTTTTATCTATCTCAATAAGAACCTACGAATGGGGAAAGAAGGAGGAGATGGAGGAATAAGGATAATACAGTAAGTAGCAGATAGAATGGAGAAAAATGATTACAAAAGAAGAGAAGATATGTGGGTGGGACACGAGGAAGATGGAAGTCAATGGAAGAAAGAATAGGTGGAAAGGAAATGAGTATGTGAGAAAGGGAGAAAGCAATAAGGAGAAAGGGGGGGGGGGACAAAATAACAAAGTTGAGAGTAGAAGGAAAGAAAGTGAGATAAATAAAGAAGGGGGGAAAAAAAGCGGAGAGTTCTCCTTGCTTTCAATATGAATACTGAATTGATCCAGTTTTCTGTTTTGATGCTCACATCAGTGGTATTTTGTTGTTTATTTTATTTCAGGCTTGTTCCTAAGATGGAACCGATCAACAGAGCATCAGAATGAGGCTTGGGAGCAGATTAATCACATCATGGAACACGGCAGGAGAAAATCCAATCCAACAAATACAGAACTGTGCGTGCCAACGGAAGACTACGCTGGAAACTAGAAACTTTCAGCGCTTGGCACTGAGATGTCAGTATAGCTCTGAATGATTTTCAGAACTTCTCAGCCTTGTCCTTTCGAGGTCATCACCTGATGTATGACAGCAGAAAACTGGGACCTTGTACCCACAGAGGGGGAAGTAGGAAACCATTGATTACTGAGTTGAAAGGAGAGTTGGGCAAAAGCAGTTTCCATCCTGGTAAACACAATTATTTTGGAATAAAAGTTTAAAAAAACATTTTTTTTTAAACTTTATTATTTGCTCTTTTGGTAAGAAAACGATGATGAATCGGCTGTGAACATGTAATGAGTAGTAAGATATTTTCAGTGTTACCAAATCACTCCCACCTGTAGCTACTGATGATTTAGCGAGCTCACATTCACTGGTACACGGTCTTGTGGGTACATGGTGAGGGCCAGCAATTCAAGCAGTGTGGTCCACAGTGGGGCAGCCAAGTTATCGGTGGAGTCTCGGCAGTACTGGAACTGGAGCAGCCCACGCTATCCCCCTGGCTGCTCATTTTCGTCAGTAGAATTGGACAGTTTTGTTATATTTTTGAAAGACTTTTCTCTTCCGAAGATATTCCAGGGCAGAGGTTTTTTTTTGTATTGGCAATTTCACTCGCATTTATGCAATTATCAGCAAAATTGCTTTGGTTTATTAGGATTGAAAGATAATATACTACTATATAAAAGATGTGGGCATCTACTTTCCTCTATAGGAAGGATGAGGGTCCAGTTAGAAAGATATTACTATCGGAAGCGTGGGAGTTTTGATCCTCAAATAGCTACGGATTTATTTTTTTAAGCCACAGAACTGATATAAATTTTATTCCAGGTTTACTGTCTCAGTCAGTCACAAATTTGTTGTGTTTAATTAAACGTTGCATTGTAATTGAAGACCTATGAAGGGTGTATAAAAGCAATGCAATGCCATCCAATGTTGAAAAGAAGTATTGCAATTATATATTGGTGTGACTGGTTCGGTGGCCATCCTCCCAACCCTTGTCCACCGAATTCATATTCAACCTTCACAACAATGAGGAGATACTGAATCATGAATGTTAACAGTTTGCCATATATCCTATTAATATATTTCGGAGAGTGTTAGAGTGAAAGTTATCTGTGCGCTTTACTGGCTGTTTTACAGAACATGTAATTTGATGGTGACAATAAAATGTAGCTTGTTTTACAGAATAATTAATAACAGTGCATTGACACATTCTTCCTTTTCCTCTCCTTATGATATCATTGAATATCAGTTTTCCAAAAGCTTGATCCGTGTTTTACAAAGTGACTAGGAAATGTTGTGTTCATGGGATTAAGGCAGGTTTTTATTTAACCTATCAGATAGACATAGATGTGTTACTTCTGTGCATTAGTAAAGATTCAAGACATTTATATTTGTATAAAATCAAAATTTCAATAAAGTTTATCAGTACAATGCCCATTTGTAATATTGTATTCTTCAATGTGCTCAACCTTTGCAATGTCAAACATTTAACAACAACAACTTATTTTATATAGCGCCTTTAATGTAGTAAAACGTCCCAAGGCACTTCACAGGAGTATTATAAGAACATAAGAACATAAGAAATAAGAGCAGGAGTAGGCCATACGGTCCCTCGAGCCTGCTCCGCCATTCAATAAGATCATGGCTGATCATCGACCTCAACTCCACTTTCTCGCCCGATCTCCATATCCCTTGATTCCTCTAGAGTCCAAAAATCTATTGATCTCAGCCTTGAATATACTCAAAGACTCAGCATTCACAGCCCTTTGGGGTAGAGAATTCCAAAGAGTCACAACCCTCTGAGTGAAGAAATTCCTCCTCATCTCAGTCTTAAATAGCCGACCCCTTATCCTGAGACTATGCCCCCTAGTTCTAGACTCTCCAGCCAGGGGAAAAAACCTCTTAGCATCTACCCAGTCAATCCCCTTCAGAATAAGACAAAAAATTTGACACTGAGCCACATAAGGATAAATTAGGGCAGGTGACCAAAAGCTTGGTCAAAGAGGTCGGTTTAAAGGAACGTCTTAAAGGAGGATAGAGAGGTGGAGAGGTTTAGGGAGGGAGTTCCCGAGCTTAGGGCCTCGGCAGCTGAAGGCACGGCCACCAATGGTGGAGTGATTAAAATCGGGGATCCTCAAGAGGGCAGAATTAGAGGAGCACAGATATCTCGGAGGGTTGTGGGGCTGGAGGAGATTACAGAGTTAGAAAGGGGTGAGGCCATGAAGGGATTTGAAAACAAGGATGAGAAATTTAAAATCGAGGCATTGTTTAACCAGGAGCCAATGTAGGTCAGCGAGCACAGGGGTGATGGTTGAACGGGTATCCCTTTTTCAACATAATTTCTATCAATTTACCATATTCAGATATGACCGCCAATGTGTAGCTGAACTGATATGAAACACAGTCATCAATAAATATGACTGCAGTAAGAGGTACATCATTTTGTGTGCACATGCACCTGTGCGTGTTGGGAGTGACTTGAAGGGTTTGGTGGGGGGTGGGGTAGCATGGGTTGAAGGGATAATTACAAGTCCTAGCCCTTCTCGGGCTACCCCAGATCCGGCGTATTCCCCAGACGTTCACCTTCAACTAAAGTTAGCGGTAGCCGAATCCTAGAGACGCTTAATTGGGTCTAAAGGTTCAGACTATCTCTCCCTAAAGGAAAGGAACGGCCTGAAGATGTTACCATCCTCCGGATAGCACTTTTAATAAGTTTAACTAGACTGTAACCTTCCGGATATTATGAGGGTCCGGAAACCCCCCCCCCCGCCCCCAGAATTCTGCAACTCCTCACAAAAGAGTGTACAGAAATTGAGTTCGCGAGGTTGATACAGAAATACTACTTGAGACAATTAAAAAAATATATAGATTTATTTAAGAGCCGACATACAGTTAACAGCTGATAAGTCAATCGCAACTTTAACCGTTCAAAATACAAATAGTTTACATTTCTTATCAGAGATCTTTATTCTCAAATCTTAACTTCGTTACATTTCCACACTTCTACTTATTTCTTAATCTCTCTCTCAGAATGCGTGGTTCAAAAATGTCGCCAACAAAAAAAGGCAGGAAGCGGTCGCCTTTAAATAGCGCTCCCCCAGTCCCTTCCTGACTGCAAAACGCTCCCCTTAACCTGTCATTACTAGCGGCAGGCGGTAAGGCAGGGGGCGCCACTCAATATCCGCTCCGGAGCGCTACAGGGGCGTTGCGCACTCGACTGACGTCACAATCTGCCAGCACAGGAGATTGTGGTGGTACTGTTTAGCGCCGCCGCAAAAGATCTAGTTAATTTCGCGAGCGTCGCAAACATCGCCGCGCCTGGGCGCTAGTTGCTTTACGCCCCATTAGCGCCCTCTTAAGGCGCTAACGGGAGGCGCAACCAACTGAATTTTCCCCCCATGGTTTTTTAATATTCTGTGTTCCTGTTCGAAGTGTTGGTTTCCAACACTTTACTTGGACATTGCTATTGTGTTGGTTCCATACTGTAGACATCTCGGAAGCAAGCCTTTGCTTTTTCAATAGGGCCTTTGTCTTTGTATTTACAAACCAATTCCCATTTCAAAGCTTGTTTGGTGTTTACAGCTTTTGTTATCAACTGTTCTTATCTCAAAAGCCTGTATTGTGTTTGCAGCCTGTGTCGCCGAGGCTTTCCAGACTTTTAACCCCAGTATATCATGTATTAATAATATCAGAAATCTGTTCATAGGATGGTGTATTTTTCTGAAATATGGCTATTCCATTACAGGGTAGATCTTCCACTGCCCCCCTTCCCTGGGGGAGTTCCTAGGCCTCCTTGGGAAATTCTACCCAGTACACTTTCTGATAGGCCCCAAACCTTTACTAGCCTGAGGTAATCAAATGCGGAGGGGATCAATTACTTACTCTGCAGGAAGAAAGGCATTTTTTCTTTTTCTCTTCAGGCTAGTAGTCAAGAGTGAAGATTGGCTATAATTACACACACATGCAGTTGACAATTACAGTGCACTCAATCAGCTCGTGATCACTCTCTCAAGCATTCTGTAGGTCAGGTACTTTTGGAGATGGAGCTGGGTACAAGCGTCAAAACCAATGAATGGGTCACAATAATACAAGCCCCCATACACAAGAATGTAAGCCCCATACACAAAAAAGCAAGACACCCCATTTACAAAAAAGCAATATGTGAGGGCCCCCATTCTCTTTCCCCTCCTTTCTCCCACTCTTCCTCACCCTCTTTTCTCCTCATCCTCCCCCTCTCCTGAAGCCTGGTGTTTTTGTTTTCCTTTCTTCATTATCTGCCTACTCTTACCCTTTTTCTAGACCTCTCACTCATTTGTTCTCTCTCTCTCTCTCTCTCGCTCTCCCTCTCCTCGGTTCTCTTGCCCCCTCTTAGATTGCATCTTTAGAAAGATTCCACTATCTTCAAGAATATAATGTCCACTTCAAAAGATGTTTTCTCTGTCAACAGAGGCAACGGGTAAGATCAGGAAAGCAGCAGGGGGAGTGTAAGACAATGCTTCAGCTCTTTAATATTGTCAGGGCTGGAGGACTGCCAACGCTGCTTCCTGATTTATTCAAATCCACAAAGCAGAAGCAATTCTTTTCCAGTCCTCCAAGCCAAGCAACTTTAACAGCTTGAAGGTGCTAAATTTGGCTGTGCATACAGACACGAGGAAGGATCTTTATGGGACAGATCAAAGAATCCCACGGATCACATTTGATCCATGGGCAGAAATTTGGATATCACCATTTTACATGAAACTATGCTTGGGCTGATAAGTGGCAAGTAACATTCGCACCACACAAATGCCAGGCAATGACTATCTCCAACAAGCGAGAGTCTAACCACTGCCCCTTGACATTCAACGGCATTACCATCAACATCCTGGGAGTCACTATTCACCAGAAACTTAACTGGACCAGCCTCATAAATACTGTGGCTACAAGAACAGGTCAGAGGCTGGGTATTCTGTGGCGAGTGTCTCACCTCCTGACTCTCCAAAGCCTTTCTACCATCTACAAGGCACAAGTCAGGTGTTGGAATACTCTCCACTTGCCTGGATGAGTGCAGCTCCAACAACACTCAAGAAGCTCGACACCATCCAGGACAAAGCAGCCCGCTTGATCGGCACCCCATCCACCACCTTAAACATTCACTCCCTCCGCCACCGGCGTACCGTGGCTGCCATCTACAAGATGCACTGCAGCAACTCGCCAAGGCTTCTTCGGCAGCACCTCCCAAACCCGTGACCTCTACCACCTAGAAGGACAAGGGCAGCAGATGCATGGGAACACCATCACCTGCAATTCCCCTCCAAGTCACACACCATCCTGACTTAGAAATATATCGACGTTCCTTCATCGTCGTTGGGTCAAAATCCTGGAACTCCCTCCCTAACAGCACTGTGGGAGAGCCTTCACCACACGGACTGCAGCGGTTCAAGAAGGCGGCTCACCACCACCTTCTCAAGGGCAATTAGAGATGGGCAATAAATGCTGGCATTGCCACATCCCAGGAATGAATTTAAAAAAGGTCATTAAACTGACAGGGCTAAAAATCTGTTCATTCGATTTATATTTTTCTTTTCCATTCAGAAAAAGTCAATATAGAACTGAGGCGGCCAACGCAGACAGGCAAAAGGTCTCAGAAGACCAAACCCCTCCCCAATTTCAAAGAGGCTATAATGGAAGTCATTGGATTGAAGGGAGTGCTCAGTATGGCTGATAGGCATGCTGGAAGAGAAGTTTGAAATCACAAATCTTACTTGTACAATTAATTCTTCTTCAGGCGGTATAAAGCAAAGAATCTGGTGCGCTGTAAATTATATGGCATATATTATCTGTGTAACCATCACATGGTGAAGCTGGAACATCTGTCCTTTTTGTTTTGTTGCATGTATCCAAAACTATAGGAGCAGCAAGTCAGACCCTCTTAGCAATGAGTCTCACTGCAGGCCTCTACATTATCACATAGTCATAGAGTCATAGGGCTGGATTTTCATTGACCCGTGGAGGCGGGTTTGGAGGCATGTGGGGGGTTAAAATTGTGAAAACTGGCGGGCGGGCACAAGTCCGCCTCCATCCCGCCTCCACGCAATTTTCATTAAATCGTGTCTGCTGGTCCCGACTCTGTCCCGCCTTTAAGAGGCGGGATAGGTTGTTAAGGCCCTCAACAAACACTAAATTGGCTCTATAATGCCATTTTGAAAGGCCTTTGTGATTTTAACCCTTGTTCTACGTGAAGCACGCCTGTTCTGAACCACGATTGTGAAGCCTGGTGGGAGCACATTTGGATATGGATAGTTGAGGCAGGCAGGCAGGCTGTGGGGATGCATATGTGGATGGATGGAGAGGAGACATATCTGGGAGTGGTGGTGTAAAAATATCTGGGCGCAGACTTAGGACTGCTGCTGCTCATTTTGCCTCCAGGTCCTCTCACAGCAAAGGCCAGGCAGTGTTTGAAGACCTTCAATGCAGCAGCAATGATGACATCATCAGAGGCGACTTTCAGACTGAAAACACTAATTGGTTCATGGGTTCCCACATGCTGGAACTCAATTGCCCAATTAGGTGAAAATTGCATCAATCTCCCACATCCAATTGCAGTCGGGTGGATAACACGAAAAGTGGATGACACAACCCCAACCCACCCCAGTATCAAAATCCAGCCCATAGAGTTATACAGCACAGAAAGAGGCCCTTCGGCCCATCGTGTCCACGCCGGCCATCAAGCCCTGTCTATTCTAATCCCATTTTCAAGCACTTGGTCCGTAGCCTTGTATGCTATGGCATTTCAAGTGCTCATCTAAATGCTTCTTGAATGTTGTGAGGGTTCCTGCCTCTACCATCCTTTCAGGCAGTGAGTTCCAGATTCCAACCACCCTCTGGGTGAAAAAGTTTTCCTCAAATCCCCTCTAAACCTCCTACCCCTTACCTTGAAACTATGCCCCCTGGTTATTGACCCCGCTACTAAGGGGAAAAGTTCCTTTCTATCTACCCTATCTATGCCCCTCATAATTTTGTACACCTCATGGTTTAAATAAGGCACCAACAGCTCAGAGGCTTTCACAGATTTACAGGAAGAGTCACAGAGGGAGTCAGTTTACATGGAAGGGTCAGAGATGCAGCACTGCTGAGCAAGAGCCTAGATGTGCCAGGTTCCCTACTGAGTCTCTTTGTCATTCAGCTCTCACAGGACCGGCTATGAAATGGAGGATACTTCAGGAGCATGCATAGATCCAACAGCCATTTGCTCCCTGGCAAAACCTAGTGAAACAAATAAACAGTTAGTACATTTACCAGAGAATATATAGCCAGTTCTGCAAGAATCTTAAAGCCCAAGGGCATTGGAATGTTCAGTCTGTAGACCAGAGGGGGCACAATGAAATAACGAAACTCTAATAATTTTTGTGGAACGGTCTGCTACAGATGCTACCCAGTGGGTTGATGTTTGGAGCAAAGGTTGTCTATTCTGCAGACTGCCATTAAGTAGCATGGAGCATCAGTGGTATCTACAAGGGAGACCTGAAGTACATGGCAGCAACCACAGTTGAAGCATATCATACTATTGCTCCCACTGATGTTGTTCAGGTATTGAGGTTTGCATTCCATGGCACAATAATGGTCAACTTCAATAGCCTTGGATACAGAATCCATAAAACCATAATTAGCATCAATGCAACCTGTGTCAGCCATGGCTCAATGGTTAGCACCCTCGCCTCTGAGCCAGAAGGTTGCCAGAGACTTGAGCACAAAAATCTAGGCTGACACTCCAGTGCAGTACTGAGGGGGTGCTGCACTGTCGGAGGTGCCGTCTTTTGGATGAGGCATTAAACCGAGGCCCCGTCTGCTCTCTCAGGTGGATGTAAAGATCCCATGGCACTATTTTGAAGAAGAGCAGGGGAGTTATCCCCGGTGTCCTAGGCCAATATTTATCCCTCAACCAACATCACTAAAACAGATTATCTGGTCATTATCACATTGCTGTTTGTGGGAGCTTGCTGTGAACAAATTGGCTGCCACGTTTCCCACATTACAACAGTGACTACACTTCAAAAAGTACTTCATTGGCTGTAAAGCGCTTTGAGATGTCCTGTGGTTGTGAAAGGTGCTATAGAAATGCAAGTCTTTCTTTCAACCTGATATTCTAGCCAGAAATGTAGTCTACAATCAGAAAATATCGAAGGTTAAAATACTCAACTGGGGAACAGCTAATTTCAGTGATTTAAAAAGGTGATTGCAGGGTAAAGCATAACAGAGCAATGGAAGGCATTCACGGAAGAGATAGTTCAGGTACAAACTAGGTATATTCCTTTGAAGGGAAAAGGTAGAGCATCCAGAGCTAATGCGTCCTGTATGACAAAGGAAATAAAAGTTAAAATAAAACAGAAAAAGGAGGCTTATGACAAATGTCAGGAGCAAGATTTAATTAATAATCAGGAAGATTATGGAGATTATGGAGAGTACAGGAGGGAATTGAAAAAGTTAATACGGGAGGCAAAGAGAGGTTACGAGAGAAGATTAGCAGGCAACAATAAATTGAACCCTAAAACTTTTTATAAAAGTGTAAGTGGTTAGCTAGGGAAAAAGTTGGGCCTATTATGGGCCCAAACGGAAATTTTAATGTAGAGGTAGAGGACATGGCTAACGTATTAAATGAATATTTTGCATCTGTCTTCACAAAGGATATGGATGATGTGAAGGTTACACTAAAAGAGGAGAGGGAAGTTATGGACAAGATAGTAATAGATAAAGAAAATGTACTAAAAAGATTAGCATTACTGAAAGTTGGTAAGTCACCTGGTCCAGATGGAATGCATCCTAGGTTGATGAACAAAGCAAAGGTAGAAATAGCAGAGGGATTGGTCACAATCTTTCAAACCTCATTGGATACAGGAGTAGTGCCAGAGGCCTGGAGGGTTGCTAATGTTACACCACTATTCAAGAAAGGGGAGAGGGATAGACCAGGAAACTACAGGCCAGTCAGCCTAACACCAGTGGTGGGGAAGTTATTAGAAACCATTATCAGGGACAAAATAAACTTTCATTTGGAAAGGCATGGCTGAATCAAGGAGAGCCAGCATGGATTTGTTAAAGGCAAATCGTGTCTGACTAACTTGATTGAATTCTTTGATGGGGTAACAGAGAAGGTTGATCGAGGTAGTGCAATAGATGTTGTATATATGGACTTTTGTAAGGCATTCGACAAAGTGCCCCACAGGAGGCTTGTTAAGAAGATGGAAGCCCATGGAATTCAGGGGAAAGTGGCGGTATGGATATGGAATTGGCTCAGTGACAGGAAGCAGAGGGAGGTGGTGGAGAGATGTTTTTCAGAGTGGGAGCTGGTTTGCACTGGTGTTCTCCAAGGGTCAGTTTTGGGTCAATTACTCTTTTCAATTTTTATAAACGACCTAGACTCGGGTGTAGGGAGCAGCATTATAAAGTTTGCAGATAATGCAAAACTTGGCAACGTAGTAGATAGTGATGAGGATAGTTGTAGACTTCAGGCTGACAGACAGACAGGATGGTGAAATGGGCAGAAGCACGGCAGATTGAGTTCAATGCGGAGAAGTGTGAAGTGATGCACTTTGGGAGGACTAATATGGAAAGACAGTGTACAATAAATGGCACAATTTAAAAAAGTGTAGATGAGCAGAGAGACCTTGGTGTCCATATACACAAATCCTTAAAGGTGGCAGGGCAAGTTGATAAGTTGGTTAAAAAAAAGCATATGGGTTACTTGGGTTTATAAATAGAGGAATAGAATATAAAAGCAAAGAGATCATGCTAGAACTTTATAAATTATTGCTTAGGCTTCAGCTGGAGTATTGTGGTCAATTCTGGGCACCGCACTTCAGGAAAGATGTAAAGGCCTTAGAAAGGGTGCAGAGGAGGTTTACCAGGATGTTACCAGGGAGGAGGGGCTTCAGTTATGAGGAGAGGTTGGAAAAGTTAGGACTGTTCTGGTGAAGAGGAGACCTAATAGAGGTTTTCAAGATGATGAGAGATTTTGATAGAGTAGAGATAGAAAAACGATTCCCTCTGGCGAGTGGGTCAATAACCAGCGGTCGAAGATTTAAAATCATCGGCAAAAGATCTCGAGGAGAGATGAGGAGAATTTTTTTCACTCAGAGAGTTGTGGGGATCTGGAACGCTCGACCCGAAAAGCTGGTGGAAGCCGATTCCATCAATAATTGAATGGAGTTGGACGGGTACTGGAGGATGAGGAACTCACAGGGTGGCGGACAAAAAGCGAGGGTGAGGGACTGAGCACGACTGCTCTTTCAAAGAGGCAGCGCAGGCACGACGGGCCGAATGGGCTCCTTCTGTGCTGGAAGATTCTGTGATTCTAATCAAGAGTCTGTTGTGAAGAAGCTTTTGAGTTCAGCTGAGATACACTGTATGTATCTGTAATATATTAAAATTCTTATGTCTGTTTGCAATTCCTGTACACCAAACCTTACTTTCTGTTGTCACATTCTTGTCATACTTTTGTCAACTTTTTTCTATTATAAATTCCCAGGTCCAAATTTATAATGGCAGCTGTCTATGTCGGCTATAATGACACCCTCCTGCCAGTGATGGTACTCAGTTTTGAGTCTCCCAGCTCCTCAGCCTGTACTGTAGAGAAACTCCTTCTCTGCTTCCCAAACTGTTGTCAGTTTTGCTATTTAATTATAAATAATATCAAATCAAAGTATTATATGCAATTAAGGGCAGAATTGGTGATTTTAAAACTGGGACTGCATATGTATATGTTTATATTATATATCAATCCATGTATCATATTAAAAATATGACGTCTGCCCGCCAAGGTCCAATTTCCATCCCCTTTCTAACATCACTTCAGTCCCCACGTGTAATTCCAGGAAAGAGGGTCGAGGGTCTTTACGACATAAAGGAGGTGAAGAATGGGTATTTGAAAAGCTCTTGTAAGGTGCATGTTTATTTAATTTTACAATACTTTCCTTGGAAATAAGAGTAAAAGAAAGACTTGCATTTCTGTAGCGCCTTTCATGACCACAGGACGTCCCAAAGTGCTTTACAGCCAATGAAGCACTTTTTGAAGTGTAGTCACTGTTGTAATGTAGGAAACGCGGCAGCCAATTTATATACAGCAAGCTCCCACAAACAACAATAAGATAATGGCCAGATAATCTGTTTCTGTGATGTTAGTTGAGGGATAAATATTGGCCCAGGACAGCGGGGAGAACTCCCCTGCTCTTCTTCGAAATAGTGCCGCGGGATCTTTTAGGTCCACCTGAGAGAAGAGATGGGGCCTCGGTTTAATGTCTCATCTGAAAGGCGACACCTCTGACAGTGCAGCACTGGAGTGCCAGTCTAGATTTTTGTGCTCAAATGTCTGGAGTGGGGCTTGAACCCACAACTCTCTGACCCGGAGCTGACACTAAGCTCTTTCCCTAAGATTCAACTTCTCTCCCCCTTCCCCCGTTCCGTTGCTGCACTTTCTGACCATGAATAAGAAATCATGCCACTAATAAAAAGTTGCTGATTTTTCTTAGATTATTCCACAATCTTCTCAATAAACAATATCATTAAAGGGGATGTGGCAGCACGAAAGATGGCTAAATGAAAGCAAGCAAATAAAAAAGAGAGACATGCATTTAAATAGCGCCTTTCACGACCTCAGGTCTATACAGCCAATGAAGTACTTTTTTGAAGTGCAGTCACTGTTGGTAATGTAGGAAACGTGGCAGCCAATTTGCGCACAGCAAGCTCCCACAAACAGCAATGGGTTAATGACACCAACTGATCTACAGCTGACGTTAACGGAAATGCTAAAGTATTTATATTAATATAGTGCGAATGGTATTTTCAAAACCACATTCTTTCCTTAAATCGCACTACTGAATAAATGAAATCTGCAAGGTTGTAGTAAACAGGTGTACATGTTATAGAAACATAGAAACATGGAGCAGGAGTAGGCCATTCGGCCCGTCGAGCCTGCTCCACCATTCAATACGATCATGGCTGATCATCCAAATCCAGTACCCTGTCCCTGCTTTCTCACACAGAATCCCCATCGAGCCTGCACCGACACATATCCCACCCTATCCCCGTAACCCCACATATTTAATTCCCCCTAACATATCCCATCCTATCCCCGTAACCCCACATATTTAATCCCCCCCTAACACTAAGGGTCAATTTATCATAGCCAAATCAACCTAACCCGCACATTTTTGGACTGTGGGAGGAAACCGGAGCACCCGGAGGAAACCCACGCAGGCACGGGGAGAATGTGCAAACTCCACACAGACAGTCACCCGAGGCCAGATTCGAACCCGGGTCCCTGGCGCTGTGAGGCACCAGTGCTAACCACTATGCCACCGTGTTACCAGTGAAGATGTTGAACACACAATACCTGTCGTGTGAAGGAACTCAATCAGGCCCTTCAAGGATAGAATATGCTGCAATGGGAATCTCATCATTCTGTCTTTTTAAGGGCATTTATTTCTTATTTTCTTCTCACTCCTTTCTGCCACCTCCTTGCACCAAATGCCTCCACTGGGTATCAGTTGTGGCTCAGTGGGCAGCACTCTCGCCTCTGAGTCAGAAGGTTGTGGGTTCACGTCCCACTCCAGAGACTTGAGCACAAAAATCTAGGCTGACGCTTCAGTGCAGTGCTGAGGGAGTGCTGCACTGTCGGAGGTGCCGCCTTTCGGATGAGACGTTAAACCGAGGCCCCCCGTCTGCCCTCTCAGGTGGATGGAAAAGATCCCATGGCACTATTTCGAAGAAGAGCAGGGGGAGTTATCCCCGGTGTCCTGGGCCAATATTTATCCCTCAACCAACATCACTAAAACAGATTATCTGGTCATTATCACATTGCTGTTTGTGGGAGCTTGCTATGCGCAAATTGGCTGCCACGTTTCCTACATTACAACAGTGAATACACTTCAAAAAGTACTTCATTGGCTGTAAAGCGCTTTGAGATGTCTGGTGGTCCTGAAAGGCGCTATAGAAATGCAAGTCTTTCTTTGTTCTTCCAGGTGGGAGAGGGGACAGTCAACCTTCTCCTGGACCTCTGTCTCCGACTGGGTGTGACACTGATTTCCCCCTTTCTCCCAGAGAGGGACCGTCCACTCTGATCTCCCCACGGGAATGGCCTTAACCCACTCACTGCAGAGGGAACCGCAGATGCAAAGTCATGGACCGCTCCTTGATGAGCTGAAGTGACAGTGCTGTCTGCTGTTCCAATGCATCACCCTCTCACCTGCTGTACAGGTGCACGAATTGCGTATGTGACCTAGAATGGACTGCACTCAGCAAACATAGGTAAAAAGAACAGGTGTTTTCTAGAATTTCAAGTATGTATTTTCAGTAAATAAGAAATAGGAAAACATAGAAAAATAGGAGCAGGAGTAGGTCCTTCGAGCCTGCTCCGCCATTCAATATGATCATGGCTGATCCTCTATTTCAATACCATATTCCCCCTCTCTCCCCAATAGAAAACATAATGTTAATAAATGACCTTGGACTGATTGTGTAGGGTGTATTCAATGTTGACGTGTTGCTGAGCTGAGCAAAGTGAAGTGAATCTAGTGCTGCTGCAAAAACAGAACCATGAACTACAGTCAGATCAAAATTCGCACATTTAATTTCAGGGAAAGGTCTATCTGAGATATTTGTGACTGTTTTGATTTATGCCCACCCCCCCAAGTTGACCTTTAAACTGCATGCACGAGTGAAACATTAAATCTGTTTGACAAGAGTCATTAATTGTGATGTCATATCCCTTCCAGACAAGTATAGATCTGAGATTGTGCAGTGGGACTCTGGTTAGAGCTTTGAAAATACCAGCCATACAATGGTCCGGACAGGAGGCTGGGCTGCATTTTTGAAATGAATGCTGTCATTCTTTTGAGAAATGGAACTCCACGTTAATTGGCTTATTTCCCGTGGATGCAGCGAACCCGATCTTCCCGAGGAACATGGCACGTTTGGTATCAATGAGGGGGCCAGTTGAAGGTCCAACGCGAGTCCTGTTTCTGTTCAGTCCCTTCCATCAGTTAGTGGGTGTCTGGGACCCTCGCGACTGAGAAGTTTGTTAATAAGCAGTGTCATGTCATTGAGGCCTGCACGTGTAAGAAATGTTAATATTTATCTATTGCAGGCTATCTGCAGGTGTACAACCAGTGTGTGTGTGTGTGTGTGGAGGGGGGGTTGCTTGCTGTGTCATTCATTATCACACCACCCACACCCAGAATTCGAGATACCAGGCATGTGAAACTATTGTATAGCTTAGAAGCTAATGGATCACTATGAGTGATTATGAAACACCCATTCAATTAAATGGTTGAAATGACCCGATAAACCGCAGGCCCAGCTTCATTTATAACCACTTCAACATTGGTATTATAATTCAGGCTTGAAATCAATCTTTGATAGAGGTAGCTATGTTCCTAATATATTGGTGTTTCAATTTCAGACAGGGATTTTATTCTGTGTCTGGGTGATGTTCTGTGCCATCAGTGACTCTCAGTCTGCTCCGTATCATTGAGACAATAATATCAGTACAGCAGCTTAATCAGGAAATAACCAAATCATGCGAAAAGTCACATTCAGCACAGGCTGTGTTAGATTGGATTACTGGCCCGTGTGAAGTGAATATGTGTGGCCCAATCAGAAATCCTGTCTCAGATCGTAGTTATTCCAGGGGGGGAGTTTTAGTGCAATCCAATTAAATCTATCTCAAAACCCTTCCCTCTCACCCAATTAATTTCTAGGGAAGTTTATTCTAAGGACTGTTAGTCAGAGATC
This sequence comes from Squalus acanthias, assembly GCA_030390025.1. Lineage (NCBI taxonomy): Eukaryota > Metazoa > Chordata > Chondrichthyes > Squaliformes > Squalidae > Squalus > Squalus acanthias. The sequence goes on along the minus strand of CM059440.1, from coordinate 53,330,713 downwards.
TGTAACGTTGCTCCCGCAGCGTGCTGTTTATTAGCCAAGGTAAAGATATTGATGTATTACGAATGAAAAAATCAATTAAAATGGCCTTTATGCCTCTGTTCACTGATTCAAAACCTCATAAGTGAAGAACAGTTGTCCCATGTTGTGCAATGCAGTCCTCTTGGTGAATGCACAATTGAGAAGATTGACGTTTGTGGAATCAAGAAGTTAAGAAGTTAATTTTCTGTGACTTTTTTATTTGATGAAAATTGATCATTAAACAGGGGGAATTTCCACTAACAAAATCTTCAGACTGAATGGGTTATGTGAGTATTGCTCCATGAAATTATATTATCCCAATTGCCATCTTGTGGGGAATGCAATGGGATGTGCTCAGTGCTCTGAGGTCTGAGGGCTCGTCTTGTCCTCTTCTGGTGATGTCTGGATTGTGCTTTGCCGGAATTTACTCACTCCAGATTGTATGGGAAAGGCGGTTCAACGATGAAAGGGAACCCGCGGATCCTTGAAATAGGAAATACAAACAGAAAATGCAGGAATTACACAGCAGCATTTGAAAGAGAAAGATACATTAACGTTATAATGTTTCCCTGGTCCCGATACTGGACTGCCTAAACTGCTGTGTATTTGCAATATTGCTGTTTTATGTTACTTGCGTCTTATATTGCAAGATTTCTATTGTTGCACTGGAGAGGGTACAGCGAAGATTTACGAGGATGTTGGCAGAACTGGAGAATTTTAGCTATGAGGAAAGATTGGATAGGCTGGGGTTGTTTTCTTTGGAACGGAGGAGGCTGAGGGGAGATTTAATTGAGGTGTATAAAATTATGAGGGGCCGAGATAGAGTGGATAGGAAGCTGGAATGCTGGAATATGGGATTAGACTAGACAGGGCTTGATGGCCGGCGCGGACACGATGGGCCGAAGGGCCTCTATCCGTGCTGTATAACTCTATGACTCTATGACCTATTTCCCTTAGCAGTGAGGTCAATAACCAGGGGGGATTGAGGAGAACTTTTTTCACCCAGAGGGTGGTGGCGGGTCTGGAACTCACCGACTGAAAGGGTGGTAGAGGCAGAAACCCTCATCGCATTTAAAAAGTACTTGGATATGCGCTTGAAGTGCCGCAACCTACAGGGCTACGGACCAAGAGCTGGAAAGTGGGGATTGGGCTGGAGAGCTCTTTTTCAGCCGGCACAGACACGATGGGCCGAATGGCCTCCTTCTGTGCCGTAAACATCAACCAACAGACAAAGTGGGGTGAGTACGTTCATTTATACCACCCAGTAGTTAGGTCTGTGGGCATGGAGCGGTCCCTCGGACTATCAGGGATCTCGAACAATAGGGAGTCAGAACGGCTGTCATGTGAGAGAGAGAGAGAGAGGGCAACGTTGCAAAGTGGTTGTGGTCGCCAACGGCCAGGTGAGGGCAGGGGGAGAGAGCTTAAAGGGTGTCTCTCTGGGGGTAGAAGACCCCCGCGATTTCTAAAGAGTTAAGTAGGTAAGATGGCCAAGGGAAAGCCGGGTCCTCAGGGATCCACAACGGAGTATTTGTTAAATAAACATGACAAGGTAATAAAAAGAATGGGAAAGGAAGGCTGGGATCCTGAATGGGTTCCCGGCCGACAGAAAGAACGGTGGAGTAAGGAGAGCAAGAATAAGGAGGAGAAAACTGTGGTGGTTCTTTGTCAGGTCCACCTGAAAAATGTGTAAGATTGGAGCCACACGGGAGAAGGAAAAAGAGGAGTTAGTGGAACAGTTAAAAAAGGTGGGTGTCAAGTGTGCCGCTGTATTGAAGGCAAGGTCAGTGCAAAGTGGAAGGAATGATAGTGAGGAGGTTGATTGGGATGATTTAGAGAGAGAGGCAGCAGAATGGGAGCGAGATGATGATGTTATCCTCACACAGGATGATAAAATGTTAGAACAACAAAATCAGATCGAGCTTCTGCCGTGCCAAGTTGCCTCATCTGCTGCGATCATGTAGCAGCAGAGAGTAAACGTGGTTCAGGCAGGCTCCGCACTGCAGAATCTTGAGGAAGCCAGGTGATCTAATTTGCAGGCTAACCAATCTGAAAACTCAGCAAAGGAAGAAAAAAAACAGGGATTTGGAAAGCCAGGGAAAGCTGCTGAGACGCCAATTTAAGAAAAAAAGAAAGAGAGAAACCTAAAGTTTTACCGACATGGAAGTTATTAACGTCTGTGCTGAGACAAATAAAACACAAGATTGCTGAGTGAAAGGAACCTTAAAAAATGCTGGAATTTTAGTTTGTGTGAAAGTGTGTGTTAAAGTGTGAAAGTTTTCCTGACTATGGATGTTGAAGAAGTTACAGTATTCCTTTTGTCTGAAAGTCTGTCCTTAAAAAAAAAGAAAAATGTCTGTTGTGTGTTTTAGCTCCACCCACTTCCCGGTGTTAAAAAAGCGTTTAACCCTTTTGTCTTGTCTTGGATTTTGGAAGTTTTAACAATGTGTGAATAAGATTGTGCACCCAGAATCGAAACAAAACTTCAAACTACAATTTAAGTTAAGCTGGTGTGGAAAAACTGAGAAAAACAAAAAGTTTGTTTAACAAAAGATTAAGTTTCAGTCTAAGATTTAACCTTGGAGTCGCGGTTGCTATGGTGAAATCTTCCAAAGCAACTTGTTTAAATGTGAAAAACTAATTTTTCTCCAGTTTTATTCAATGTTTTTACAGTCATTTGGAAAGGCATCTGAAGAAAGGACAATAAGAAATATGACGTAATGTACTGTTTTGTGCAAGCATGTGCTATTTTGTTTTGTTTTATCTCTTCTGTTCGTGTTTAGTTAAAGTGTGAAAGTCTTTTTCGTTCGGGAAAGTTTTTTTTAATAAATTTACGTAAATGTTCCGCTCTGCCTTCTTAAAAAACCTACAAAGGAGTTAACCCTTTCCACTGACAGCTGTTTAAGTTCACCAAGCAACAATTTTAGTATTGCTGAATGAAATTTAAAGATATTGGACATTATTAAATTTAAGTTTCTTTAATTTTAACAGGGAATGGTAGCGTAGTGGTAATGTCACTGGGCTAGTAATCCAGAGGCCTGGACTAATGATCCAGAGACGTGAGTTCAAATCCTACTTACGGCAGCTGGGGAATTTAAATTCAGTTAATGAAATAAATCTGGAATAAAAAGCTAGTATCAGTAATGGTGACCATGAAACTATCGGATTGTCGTAAAAACCCATCTGGTTCACTAATGTCCTTTATGGAAGGAAATCCCACTGGCAGGACAGACCCACCAGGGGTGGCGGCACAGTGGCATATAGTCAGGAAGGAGTGACCCTGGGAGTCCTCAACATTGACTCCGGACCCCATGAAGTCTCCTGCTGATTACCACCTACCGCCCTCCCCCAGCTGATGAATCAGTACTCCTCCATGTTGAACACCACTTAGAAGAAGCACTGAGCGTAGCAAGGGCACAGAATGTACTCTGGGTGAGGGACTTCAATGTCCATCACCAAAGTGGCTCAGTAGCACCACTGCTGGCCGAGTCCTGAAGGACATAACTGCCAGTCTGGGCCTGCGACAGGTGGTGAGTGAACCAACAAGAGGGACCAACCTACTTGACCTCGTCCTCACCAATCTACCTGTCGCAGATGCATCTGTCCATGGCAGCAGTGACCACCGCACAGTCATTGTGGAGACGAAGTCCCGTCTTCACACTGAGAACACCCTCCATCGTGTTGTGTGGCACTACCACCGTGCTAAATGGGATAGATTTAGAACAGATCTAGCAGCTCATAACATCCATGAGGCGCTGTGGGGCAGCAGCAAAATTGTATTCCACCACAATCTGTAACCTCATGGCCCGGCATATCCCTCACTCTACCATTACCACCAACCCTGGTTCAACAATGAGTGTAGAAGAGCATGCCAGGAGCAGCACCAGGCGTACCTGAAAATGAGGTGCCAACCTGGGGAAGCTGCAACACAGGACTACATGCACGCTAAAAAGTGGAAGCAGCATGCTATAGACAGGGCTAAGCAATCCCACAATCAACGGATCAGATCAAAGCTCTGCAGTCCTGCCACATCCAGTCGTGAATGGTGGTGGACAACTAATGGGGGGAGGAGGAGGCTCCAAGAATATCCCCATCTTCAATGATGGTGGAGCCCAGCATGTGAGTGCAAAAGACAAGGCTGAAGCATTTGCAGCTAGAAGTGCCAAGTGGATGATCCATATCGGCCTACTCCCAAGGTTTCAGCCAATTCGATTCACTCCACGTGATATCAAGAAATGGCTGCGCTCACTGGATACAAAAAAGGCTATGGGCCCTGACAACATCCTGGCTATTGTGCTGAAGACTTGTGCTGCGCCTCTAGCCAAGCTGTTCCAGTACAGCTACAACACTGGCATCTATCCGACAATGTAGAAAACTGCCCAGGTATGTCCTGTCCACAAAAAGCAGGACAAATCCAACCCGGCCAATTACCGCCCCATCAGTCTACTCTCAATCATCAGCAAAGTGATGGAAGGTGTCATCGACAGTGCTATCAAGCGGCACCTGCTCACTGATGCCCAGTTTGGGTTCCACAAAGACCATTCGGCTCCCGAGCTCATTACAGCCTTGGTCCAAACATGGACAAAGGAGCTGAATTCCAGAGGTGAGGTGAGAGTGACTGCCCTTGACATCAAGGCAGCATTTGACCGAGTGTGGCATCAAGGAGCCCTAGTAAAACTGAAGTCAATGGTAATTGGGGGGAAAATGCTGCACTGGCTGGAGTCATACCTAGGAAGATGGTTGTGGTAGTTGAAGGTCAATCATCACATCGCTGCAGGAGTTCCTCAGGGCAGTGTCCTAGGCCCAACCATCTTCAGCTGCTCTCATCAATGACCTTCCCTCCAACATAAGGTCAGAAATGGGGATGTTCGCTGATGACTGCACAGTGTTCAGCGCCATTCGCAACTCCACAGATAATGAAGCATTCCATGCCCGCATGCAACAAGACCTGGACGACGTTCAGGCTTGGGCTGATAAGTGGCAGGTAACATTCGTGCCACAGAAGTGTCAGGCAATGACTATCTCCAACAACCGAGAGTCTAACCACCTCCCCTTGACATTCAATGGCATTACCATCACTGAATCCCCCACTATCAACATTCTAGGGGTCACCATTAACCAGAAACTTAACTGGACCAGCCACATAAATACTGTGGCAACAAGAGCAGGTCAGAGGCTAGGTATTCTGTGGTGAGTGTCTCACCTCCTGACTCCCCAAAGCCTTTCCACCATCTACAAGGCAGAAGTAAGGAGTGTGATGGAATACTCTCCACTTGCCTGGATGAGTGCAGCTCCAACAACACTCAAGAAGCTCGACACCATCCAGGACAAAGCAGCCCGCTTGATTGGCACCCCATCCACCACCTTAAACATTCACTCCCTCCACCACCAGCGTACCATGGCTGCAGTGTGTACCATCTACAAGATGCACTGCAGCAACTCGCCAAGGCTTCTTCGGCAGCACCTGCCAAACCCGCGACCTCTTCCACCTAGAAGGACAAGGGCAGCAGGCGCATGGGAACACCACCACCTCCAAGTCACACACCATCCTGACTTAGAAGTATATCGGCCGATCCTTCATCGTCGCTGGGTCAAAATCCTGGAACTCCCTACCTAACAGCACTGTGGGAGTACCTTCACCACACGGACTGCAGCGTTTCAAGAAGGCGGCTCACCACCACCTTCTCAGGGCAACTAGGGATGGGCAATAAATGCTGGCATTGCCAGCGACGCCCTGATCCCATAAACGAATTAAAAAAGTTAATATTTCCCCACAGTGGCAGAAGGAAAATTATGATTTGATAAATTTACTCCTTGGGCTCTTAAACAGAGCCACAATGGATTCTCTGCTTTCTTTTGTTATATGAAAGTTACCTTGTAAACTAATTGTAGCACTTCTGTCTCTAATGTTAAAACACCGTGTAAACCACCCAGCCTGGGAATCACTTGTTTCTGAAATTGGAATTGATAAGATAAATTGATAGAATTGAAATTGAACATTGACAAAACCTGTCAGTTCAACAATACTGCTGTTTGGATTTGGGAATAATTTTGAAATGACAAAATGGACTCAGGCACTATATATTGGGTTACTTTTGGGAAAATAAAAGATCCTCTAAAATAATGATAAATAAAAAGTGTTAATAACTTGGACCAAGAGAGAACGTTTGAGCTATGTTTTCTATCTTAAATATTGTACTGGACGGTAAAGTTCCTCCAGGGCTCATGAATGAGATATGAATGGTAATTAATGGGATGTGTAAAATGGAGAGAGGAAATGATTGAGGGTGTAAGATAGAAACAGGAAAATTACACTACCAAATGATAACTTTCCTAGCTTTCTAGTGAAAGTCAGAAAAGTGTAGTTACGAATAGTAAATTGAAAGCTTTCTCTTGGAGAAATTTGTGTCCCTGCATTGACACATACTCCACCAAGAAACTATCTCATTAATGGAACAATCAGAATAGAGTTAAACACACTGGTACCTGTTCGAGGAATTGAAATTGAAGTTTAAGTGAAGAGTTACATGGAATTTGGATTGGACGGCTGAGGGCGTCTTTGGGCTTGTGTGTTCCCAATTTCCAGAGGTAAGGGCTAGACACAAACAGGATTGCGGGAGGGTCGATATGACACCCGTCATGATCAAGGGGGAAACCCACAAACCACATAAACAATATCCTACTTAATACTGGATGGTTAAGAGCAGTACCAGATAGCCGAAGAGCAGCGTGGGAAGCGGTACTTATCCCAAAGGATAAGTCCGTACAGATTGTTAAAGACGGTGGATTAAACCCTGCAGGCGGCATATTAACGGAAAGAGAAGAACATCAGTGTGAACTAGCGGTAGAGGCCTTCCCAACACGAAATTGCACCACCGATATGGCCGCAAGAATCTTGGCAGAGGAGGTGATACCCTGGTGGGGGGTCCCCTACAAATAGATTCAGACCAGGGGAACCACTTTACGGGTAGGGTCATGAAGAGGGCATGTCAGTTATAGGGGGTAAAGCAGAGGTTCCACATACCTTACCACCCTCAGAGTTCCGGAATGGTGGAGCGTACGAATAGAACCCTGAAAAGGGCTATAGCAAAAGCGATTGCGAGCACGGGTAAGAACTGGGTGGATGTCCTCCTGACCATATTAATGAGGTTGCGGGCACCGGACAATAGGACTGACTCCGTATGAATTAATGACTAGGAATTTATGAGATTACCAGAAGGGGTGATAGAAGGGTGGAGTGAAACAGGGCCGCTGAGGAATAGAATTACACGGTATGTTGCGGAGCTGTGTAAACAGCTTCAAGGGATGAAAGTGGAAGTAAAGCAGCAGGAAGAAGCGGCAGATTGACACGGGCGTGGGCCTGAACCCGAGTCATCGGGGCTCCCAACGGTGGGAGACAGGGTAATGGGAAAAGGGGTGCCGTCCAAACCGGGACTGGCGCCTCGGTGGTCTGGGCCTTACACGGTCCTAATGACCAGCGATACATGTGTGTGTTTGGACATACAAAAAGAGGGTAGGTGGAAACATTGGTCCCAGGTTAAGCCGTATGACTCACATTCTGTTTCTACCAACAGGAAAGCTAGCAGCAGATCTCTTAATTACTTTGTTTCAGATAAAGTTATCTCACAATGGCGGCCTGGTGGACGGTCGTGACAGCGATCACCCTCCTGACAATTACGGTAGCGTGGGAGGCGCCCACCGTGCACATCGATAAAAGTACTTGTTTGCATCCAGGACAATACATGCAACTGCCACAGGAGGGAAAAGGGGAATGGGTAAAGAAACCCAGTATATGGATCACGGACAGGGTCACCGCACGGACCCATACAACCAAGGTATGGAAAATATATCCCAAATGTAACATGGGACAAGGATACTGGGACCCTATCTGTGGCAACAACCATGAACTGTCCACTCCCGGACAACCAGTCTGATTGGAACTGCCCATCACAAAGGGAAAGATCAGGGTACGGCGCCCCGGGCGGTTGGTCAGATGAACTTGAGGTCCGTCCCGGCATCATGCAAGCAGACTCCTTCAACTCGGTCTGGATCCCTGTTATCGACCCAGAAGTGACAATTATACACAACTACAAACTAGCGTGGATACTGATGGAGATATAATGATCACCGGCATATACGATGATGCACGGGACTGGGACGTTGGTTATACTCCTGCTCGCCGCACAAGGGGCAGCGCAGAAAAACGATGGGTGTGGTCATCAGTACCGTCAATATTATAGCAGGGGTGGACTAAATTACCCCCATTCATTTGGGAAGCAGGACTTGAGGGACAATATTGCCAAGAATTGTGTAGCGATGTTCTTAAGCGGTTGGGATGTACTGATATAAGATGCTTTGATTTAACAACATGTGGATATCAAAAGCCGTCGCAATGTCCCACCACGGTGCCACCACCAACGGATGGCATGATCAGGGTCGGGGCCCGAAGGCACTCTTACAAGATGTAACTATAGTCACTTTAGAAGTAACCTATAACCTGAGCAGTATAGTGCCGGCGTTAGAGGCCAATTGTGGTGATCACCCAGCATCAATTACTTGGGCGAAGCATAAATTGCAGCGATTACTTAGTGATTATAAGGACCGCATGGCCCCCGAAGTAAGGGCCTCCAAGGGGCGGCGGAGACGGAGTATATTAGGGTAGTTAGGGTTTTGTTTGGAAGTGCCAACTCGGTCCTAAATTCATGGCAAATCACAGGCCTGGGTAGCTATGCCTCCTGGGTGGTGCAGGAAAGCGCCAAGGGCCTGCGCTTCACAGCTCAGGGAACGGAGTATGCGCTTACAGCAGTAGAAGTGCAGGGAACCGGGTTACAGAGAGGTATAGAGGACCTAGGGAAAGCCGTAATAAAGGTGACTGATTTACAGTCCAAGGGCTGAGCATGTGATATGCTGGCTCAGGACTTGATTGACAGTGTTGAATCAGACATTGAAGACATCAGGTTTGGGACGGTGCCCCAGCATGCACAGAAGGAAGTCAGCAGTCTCAATCTGATTAACTGGGAGGAAGATAGACAGGAGCTCTTGGTAACCCAATCAGCAGGCGGGGGGCCTGCGGATGCATTTAGATTTCTAATGATGATGCCACAGAGGCACAAAAATGGGACATATCAGGGGGAATGTAAAGTAGAGTCTCTGGGAGTGGTCAGAGGTGAATCGGCGTACCGGGTGGGTACCCGCGGATACGTCACACCTGGCAAGAAGGCACCCTCCTTATGACCACGGATGAGTGCTGTACTGAGTCGGAGCACTACATAGTGTGTACCTGTAGCACCCTGAAACCGATAGATGAGGGCTCAGCAGTGGTGGTGATGGTAGAGCCTCTGGAAGGAGCCTTTAGGGCAATTCAGGCATCTCCGACTCAGTGGTGTTTTCTGCCGACGAGAAGAACTACCTCTACGGAGGATTGGTATGTGCAAATAATCATACGTTTCGCCTACAAGTTTCAGACTCTCTCACCTTGGGAGATTTCCATCTACCAGGCAGAACCCTCGCCGGCCTGGTCTTCAGCCCATGGTGGGATGACGAGTTGAGTGTGGATGATACACCAGAGAGGGCCGCTAGGGTGGCGGTGGAACAGGCCTTGAAAGCCACAATGGAATACATTGCACAGAGTAAACAGGCCCTCACGGGGAAGAGTGGAGGTGGATTTGACCAAAAGAACGGCTGGAAGGCTGGGAGCTTCAGCCATAGGCCCAGTAGGAGGGGGCCAAAGACAGCCTAACTGGTGGGACATAGGTAGAATGGCAGCCGCCATCGCCTCCACACTCGTCCTTATCATCAGTATATGCATCTGTTGCTATCAAAAACGGATGATATCCCAAGTGGTGCAAATGGTGATGATGTCAAATAGGGGATACGCCCCGGTGTCAGTAGCCAAGGTGCCACTCTCAGAGACTGGGGAAAAGTGGGACGCGTATGCGATATAAATCTGGCCGACTGGGTCCCAAGCACAGCCAATGCCACTAGGACATTGGTGAGGCTGTAAGAGGACCATATAATTTATGGATTTGACACTTGCGGGAGTCCAGTTGGATCCCTGGACAATCCAGCAGGTAGAGAATTCGGGGATTTAGGTATGTCCTACCTGGATCAGACGAGGTCTGACCAGGAGCCAACAGGAGGGACTGATAGGGTAACCTGTAGGTTTGGATAACCTTTACATGTATATTATAGTTGCGTTAGAAGCCATGCTATTAAAATGTTACTGTAACTGCAAGGCATGATGGGAAGCTTGACCAAAACCAGACCAAAGCATTTAACAGTAGCAGCAGTTGTAATAAAGTTTCTTCACGAAACCTTGAATCAGGAACAATGAACAAAGATAATGGTAGCTGGAGGATGGATAAGATAAACAAAACTGCAGAAAGGCAGAAGTAAGGACCTTGGGTCTGGGACAGTTGAGAGAGCAGGAAGCATCTACCAAAGCCTACGTAACCGGTAATTAACGGTTGATTATGTATAAATAAACTGCCACGACCATTGCAAATTTGAGAGACTTCGGTACAGACCAAGAGCTGGAAAGTGGGATTAGGCTGGAGAGCTCTTTGTCAGCCGGCACAGACCCGATGGGCCGAATGGCCTCCTTCTGTGCTGTAAATTTCTATGATTCTGTGATTCAAGATCTGTATCTCTGCTGATGTGCACTCTCTGTTTTACAATACAGAAATAAAATACACAGAAATGCCTAGAAATCACATAATGCCTAGAAACGGGCCATTGGGAGCAGCGAGAGTCAGTGGGCGTTTACCCTCCAGGGCCAGCGAATAGCATTTACCAGCCCTGTTCCCATCTCCCTTCAACCACTTTTCCTTCATTCACCTATCCAATCTAACCTTGAATGTTGACATAGTCTGAACCTGGTTGGGGGGGGGGCTGTCCAGGGAGTTCAAACAGCCCCCAAAGTTTCGAGCATTTTTTTTGATTGGACCACTCTTTCCTTCGAAAGAAGATGCTTTAGATCACTTGATAAAACTCAGAGACAAACAATGTTCTTCCAGATCTACTCATTTCTGTAATTCAACCATTGGAAACTGATTCAGTCTAAATATTCACGGGGGTAGTGCAGTGAACAGCAGCAAAGTTATTGACAGACTTGATGATGTCAGCTGTGGCTCATTTGGTCGCACTCGCGCCTCGGAGTCAGAAGGTTGTGGGTTCACAGTCCCACTCCAGAGACTTGAGCACATAAAGCTAGGCTGAAACAGTGGAGTGCTGAGGGAGTGCTGCGCTGTCGGAGGTGCCGTCTTCTGGATGAGACATTAAACCGAGGCCCCGTCTGCTCTCTCAGGTGGATGTAAAAGATCTCATGGCACTATTTCGAGGAAGAGCAGGGGAGTTATCCCCCGTGTCCTAGGCCAATATTTATCCCTCAACCAACATCACTAAAACTGATTGTCAGGTCATTATCACATTGCTGTTTGTAGGAGCTTGCTGTGCGCAAATAGGCTGCTGCGTTTCCTACATTACAACAGTGACTACACTTCAAAAGTACTTCATTGGCTGTAAAGCGCTTTGGGACGTCTGGTGGTCGTGAAAGGCGCTACAGAAATGCAAGTCTTTCCTCCTTTTAGACTATCGACACATAACCAGCACTTGGACTTTCATGCTTTAGAGTTTTTGCTGAACAAGACTGTTCTTTTCTTTTCATTTGCTTTATTTGAATTATTAGATTAATGGATGTAATGATGCTTTTTTTTCGAACCTTATTGTGAAATTCTTATTTTTTTAAACAAAGGTCTTTTGAAGTAGTTTTGTTTAGTCTGGCAAGCTCATATCCAAACACCCCCTGAAAAACATCTGGCTTCAACCACTAACCCTGGCAGTGAATTCCACAGCCTCACAGCTCTCTTGTAATAAAGTTTCTGTTGCTCTCAGTTCTAAGTCTCTTACATTTAATCTCGCATCTATGGCCCCTCATGTTTAGACCCCCTCACTATGGAAACAATCTGCTTCTATCTACCCTTTCATAACTTTAAACACTTCTATCATATTGCCCCTTTATCTGTGTTATTCAAATGGAAAAGATTCCGTTTTTGAAGTCTTTCTTCATATTTGTATTTCCTCAAACCAGGCAGCATCCTAGTGAATCTACATTGTACCCTCTCTAACGCCTCAATATCCTTCCTATAGGGTGGAGCCCATTACTGCACACAGTACTCTAACCGATGTATTAGTAAGATTTTGTATAGGCTCATCATTACCTGGGGCACACATCCACACTCAATGGAGCCTTGAAATGTAATATAACTTCTAGGGCCTCAGCAATTTCTTACCTTATCTTACTCAGAATCCTCGGATGTATTCCATCGGGCCCTGGCATCGTGTCTTCTTTAACTAACATCTAAAATGTTCCTCTATCCATCATAATATGGCTCATTCAGTTCCTACTGTCGTTAAATAATTAGAGTGTGCCCTTCTTCTTCTTAGGCAGTCCCTTGGAACCGAGGATGACTTGCTTCCACACTAAAAATGAGTTCTCAGGTGACTGATGAGTCCAATGCGGGACCTACAGTCTCTGTCACAGGTGGGGCAGACGGTGGTTGAAGGGGCGGGTGGGTGGGGTGCTTGGGTTGACGTGCGCTCCTTGCGCTGTTTGCGCTTGGCTTCCGCTTGCTCCCGGCGAAGAGACTCGAGGTGTTCGGCGCCTTCCCGGATGCTTCTCCTCCACTTTGTGCAGTCTTGGGCCAGGGATTCCCAGGTGTCAGTGGGGATGTTGCACTTTTTCAAGGAGGCTTTGAGGGTGTCCTTGAAGCATTTCCTCTGCCCACCTGGGGCTCTCTTGCCGTGTCGGAGCTCCGAGTAGAGAGCTTGTTTTGGGAGTCTCGTATCGGGCATGCGGACGATGTGACCCGTCCATCGGAGCTGATCGAGCGTGGTCAAAGCTTCAATGCTGGGGATGTTGGCCTGAGCGAGAGAAGATGCCTGTGCGTGAATTCTTTTAATGTGGGGTGGCCGTTGCACACCAGCTACCACATGGGCTTGACAGAGCAAGGTCTTGGCCCCAGTGCACCAACTGCACTACATGGATACTTCCAGCACCAAACAAAAAGTTAAATTAACTGCAGGAAACCTGTCTAAGGGTACTGGTCTGGCAACATATCTAATTATAGTTTTGTACAGGATTATTATTGGGGCCCTATATATAATTACTGGCAAATATCGGACTTCATTTTCTACCAATTAATATTTATCATGAAAGTCAGAGTAAATTGGTAAAGGTTGGGTGATACGTCAGCCTATGAAAGTCCTCTTTCTCTCTCCCTTCCAAGACTGGCATTAAGTGCTCTGTGACATTTCCTCAGACTCACAATAGCTGCATATTAGAAAGAAAAAGACTTGCGTTTATATAGCGCCTTTCACAACCTCATGCCCCAAAGCGCTTTACAGCCAATGAAGTATTTTTGAAGTGTAGTCACTGTTGTAATGTAGGAAACATGGCAGTCAATTTGCACACAGTAAGCTCCCACAAACAGCAATGTAATAATGACCAGATATTTTTTTTTAGTGATGTTGATTGAGGGATAAATATTAGCCAGGACACCGGCGATAACTCCCCTGCTCTTCTTTGAAATAGTGCCATGGGATCTTTTACGTCGACCTGAGAGAGCTGACGGGGGCTTGGTTTAACAGTGGGGATGTTCGCTGATGATTGCACAGTGTTCAGGTCCATTCGCAACTCCTCAGGTAATGAAGCAGTCCATGCCCGTATGCAGCAAGACCTGGACAACATTCAGGCTTGGGCTGATAAGTGGCAAGTAACATTCGCGCCACAGAAGTGCCAGACAATGACTATCTCCAACAAGAGAGCTTCTAACTACTGCCACTTGACATTCAACAGCATTGCCATGGCCGAATCCCCCACCATCAACATCCTGGGGGTCGCCATTGACCAGAATCTTAACTGGACCAGCCACATAAATACTGTGGCTACAAGAGCAGGTCAGAGGCTAGGTATTCTGCAGCGAGTGTCTCACCTCCTGACTCCCAAAGCCTTTTCACCATCTACAAGGCACAAGTCAGGAGTATGATGGAATACTCTCCACTTGTCTGGATGAGTGCAGCTCCAACAACACTCAAGAAGCTCGACACCATCCAGGACAAAGCAGCCCGCTTGATTGGCACCTCATCCACCACCTTAAACATTCACTCCCTCCACCACCGGCGCACCGTGGCTGCAGTGTGTACCATCTACAAGATGCACTGCAGCAACTCGCCAAGGCTTCTTCGGCAGCACCTCCCAAATCCGCGACCTCTACCACCTAGAAGGACAAGGGCAGCAGGCGCATGGGAACACCATCACCTCCAAGTTCTCTTCCAAGTTACACACCATCCTGACTTGGAAATATATCGCCATTCCTTCATCATCGCTGGGTCAAAATCCTGGAACTCCCTCCCTAACAGCACTATGGGAGTACCTTCACTGCACGGACTGCAGCGGTTCAAGAAGGCAGCTCACCACCACCTTCTCAAGGGCAATTAGGGATGGGCAATAAATGCTGGCCTTGCCAGCGACGCCCACATCCCAGGAACAAATAAAAAAAATCTCATCCAAAAGACTGGCCTCTTTCACTCAGGGCTACTAACTCTAAATTGAGCCTATTCTACTGACCATGTGTGTACACACAATTTTTCCTAGTGTTATTTACAGAGGATATTTTATTTAAAAAAAATTACATTTGGTGTTAAGGACATGTAACCTATTTACAGCTACCCTGAGTCCTGTAAAACTCCTTTAAATTGTTAGGAATATTTGCCTGGTGCCTGTCCTTCATGTATGGGAAGTTGCAAGCAGCATTAAGGCTAGTTTTTTTTTAATGCTGATAGCATTTCTATTTGGTTCATGACCTTGGACAGAGCTGGAATAAACGGATTATATCGCAACATCCATCTCATACGTGCAGTGGTCGTTGCACTGACCATTCCACGCATGTTTCTGTCGACCGCAGTTCACCCTGGGGGTTGTAGTCATGTGCAATGTGCAATGTGCATCAAACGCCATGAAGCGGACCACAACTCCCAGAGTGCCAGGACACCCTGTTACAATCGCCCAATAAACGGCAGAGTCATCGGGGGACAACCTATCCCAATGAGATCTACAATCCTCGGTCTTATTAAACTACTTATTTGAACAGCCAGTGGTGAAAGGCAATGAGGATACTTGCCCTGACCTTTACAGGCAACCTGCTCATCGTGTGTCCCAAATATTGCAGAACAGGACATTGTAGGGTAAGGTGGAACAAATTACTCTTAAAGTTTCTATGTTAAAACAATAACACTTGAAGGTTTGGGAAAAGCTAAAAAGCGAAGCATCTGATTTAATTATCCAAGCATATCCCTGTTCGTTCTGTATTTCTTTATTTATTTATATATGAGTTGATTTTTTTTTATTCTGATTTATTTTGCGTTCTCCGGAGCTCAGTTTTGCTTCACTTTTATAATTGCAGTAGAATTTTATGCTTCACATCACCGTTATACGAGCATGTTATGCTGTTATTGCTGGTCAGGGTCTATCAGTTCCATTCTATAAACATTTGCAGTAGTTTTCTATATATATATATATTTCAAACAATTTTTCCAAGTGTGTATTTTCAATGA
This sequence comes from Squalus acanthias, assembly GCA_030390025.1. Taxonomy (NCBI): domain Eukaryota; kingdom Metazoa; phylum Chordata; class Chondrichthyes; order Squaliformes; family Squalidae; genus Squalus; species Squalus acanthias. Next base: position 53,315,086 of record CM059440.1, on the reverse strand, counting down.
ATATAATGTTAGACTGACGGGAGGGGTGAATATCATCCACTGGTTTATGAGGACATTAGACTGTGACTTTTATCGCTTGCGGTTTATGCCTGATGGACAGTAGAATTTAAATAGCGTGAGGCAACAATAAAATGAAGAAATGCAAGATCACATTAACCATTACGTTCGTAATAAAGTGTTCAAAGGCAGCGACAGCCTTGCCGAATGAAAGACAGCTGAGGTGAACAATCCTGCCGAAGACGTGGCAAAATAAAACCTGCAAAACTTCCATTAATTAAATAAACCCATTCGCGCAACCAAATGTCAACATGCATATCAAATTTATAAAAAAAACAAATTTAAAATGAAGTAACTTGGGATTGGTGGATTTAGCGGAGTGGTTTTGTTACTCCTTCAGCTGCCCTTCAGTCCTCTTAAGAACAATTAGCAGCTCTGGTAATATTTAGCAGATGATATTCGAGACTGACTACAGATCATGTTCATCAGAGCAAACAGCGGCGTTCTTTCTGACCTGTGTTTTGATTAAAGCAATAGAGAAACTGATTTTAATTACAGTCGATAGAGGAACACCTACTGTCAGATGTTTTCAGTTATTTAAAAAAAAAGAACAGAATACAATAAATCATTTCCAGAATAAAATGCGCATATGGTCAGAACGTTTCTGTGCTAAAAATCCTTAGAACCGTGATAATTTACACCTGGAAGATTTGCGGTATGCAGTCTCAGAATCACATTTCTTTTAAAGGCACATTGGCGAAAATGTCACTCCTTTCAATTAGAAAAGGTCAAATCAAAGTAACCACATCAAGGACTCTTGGTCCCTCCTTCCACTGAGCAAATGAACCGTTACTCAACTGAACAAAGATATCAAGGGATCTATTCCACAACTGACTAATGATCCCTTGAGTGAAATATTCAGTAAAGGGTAGCTTTTAAAAAGAAAACTGGCACAGTGCTTTTCTAATAGATTCGAAGGTCCTTTAATCTCAAACCTTATGTGGATAGATAGCTCAATTCCTCAGTGGGTCCTCATCCTGAATGATTACTGAAGATGCGGTAATCATTGTAATACATTAGCTACAAGATTCCCAAAACAAGCGCTCTACTCAGAGCTCCGACACGGCAAGAGAGCCCCAGGTGGGCAGAGGAAACACTTCAAGGACACCCTCAAAGCCTCCTTGAAAAAGTGCAACATCCCCACCGACACCTGGGAATCCCTGGCCCAAGACCGCACAAAATGGAGGAGAAGCAACCAGGAAGGCGCCGAACACCTCGAGTCTCTTCGCCGGGAGCAAGCGGAAGCCAAGCGCAAACAATGCAAGGAGCGCACGTCAACCCAAGCACCCCACCCACCCGCCCCTTCAACCACCGTCTGCCCCACCTGTGACAGAGACTGTAGGTCCCGCATTGGACTCATCAGTCACCCGAGAACTCATTTTTAGTGTGGAAGCAAGTCATCCTCGGTTCCGAGGGACTGCCTAAGAAGAAGACGACATTAGCACTTCACGATCATAGTCCAGACTCGTTAAAGACCTGACTAAGCAATCTTAATAGGGCAACCTATCTAAAATAAATAATAGGCCATACTGTCTCACAAAACTATTTATTCAGAGCCTGAGGTAAGGCAGTAAGCTTCCCTCATATATTATTCCTGTCATTCCAAGATAGATTGTACATGTACCAGCACTGCTTGCAGCACCACTCAGATCTCTTCTCCCCATTTAAAACCCTGACCTTGTATTATTGATTTAGTTTAGCTTACGTGTGCGACATCTCTAAGTAACTTGTCCATGTGGTTATGAAGTTAAAAAAAAATCAGCAGCTTAATGTCATTCAGGTGAGAGCATATATTTAGTTAATGTGGATTTAGGTGGTCTCAAGAAATAAAAGCTTTATTTAATCTTATGTTAGTGCCAATGGGAGTCTTCAATGAATGCTGCCTTGATACTGGACAATGGTGTGTATAGTATTGTTTATTCTGTTGCTACTTTGAATTACCATACATGAGGGTGAAGAAATCTTTAATCTTTTCTCACTCATAAGTTACTGTGAAGCATACTTTTTGTTGTCGTGTAATGTATTCTCTATTTTCCCCGTTCAAATCAGTCCTATATTTCCCATCTTCCTTACCTTAAAAATCAAGAGGGGAGGAATGCCCAATCCCATAAGTCTCTCCAAAGTTGCTCATCAGCCAGGACATCTGCTTGAGTGGTATGAAAAAGATATTGGTTTGACGCAGGATAGAGATCAAACAGTTCTTGTGGGTTCTAAACAAGGACATTTTAGTCATTTTATTTGTTTTAATGTAAGACATTAATGTAGAAAAATTGGAGTGTGTAAGACTTGTGGAATTACCCCACGTCCCGTCCAACAGGTCATAGAGTTCAGACTTGAGATTTATGAGAAATTACACCAGACACACGGGTTCTGTCTTTAACCTTTTATTGTTCCTAAGACAGATTCAAAACCCCAACCACTATTCGAGCAGTTCACCAATAATATTACAAGAAATCATACATACAGCCACCCGCCGATGATCGGTCCAGCATTGATTGTAGGTCCTCGTAGGCGAAAAGACTGGCCAGGCCCCTCCTTCCGACTGCAGCTTGATCCTCGTAGGCGAGATGACTGGCCAAACCACCTTCTTTCGACTGCAGTGCTGATATTCTTTAGCCACTGTGCTTTATACAGCTTTCCTTGCGTTTTGCATTAAATCAATCATTCAGAGATAGTGAAACGTTCCTTTAATGTTGGTTTGAGCAGTCAAACATTTACATCAACTCATCCTGTGTGGCTTATCCTTATCACAGCCCAAAATTGTTCATTCACTCCTAAAGTTTACAAAAGTGGCAGAAAACCACTTGGTTCAGTTCATGAGTTACGTCGTTTTCTGCATTTCAAAACTTCAAAGGTTTGACTTCTCCTCTTTAACCTCAGAAAAGTCAACATGTCTGCAAAACTAAGGGGGTTTGTTTATCTCTGTTGACTATCACTACCCCCTGCAGTCACAACCATGTTTCCTGTCTTATCAGTGAAAGACTGCTTGTTACATTCACCAATTTTATTTCACTTTGTAAAACCTTTTTACCTGGCAAAGCATTTCAAGAAATATTAAAATTAAGGGTCTGTATATATTTTCTACAAGTGCGTTGCAAAATGAAAAGCTGTAAGTCTATTAATTTAAAGTGTTGTACACTACAGCTGAGATCTAGTTTGTGTGAACAGAGGAATTCAGTGTAGGTATCTGTGTCAGGGCCAACCTGACAATAGTGCTATTCCATAGCCTTCCTCTTAACGCCTTTTCCTTTATATTTATGATCTGTGGTACAGACTTGATTCAGCAATGTGTGAGCTCCTCCATTGTAACTCCATTGAACCAAATAAAAATTTGGTTGCAAATGATTAGCACATGGTTTTTGTTTGCGTTTATTTTAGGCGAAAGATGTTAGCAGGCCTGCAACGATTTGCGTTTGAAGGATCAAGAAAGGCTGCGAGCCAAAACAGCTGTTGCAAGTTTCAGATACTGCCTCGAGGATTCGTTAGGTCTCTGAGCTGGTCACCTCGGCAGTTCACCAGAGAAGATGACAGCAGGCACACAGAGGCTGCTAAAGCCCATCATCCCAGGATCTTGATCACAGGTCTTGAAAGTGATGACAGCTTTTACTGCTGTCATCTTGTTTCTGTATAATTCTGTACAAATGGTGCCAATGCCCTTGGGTTTACCCTAGTTCTTTTTTGACGTTCCTTCTTTCTTTCCCTATTATTACCTTGTGAAGCGGTTGCACTCTGTGTGACCCCGAAGAGGTTGGGGCATACTTCATCATTCTTTAATTCATGTTGCTTCAACCAATTCGGAACAGAGGAATAGAGGACCACCCATCATAGGGTGAATTAGAGCAAAGTACTTAAGAATATAAGAAAGCATGGAACAAGAAGGGAAATTTCTACTCACAAATCCTGATTATTCCAATGTACTATATTCTAATATGGATTTGACCTCAGTTACTGAATTTCCTGAAAGAAAGTTCCGAATAAATGCTTCCTGATCTCAAAAAGAAATCAAGTAAACTCTAGAACATCTACTTTTTGCAGTCCTCAAGATCTGATCCCATACTTCTTCTAGTCCTCTCATCTCACAGCCTGACACTGAGCTGATAAAACTCCTGTGCTGTTGGCCACAAAATTCCTGAGGAAAGAGAGGGTGAAATGCCTAATTTCTAGCCAAGAAGGGAGGAATTTGGGGCAGAGCCCAGTTCCACTGGGATTTCGTCCCAATTGCTGGGACCCTTTAAATTCTGGTGGGAAGGGGGCAGGAACAGCTCACAAGTTGGCAAGACCTCTGATTTTACAGTTAAACTCAATCAAATTACTCCCTAAAGGATCAATTCCAAACTTTGGGTTAAATTCAATAATTCCCAGAAAGGTCATTGTTGGCATGCTATAGTTCTGGCAGGGAGCACTTCATTTTCTCTCCATACTGTCAGGCTTAGAGTACATTTTCAGTCACCTAGATCATGTAAAGACAGCTGAACAAAGTTCCATGGGGGGTGGCGGGCGGTGCAGGGGGCGTGCTGCGAATGCAGCTAATAATGTACATCAAGTTCTTGAGTCAATGGAAAGTAAAATCAAGCGGGGTGTATCACAGGTGGCCGGTTTTAGTGGTGTTGGTTGAAACCCAAATGCTGCCAAGCACACTGGGAAAGCTCCTTCTTAAAATTGTGCCATGGGATTTTTTTGTATCCACCTGAACAGAGAGACAGGTCTTCAGTTCAACATCTCATCTGGAAGACGGCACCTCTGACCGTGCAGCACTCCCTCAGAACTACACTGAGATGTCAGCTAGATTGTGTGCTCGAGTCTCTGGAGTGGGGCTTGAACCCATGACCTTCTGACTCGGAGGCGAAAGTGCTAGAACTGAGCCATGGCTGACTTATTTTTAATGCAGTCCAATCAAATTCTTTAAGGAATTTCTTGTTTGAAGCTCTCTGTTTGACGGTTTACATTTCTTGTTTAGGTGGATTGGGTCAGCTCGGTTTTGGCCTTGCAAAGTTTCTTAGGTAAGTATTAGTATTCTTGACAGGGCCACGGATGATAATAGATTTATACTGAACATACCAATTTCAGACCAGTTTGCCTTTGAGTGTGCAGTGGCATTTTAGACCAGAGTTATACTGCCACTCAGATTGTTTGCTTTTTTAGCATTTCCAAAACTAGTTCTAGGCCCCAGGCTGTGTGTATACAATGAATGTTGATGCGATGATGCCTGCTCGTTCATATACACTGTGACAGATAGGGGTTCTGTCACATTTTAAATCATAAGTAATTCCATATATTTTCAACGTCTATTAATGACACATGGCTATTCACTTTAAATGTGACTACTGCATACTGACCCAACTCTTTGACCAAGCCTTTGGTCATCTGTCTTAATATCTCCTTATGTGGCTCGGTGTCAAATTTTGTTTGATAATCACTCCTGTGAAGCGCCTTGGGACGTTTTACTATGTTAAACGCACTGTATGAATGCAAATTGCTGTTGTTGTTGATAATCTCCCAACTGTTTGTGTCTCTCTGATGACCTGTTGGAGGGGATGTGCATCACTTTATGCAAAATACACATGGTCACTGTTGTCTAGATAGACAACTCAGCGAGGGTTATTTACCATAGTTCACATTCGGTGACAGAATTACTTAATATTGTTTACCTGGGTGCAGGAGACAGAGCCAAATCAATTGTGATCATTTGTCCCATCGGAGGACTTGGTACCAAGGTTCTCACAACTTGGCTTTATCCTGGGAATAGATGAAAGACTGGAGGCAGATTTATGAGGAGAGTGTCCTGTTCCTTTGAAGTCCACTTGGAATCTAATAAATCATTCTATGCGAAAATAAAATTCTCATTTAACAAATGCAAGGGTCAGCAATATTCTAAGCTCTCACAGCCAATCTGTAAAATATTTCTTTTGGGTTTTTTTTTCCTAGAAAGTACCTATTGCTGGATTTCACCCCACCTATAATACATGCAAATTTGTTGTAGATTTAAACTTGCAGCTGCTCTGCAGTAACATTGATGCAATCAAACATAATAATGGGGAGGTCCTGATCTACATGTTCTGGTTTGTTTCTTCCTAATGCCACTTTGATTTGATCACTAGTATTTATTTTCTCACCAACTTTCTCGCCTCCTCTTGTAGGCATTGACTCCTTGCTGACGTAGCAGGCATCCATCACCCTCTGGTGTCCTGCGTAAGTGGCCATTATTCATGTGTGTGTACTGGCAAGCTGCCAACACCCACTGTCAAGGCTCGGACATGAATAATGGTGAGCTGTACAAGGTGGCTGGGGGCAAATGGATCTAAGGAACCACACTCCAGCAAGGAGTCCAGGTCCCCAGGAGAGCAGAAGCAAGGAAGAGAAGAACTTAAAAGAGAAATACTTATTTGGTGCTTTTTTTCCCATCCTATAGGAAGTCTTTTGGAAAGAACAATGTTATTCTTTCTGATATCCGCAAGCCATTAGCTGAAGTCTTTGAAAGTGGTGAGTGTGGACAGAAACTTACAGTTGTAATGACTAATTCTTGGCAGAAAAACAATGTATGAAACCCTGTATGTCTAATCGGTAGGGTTGTCTAGTCAACACAGAGAATCTCAATCTACAAGATCAGAAAGGCTTTAAGAGATAAATGTATCATCCTGACATCTATATTGGAATCTTTCCTTCTATCTTACGCTAATCTTTGTGTAAGAGAAGAGGCCTCTATTGCCATCTTCATGACAATGGAAAAGTGACCATAATTTGTAGATATTGTAAACCATCAGTTTTACTGTATTATGATTAGTAATAATTCCACAGCCTAAGAGAGTGATTTTAACCGTAGTGAAAATTTAAGCTTAAAGAACTCTAGTTTATTATCGCTCCATGACCTGTACCATGAGGCATCTTGTAGTATATGTTTAAAAAGTAGCTCTCTTTTTACTTCTGTTTGTCATTGTCATATTGATATACAGTCGTATGGCGACATCACGAATTACTAATGGCGTTAACATTTTACCCGTCAATTTTTGAAATTGCACAATTGATACATTATTGTAGTGCACAGTGAACATTTACTTATTCAATTTACAGGTCCCTTCATCTTTGCTGATGTTCTTGACTATAAGAATCTACGGGAGTTAGTGGTCAATAACCGAATAACTTGGCTAATTCATTACAGTACTCTGCTTAGTGCAATTGGAGAGGCTAATGTGCCATTAGCCCGCAAAGTCAATATTATTGGTAAGCAATATGTTTAGCTTCAGAATGAACTGTATTTGATTTTCTCTAAAACAATTACATTTTATTAATGTTGTTTGCCTTTCATCTTAACATCTTTTGGATGAGACGTTAAACTGAGGCCCCCGTCTGCTCTCTCAGGTGGACATAAAAGATCCCATGGCACTATTTCGAAGAAGAGTAGGGGAGTTCTCCCCAGTGTCCTGGCCAATATTTATCCCTCAATCAATATAACAAAAACAGATTATCTGGTCATTATCACATTGCTGTTTGTGGGAGCTTGCTGTGCGCAAATTGGCTGCCGCTTTTCCCACATTACAACAGTGACTACACTTCGAAAACTACTTCATTGGCTGTAAAGCGCTTTAGGACGTCCAGTGGTCGTGAATGGCGCTATATAAATGCAAGTCTTTTTCATTATAAACTCTTCTACACTTCAAATTTGTTAGATGTCATTTTTGGTGCCTCAGTTTCACGTTTTTAGAAGCAAGATGTGGTCATAGAATCATAGAAGTTTGCGGCACAGAAGGAGGCCATTCAACCCACCATGTCTGTCCCGGCCGAAAAAGAGCTATCCAGCCTAATCCCACTTTCCAGCTCTTGGTCCGTAGCCCTGTAGGTTACGGCTCTTCAAGTGCATATCCAAGTAATTTTTAAATGTGATGAGGGTTTCTGCCTCTACCACCCTTTCAGGCAGTGAGTTCCAGACCCCCACCACCCTCTGGGTGAAAAAGTTCTCTTCAAATCCCCTCTAATCCTTCTACCAATTACTTTAAATCTATGTCCCCTGGTTATTGACCTCTCTGCTAAGGGAAATAGGTCCTTCCTATGCACTCTATCTCGGCCCCTCAATGATCAGTTTTAAAAATGTTACAAGTAGCAAATGATGATGTTGGTTTAGGATCAAGGTGTTTTGATACTCAAACCATAGTTGTGTTAGGCTTTAATCATCAGAGCACAGATTCAAATCACTGTCTGTCACTTTAGCTTCTTACCTTGTTTGGAAGAGTTCTATTAGCTCCTGTTTAAGAAGCTGAAGGGGAGACATAGGAAAATGTAATGCCGACCAACTGGTTCTGGTAAATCGTGGACTCTGTACTTTCATCATGGAAAGGCACTGAAGGTTACAGTGGAGTAATATATGACCTAAATTGTCTCCCTCCATTCATAACTGGATAGGCACGCTTGGTTCGTGAGCAACATTGTTGGGGAGATTTAGAAAATATATCCACTCTTTCCTTCTTTCTTCCATTTCCCCACTGTTTCTACCGTCTAAAGCTCCTTTATCTCGGCAGAGAAATGAAATGGTTGCACTTTCTTCTATAACCGGTGCTCTGCACTCAGCGAACAGGACGTGTGATTGTTGGTGGCTAGTTTCAATTCTAATCCCTATTGAGGATGCAATAAAGCAACTCGCTACAAACTGACAAAACTCGAGTGCGATAGAATGGGGTTATATTTATTGATTGCAGCTTTTTAACCTGAAGATTCTGACTGAACTCCAGGATTGAGTGGAGAACCATTCAAAATAATGACTTAGGAATCATATGGAGCTCGCAATATGAATATAATATAATCTAATCATATGGGTGTTTAATTGGTCCCCAGTTCCAAACTGAATAGCTTTGTTCTAAATTGAAAAGGGACAATCTGGTGTAAATTCTAAATTGTACTACTGAGAGTCCACTGCTTCTATTTTAAAATATATTAAAATTCTAAATGAAGAGAAAGACAAAATCATAGCTATGTTTGTGAAAATCAGTTTTGCGTTAATATAAAAGAATCATAGAAGTTTATGGCACAGAAGGAGGCCATTCAGCGCATCGTGTCTGTGCCGGCCGAAAAAGAGCTATCCAGCCTAATCCCACTTTCCTGCTCTTGGTCCGTAGCCCTGTAGGTTACGGCACTTCAAGTACATATCCAAGTACTTTTTAAATGTGATGAGGGTTTCTGCCTCTACCACCCTTTCAGGCAGTGAGTTCCAGACCCCCACCACCCTCTGGGTGAAATAATTTCTCCTCAACTCCCCTCTAATCCTTCGACCAATTACTTTAAATCTATGCCCCCTGGTTATTGACCTCTCTGCTAAGGGAAATAGGTCCTTCCTATCCACTCTATCTAGGCCCCTCATAATTTTATACACATATATTGAGATTATGCAGCTGATTCTCCTATTCATCAGCATTGTACATCAGGTGATCGTGCATTCCATTCCAATTACTGAGGATGGCTTGGGTCTTTACAGCCCTTAGGACTTGTGCATTATGCACAGAATACGTGCTTGATACTCACAAAGGCATTATGCAGATGACTACAGTTCTTTATTGGTTTTGGTCTTAAACATACATCCAAAAGCAATGAAGACTACTTGTCAAGATAATTATTAACATTAGCTGTACAAGTTTGTTATTATAAATGATAGGTTTCTTCAAATGCATATTCTAGACATTCAAAAATATATAAGCACAGGATTAAAAAGGGATTGGTGAATATGAGGCACGGATTTGATAAAAGGATGGTATTGATTATTAACATTTAAGTTAGGCGGGCAGATCACTTTCTGAATTAATCAGAAGTTGACCAGTAGTTTAATGGTATACTCCTCCTGATTCCTCCTCAGGTTTGCACAATGTGCTGGACATTGCTTTAGAAAACTCTCTACGTCTTTTTGTTCCCAGCACCATTGGTGCCTTTGGACCCAGCTCTCCCAGAAACCCTACCCCTGACCTGTGTATTCAGAGACCTCAGACAATCTATGGAATCTCCAAGGTGCACGCAGAGTTAATGGGTGAGGTGAGCTGTTATTTGTCATTATTGGGGAAAAAAATGCTTCTTCCTGTGGCTATTCACACAGCCCCCTTCTGATGAGAAAATAAATGACTAGGCCACAGACTTGAAGGTCAAATACCACTTCATTGCTCACCATTTGAAGTAAATCTTCTATGGTATGATTTGAGATTAAAAGACTTACAGAAGGACTAAATAATAACGCAGGTACGGTAGCATAGTGGTAATGTTACTGGATTAGTAATCCAGAGGCCTGGACTAATGATCTAGCGACATGAGTTCAAATCCCACCATGGCAGCTGGGAAATTTAAATACAGTTAATTAAATAAATCTGGAATAAAAAGCTAGTGTTAGTAATGGTGACTGTGAATTGTTGTATAAAACCCATCTGATTCACTAATGTTCTTTCAAGATGGAAATCTGCCATCCTTACCCGGTCTGGCCTACATGTGATTCCAGACCCACAGCAATGTGGTTGACTCTTAACTGCCCTCTGAAATGGCCTAGCAAGCCACTCAGTTGTACCAAACTGCTACAAAGAAGTATCATGGAGTGCAGTGGTTAAAGAAGGTGGCTCACCACCACCAAGGGCAATCAGGGATGGACGATATATCCTGTGAATGAATAAAAAAATATGAAGTGGGGCTAAAAACATGTGGTCAAACCTCATGAGCAGCCACAGTTTATACTAGAAGGGGATTATGTTGTCCACTTGGAGCTCTGGGAGGGGTGCTGAGGAAGCATTGCCTCCAAGAGCAGATTTGTAATAACCGATTGAGATCTGACTACATATCTTATTCCACTCACTAAAATCTTAGTGCAAATTGAGGAAAAACTGGAAGAAGCTCAGATTGGTCAGAGACCAATTGGGTATTCAAAAATAGAAAGCGTCTGGACAAGGCAGATGCAAAAACAATGATTTATGTGGAACCTGGAGAAGGAAACTGGCAGACTAAGATCATGAGCTGAGAAGATTGCAGGATCTTGGTGTAAACTCTTATTATTGAACAGACTGCAGTTACTGCTGGCTGGAAGAGTGTCTGGAGCTTTGCATTGTGCCTCTTTTTGATGACACAGCAAAGATTGGGAACTCATTATTTTGGGAATAGTGTAGTAGTTGCAAACTCATATCCCACCATTCCATGACGTAGTTACTTTGACTCACTGGACATCGGCCACCTTCTTCGGTTCGTAAATGCTTCAAAGTATTGTCAGCTTGTAATGTTAGACTCTTTGCAACGAAAATAAGTGAGAAAGGTGTTTGAAAATTGAGGCAGTGATGAAGATATTCTGGTTATTGTTGTTTTGTATGATGGGAAAAGCTTATAATGGGAGGTCTAGTTTGGCTCTCCATTTGATGGCCTCCTAAGATTCCGAGTGGAGAAATGAGGTGCCTCCCACAACAGATCTCAGTGGGCAGGTCGATGTGATGTGTTCCATGGTCTGGGACTCATGGCCACAGTCGCACATCGGGTCATCCTTTATCTTCCACTTGTGGAGCAGGTGGCCGCATTGCCCGTGCCCTGTGTGGATTGGGTTATCATTTTCTTGCTGCAGGTGAAGTTTTCCAAGTTTTCACAAGTCAAGTTAAGACCGCGTTCGATTTTAACTCTCAAACCCTAATTCAAGTGCTGGCTCTGAGTTCTAGGGGGAGATTTTGTCAATGGGGGCGCGTTGGAGGCGGGACTGCTGCTTGTCGGGTTTTAGTCCTGCCTCCATCGACTTGTGGCCAACCCACGCTATTTTCCCTTGATTGACCTTGTTAAGCCCGCCCAGTTACAGAGAACGTCAGCATAAGGTGGAAAGGTGATAGAAAAAGTTTACTTACCTTTGTTTCTTCCTTGCTATTGTTCACTAGTATGAAGATCAGCAAGTTTTGATGGAGTGACTGATAGGTATTTGGAACAATGTCCATCATGCAATGACATCAGGATAATGTACATTTTATGAGCCTATTTTGAAACTCCTCTGGAATGTGTCACTTGTTAAGAACATAAGAAATAGGAGCAGGAGTAGGCCATACGGCCCCTCGAACCTGCTCCGTTATTCAATAAAGTCATGACTGATCTTTTACATCAACTCCACTTTCCCGCCCTATCCCCGTATCCCTTGATTCCATTAGTGCCCAAAAATTTATCAACAGCTGAGCATCCACAGCCCTCTGGGGTAGAGAATTCCAAAGATTCACAACCCTCTGAGTGAAGAAATTCCTCCTCATCTCCTCCCCATCCTAAATGGCCAACTCCTTATCCTGAGGCTATGATCCCTGGTTCTAGACTCCCCCGCCAGGAGGAAACAACCTCTCAGCATCTACCCTGTCAAGCACTCTAGGAATTTTATACATTTCAGTGAGATCACTTCCCATTCTTCTAAACTCCAGAGAATATAGGCCCACTCTACGCAATCTCTCCTCATAGGACAACCCTCTCATCCCAAGAATCAGTCCAGTGAATCATCATTGCACCCCTTCTAAGGCAAGTATATTCTTCCTTAGGTAAGGAGACCAAAACTGTACACAGTACTCCAGGTGTGCTCTCGCCAAGGCCCTATATAATTGCAGCAAGACTTCCTTACTCTTATACTCCAACCCCTTTGCAATAAAGGCTAACATAGTATTTGCCTTCCTAATTGCTTGCTGTACCTTCACGTTAACTTTCTGTGATTCGTGTACAAGGACCCCCAAATCCCTCTGAATCCCAACGTTTACTAGTCTCTCACTTTTTAAAAGATATTCTGCCTTTCCACTCTTCCTACCAAAGTGGATGATTTCACACTTCCCCAAATCATACTCTATCTGCCACCTTCTTGTCCACTCACTTAACCGGTCTATATCCCTTTGCAGACTCATTGTGCCCTCCTCACAGCTTACTTTCCCACCCAGCTTTGTATCGTCAGCAAACTTGGATACATTACACTCGGTCCCCTCATCTAAGTCATTGATACAGATTGTGAATAGCGGAGGCCCATTTATTAGCCGCTTAATTGGTAGCTTACTGTGATCAGATAACATTCTTTATTTTCAGTGCAGCTAGTTATCAAGGGCCTCAAAACTAATAGTTTGGTAAGATGTAAACCCAGTGGATCTAACTGGGGGCGGGGAGATTAGAACTTGAGACATAGGGAGGACACCGTCAATTCATGGCACCTTTAAGTTCCACCCGAAATTCCGCTGGAAGTGAGAGAAGGTGTCTTAAAATTTAGGAGTTTTAAATTTCCACAGAACAAATCAAGACAGGATACCCAGGGATAACATCCACTAACGTTAACCTTGAATGCAACAACGCTCGGAGACAGATTTCTATTGCTTCTTTCTCAAGGCTACAATATACCCCTGTTGTGGAGAGCTAAGCATTCATAACTTCTGATTGGCATGACTTCAATATTAACCCTGAAAAGATTATCCATAGTACTGAATAACTTGGCTGTCAACTGATTTAGTTACTGGTTATTTTAATTGTGACAGTTTATGTCATCAACTAATCCATTATTATCTGCTCATTGATTGCCGTGATTAGTGAACAACTCCATTATCGTTGTATCGTGCGACTGCCAGGATGGTAGAAGGCAAACTAGATGGACCCTGGTCTTTTTCTGTCCTATGTTGGTCATTAAAAAGAAACTCTACACAAATCCACGCTTAAAAGAAACAGTAGATCATCACATTCGATCTGTCTTAATGCTATAATAGGGACAATTATTAGAAAGAAAATAAGCATCATTATTAAAAGCTACTGGATCTTTATTTGAAATAGTATTTTCCAACTAAAGTTTCTAATAAATGCGATCTATTTCAGTATTATCATCACAAATATGGTCTGGATTTCCGCTCTCTCAGATATCCAGGTATTATTTCCGCTGACTCTCAGCCTGGTGGAGGAACAACAGGTGAGAGAGACATCAGGGCCATGGAAACATAGTTAATTCAGGCTTTCATATACAATGTTAAAAATACATATATTTATGCTACATGCAATAAGTGATGTATATCAATGTTTCCTAAATCAGTAGCAGGTTGGGTTAACAATGCGATACCAAAACTCAATATAAAAATATATAATCAACTAGATATTGTAGATGCAATTCATGAGTAAAGAATAATATTTTCTTAATAACTCAGATCTCATTGTTCTAAGAAATTGTGGTTCATTTGCAAACCATTTCGAACATTTCTTTTTCCTGCTGCTTTTTTGTACCTCAAAGATAAAGGGACCCCCCACCAAGACTGGCCTCCGCTCATCATTGAGAGGCTTGCCACGTGGTCTAGGGACATTCTTTCCCTTTTCTCCCTGAGGATGGAAGAAGCTAGCTTCTGTTCCTCACGGCCCCCAAGGCAACACAGTTAACATCAGGAACTCAGCTGTCTGGGAGAATGGAACCATGCTCCCCACCCCGTGCCCCCACTGTTGTGGTGCAAGGTTTTGGGCACTCAACACTTGGGACCTTCTATCACCATTTTGGATTAATTCATAAAGTTAAATTTTGGTCCTCCAAATCGCGACGGACTTAGATTCTCTTTGATTTGCTTTTCATACGCTTTATTTTTAGATCCAAATTAAGATGCCATCTCTTCTCGTCCCAACAATAAGAATTTCACTAAATATATTAATTAGGTTGTTAGTTTTGTTTTGAAATCTGCTATTGATTAAACTGGCATGGAAGTTGCTGTTACAGATAGCTAGCAAAACATAGATCATGTGTGTCACTCCCTCCCCATACCTTAGGTTAGCAGGCGCATAAAGGTGCAATTCATACAAGATTATACAGTATACCTTGCACTATATATGTAGAAGCTGCTGGATTAAGTTTCATGGCTTTATGCCGCCTTTGTCATTTTTTTTCCTTTCAGACTATGCTGTTCAGATCTTCCATGATGCCATCAAGACTGCAAAATTTGAATGCTACCTCAAACCAGATACACAACTTCCTATGATGCACATCGGCGACTGTCACCGGGCAACCTTGGAGTTTATGGAGGCCCCAGCGGAGTGTCTCACCATGAGAACTTACAACATCAGTGCCATGAGCTTCACTCCACAGGAGCTTGTTTCTGAGGTCTGCAAGCACTTGCCTGACCTGGAGGTCTCCTACAAGCCAGATGCAGTGCGGCAGAGCATTGGTAAGTAACGTATCTGCAGCATATGGAGCGCAGAGAGCAATTTCGGCCTTGTATATCTCAGGAAAACATATATTCTTTCCACCAGCTGCCATAGTGATGTGCATATATTTAGCAATGTTTTATCAACTTTTATCAGTGTCAGCTGTGACTCAGTGGGTAGCACTCTTGCCTCTGAGTCAGAAGGTTGAGGGTTCATAGTCCCACCCCAGACACTGGAGTGTCAGCTGAGATTGTTGTGCTAAAGTCTCTGGAGTGGGCCTTGAACCCACAACCTTCTGACTCAGAGGCAGGAGTGCTACCCACTGAGCCATGGCTGATACACAGTGCAGTGAGGGTTAGTCTCAGCAGTGGCAGAAGCTTTATTTCTTAACTTGAAATTTTTTCCTGCTACTTTTCCTCTCCTCCTCTCTTGCAGGCGTTGACTCCTTGCCTGGGTATGAACACTGAAACCTCACCCAAATTACCCCCATTCATTATACATGCAAGAGCCTTTGCCAATGACTTTGTCAGTGGACCGTTTGATTGTGCTGTACATTACAGCTATCCCCATCCGATGTGCACACACACAGCTGCCAGCAGAGGTCACTGAAGAGCAGTCAAGAACAGGAACGCTGATTGATTTTTCCCCTTCGTGTTAGGATTGATTTAACTGAGATCAGTTAACATAGCACAAACTGAGGATTGAACATGGCGCATTCTGGTCTTCGACTCACTGATACATTCACTGAGCCATCAGCAGAGCCCACAAGATTGATTTTTTTTTAAAAACTGGAAGCAGTCTAACTTAAAAAATTTACACAAGTCCGCTGATTCAGAAGGGGCTTTTAATGAGTCAACCAAATTGAGAAATGTTGGTTAAAGTTGCTCCACTTCTGTGAAAACAGCATTATTTCCAGCACTAAAGATAAAAGCTAAAATCATTTATTAAACAGTTTTAATAAGGAGGTATATTATACTAAGTTTTGATTGTCTCTATAAAATTATTTGAAAACATTATAGATAATATGTATAGTAAATTTTCATTTTAAATTCATATTTTGTGCCCATCAGTTTCAGGCCATTTGCCTCCTCCCCCTCTCTGCATCATCCTTTAGCTTGAAGGTGTGTACAAGATGGTCACAAGGGCTGTGAACCCTCTATTGTTGCTGAAATCAATGCACCCATGGTTTTTTTTTAATTCATTTATGGGCTGTGGGCGTTGCTGGCAAGGCCAGCATTTATTGCCCATCCCTAATTGCCCTTGAGCCAGTGCTAACCATTCTTGCTGTGTGTGGGGGGGTGGAATGGAAGATGCTTGCTCAAGCTCTGTAATATATATTTTATTCCATTAATAAGGACAGCCTTATTTCTGAGGGGTGGAATAAAACCATTATATGAAGTGAAGATTTGCTTGATGCATGTTCTTTTACATTTTAAAGGCAGGAGATGACAAAAGAGTACTCAAATAAGTTTTTATTGTTCAGGTTCCATATAATTAATTTTTAATGATAATTCAATACAATTTTTGTTTGTTTTATATTATCCCATTTTGTCACCTTGTTCATTCTACAGTATTCACTTTCCCTGGCTAGAGAGTCTGGGACTTACTCCCAGATGCTCTCCATCAGTACTACTCTGCACCCAGTTATTGTGGGAGTCGCTTCTCCCCTACTTGAATCTGTGTGATCTCGTTCTGGTGGCCTCCACAGCAGCACAATCAGGAAGCACTTGTGTAAAATTCTCATCCTTGTTTTCAAATCCCTCCATGGCCTCACCCCTCCCCTCCCTATCTCTATAACCTCCTCCAGCTCCACGACCCTTATCTGCAATATCTGTGCTCCTCTAATTCTGACCTCGAGCATCCCTGATTTTAATCGCTCAACCATTGGTGGCCGTGCCTTCAGCTGCCAAGGCCCTAAGCTCTGGAATTCCCTCCCTAACTCTCTTTCCTCCTTTTAAGACACTCCTTTAAACCTACCCCTTTGACCATTTGCCCTAATTTCTCCTTACATGGCTCGGTGTCAAATTTTGTTTTATAACACGCCTGTGAAGCACCTTGGGACATTTGTTAAAGGCGCTATATAAAAACGAGTTCTTGTTGTATAAGGAATTCCAGCCCCAAACCCACGTTACCAAGGCACCTTTGTAAAATCTTTTGTATACAACTTGTATTTATATAGCGCCTTTAACGTAGTAAAACGTCCCAAGGCACGGCACAGAAGTATTTTAAGACAAAAAATGACACCGATCCACATTAGGATAAATTATGGCAGATTGGTCAAAGAGGTAGGTTTTAAGGAGCATCTTAAAAGGAGGAAAGAGAGGTAGAGAGGTGGATAGGTTTAGGCAGGCAATTCCAGAGCTTAGGGCCCAGGCAACAGAAGGCACACGACCATCAAAGATCGAGCGATTATAATCAGGGATGCTCAAGAGGGCAGAATTAGAGGAGCGCAGATATCTCGGGGGGTTGGGGCTGAAGGAGATTAGAGAAATAGGGAGGGGCGAGGCCATGGAGGGATTTGAAAACTCAATATATAATCCCATAACAGGAGATAATATATATGCAGCAGCAAACTAGATTTTTATTAAAATGGGCTTTGCTACTGGTGTGTAGCAATACTTTGTTCATTGTGTGAAGGTGATCAGGTGTCCACTAATGAACCGTTACCATGAACAGAAGCTTTTCCAGCTCCCCACAGCAGCATAAAGCACAGAATAATTAAACGAGAATGTCACTTTTAGCAGCGCAATCAGCCAATATATTACTTCAAATCAAGTATTATTGTTCAAAATTAATGTCATAAATTATTGCCTTTATGGTTTGAGCAGTAAACCCAAACCAGAAGCATACAAAATCCTGGAAAAGGCACACTGCCAGTTCCATAAATTGAAAACGAGCTAATTTGCAAGAATACGATTATTTTGTCATTTTAAATAAACTCATTAAATCAAGATCACTCAGTCTTTTCTCTTTCCAGAAATGCATCTAATTGTCCCTTGAACCCAGTTGCACTGTTTTAATGGCCTTGCCTGCTAACTTACTCCACAAACTTTCTGCCAATGAACAATTTGCCTGGATCGATTTGGTCAGTGTCCTGCATAATCTTAAAAACTTCAACTGCCTTGCAAACTGCATCACTCCTGCTGCTGGTAGACCTTGCTCTGATTGCTGATTGGTCTGGGGATGAAGACCTACATTAAATAAAACATTGGTCCAAACAAACATTTGCAGTTAATAATGGAAGATCTTTCAAGTGAACCTGTTTCAGTTGGTCAGCGATTGACTGTCCGCGCCCTACTTTAGAGGCAAAGTCGGAGTTAGATAAATGGTCTCATTGCACGTTTCCCCCCCCCCCCCCAAATATAATTTTTTTTCTCTCAAATGTTTCTTATTGTAGCTGATGGCTGGCCAATGAGCTTTGAGGACAGCAATGCCCGAAGAGACTGGGGCTGGCAGCACGTGTATGGTCTTCAGGAACTGGTGATTGACATGCTCCAACACATCCGCGTGAGGAACAGCAATGATGCAGAAGTCAGATCTGCCTAAAACACAGGAGCAAGTCCTCTTTATGCATATGTGACTCAGTGGACATCTTATTTCAAAACAGATTTGAGATCAAATATGTTAACAATAAATGCCAATTTGCCTGGACGTGCAACCTTGTGTCACCGTGTTCAGTTCAGCAGTGCAGAAATTGTTCATCAAAATTGAACTTGCAAAAAGGATCACAAGTTAGACGATTAAAAACAAACTTTAATAGCTCGAGATGCACTGGGTTTGTAATGGGACATGCCTATTTCGCTTTCCTTTTCAAGTCATTACCCTGGATACTTTACTAGAATAAGTCTTTTTTAAATTGCCCGTTTAAAGTCAGTTGGCCCCAAACTTCTTTGCAGGTTCTGCTAGTTTCTGCCGTAACTCCATCAGATTAGCTTTCCAGCCCAAACTGTCAATCATACTCATAAGGCCATCTCACCTAAAAAAAAAACATGCATTTATATAGCGCCTTTCACATCCACCAGACGTCCCAAGCGCTTTACAGCCATTGAAGTACTTTTTGAAGTGTAGTCACTTTGGTCTTGTAGGAAACGCAGCAGCCAATTTGTGCACAGCAAGCTCCCACAAACAGCAATGCGATTATGACTAGATAATCTGTTTTAGTGATGTTGAGAGATAATTATTGGCCAGGGCACCTGGGATAACTCCCCTGCTCTTCTTCGAAATAGTGCCATGGGATCTCTTACGTCCACCGGAGAGATGGGGCCTCGGTTTAATGTCTCTTCCGAAAGACGGTACCTCCGACAATGCAGTGATCCTTCAGTACTGCACTGGAGTGTCAGCCTCTTTTTTTTGTACTCCAGTGTCTGGAGTGGGACTTGAACCCACAACCTTCTGACTCAGCGGCGAGGGTCCCACCCACTGAGCCACGGCTAGGAGAAAAAGCAGCAATAAAGGTCTATTTTTTTTCCCCTTTGTTTCTACTTCACGTTCTTCGCACCATTACCTGGTCAAAATGGCAGGTGAGTGAACTTCAACTCGGCCATTCTTAAATTGTTCTTTAATTGCAACAGACCAGCCTGGGTGACTCATCGAGTGTTTCTCTTGTTCCCTGGGGTCAAGTAGCTGGTCTATTGGAGCCTTTTCCAATAGCATGACTGAGATCCTGTGACGGAATCATGTATTCCACTGATATTTTTATTTAATGTCACATTTTGCAGAGCAGGAGAGGAGGGGGTGGAAGAAAACAGTTGCAAAAGGAAGAGACAGGGAGGGGGAGAAGGGAAAAGGAAGGAGGAATGGAGAGAGGAAAGGGGAAGGGATATTTCAGATCAACGGGGATATGGGAATTGAGGCATGAAACAGCCAACCCTTGGTGGGAGGGGGGGGGAGAAAGAGAGAGCAGAAATGACTGTAAATTGGGAAATGGAATGAGGTAGGCCAGCCAGTGTGGGGCAACCTCAGCCACTGGGTTTGGGTAGAAGGGCTCGTTAGCCAGCGGGTGGGTTGGAGTAGGAAATACAGCCAGCAAAGGAGGGGTTGGGGGAAGATCTGGTTAATTTAGGGGTGGGGGGGGATTAAAAGGGTCAAAATTTTGCTCAATGGAGGGACCCCCTATTGTTTGCCTTCTGTATTTATCCCATCGGGCCTCCATTTCTTACTCAATTAGGGACTTTCATGTAACGTTAGGTCAGGCCCCATTTCAATCAGTTTGGTTTCTTAACGCTAGGTTAATGGCGCCAGCAACTGGTTTAATACATTTAGAATCTGGAGACTACTCCTCCTCAATTCTAATATACAATAAATAGTGATTTCAAGCAATGGTGTGTGAGATCATGTAAAAGCCTACATTGAACCCAGCAATTCAAGAATGGACTAACCAAAGTAATTTAGAGAGTTTTATCAGCAGTTGTTATATTGCATATTATCAATTTTGAACCTCAACAATGGTTTCCCCAGTGCTTTGAGAGAAGACAATATTCCTTATCAGTTTTCACTCTGGCAATTACAGCTGTAACCAAATATTAGATAGACTGGTATTGGATGCAAAAATAGCACGTACATACTTTCCAAACAGTTATGTGAAAGATATCATAGTAGAGGTTATATACAAATCGAGATAGAAATATTGCTAACTATTCAATAATATTTGGAACAAGATCAAGGCAAGATTTTTTCCAAATATGAATGTGTGTCAGTATATATACTTAAGTCGTAAATCTCAATGTACAGTGAAACCCACTCAGGATCAATTTTAATCATATCTTAACAAGACATTTTCAATGCTAATTTTTGCCCATTAAACTGTATGAGCAATGCGCAAAAGCCTGTTAGAACATCTTTCTTGGGCAAACACACTGCTCTTGTAATAGGTCTTCACTGTACACAAAAGATGAACAGTACAGCAGCCTGAGCATTAATCATCATTTCAACAAATTACAGAATATAGATTTAAAATAACTACACTGATAACCAACCAACTCGGGTGCTCAAATAACTGATATTTATTTCAGAACATTTGTGAAACAGTCCTTTATTCCAGTGGGCTAATTCAGAATATAATTCATACGCCAACTGAATTAAACATTCTCCTAATTCCATTCAAGCAAAGCAAAAGGAACCACCAATAATAACGATTGGTGCTCTTTGCATATTGGTCCAAAATATGGATCTGCAAATTGGCAGCAAACCGAATGGGGCAAATGCCTTTTCTGTTTGAGCCTTTTTGCAAAGATGCAGTTAAACTGTATGTTTGCTATGTAACCGAGTCCAATTCAGTACAGCAATTGAATCAATGAAATAAACAGAGTACATAAATGGTGTTAGTTAATGTTCTTTTGTATTAATTTATTTATCAAAATAAACCTTGAATCATAATTTGAATACTATGATCTCTCCTCAACGCCTTAAAATTCCATCTCAAATTCAAAGTATTGTGGATCAAAATGATGTATTCTCACGTAACCATCTTCACCTCCACTACTATAGCTGTAAAGAAGAAAAATTGTGTGATTAGATTAGATCCTAGTGCATTAAGAAAGCACTGGTGCACATGTCCACAATATCAACTTTGGAATCACGCTTGGCCGAATTCATTCCTCCTTTCTCCCACTCGTCACCCACATTGTCCATTGTCCCTGCAGCATTTTAATAACAGCTTTCCAGAATTCAATCTACTCAGGCAAATTGAGACCATTACCACACTGGTCTCCTCCATCTGAATCATTTGTTACTCAAAACATCTATAAAATGACAAGGACAATTTCTCTAATGCCACTGTGGATGTCTTCCAAGCAGTCAGCAATTTTCATAATTTATGCAGTGATAATTTGATTGCATTAAAAAGTAAACTAGGGCACTGATTATGGGGATACATCTGGAATGTCTTTAAATTTACTGGGCAGGCAGACAATGTTCCCTTTAAGCAGTGCGGCCGCGCTCTGCAGCTCCCGCGCAGCCGTCTCACCGGCTTTTAAATAGAAAAAAAAACCGCGCCTGCGCGGTACTTTGAATGGGCGGCACAGCCCCTTAAAGAGGCCGCTCACCCAAAAAACAAATAAAGGGAACATTGCAGCCCGGTATAAACTGCCTTTAGTTTGCTAGGTATCCTCAAAACCAGGAAATTGACAAGTCCTGGGATACCAATCGTCTCTATCCAATTCTAAAGAGGGGTAAAATATGTCTGGAACAATCAAGTCTATTTGAAGAACAGTGACATTCAGGACTAAAAACAACAGAACTAAAACCCTTTATCTGCTCGTTTCATTGCAACTCATTTTATGCTTTATTGGAAAGGTTCAAAAACAGTCATGTGGTTTGTTTCCCTTCAAATTATTGCACCAACATACCTTTTCCCATCTGGGTGGAAAGCTACACTGTTGATTGGTCCAAAGTGACCCTTCACTCTACCAAACTCCTCTTCAAATGACAAATGGAAAAATCTAAAAAAGGAAAAGGCATTGATTAAACGATCATACAGTTCCACAGCAAACCGCAGGCGATAGCCCCCCTCGCCCCATCGTCAGTGTATTTTCTCTGAAGCCAGGAGGGTGGAATAATCTGGGTCACAGATTGCCCAACAACTCCTGCCAATATTACTCTGCAAGTGTCCAACAGCATGTCCTTCTGTAGATCAGAGCTTTTGCTGATAGTTGCTTTTCTTTCAGAAAAGCAAGAGACTGCAGATGCTTGAAATCTGAAATAAAAACAGAAAATGCTGGAAACACTCAGGAGGTCAGGCAGCATCTGTGGAGAGAGAAATAGAGTTAACGTTTCAGGTCGATGACCTTTCATTCGAACTTCGATTCTTTCCCCATCAAAGGTGGAATGCTAAAAAAAAAAATATTTTTTAAAAAAGCTAAATATATTTGAATATTCCACCTCATCTCAAGTCAACATTGGCTCCATTAATGGTGACTATCACACAGTTTCCCCAATGCCAATACAGGAAACTCTTTATTAACCGGCACCGACGGGACTGGCGTGGTGCCGCTTAATCAAAAAGTCCGGATAATGGAGAGTTATATCTACCAACGTACGAGAGGCCCGTACACACTGACATGCGCCTGCATTCGGAGCTCCGTCTCCCCGGGGACCGCCAGCTGACCATCTGTCGTGTCCGCTGCCTACCCGGGCTGCACATTCCCCTCCCAATCTACACGCTCCGATACAAGGCAAACGCCTCGGGGTTTTTTTTAAAGTTAATTTTAAACGAGAGATGAAGGAAAACCCCGGTTACCTACTCAAGAATTTTGCCGGTTAAGAGAGATTTCCGGATATTTGGGTGCCGGTTAATAAAGAGTTTCCTGTATATAGTTTGTAGTTTGCATAGATTGAACCCTAGTTGGAGTCCTCTACAACCATGAACCCAAGAACCGGAAAAGTTCAATTAAATATACAACAATCGGAATCCTTTCAGCAACAAAAGCTGAAGTTAAGACTCTCTGGTTCAAAAGCAAAACATTGCGGATGCTGGAAATCTGAAATAAAAACAGAAAATGCTGGAAATACTCAGCAGGTCAGGCAGCTTCTGTGGGGAGAGAAACGTTTCAGGTCGATGACCTTACGTCAGAACTGGAAAAAAATTAGATAAAGCAGGTTTTAAGCAGGTAGAGAGGCAGGGAAAGGGGGAGGAAGGGAAGAAAGAACAAAAGGGAAGGTCTGTGATCGGGTGGAAGGCAGGAGAGATTGAATGACAAATGGTACAATGGCACAAAACAAAAGGAGATGTTAATGGGACAAGTAAATAAACAAAAGATGGGTCTAGAAGAGGTGTAAATGGGAATAGCAGAATCATCAAAAGCTGTCGTCTGATAAAACAGGAGTAGAGGTTATGATCTGAAATTGTTGAACTCGATGTTGAGTCCGAAAGGCTGTAAAGTGCCTAATCGAAAGATGAGATGCCATTCCTTGAGCTTATGTTGAGCTTCTGGTTTAAAGTGCTTACCAATAAAGCTCCTCAACTGAGATTATTAATGACAATATAGTATAAGAAGCTGTTTCGAAGACACCGAAGTAAAGTCTCTGGGCTCGATTTTAATAGCCGAGGAGGCGGGTCGGCAACGAAAAATCGGAAAAGATGGCTTCAGACTGTCAACCCGCCTCCATGCGATTTTCGTGAGTGTCGGGTCAGCCGCTCCCAAACTGACCCGACTGGAACCGGTGGGACAGGTAGTTAGGCACTTAACAGCCTGTTAACTGCCTTGCTAATCCTATTTTGATAGTGGTTTCCCATTTTCGTGCTTCTGGCTCCTGTTTCCCGTCTTGTCAGAAACACGCCAGCTGCAAGGAGACGAGTTTCTCGAGGACATGATTTGTTGCAGCACTTTAAAAGCGCTCCTATAACATGGCTGACCTGCAAATGCAACAACTTTGTTGTTGGAGGTATGGGATAAAATTTTGCAAATCTACTGACCTTCTGACTGTTCAAGCCGACACCCATCTGCAGTGTTACCTGATTGGAATAATTTCAGGCCACTTTGAGTGTGCGCTTGCAAGCTTCTTGCCTCAACTGAAATCTATAGCGATGGGATGGGAACCATTTACAGCCTCGCATTCAGAGGAAGAGCAGCCGCGGCAGCACCACAACCAGCCACAACAGCAGCACCAACCTCCTCCTGACCCACCTGATGCTGCAATGGACACAGGGCATCAGCCCCTGATAAAATTGCTGGCCGGGAGGCCAGTGAAGGCATCACCATGGCCAGATTTTCTTCAGTTGATGCTGTAAACCCTGGCTGCCACATGATGTGCCAGGTTGACACCATCTCGCACCGTGAAGCATCCCTTTAATGTCCAAGCCATTCCATGCACACACATCACTATAGGGGGGTGGGGGGGTGAGTTATGACTGAACAATCACTGGAACTCAGTAAGATACTTCTCAATGTGTGCTCAGGTCTGTCCAATAAGGGGCATAAGAACATAAGAAGTAGGAGCAGGAGTAGGCCATATGACCCTTCGGGCCTGCTCCGCCATTCAATAGGATCATGGCTGATCCGAACCTAGACTCACGTCCACTTCCCTGCCCGCTCCCCATAACCCTTAATTCCCTTATCAGCTAGGAAACTGTCTATCTCCGTTTTAAATTTATTTAATGTCGCAGCTTCCACAGCTCTCTGAGGTAGCAAATTCCATAGATTTACTACCCTCTGAGCGAAGAAGTTTCTCCTCATCTCAGTTTTGAAACGGCAGCCCCTTATTCTACGATTATGCCCCCTAGTTCTAGTCTCACCCATCAGTGGAAACATCCTCCCCGCATCCACCCGATCAAGCCCTCTCACAATCTTATATGTTTCGATAAGATCGCCTCTCATTCTTCTGTATTCCAATGAGTAGAGGCCCAACCTACTCAACCTTTCCTCATAAGTCAACCCCCTCATCTCCGGAATCAACCAAGTGAACCTTCTCTGAACTGCCTCTAGAGCAAGTATATCTTTTCTTAAATATGGAAACCAAAACTGTACGCAGTACTCCAGGTGTGGCCTCACCAGTACCCTGTATAACTGAAGCAAGACTTCCCTGCTTTTATACTCCATCCCCCCTTGCAATAAAAGCCAAGATTCCATTGGCCTTCCTGATCACCTGCTGTACCTGCATACTAACCTTCTGTGTTTCATGCACCAGGACCCCCAGATCCCTTTGTACTGTAGCACTTTGCAGTTTCTTTCCATTTAGATAATAACTTGCTCTTTGATTTTTTCTGCCAAAGTGCATAACCTCACACTTTCCAACATTATATTCCATCTGCCAAATTTCTGCCCACTCACTTAGCCTGTCTATGTCCTTTTGCAGGAAAAAGATATTACACTGTATGACAACACATTACCAGAAACTTCACATGGACATTGGCTAAACCACTCAAGTGCCTACCCTTGTGTGGTGTTAATTGGTATGCTTACAGTAGGATGAGGGTGCGTGTGAGGGGTGGCTAGTGAGATGGGGAAGTGATAAAGTAGATAGAGGGGGTTGGGTGGAGGTTCAAGGTAAGTTGGTGTCCTGGGGAGGTCTCTTCCACCCTTGGAAGGGAAGAGAACCTTCCTATGTGCTGTGACTCCCTCCATAAGCATATGGAGGGAGTCATTGGAGAGCCTGGGTACAAGTGTTCACCTTTGTGCAGTGATTGTCAGTGTTTGCAGCACCTCAATGCTGTCAAACACTAACAGATCAACTGTCAAAATAAAATTGTGCACGGTCCCTTTAAGGAAACCAGTAGATGACGCGTCATCAAATGACGCGTCATCAGACCCGCTTCCTGTTAATTGGCCGGTAAGCCCGCGGGCGTAACAAGGCCAATCAAGAGAAAATCACGTCTGGAGAGTGGAGGCAGCTGGGGGCGGGACCGGAACCGGAACCCGGAAACCTGCTGACCCACCCCCGAAATTAGCTGAGACAGAGGCCGCAAAGTTATCAGGACCAGGAAGATCCCAATTTGAATTCTAGGTTGGTGCCGAGTTCACTGATCTCAGATAAGGCACCAGGCAATGAAGCTTGGCAGATATTCAACAGTCCTCAAATCTTGGCCTTGCACATACGGTGCAACAACATTCTTGGCACAGGAAGGAAGACAAGCACAATAAAATAACAAAATTAACACTGCGGATTTATTCATCGAGAATAGGAGGGGGAATACAAAGAACAAAAGAAGCTGTGCAACGAAGCAGTGTCTAGAGCAAGGCTGAAAGAATTATGGGAGAGTTAGTGGCAAGAACTGAAGTGCAGATAATCCAAGTTCCACTGTGAAATCATAAATACAAACTTTCAACCGGATTAAAGTAGACACTGCCCAGTGCAAATATTGGCGTGGCATCAGCTAATCACATTCTTCTGAAAGTAAACTTTTCGAAGACAAGACTTCAAAGTTGCACATCTATGGAGAGCACAAAACTGCCCCGTGGTGCACAATATCCCTCCTAATTAATGGCAAGTGAGTGAATCGTATAAAATACATACCTTGGACGCTACTGTCGTGGCAGGATGGACACTTTTTTTTAAAAAAGGAGTCCAATTCAGCATATTTGCATAGTTCTTAAATACAGAAGTAATAATGCTGGACTGAACTCACAAAACGAGCACAGATAACGTATCGAAATAAAGTTCAGAGTGAATTAATTCCACACCATTGTTTGTTACTCACCGGGCTTCAAACTTGCCAATTCGGGTGGAGGTAGTTGTTACATCCATAGCTTCCTGACCACCACCAAGGACAACCTATCAAAACAAAATCTAGTGTTAAGACAATTAACCACACAGCAGACTAGACGAATACTGTATTAACAGCAGTAGTATTTAATTCGCTGGTCAGACTTGCACAGGATGTCCTGGAATGCAGTACAATAGCTTTCGGCAGCCACTGAAACATGTGTAATTCACTGTATACTGCTAATGGGCAGCGGAACGCAACTGGAAAAAACGGCATTGTTTAGGTGCACGTTACAGCTGTAAAGATTCTGCTTTACAATATCTGTTTTCAAATTAAATGTTGTGACAGGTTAAAAACTTTCTACATGAAAAAACATCCATACAAGCTGTAAAACGCAAACCAAACTCCACATTATCAGAGTTTAACAAAAAAAAAGCAATCAACCTTCGCTGTTCACTGCATGTGTTGCACCAAGAATCTATTTTGGTCTCATCACTATCTAGCTCAGCATTGGATACGGTCAATTAAACAGGAAAGTGTGCCATTTTTCATGAACAGTGCTACTGTACAGCTCTGCCCCTGAAGATCCTGCTATAGACGACTTAGCCCAGAAATGACTCGTGCTCAAGATGATTTAATTTCACATGAACAGCGTGTTGGGTCACAAAATGACACCAACACTTTAACCTTGACTGAATAAAATTTCACGACAGCAGTGTTAAGAACCAAAAATGTCACCTGCTCAACCCAACCAGTGATCGTTCTAAACCATTATCGTGACTGTTTCTTAATCTACTGCATCATTTTTCCTGGCAGCTCTGATCATATCAGCAGACAAGCAGTTAATCTAGATCAGGAGAGTTCAAGCTTTTCGCCTTTGTGGGCTGCTGAGGTGCATACAATGGTCGTATATAAAGATTAAATTCAATGTTCCGATTAACTTGCATACAACTCGAGCTGTGCCTACTAAAGGATCTTGGTGTTCTGATTAAGGATTTATGCACTAAGGGCACAGCAGTGCCAAGAACAAACCTTTTCAATCTACCAAATTCAAACTGGACAAACTAGTGAGCAAGAGTGAAATTAGAGTTAAATTGCTTGGCTTCATAGGTTACATGTCCCCCATAGGCAGTACTATAGAAGCCCCTGGTCTAGATGAAGGTTGTGTTACAATTCTTTTATATTCGTTCACAGGATGTGGTCGTCGCTGGCAAGGCCAGCATTTATTGCCCATCCCTAACTGCCCTTGAGACGATGGCGGTGAGCCACCTTCTTGAACCGCAGCAGTCTTTGTAGCGGCTTGTTACAACTGAGTGGCTTGCTGGGCCATTTCAGAGGGCAGTTAAGAGTCAACCACATTGCTGTGGGTCTGGAGTCACATATAGGTCAGACTAGGAAAGGACGGCCGATTTCCTTCCCTAAAGGACATTAGTGAACCAGATGGGTTTTTACAACAATCCGGTAGTTTCATGGTCACCATTACTGATACTAACTTTTTATTCTGGATTTATTTAATTAACTGAATTTGAATTCACCAGCTACCGTGGTGGGATTTGAACTCATATCTCCGGATCATTAGTCCAGTCCTCTGGATCACTAGCCCAGTATCATAACCACTAGGCTACCGTACCCCATAAAACCCTTTTTTGGGGGTCAGGGTGTTATAAAATGGTGTTTAAACCAATTTGTTACTTAATTAAAGTGACCAGGATAACACACTGATTATTCTTGGATAACTGCTTGATAAATGCTGGGGTCAAGTACAATGTTCCTCCTAATTTTTTTTTTGGGTGCGTGGCCCCCTTCACAGTTTCACACATGTGCGAAATTTAACATTGCCAAAGCCGGTCTTGGGCCGCGCAGCTTAGAGGAAACGTTGGTCAAGTATTATTTCTCCTACCTCGGACGAATAACATTTCTCGGTTATGGGGAAACATCTCCCAGTAAGCTTTCCCCAGCTACAACAGAATCACTCTGCTGACATGTGTAGTAGATCTCTCAATATATGGCTCTCGCTGTGGAAGCATGGATCTGTATCCGTCTCGAGCCCAGAAACCAATCAGAGATCCAACATTCACCAAGCCAGAATCTAACGGCTGTTGGGTATTTTAGATTTAAAATGTTCCCCTTTAATAAACAGACAATGTAAAACATTTGCTAACATTCCACTGGCTATAATTTTATACATTTAGTCAAAGCAACGGCAGCATCTGCTCATCAAGAATTCTGATGCAAAAACATAGAAGTATGAAATGAGAAAAATGAATTCAGCTCATCACAAGCCTGCTTCCTTTCCAGACCCCACACAATCTGCCCGGTTAGACTCTATATCGGCCATTATGAGATTATTTTTCTTAAAAATCTAGTCATTTTCATCTAAATACAACGCTTAGTTACGCCCCCAAATCTCTTTCCATTTTGAGAAATCACGAGTACAATTCCACAGTATGAATAAAGCAGATCGAAGGTATCCATACAGTGCTCCAACCTCACTGACAAACCAGTTAGGGTTTGTATTATCACCCTCCTCCCTCCAAAAATACAATTTGACAAGAGCAAACTAAAGGAAATCTGTGGATAACAGTTAAATTATAAACCTATGGTAACCCATCAGACCATGGAAGGAGGCACCATCCCGCTGGGGGATAAAAATGGAAGCCGTTGCCCCAATCTCAGCCGGTCACAGAAATGAGGAGGGCGGATAACATTAGTACCAGCACATGAATAACCTTCATCTCTAAGCTAGTGACGCAGAAACAGCTTAATGGAAAATGACTTTTTCCATTAAGCTGAATGTCTACAAAGCGTGATGTATGAGGGGGTTATTGCATCCATAGAGGCAATGATAGCAGAATCAGCTATCCTCTACCTATACCGTTATTGGGGAAAGATGGCAACTTCTGTGAATAATAGAGCTGGAAGGTAAAAGTGAAAGGTGGTAGTCTGCACTGCAATGCAGTAAATGAAGTGCAACAGAGATTCAAGTGGCATACTAATCCTATCTGAGACAACCTACACTAAAGACAGTACATTACTCCCAACTGAACCCTACGGCACTGAATGGATGTCACAAAATAAAGCTTATTTACACCCATTTTATGTACTATTAATTTATCAACCACCAAATCAGATTGCAGGTTTCAACATATGTTACTGCTTTGGAAATTCTTGATAGTGAATTCATATTTTGTGCCTTTGACTTTACCATAAAAGCACTCTTCCACCCCTAGAATCCATTAAGTACTTTCAAGTATGAATACTTTTCTTTTTTTTTAAAAAAAAGGGTGTTAGTTTCTAAATGAATTACACCTCAAAGTAAAGATCCTTTACTCTTAAACTTCATATGTACTGCAAAAAAAACACTTGTTTCGAAAGTATAAGGTGCATGTTTGACCACTACTGCTCTGCTCTGGAAGTTTAACTGAAATACTGTTCCTCAGTTATTGTAATTGTTTGTCACAGTACTCCTACCGGGCTTTTACTTGTGAGCAAAGTTCTCTTTAAGCTGCACAGTGCTCTGCAGGTCCCACGCAGCCGGTGAGCCGGCCTTTAAATACAAAAACCGTGCATGCGCGGAATTATGAATGGCCTATGCAGCCCCTTAAAGGGACAGTGCGGGCCAAAACAAAATAGAGGGAACATTGTTTGTGAGCACTAATTAAAGCAGGAACCATGATGAGCTAGAAAAGTGAAAGCTAAAGGTAATGAGAAGCTGCATTTGGAAACAAGTATTGTATTTCTAATTTTAACCACAAACTGCATTTGCCGTTTCCACTGAACAACATTGTGGTACTAAGTGATGCCATGAATTGAATACCCAAGCTACACAATCTAAATTCATTACAAACCCCCAATTACCCATTAGGAAAAACAATGAAAAAGCAGCATGAAACTTGTGACATAGCAACACCAAAAGAAATTAGATTGCCATTTTGTAAGAACATCCACATTTCCAATGAGAAAACTAACCAGATTAAATGACACTTCAGAATATGGTCAATACTTGGAAGTACAATTTAATCATGTCAAAATTAAATTGATCAAATTAACTTTTGTGATCAACAGGATCCGCTACTTATGCAACCGGTTGATGGTAAATTTGCATGAACTGTAGAAGCAATGCATCTAGCACACATTTTATCCATCAGGTAGAAAACATGTTTTTTTATAAAAGCCAGTTAGTTAATACTGGGTTCTTCTGATCTGGAGTCAGAAACTTACAAGCACTTTCTATTGATTAGACTGCACTTAGATAGTGAATAGTCAGAAGTTATTGAGACATTGGTGAGTTATCCATAGAATCAGAGAGATTTACGGCACAGAAGGAGGCCATTCGGCCCATCGTGTCTGTGCCGGCCGAAAAAGAGCTATCCAGCCTAATCCCACTTTCCAGCTCTTGGTCCGTAGCCCTGTAGGTTACGGCTCTTCAAGTGCACATCCAAGTACTTTTTAAATGTGATGAGGGTTTCTGCCTCTACCACCCTTTCAGGCAGTGAGTTCCAGACCCCCACCACCCTCCTGGGTGAGAAAAGTTCTCCTCAACTCCCCTCTAATCCTTCTATCAATTACTTTAAATCTATGTCCCCTGGTTATTGACCTCTCTGCTAGGGGAAATAGGTCCTTCCTATCCAGTCTATCGAGGCCCCTCCACTTCTCCCACCGTTCCTTTTATTTAAACTCTGAAGTGAGGTGCTTAAACGGCCTAGAAAATGTTCCAGGAGTCACTGTCCAGAAGATACATTATTCGTTATACACAGCCCTAAAGACTGAATGGGAAATGGGAGGAACATTAAATCAGCAATTCTCACTCAGCCGAGTAGCGTTGTTTAGGAAGAAAATATTTCTCGCAATAAAATGCACGGTACATGAGGAAGCTTTTAACTGTAATTTGTTTATTAAGTACACAGGCACACAATTCTTGTATGCAAATTAAGTAACTTACATGTTCCACAATAGGTGAAATGGCAGCTGAATTCACAGGCCGTTCAGTCCTGAATGACTTCAAGTGCTCCAAACCAGCAGAATCAAAGAGCTGGAATAGAGAAAGATTAAGAACTCTTCAAGAACATTGAAAAAGTAACTAGTCTTACTATAAATCAAACACAAGTTTACAAAGTTCAAGGTGAGTTGTCATGGATGACGCAAATCGATATATTTGTTGTTAATTTACGCACTTTTGGAGTACTTGATTCTATAATCTTTACATCTTCAGAGTTCTTGAATAACAACCCCCCTACAGAGTATAATTAAAAACTTTATAGAGAACAGATACACAAAACATTTTAACCACTGCAATCGTGCATGGCCCTATGGGTCCCCAGCCAAATTCTCATCATAATGCAGAAAACCAGCATACAACCACTGGAGCAGTTCCATTTAAGCATAGTAAATTGTGATTTTTAAAATTCGTTTATGGGATGTGGGCGTCGCTGGCAAGGCCAGCATTTATTGCCCATCCCTAATTGCCCTCGAGAAGGTGGTGGTGAACCGCCTTCTTGAACCACTGCAGTCTGGAAACTCTGAAGTGAGGTGCTTAAACAGCCTAGAAAATGTTCCAGGATTTCTTGTTATTATTGCAGTGTGTAAACATTCAACAGGCCTATTTCTTCATGCATTTGACTGCACAGTTGTGTTTTAAAAGATTTGGGAGGGGTTAAGGGGAATTATTGTGCGGGGAATGCAGAGAGGCCCTGAATATTCTTGGCACCGAGGCCCAAAGAATTCTTAATCCGCTCTAAGCCACTCTGCTTTGCAGTAATACTTGTAGCAAAAAGCAGCAACATTGTAAGAGGGCCCATTTAAGATCCTCTTGGCAGCACAACAGCTCTGATTAATAGTTGACTCTACCTGGCAGCACAATGCAAGTTGCCCTGTTAACACTGCATAGTCAAGCAATGACAATCCTCGTCTACCTCCTCCCAAGGTAGCCACTGTCACTGATAAAGAAAGGAACACTTGCATTTCTATAGCGCCTTTCATGACCACCGGACGTCCCAAAGCGCTTTACAGCCAATTATGTACTTTTTGAAGTTGACTGTAGGACACACGGCAGCCAATTTGCGCACAGCAAGGTCCCACAAACAGCAATGTGATAATGACCAGATAATCTGTTTGTGATTGAGGGATAAATATTGGCCAGGACACCTGGGAAAATTCCCCTGCTCTTCTTTGAAATAGTGCCATAGGTTCTTTTGAGAGGGCAGATAGGGCCTCGGTTTAACGTTTCATTCGAAAGATGGCATCTCCGACAGTCCAGTACTCCCTCAGTGTGTGGGAGTCCCTGGAGTGGGACTTGAACCCACAACCTTCTGACTCACAGGCGACGGTGCTACCAACTGAGCCACAGCAGACACTGATGCCACGGTTCAGCCAATTTGGTTCACTCCACATGACATTAGAAAGCAGCTGAGTATACTGGATACAGCAAAGGCCACGGGTCCTTGTAACATCACAGCTGTGGTGCTGAAGCCCTACGCACCAGAGCGAGCTTCCCCCATCCCCATTCCAGTGCAGCACTGGCTTCTACCTGAAAATTTGGCCAGGTATGTTCTCGCCACAGAAAGCAGGACAAATCTAACCTGGCCAATTACCACCCTACCAGTCTCCTCCCAACCATCAGCAAAGTGATAGAAGAAGTAGTAATCAATAGTGCCAGTGACACCAACACACTAATAAACTGATCAGCAATGCTCAGTTCGGGTTCTGCCAGAACCACGTGGCTCCTGACCTCATCACAGCCCTGATTCAGACACGGAAGCAAGAGCTGAATGCTGGAGCTCGGAGGGTAGCTGCCCAGGGCAGCATTCGACTGAGTAAGACACCAAGGAGCCTTGGCAAAACTGGGAAAACCAGGCCGATCAAATCTTATTTTCAAACAAAACTCCCCAATTTTAATATCACAAAACAGACTTTGGGCATAACGTATCAACCTCTCTACAAACTCAGTTTAGTGCTTGCTCTCCGAGGCTGGTTGAACTCATAGCTAAGTTTGCACTAGAACAAAAATAACAAGCGGTAACATTTGAATCAATAAGTGTTAAATAAGAAAACATTGCTTACCTTAGCAGTATTATCCTTTGAAGCAGTGATAAACATGGTCAGGTCTAAGGATGTCTGGATGTCATTAATTTGTTTGGTGTGTTCTTTTATTTTTGTCATTATTTCCCCAGACTGTCAAAGATGTAAAAAAAATAATCAATAAACCAAAATAAGTGGAAATGTCAATAATTGCAAAAAACACAAACAAATCACCATCGCTTAATTCTTATTTTGAAAATATATATTTAATAGCAGTCAGACTCCAAAATGCCAAAGCAGAGCTCTCTCAATGGCTCAAATTCACTGACTGGTGTAGAACAGAGACATACAAACCAGGAACACCTTTTTTGTGTAAACATGTTTCCCTCCAAATATTAGTGAAAAAGAATACCAAGCATTATCTAGAACTGGTAGTGCTGAGAAGGCTGAGGGGTGACCTCAGAGGTCTTTAAAATTATGAAAGGTTTTGATAGAGTGGACACAGAGAGAATGTTCTCACTTGTGGGGAAGAGCAAAACTAGAGGCCATCAATATAAGATAGTCACCAAGAAATCCAATAGGGAATTCAGAAGAAACCTCTTTACCCAGAGAGTGGTGAGAATGTGGAACTCGCTACCACAGGGAGTGGTTGAAGCGAATAGTATAGATGCATTTAAGGGGAGGCTGGACAAGCATATGAGGAAGAAGGGAATAGAGGGTTATGCTGATAAAAGTTAGATGAGGAAAGACGGGAGGAGGTTCGAGTGAAGCAAAAACGCCGGCATGGACTGGTTGGGCTGAATGGCCTGTTTCTGTGCTGTATATCCTATGTAATGCTGTCGTACTGAAATGGAACTGTAGGTCCTAAAATGCGTTCAAAGTGAAAATGAGCTAACAAAGGACATCACTGCATAGGAAGGGCCATTAGAAAGTCACCATTCTCGAGACTAGTGATTTTTCAAATGGATGGATATAATTTTTTTTTTTTATTTGTTCCTGGGATGTGGGCGTCGCAGGCAAGGCCAGCATTTATTGCCCATCCCTAATTGCCCTTGAGAAGTCGGTGGTGAGCCGCCTTCTTGAACTGCTTACAACTGAGTCGCTCGCTGGGCCATTTCAGAGGGCAGTTAAGAGTCAACCACGTTGCTGTGGGTCTGGAGTCACATATAGGCCAGACTGGGTAAGGGCGGCAGATAACCTTCCATAAAGGGCATTAGTGAACCAGACGGGTTTTTACGACAATCTGGTAGTTACATGGTCACCATTACTGATACTAGCTTTTTGTTCCAGATTTATCTAATTAACTGAATTTAAATTCCCCGGCTGGCGTGGTAGGATTTGAACTCACGTCTCTGGATCATTAGTCCAGGCCCCTCTATGCTGCTGTACCCCTAAACCAAAATGTCTTATTTGAGGAACACCTTTAAGCTCTTCAAAAGCAATAGAAGGAACAATATTCCTTGCCAAGAGTATTAAACTAACATACAAGGTGATAATGGATAGCAAAAGAAAGGTTTAGAAAGAGGACAGAGGAGCTGGATTGTCACATTGGGGCAATCACAATTTAAAAGCACTTCAGAATCAAGCAATGACTGCAGACGGTGCAAGTTCTCGGGTTACCACAGTGACATTGCAGATCAATACAGCAGGCAGGATTATCTTTCATTTCTAGCATGCGACCTAATTTTTGAAAAGATTCCACAGAAATCAGACATGGCTATGTATTAAATTTACCACGAATTCACTACGCTTTTACATTATTAAAATTATTGGTGGCTTTTCATCCTGGATGACTGGTGGATTAACAGGAATGACCGGCAACCTAACCGAACTTTTGTTTCTGCATCACAACTGATTAGAAAAAACTTAAGCAAGTTGTCAAATCCCACCATGGCCTCGCCCCTCCCTATCTCTGTAATCTCCTCCAGCCCTACAACCCCCTGCCCTGCCCCCAGATATTCTCCTCTAATTCTGACCTCTTGAGCATCCCTGATTTTAATCGCTCCACCATTGGTGGCCGTGCCTTCAGCTGCCAAGGCCCTAAGCGCTGGAATTCCCTCCCTAAACCTCTCCGCCTCTCTCCTCCTTTAAGACACTCCTTAAAACCTACCTCTTTGACCAAGCATTTGGCCATTAAGAGAGGCAGCAGTAGAGATGGGGTAGAGAATTCCAAAGGTTCACAACCCTCCGAGTGAAGAAATTCCTCCTCATCTCAGCCTTAAATGGCCGACCCCTTATCCCGAGACTATGCCCCCTAGTTCTAGACTCTCCAGCCAGGGGAAACAACCTCTCAGCATCTACCCTGTCAATCCCCCTCATTCTTCTAAACTTCAGAGAGTAGAAGCCCAATCTACTCAATCTCTCCTCATAGGACAACCCTCATCCCAGGAATCAATCTAGTAACAGCTATTTACTTTTACTATCATTGTTGCTTTGCCCCGGGAGGCAGAGAACAAAACTGCACTGTGAGGCGGTGATCCCTGCCTCAGGAAGAATGCACACCACTTCATTTACTGTATATTACAATGCTGCCACTAGATGCGAGGCAAGCATTCTGCAGTTTCTTCTTACCTTAGCACTATACTGGACCAATTCACCATTCTCATGTCCTGCAATGACAAATTCTCCAAGAGGTCCCCAAACAGCACTGGTTATTTTTGATTCATTGGCTGGAACCTTCATGTATGGCTCATTATTACCTAAAGATTAACAGGGAAATTAAAAATAAAATTCTGAAACAACTTAATACATTGTAAAAGGCAAGACTTGCATTTATATAGCGTCTTTCACGACCGCAAAGCGCTTTACAGCCAATGAAGTCCTTTTGAAATGTAGTTACTGTTGCAATATAGGCAGCCAATTTGCGCACAGCAAGCTCCCATAAACAGCAATGTGATAATCTGTTTTTGTTATGTTGATTTAGGGATAAATATTGGCCAGGACACTAGGGATAAATCCCCTGCTCTTCTTCGAAATAGTGCCATGGGGTCTTTTACGTCCACCTGCGAGAGCAGACGGGGCCTCGGTTTAGCGTCTCATCCAAAAGACAGCACCTCTGACAGTGCAGCACTCCCTCAGCACTGCACTGGGAGTGTCAGCCGAGATTTTTGTGCTCAAGTTTCTGGAGTGGGACTTGAACCCGCAACCTTCTGACTCAGAGGCAAGAGTGCAACCCACTGAGCCACAGCAGACACTTACTACACCTGCCTTCACTGTGTAAATAGCACCATCAAATGGAGGTTACTGAGAAATTTAAGTCCGATTTCAGGAATGGCTAAACATTTCGATTGATAGCCCATTTTAACTGGCAAAGCATTAAAAAGCACTGATCCAAATTAATTGCGGATTAAAGTTTTTAAGTTGTAGGATAAAAGATTATAAATTGAAGGGAAAAGCGGACGGAGGGGTCAACATCAATCATTTTATTTACAAATACCCAAGTTCCTTTTGTACTGCAGAATCTATCCATTTTGTAAATGTGGGTGTTGAAAATGTCAGTATTATCTATACGCACCCACCCTATGAAAACAAAGGCACTGTAGGAGAGATCATGAGGTTAAAAAAATTAAACTGCTATACGTGACCTGCTCTTATACCACATCTCAGACAGGTTTTTTCTGTAAATTAAACAGCTTGTAATGTATTCCAAAGACAGTCAGACTTCTTTTAAATACTCCTTAAGGGAAGGACATCAATCTGTTAAGGGAAGGTTTGTGTAATTCCCATTAAAATGCATTATCCTTACTTATTTGAGCAGAATCTCGAATGTCAAAGAAGCTGACGTAACAATTGTAGCCCATCTGCTTGTCAGTTGTGAACATGATGATGTTGCCGCTGAAGTCAAACCCGCCAGTTCTGACTGCAGAGCTTGTTTTAAATAAAGCAAGCTGCTTCCCTAAGAATGGAAATGATCAATTTGGTGAATGTGAAACCAACAGAGCCTGCAAAAAAATGTGCAGCACTACAAATGGTAAAAACATACAAGAACAATTGAATTAAATGCTAGAGACATTTGACAAAATTAGCAAACCCAAATTTTTTTTTACACCAATAGTCATAATTTACAAACACAAGAAACTAATCTTAATATGAAAAGTTCTGTAATCTTCATTATACAGAAGTTTGATCGGCAGGTTTAAAAAAAAAAAAAAATTTGTTCATGGGATGTGGGCGTCACTGGCAAGGCCAGCATTTATTGCCCATCCCTAATTGCCCTCGAGAAGGTGGTGGTGAAGGTACTCCCACAGTGCTGTTAGGGAGGGAGTTCCAGGAATTTGACCCAGCGACGATGAAGGATTGGTGATATATTTCCAAGTCAGGATGGTGCGTGACTTGGAGGGGAACTTGAGGCGATGGTGTTCCCATGCACCTGCTGCCCTTGTCCTTCTAGGTGGAGGTGGTCACGGGTTAGGGGAACTACACATTAATTCTTCAGCTGGCAAGATCTCCCCGATGACTCAACAAGTTTATCTGACAAGTAGCAGAGCCACACAGACCAGGAAACCCCGGATTCAAGCTTTGTTCTGTGCTGAGGTAGCTGATCTCAGCCAGTTCGGTGGTAGGGCAGCCACAACTGGGTTCAGTAAACCCAAGGTTAGGGAGAGGAAAAGAAAAAGATTGCCCAGGGTTTCTGTCCCTGATCACTATCCAGCAACCTGGGTGGAGGCGCACGTGTATGGACGTCAGGGAGACAGGGTTAGGCACAGTTTCCATGCTTACCACATCAGATAGCATCCGTCGTGGCTTGCACGTTAATAGTGGTCAATTGAGCAAGGTACCAGAGGATGCAATCGCCAGTGAAGCATTTTCTAGCTGGAAAGCTATGCCTTCTGAAAGGGAGGGAGGAAACTGGGGGGAAAAAAAGCCCTTACCTGGCATAACGAAGAACTAGTTGAGAACAAATGTAAATACTGTTTTACAAGACGAGGAATAGTAATATATGCAATCTCACCTGTTTCACAGTCCCAAAGTCTGCATGAGTTATCTGCAGAACCGGTTAACACTTGTTTTGTGTCCCCTGATCATTAGATTAAGGAGAAAATGAATCACCTGTATGGAAATTTAAAAACACACACATAGGGTGCTGCAACAACTACCTAAAGATGTCCAGGCAGCAAATTTACTTCCTTCAAATAATGCTGTTTTATCGAATACTCTGGACGCGATTTTGCCAGCGCTGGGAAGGCAGGACTGCTGGGAAAATGGCAGAATTTGGGGGTGGGTGCCATCTTGCCAGCCCACGCCGGGTCCCGTCTCCTTGGAGGCGGGAAGGGGATTACAGCCACTTAACTGCCTGTTAACAAGTAGTTAACAGGCAGATAAGAGAATTATCCCCATTTTACCCACACAAGTGCGGGCTTCCCGAAGGCTGCGAACCCCGCCAGGGTCACCGAGGCGAGCAGTGGGTCTGTGGGGGTCGGAGGGGTGCAAAAGTGCGCTGTGAAGGTAAGTGATGGGTGCAAGTGTGGAGAGGTGAGTACGTGAGGTAAGTGGAAAGTGTTAGAAAAATTTACTTACCTTTGTTTCTTCCTGCAGGCTTCAAGAGTTGGGTATGCGGAGAGTCTCGCACCTCTGCGGCAGAGATGACAGATGGCTGTTGCATTCTCCAATGCAGCAACCATCTAATTTCTGCTAAAGAAAGAGGTTTGATGAGTCTTGAATTCAAGAACTCATCAAACTACAGAGAATGTCAGTGTTTGACAGCTTCACAGAGCTGTCAAACAGTGACAATTCATCTGTCAAAAATTTGACAGATGAAATGTCATACGCTGACGTTCTCTGTAACCGGCTTTCCCTTAATTGGCCTGCTAAGCCCGCTGGGCGGGTTTAACAAGGTCAATCAATGAAAAATAGCGTGGGTTGGCCACAAATCGATGGAGGCGGGACATCGGCCCGACAAGCAGCAGTCCCGCCTCCAACGTGCCCCCATTGGCGAAATAGCCCCCTCTTAAGCAATGTCCCCGCTAATTTTTTTGGGTGCGCAGCCACTTTAACGGGCTGCACGGCCTGTGCGGGAGGGACCTCCAGACCGCTACGCGGTCGACGGGAATACTGGTCTTAAATAGTAATTGCAAAGTGCTCAAATACAACTCCATTTCTTTAAAGTGACATTATTGTCTGATGGTCTTGGAGTAATCAAGAGTTGCCAGGTAATAAAAATGTCCTCAGTCTGATGGAGAAGATTTCCCCTGTAATATGCAAATACTTTATTTTGCCAGGCCAGTGTCTTTATTTGAAAGAATGTAAAGCTGGAAGGTTTTATTTGCAAAATTACTGGTTCAGAACCTGCATAAATCAGTGCTGTAGTAATCCAAGATATTTTGTAACATGTTAATGCACAAGTCGCACTAGTCCCACCAGATCTTAGTCGAGATCAGTACTCAATGGATTCCACAAACATTAGATGTCCTGCATCAAGCTTCAGAGATCCCATGGCCCTCAATACCACATAGACATGCATGGTATCCATGTGCATCAAGGGTAAAGGTAATCAAAATGGGCTTTTCAGCATTGCCATTGTAGTTTTTCCCCATTGGGTAAATATTCGTAGGAACTGAAAAAAGTGTTTTCTTTTGAAAATTACTCATTTTATGATATTGCACAAAAATGGAAGTACTTATTATTGCTCCCTGAAGACATGTACAATATCATGCCCCCACAATGGCAGGAGTAACCCTCCTTCCAGTAAGAATTTTTGAAATTCAAATGATTGTCTTACAATTTCTGGAATCTCCCAAGGAGTTTCCAAAAGAGTATTCCCTATGAGAATTATGAAGTGTACTAAGGACTTTATAGAAATTGGAACTCATGGGCACTCTACGCTCTGAAAGTTGAAGAAATGCATCAATGGTCACATTGTGAAACCATCACACAAATTCTAACTAACTGATTAAGCTGATCCCACCATACCTTTATTCTCAAGACAGGATGGCCAGGCACATCTAAAACCAAATAAAATGTTTTATACACACAGAAAGTAACAGTTTGGAGGCTTACAGCGAAGTTGTCTCAACGTCAGAACAATACTTCGCTGTGTTAAATTTGCCATCAAATCAAAACATCTGGGGAAATTGGTATTTCAGTGGGAAACATACACAGTCAGATTGCGAGGATATGGTGTAGTGACTATTTCTACCAACTGCAATTTTTGGGCCATTTTGACCATTATCATTGTATGGTATTCTTGACCAAGACTTTAGATTTTCACTATGAATATATGTAGTGAATTTATCTGTGCAATATGTTGGCTACTACCTAATCAGATGATAAACACAAATGGCAACCTTGCCGTTAAGGATACAGTCAACGTCTACACACCATACTGCTCCGGTGTGTCCACTGTAAGTGCCGAGTCTCTCTCCGTTCAGGGAATACCAGACATTAACAACCTGTGCAACAGAGAAAAACAGAATGAAGACATCATGGTTTTCCATAAGGAACTATGCACTTATATAAACTCTCTCAATACTTAACTTCACTTAGAATCATAGAAATTTACGGCAGAGGAGGCCGCCATTCAGCCAATCGTGCGTACACTGGCCAAAAAAGAGCTATCCAGCCTATCCCACTTTCCAGCTCTTGGCCGTAGCCCTGTAGGTTACGGCACTTCAAGTACATATCCAAGTACTTTTTAAATGTAATGAGGGTCTCTGCCTCTACCACCCTTCCAGGCAGTGAGTTCCAGACCCCCACCACCCTCTGGGTGAAAAATGTTCTCAACTCTCCTCTAATCCTTCTACGAATTACTTTAAATCTGTGCCCCCTGGTTATTGACCTCTCTGCTAAGGGAAATAGGTCCTTCCTATCCACTCTATCTAGGCCCCTCAATTTTATACACCTCACTTTTCACCAGTACTGCATCACCTTTTCCATCAATGAAGCAAACTAGAAGTACAGAACTCAGCATTTTTGTTACACCAAACCCGACAGCAATGTCAAGCACCAGCTCAGTCTCATGGGTCTTGAAATTTAAATTGTAGGCAACTTGCATTCTTCTATAAAAATACAAATAAATTACTTTTTAATCTAACTTGGGTTGAAGCACTCATTGGTAAAGAACTGGTTTGATTGGGCTGAGTTAATTAGATTTTATTTTAGCCAGTGAAATGTTTGCACTCCTTAAAACATTTAACATTTATATTCTGCACAGCATGCCAAGCAGATATAGAACAATGTCTGCTCAGAAAGGTTAGCACATCAGAGAGGGGGGAGACTTGAGGAGGAGCAGGAGGGACAATAGGGGGGTCGGTGGATGGGGAAACTGGGGAGGGGGGGGGGGGTCAGAAAAAGAGAGAAAATGGGGATCAGGTAGAGGGTAATGGGCTCAGAGAGAGGGGGAATGGGGGTCAGGAGGAGGGAAATGGGGTCAGAGAGAGGGGAACTAGGTGTCAGGAAGAGAGGAATGGGGCTTGGAGAGAGGGGGAATCCCAGAGGGCTGTGGATGCTCAGTTGTTGAGTTTACTCAAGACTGAGATCGATAGATTTTTGGAATCAAGGGATATGGGGATCGGGCGGGAAAGTGGAGTTGAGATAGAAGATCAGCCATGATCTTATTGAATGGCGGAGCAGGCTCGAGGGGCTGTATGGCCGACTCCTGCTCTTATTTCTTATGTTCACGTGGGATTTTGAATCCATTGTGCATTTTGTAAAGTACAGGTATGACTCAGCCTGAGCACCATGAATATATAAAAGGGACATCCTATTGTCTGATGGTCTAAGAAGAATTTCCTCAGTCCGATTGAGAAAATTAGCTGTAATATGTTTTTGCCAGATGTTATTTTCTGTATTAGAAAGGGATCAAGCTTCTGGGCCTCACAATGTAAAGCTGGAAATTTCTTTCTGCAAATTACTGGTTGAAAACCTGCAATATCATAGCTGTAGTTATCCAAGACATGAGCAGATAGGCAGACTGACAGGAATTAATTTTATTCCATGTGGTGTACAAAAGGCCACTCATACTTGAAACAATTAGTGCTGAAGCCAGCCATTTAGAGATTTAAGTTTAAACTTTAGGAGTGCATTGATAAACTTTACAATAACCATAATATATGAAATGTAAAATAACAACAGAAAACGCTGGAAAAACTCAGCAGGCCAGGCAGCATCCGTGGAGAGAGAAAGAGAGTTGACGTTTCAGGTCGATGACCTTTCATATGAAATGTAGTTTTTCTTATAAAATTTGAATATTAATTCACACAAACAGCTAGATTACAGGAGTTAAACTGTTGATTCATGATGATACCAAGGCTTTTGGCAAGGTCCCACATGGCAGGCTGGTCAGAAAGGTGGGATCCAAGGGAAAGTGGCAAGTTGGATCCAAAATTGGCTCAGTGGCAGGAAGTAAAGGGTGATGGTCGACGGGTGTTTTTGTGATTGGAAGGCTGTTTCCAGTGGGGTCCCACAGGGCTCAGTGCTAGGTCTCTTGCTTTTTGTGGTATGCATCAATTATTTAGACTTCAGTGTAGGGGGCATGATTAAGAAGTTTGCAGATGAGACAAAAATTGGCTGTGTGGTTGATAATGAGGAAGAAAGCTATAGACTGCAGGAATATCAATGGTCTGGTAAGGTGGGCAGAAAAGTGGCAAATGGAATTCAATCCAGAGAAGTATGAGGTAATGCATTTGGGGAGGGCTCACAAGGCAAGGGAATATACAATAAATGGTAGGACACTGAGAAGTGTAGAGGAACAGAGGGACCTCGGAGTGCAGGTCCACAGATCCCTGAAGTTAGCAGGACAGGTAGATAAGGTGGTTAAGAAGGCATACGGAATACTTTCCTTTATTAGCCGAGGCACAGAATATAAGAACAGGGAGGTTATG
Organism: Squalus acanthias; assembly: GCA_030390025.1. Taxonomy (NCBI): domain Eukaryota; kingdom Metazoa; phylum Chordata; class Chondrichthyes; order Squaliformes; family Squalidae; genus Squalus; species Squalus acanthias. The sequence goes on along the minus strand of CM059440.1, from coordinate 53,270,956 downwards.
CTGGAACTGTACAAAACACTAGTTAGGCCGCAACTAGAGTACTGCGTACAGTTCTGGTCACTACATTACAGAAAAGAATGCCGCGATCTTTGTAGAGGCGTCGGGTTGAGGGCGGGCCCGCTGCTCGGCAGCTTTCGGACCCGCTCCCGGATGCCGCCTCCCAGCAGTTACTATTTTCGCTTGATTGGCCTCGTTACGGCCGACATGTGGGTCCCTCCAGGCAAGTGGTTGCAGAACGTCAGATTCTCGCCTCTGATGTCACGTTGTTTCAGGTAAAAATTTAAAGGGGCCATGTCCCCTTTGTAAAAGCATTAGGTTTTTCCTCTTAAAGGTGCTGGCTGCTGCAGGAATGGCAGCCTCAAAAACTAAGGCTGCACCCAGGTTCAATGAGGGCTCTCTCCATGTAGAGGGAGTTAGAGGACGTCAGGAGGTCCTCTTCCCTGGAAACGGAAGGAGGAGGCCTCCTCAGCAAACCAAGGCAGCTTGGCTGAAAATTGCTGAGGAGGTGAGTTCAAGGTCTGTGTGCAGACGCACATGGGTTCAGTGTGGAAAAAGGTTTAATGATCTGCTGAGATCACCTAAAGTGTGGCCTCTTTGTTCTGGGAAATGGAAGTTCAAGAGTGAGGGTTCAGGGAGAATTCCATGTAGAATTTGGTGGTGACACTGAGCGCAAACCACTGTTTATTGGACAGATGATGCCTGGGGTTTTGAGAACGTCAGACTTATATTCATCTCCATGTGCCAGCCACCTGTGATTGAAGCGTAATCTTACGCGAATCTGGCATGGATGAGTGCATCCCTTGCCTGACAGCCAGCAATGTGGTCGCCTGCTGCCATCCTCCTCCTCATCCTCCGCGGAGGCAGTGTGCTGAGCCACTTGTTAAGCTGCGCTGCTGTGCGATGTTGTGCAGGGCACAGCAGACCACGACGATTCTGGACACTCTGGCTGGTGCATACTGCAAGGCTCCACCAGATCTGTCTAGGCATCGGAATCGCATTTTGAGCAATCTGATGGTTTGCTCAATGATGCTTCTGGTGGATATGGGACTCACACTGTACCGCTCCTCAGCATCGTTTGATGGCCTCCTCATTGGTGTCATAAGCCACTTTTTCAGGGGATAGCCCTTGTCGCCAAGAAGCCATCCGGAAAGTTATTTTGGCGGATGGAAGAGCTGAAGCACAGTGGACTGGCGCAGGATGAAGGAGTCATGGCAACTGCCAGGGCACTTTGCGTAAACATGCATAATGCCCTTACTGTGGTTACACACCAGCTGGACGTCAAGGGAGTGGAATCCCTTGCGGCTGACAAATACAGCTGGGTTGCAATAGGGGGCCCTAATGGCTACATGTGTGCAGTCTATGACGCCCTGCACCATTGGCAAGCCTGCCATATTGGCAAAGCCAATCGCACATGTGTCCACACTTGGGCCATCCGTGGAGAAGTGGATGTAATTGTGCGCCTTTGCAAAGAGGACATCGGTGACCTGCGTGATGCAGGTGTGTGCGGCCGACTGGGAGATGCCGCTGATGTCTGCAGCCGATCCCTGAAAGGACCCCGAAGCAAAGAAGTTGAGTGCAGTGGTGACTTCGACAGCCACTGGTAAGGAGTGTCCACCGGCTCCTCTGGGCTGCAGGTGTTGGTGCAGCATTGCGCAGATGTCAGTGACTACGTCTCTCAAAAGTCTCAGCCTCCTTTGGCACTGCTGCTCAGTCATGCTCAGGAAGCTGGTCCTCTGCCTGTAAACCGTGTTGGGGGTATCTCCTGGGGAGAGGTGCAGCCCTGCACTGAGGCCCTCTGCATCACCAGGTGGGTGAGGAGGAGGTTGGCGCTCCTGGTGCTGCCGTTCCTCCGAATCTGACGATCAGGCTGAGAGGATATAAATGGTTCCCATCCCGTTGCTATAGAATTCATTGGAGGCAAGAAGCTTGCAAGCACACAGTCGAAGTAGCCTGAAATTATTCCAATCAGGTCACACTGCAGATGGGCGTCAGCTTGAACAGTCAGAAGGTCAGTAGATTTGCAAAATCTTATCCCAAACCTCAAACAAGGTCGTTGCATTTGAATGTCAGCCATGTTACAGGAGCGCTTTTAAAGTGCTGCACCAATGACTACAAATCATGTCCTCCAGCAACTCGTCTCCTTGCAGCTGGCCTGTTTCTGACAAGACGGGAAACAGGAGCCAGAAGCACAAAAATGAGAAACCAGTATCAAAATAGGATTAGTTACCTGTCCCACTGGTTCCAGTCGAGTCAGTTTGGGAGCGGCTGACCCGACACTCACAAAAATCGCGTTGGGGCGGGATGGAGGCGGGTTGGCAGTCTGAAGCCATTTTTTCCAATTTTCGCTGCCGACCCGCCTCCTCAGGGCTATTAAAATCGAGCCCGATGTGCTTGCACTAGAGAGGGTACAGAGGAGATTTACAGGGATGTTGCCAGGACTGGAGAATTTTAGCTTTGAGGAAAGATTGGAGAGGCTGGGGTTGTTTCCTTTGGAACAGAGGAAACTGAGGAAAGACTTGATTGAGGTGTATAAAATTATGAGGGGCCTAGATAGAGTGGATAGGAAGGACCTATTTCCCTTAGCAGAGAGGTCAATATCCAGGGGGCATAGATTTAAAGCAATTGGTAGAAGGATTAGAGGGGAGTTGAGGAGAACTTGTTTCATCCAGAGGGTGGTGGGGGTCTGGAACTCACTGCCTGAGAGGGTGGTAGAGGCAGAAACCCTCATCACATTTAAAAAGTACTTGGATATGCACTTGAAGTGCCGTAACCTACAGGGCTACGGACCAAGAGCTGGAAAGTGGGATTAAGCTGGATAGCTCGTTTACAGTCAGCACAGACACGATGGGCCGAATGGCCTCCTTCTGTGCCGTAAACTTCTATAATTCTATGAGATGTTACTGGCTACAGGCTAGGCCACTAAGTGGATAGCATTGTGGCACTAGAGCCTCAAGCAAAGGAAAGGTGATGAGGGGGAGAAAGGATAAAAAAAATCAGAAGTTAGTCTTTAAGCAAGCCTGACATTAAATTGATTATAAATTGATTTTTGAAACATTGTCACATTTATGATTTAAAGTTCTTACAGCCGCCATCCTCGCACAGATGCTCTGAAGTGGGGGAACAGAGGTCCGAGTCGGGAGCCGGAGCCGCCAGTTTGCTTAGCTCGATCCCAACTTTACGCAAGAGTGTATTTTTCTTGTTTATTTTATTAAATCCCCATGAAATCTTTTCGCGGACCCCCGGTTGAGAACCCGATACAGAACACCCGTTCAATTCCCAGCCTGTGCTGAATTAGCTCTCAGCTGAGGCAGTACAATTGCCCCCCCCCTCCCCCGCCTCTGGGCTACAGAGACAGCAGGGGAGGGGGGGGGGAAATCAGCCCGGGTTCCCACTCCTTATCACCGTCCTGCGCATGGCCCTGGACAGTGGGTAAGGACAGAACTAATGATGCGCTCCAAAGTCAAACAGCCTGCAATACACTTGCTGCCTAGCCTCACCGTAACAATAAATATTCGGGTGATATACAGGAGGGCCCACACACATGGAACTATACCCCAACAGGAGGAGAGAATATTGGGGAAAAATGCATCATGTCAAAACAGGCAGAAAACAAAAAGGTTAAGAGTCCACCATTTTACAAGCTGGGAAAAAGCAATATTGGACCACCAGAAAATGGATCTGGGCCATAAAATGGTTGCAATCTTCGTGCTTTTAAAGATGCAAGTAGATATCGAAGAACATGAGCTGGCAATTTCAAAACATCTGTTGTTACAATCAATTTTCATAGTGCTGATTTAATTTTGTGGAAAGTCAGCAAACATTCTTCAGTTTCTACTCGAGAGCATGAAAGGCTGATGGTTCAGCGGCAGTACTGCGGAGTTGAGTTACCTGGGACTTTACATAGGGATTACATAGGATATACGGCACAGAAACCGGTGTTTATGTGCCACTTGAGCCTCCTCCCGTCTTTCCTCATCTAACTATCAGCATAACCCTTAAATGCATCTATACTATTCGCTTCAACCACTCCCTGTGGTAGCGAGTTCCACATTCTCAGCATTCTCTGGGTAAAAAAGTTTCTCCTGAATTCCCTATTCGATTTCTTGGTGACTATCTTATATTGATGGACTCTAGTTTTGCTCACAAGAAAATGTACAGCAATATATCACTGTTTCAACCAATAGTGATCATATATAGGTTATTATACACTTGGCCACCACTTCACATCTTCGTGACTATTGATACGTTCATAGGGTGTGACAATGCCAATTCCATAGAATAAGTTATTACAGTGTTTTTTATATATACGTTATACTTACGGTATCTTTTGCACAAGAGAACACCAAATCACCTTCCCGGTTGTATTTAATCTGTGTGATTGATCTTTCATGACCTTGTAACAAGATGGGTTTCTGGTATAGAGCAAAAAAAATGAAAATGTACACCACAATGTTGATACAAGATAGATTAATCATTCAACATAAACACATCAAAGCTAATGTCCTGAAGTATCGTACGGTAAACTTGTTGATAAAACTCCCAAAGCTCTCTAAACCTTCACAAGTTTAAGGGCCAGAAAGTTTTTGAATCTGAAATACAACCGAAACATAAAGAACAGTGTCTGTAAAGAGTGGCCCATAGGGACCAGGACAATCGGAACTAGCCAGAACATTGTAGTAGACAGCTAAAGTGGAGTTAGGTCAATGCGCGTGATGCAAGAACAGTATTTTGGTGCAGATACATTTCCAATCATTTCAACAGATGAAGTGTAAAATGGTTTTATCAAACTGGTTGTACTGCATAATTAAGATATACCATATTCGACCAGCATTACCTAGACTGGATTATAATGTTTCAGCCTCTGTTATGACATCAGAACTATTTCAATGGTTTGTCAATTCTTGCGGTATTAGTTTAGTTTTAAAAGTACGTATATCTAAACTGTTGCACTCATTCAATCCAAAAGAAATTTCCACTGGACAGGAAGGCTAGTTTAGGAGATGTGCTTACAATGCGAAGTGCCTCCGACATTCAGCTTTAAGCTTCTCACAACAGAAGTGCTGCCGAGCAGCTTGCAGTCTGAAATGCAAGCTTTATTCTCTACCTGCTTGTCAGAGAGGAATTGTAACTTTAGGACTCCCGAACATCCTCCCAGTCTTTGCACACCACCACTTGCTCCAATTTAAAAAAGGATGCTTTGAAGGATAAGGAACAACTGTTTTCTTGGGAAGTACATTAATACGACTGCATGATTTAAAAAATGCAGCAGATACAAGGGCCAAGTACATGACACTACATGTCTTCTTCTTCTTAGGCAGTCCCTCGGAATCGAGGATGACTTGCTTTCACATTAAAAATGAGTTCTCAGGTGACTGATGAGTCCAATGCGGGACCTACAGTCTCTGTCACAGGTCGGGCAGATGGTGATTGAAGGGGCGGGTGGGTGGGGTGCTTGGGTTGACATGCGCTCCTTCCGCTTGGCTTCCGCTTGCTCCTGGTGTTCGGCGCCTTCCCAGATGCTTCTCCTCCACTTTGTGCGGTCTTGGGCCAGGGATTCCCAGGTGTCGGTGGGGATGTTGCACTTTTTCAAGGAGGCTTTGAGGGTGTCCTTGAAGCGTTTCCTCTGCCCACCTGGGGTTCTCTTGCCGTGTCGGAGCTCCGAGCAGAGCGCTTGTTTTGGGAGTCTCGTATCGGGCATGCGGACGATGTGACCCGTCCATCGGAGCTGATCGAGCGTGGTCAAAGCTTCGATGCTGGGGATGTTGGCCTGAGCGAGAACACTGACGTTGGTGCGCCTATCCTGCCAATGGATTTGCAGGATCTTGCGGAGGCAGCGTTGGTGGTATCGCTCCAGTGCTTTGAGATGCCTGCTGTACATGGTCCTTTAAATTGTCACCAGAGGTTCCATTAACTTAGTTGGTAATTAAAACATCTAACTAAGTCAGGCTAGAATTGGCACTGCCTAGTTTCACGTCGATAATGGCAACTTGATCAAGGTCTCATCCGGAGCCCAGCACCTAACACAAGAACATAAGAATTAGGAACTGGAGTCGGCCATACGGCCACTCGAGCCTGCTCCGCCATTCAATAAAATCATGGCTGATCATCGACCTCCACTCCACTTTCCCGCCCGATCCCCATATCCCTCGATTCCCCATGAGTCCAAAAATCTATCTAGCTCAACGATTCAGCATCCACAGCCCTTTGCGGTAGAAAATTCCAAAGGTTCACAACCCTGAGTGAAGAAATTGCTCCTCATCTCGGTCTTAAATGGCCAACCCCTTATCCTGAGACTATGCCGCCTAGTTCTCCAGCCAGGGGAAACAACCTCTCAGCATCTACCCTGTCAATCCTCCTCAGAATCGTATATGCTTCAATGAGATCACCTCTCATTCTTCTGAACTCCAGAGCGTATAGGCCCAATCTACTCAATCTCTGCTCATAGGACAACCCTCTCATCCCAGGGATAACCCTATATTCCCTTCTCCCTCATATTTCTAGAGCACCTGAGGGGGGCTATTTAATATAAATTCTATCTTTCAAGATGATAAAATTGGGAAGAAGCAGAGTTGGGGGGGGGGCGGCGCGGGGTGTCGGCGCTGTTTGAAAAAGAACTTAATGCACGCTTTCCACTTTGTGTCTAAGCGACTACACGGAGATAAAGTAATGCTCGGAATCATGGAAATAAAGCTCTGGTGCAGGTATTTACAAATTATAAACAGTTTTCCAACATGAACAACGCAATGAGGCTCAAATATGCCTCCTCATCCTCCCGACACCGAGGTTTCCCCCTCGGCGATGCCGGGGCTCCGGACTCATCCCAACAGCAACAACGTGCATTTATATAGCGCCTTCACGTAGCAAAACGTCCCGAGCAACATCCCCTCTAAGCCGCGCGGGTTTGCCGGTCCCGTGATGCCCGGGCCTGGCTTTTTCCGATGTTAAGTTTTGCGCAAGCACAAAACTGTGAATGGGCCCCCCCCCCACCCCCAACCCCAAAAAATAATTAGGGGGGGGGGGAACACTGGTCCCGAGGAGGCGCTTCACGGGGAGCGATTATGAAACAAAATTTGACACCGAGCCACACAAGGAGATATTAGGGCAGGTAACCCAAAAGCTTGGTCAAAGAGGTAGGTTTTAAGGAGTGTCTTAGAGGAGGAGAGAGAGGTTTGGGGAGGGAATTCCAGAGCTGAGGGCCCAGGCAGCTGAAGGCAGGGCCGCCAATGGTGGAGCGATTAAAATGGGGGGATGCTCAAGAGGCCAGAATTGGACTAAATGATTGAATGCGATCGCTTCTGACTGAAGCCGGGGGAGGGGATCTGACCGCCCTGAACACACTGACAGACCCACCATGGCTGCTGCTGTTAGTTGCCCGGCCAGCAGCCTCTGACTCGCGACCCGGTGTCTCGGCGCTTCACTCGCTCCGCCACAGCATGGAGAGCAAAAAGAGAGAGAAAGAGCTAGCGCGCAGGCGCGGCGCCCTCTCACCGCCGGAAGGAAACCCTCCCGACCTGCTTCCGGTGGAGGGGGGGCGGTCAGGGGTCACTTCGCCGGCGTTGTCATGGCGACTTTCTGTAAGTCTGACTGGCTCTTGTGATTAAAAGTAGCGGAGCCGGTAATGTTCACTCCTTTTGGCCAATCTCTCTCTCTCTCTATAAAGAAGCCAGCTTCCTATATTTCGGTGGGTTTGTTGATTTTTCGGTCAGGGATCTCTGCGAACCCTGGAGCGGCAAAGGACTCCATCTTTCCATTAGGCACTTTACAGCCTTCTGGACTCAGCATCGCTTCAACAATTTCAGACTATAACCTCCGCCCCTATTATTTTTTCCACATGGCAGCTGTTGATGATTCTGCTATTGCCATTTATACTTCATCGAGACTCATCTTTTGGTTCTTAACTTGTCCCATTACCATCTCCTTTTGCCTCGCACCATCATCCCTTTTGTCTCTTAATCTTTCCTGCCCTCCATTCTATCACAGACCTTCCCTTTTGTTCTTTCCTCCCCTCCCCACAGGATCGACGGCACAGAAACATTCAGCCCAACCATGAGGAGGTTCGTGTGGAGCATAAACGCCGGCGTGGACTGGTTGGGCCGACTGACCTGTTTCTGTGCCGTATATCCTATGTAGTTTGCAATCATGGTTTGTTGGTGAAGAATTTTAGAATATTTTAGCTTTTTGCAATCCATTCCTAAATGTCCCATCATTTCTGAATGTAGTTCTGTGGTTGTCCCAATATGTCCAAGGTTGAAGCCAGCCACCATCAAAACTTTTGCTCTTGTGCAACTGCAAAATTTTCACCAGGATATAAGCTGACCATGATGACAAATACGCCACAAGTGCCTTAAAATATGGATGGATTATTTTGGATAAAGGCGATGAATTGAACAATGCCTTGTGCTGTGTCCCTGAAATGGAGGTTTTGAAATTTGTAATGTTTGCATTCTTGTTGCTTGACATCAAGGCATAATTCCTGTAATTCTGATATGCATGTATATGAGTAGCAAGTGTTGTGCCAGTCTGTGACAAGCTGTTTAATAGTAAAGACATTGAAAACGAGGCATTGTATGCTCATAAAACATTACATAATCCTAACATTCCTTTCTCCTTTTAGAACCGACCACAAAGCAGTCACATTCTGGAGGACACTGGTTCGGCCTTAGATTGTGGAGCTGTCCTCGATCTGCCACCAGTGTACTCTTTTGGTGCACACTATAAACAAATAAACTGTAACTAAAAAATCATTAAAGAAAACTTAACAACTTAAATTAAAAATAAAAACAAAATGCTGGAGATACTCAGCAGGTCAGCCAGCATCTGTGAAGAGAGAAACAGAGTTAACGTTTCAGGTCGATGACCTTTCGTCAGAACTAAATTAAAATTTGGTTGGCTGGAGTGATGATGCACTCCAGTCCCTGCGGTGCCCACCGGTCGCGGAATGCCTCGAGCGTGCCGGCGGACACCGCGTTCTCCATCTCCAGGGCCACCCGGGCGCGAACGTGGCCGCGGAAGAGAGGCAGGCAGTCGGGCCGAACGACCCCCTCGACCGCCCGCTGCCTGGACCAGTTGATGGTCACTTTGGCCAGGCCCAGGAGCAGTCCCACAAGGAGGTCCGCCGATCTGCCCGCTCCCCTCCGCACCGGGTGACCAAACATCAGGAGCGTGGGACTGAAGTGCAGCCAAAAATCGAGGAGCAGCCCCTTCAAATAATGGAAGAGGGGCTGCAACCTCTCACATTCAACATATACATGGAACACGGACTCCTCCAGGCTGCAGAAAAGGCAGGTGGCCTGGGAGTCTGTGAACCGACTTAAAACTTTATTGCGCGGGACTGCTCCGTGCAACACCCTCCAGGCCAAGTCCCCAATAGATAAAGGGAGGACTCCCGCGTAGAGAGCCCTCCACTGGGGACCCCCGCCTCCTCTGGACTCTGCCACCAGTGTAACTGAAGTATCAGTCAATAGGAATTTGCTAAGAACCTTCCATGTTTTCTATTTCAGTTGAAGTTTCCTGCCTCCTCCTGGTGGCACTGCTTTGGGGTGGAACAAACCCCTTTCTGAAGAAGGGCACAGAGGGGATAGAGAAGGTGAAGTCTAGAAACTTTGTCACTCAGCTCTTTGCAGAGATGAAATTTTTATTTCTTAATTACAAGGTAAGAAAATTACTTTGAAATACTGCACTGACTGTACTGAATTCTTTAAAACATGACATGAGAAATGTCATATGGACAAGTCACCATTTGTTGTACTTTTTGTCATCTTCATTTTAAATAAGAATAAAATGGGTGGATTGGTCTAGGTTGTGGACCTATCCTTGATTTGCCATCGATGTAATTTTAAGGTCCGGCACAGACATGATGGGCTGAATGGCATCCTTCTGTGCCGTAAATTTCTATGATTCTGTAAATTTCAATGATTCTATCATTCTATCCCTCTCTCCTCTCTGAAGTCAGTGTTTATTTGTTAACACCAAAAAACACCGAACATGCATTCTTTTAGTACTTTCTTTCTCGCTCGCTCCACACTGCAGTTATGCCAGAGTCCCTTTCCGTTTTTCATTGCCCTAGCCCTACTAGACTGTTCAACTGAACCCAAGTACTGGTTCACTGGCTTAATGCTGTCTCACTAGCCTTCCCCAATTCTCCAACTCTGACAATCCTGAATCATTGGATTAACCTTTGCTTCTCACCGCCAACCACCCCTGCTCCGCTCGCTAGCTATGCCAGAATGACTATCTGTTCTTTCCAGCTCCCCAATGCTTGCTCCCCAATCTTTCTTGACCAAGACACAGCTCATTGCGTTGACATTTTTCCGGTTGGCTATGTTACTGTATTAGGCTGAAAAGATATCCGATTTCCATCCAGTTTAAAATTGGTGAAACTGAAAAATGCCAAAATAAGCACAGTTATCAAAGATAAAACACCAGAAATGGAAATCATAAATATATTTCCAGCAGTAAACATATAGCAGCGTATTATATCTCTTACAAACATTCCAAAGCATTTCACATACAATTAATTACTTTTGAAATGCAATAAACTATTGCTATGCAGGTGATGGGTAGCCATTTTGCAAACAGCAGCACAAACAGCACTGAGCTGAGTGACCAGTTAGTCTGTTTTTGGTGATGTTGATTGAAAGAGTAATGTTGTTCTAGACACTGGGAGAGAGCTAAATATAATATATTGAAAGTCTTACCCTGAGAAAACCTCTACCACCACACTTTTATCAGAGGTACCCAGTACTCCCACTTCTAGCAACCCCCATCCCCCAATGCTCTCACACCCCAGGACTCCACTGAGCGTAGCCCTTCCCTGACACCTCAAAGCATTTCCAGACCGCTTTCCCAGTGTTGCCAAATATCACTGCTCCTACCTGTGCTCCCACATTCCACAACCTTCACACCCCCCCACCCTCATTTCTCCTAGGCTCCTCCAATGCTCTCACATCCCCAAACTCTCCCTTCCAAACCCTTTCCAACAGTACAAATCTATATAACCACGCTAATTCTCCATTACTGCTACATGCAAAATTTGCAGATGACACAAAACTTGGAAGTATAGTGAACAGTGAGGAGGATAGTAATAGACTTCAAGAGGACATAGACAGGCTGGTGGAATGGGTGGACACGTGGCAGATGAAATTTAATGCAGAAAAGTGCGAAGTGATACATTTTGGTAGAAAGAATGAAGAGAGGAAATATAAACTAAAGGGTACAATCCTAAAGGGGGTGCATGAACAGAGAGACCTAGGGGTATATGTGCACAAATCGTTGAAGGTGGCAGGGCAGGTTGAGAAAGCAGTTAAAAAAGCTTACGGGATCCTGGGCTTCATGAATAGAGGTATAGAGTACAAAAGCGTGGAAATTATGATGAACCTGTATAAAACACTGGTTCGGCCTCAACGGGAGAATTGTGTCCAATTCTGGGCACCGCACTTTAGGAAGGATGTGAAGGCCCTAGAGAGGGTGCAGAAAAGATTTACGAGAATGTTTCCAGGGATGGGGGACTTCAGTTACATGGATAGACTGGAGAAGCTGGAGTTGTTCTCCTTAGAGCAGAAAAGATTGAGGGCAGATTTGATAGAGGTGTTCAAAATCATGAGGGGTCTGGACAGAGTAGATAGAGAGAAACTGTTCCCATTGGCGGAAGGGTCGAGAACCAGAGGACACAGATTCAAGGTTATTGGCAGAAGAACCAAAGGCAACATGAGGGAAAACTTTTTTACTCAGCGAGTGGTTAGGATCTGGAATGCACTGCCTGAAAGGGTGGTGGAGGCAGATTAAATCACGGCTTTCAAAAGGGAGTTGGATAATTAACTGAAGGAAAAAAAATTGCAGGGCTACGGGGAAAGGGCGGGGGAGTGGGACTAGCTGAAGTGCTCTTGCAGAGAGCCGGCACGGGCTCAACGGGCCAAATGGCCTCCTTCCGTGATATAACCATTCTATGATTCTATGCAGTTCCCTTGATCTACCACCTAACCACCTGCAGCTTGAAACATCTCTCTGCTCTCTTTCTTTGTGTGCTGGGCCTTTAAAAAAATTAAATAGTTAAAATGACTTTTAATCATAATTAAAGCCACTGATCTATAGTTTCTATGCAAATAAGCACATAATCATAGAATTTGAGCCAGAAAAGATCACTAGCTCTACTACAATATTCTGCAATAAAAAATGTTGAATGACTGTAAATCAGTGGCCCTGATAATGTATCCAAGTTTGCTGACGATACAAAGCTAGGTGGGAAAGTAAGTTGAGAGACTGCAAAGGGATATAGACAAGTTAAGTGAGTGGGCAAGAACATGGCAGATGGAATATAATGTGGAGAAATGTGAAGTTATCCACTTTGGTAGGAAAAGTCGAAAAGCAGAATATTTTTTAAATGATGAGAGACTGGGAAATCTTGGTATTCAGAAGGACCTGGGTGTCCTTGTACACAAATCACAGAAAGATAACATGCAGGTAGAGCAAGCAGTTAGGAAAGCAAATGGTATGTTAGCCTTTATTACAAAGGGTTTGGAGTATAAGAGTAAGACAGTCTTGCTGCAAATATATAGGGCTTTGGTGAGACCACACCTGGAGTACTGTGTATAGTTTTGATCTCCTTACCCAAGGAAGGATATACTTGCCTTAGAGGGAGTGCAACGAAGGTTCACCAGACTGGTTCCTGGGAGGGGGGGATTGTCCTATGAGGAGAGATTGAGTAGACTAGGCCTATATTCTCTAGAGTTTAGAAGAATGAGAGGTGATCTCATTGAAACATATAAAATTCTTAATGGGCTTGGAAGGTTAGATACTGGGAGGATGTTTCCCCCGGCTGGGGAGTCTAGAACCAGGGGAATAGTCTCAGAATAAGGGGTCGGCTATTTAGGACTGAGATGAGGAAAATTTCTTCACTCAAAGGATGGTGAATCTTTGGAATTCTCTACTCCAGAGAACTGTGGATGCTGAATCGTTGAGTATATTCAAGACAGAGATCGATAGATTTTTGGATACTAATGGACACAAGGGATATGGGGATAGTGCGGGAAGGTGGAGTTGAGGTAGAAGATTAGACATGATCTTATTGAAGGGCAGAGCAGGCTCGAAGGCCGAATGGCTTACTCCTGCTCCTATTTCTTATGTTCTTATGATAGTAATTTGTGCATTGCACAGCACAAAACAGTATATCCTCTTACTCACCATGAGCAAAATCATGGGAGATCCGCTGGTATATTTAAATGTGTTGTCTAGCGCTGAGCTGAACCTGGATTCATACTTGCCCCATAAATACCCTCAGTAGTTTAAACCAGCTACAATTATTTGGATTAGTCTGTTTAGAGCAGCGGCTTTAAAGGGAAGAGCAAAGCATCACACCTGTTCCAGACTCCAGGCAACCCACGAGCAACGTTATCTGCTAGTGTTGGAAGAAGAATTGAGAAACAGTGTTTACTTACCTGTTTTCATTTATTTTTTTCAGTATTTGGTGCCTTTTCTTCTAAACCAAAGTGGATCAGTTATCTATTACTTCACATTGGCTTCTACAGGTCAGTGTGCTCATTCATTTTAATAGATGCTTTACATTGCCGATGTTTTATTAAAGCCACTGCTTTTTACAGCAGCCTCTTCATCAAATGCCACTTTCTGAGGCCTTTCCAATTATTTGAAACTACAAGCATAATTTGGAGCAGATGCGTACGCCTTCCATTTAATCTCATTTCCTTCGCTTTGCCAAAGAACAACTTTGTAATGGAATTTTCTTTAAGAATAAATTTCTCATGTTGTTGTCATTCAAATCTATTTGCACGTGAACATTTTAAAGTAAATGCTGTTCACTGGTTCTTACTGCAACATGAGTGAATCTTCCCAGGAATCTGGGGCCAGGAGCTCAAGTGTGCTGTTTAGCTGCTATCTTGATCTGTCACTTTACCTTTTTAGTTTTCTTAAGACAATAATTTTCCTGATCAAAAATGCCAGTTCCTGGACCAATGCTAGTCATGTTTTGTAATTGCCCTGTAAGAGGTGCATGATTATAGTGTGGGTTGATTCAACCTCAGACGTTTCTCTCTGTTGGGGAAAAGCATCTTGGAAGATGCTAAGCACAGATGTGACAGCTCAGCTGACACTTGGATTCCACACTTTAAAAACAGTCGTGATCTAGGTGATGTTGGCAAGGTCGCATTTATTGCCCATCCCCAGTTGCCCTGAGAAGGTAATGGTGGGCCACCTTCTTGAACTGCTGCATTCTTCGTGCATTCTCCCGCAACGTTGTTAGGTGTGGAATTCCAGGACTTTGACCCAGGAAAGATGGAAAAACCAAAGACATATGTCCAAGTCAGGATGGTGTATGATTTGGAGAGGAAATTGGGACTGATAATGTTCCCATGACTTAGTTCTTCCTTCTCGGTGGTGGAAGTCATGGGGCTGGGTGCCAATGTTCCCTGTCATTTTTTTGGGCCGCGCAGCCCATTCAACATTCCGCACATGCACGTTTTTTTCAATTTAAAAGCCAGCTCACTGGCTGCGCGGGACCCCTGGAGCCCTGCGCGGCCCTGCAGCTTAAAGGGAACATTGCTGGGAGGTGCTGTAGGTTAGGGACATGCATCTTTTTTAGCATGTTGTAAAATTGAAATGTCAAGAATCTGACTTGAACACACTTTTTGGGCTGGATTTTTCCAACCTCAGCGGGTCCGGGACGGGCGACATCCGGGGCGCGTGGGGACCTGGCATCTGTCTCGATCCCAGCCTCCAACAAGATTTTCCGTTGATGGGGCTTGTTAAGCCCGCCCTGCGAGGTTCCCGGCCAATTAATAGGAAGTGGGTCTGATGATGTCATTTGATGACGCGCCATCAGCCGGTTTCCTTAAAGGGGCCATGTCCAAATTGATTTTGACAGTTCTGCTGTCAGTGTTCTGCAGCATTGTGGTGCATGTGCGTTTTTTGCATTGAAAAGCCGGCTGAGCAGGATCCCTGGCGCGTGGCCGCGCAGCATACAGGGAACATTGCTGATGAGCAGTTTGTGATGCGAGTCTGTCATTGCAACTACAGTCCCCATCGTGCGAACGCGATTTACCAACTTTACGTGGTAGCCGGTGTATCAGGTTATATCAATTTCAAGCAGAAGTTTGACAACTTCAGAAACTAAAACTTAACTCGTTGTTTAATTACTGTCAGCTCTGGGGTAAATGGACAGAATCCAGGAAGGTTAATATGATTAGCTTTCATTTCAGTTCACTTTTGAAATGTGTTTATTTAATGATGATAGTAGATGCACATACTTATTCTTACATAACTTTGAGAGGTAATTATTGAGTGAAGATGTCTCTCTTTGCAGATCTGTCGTTGGCTGTGCTCTTATCAAATTCACTAACATTTCTGTTCACATTACTAACTGGAAAGCTACTTGGGGAAGATATTGGTGGTAAACGTAAGTACAATATGTAAATTAATACAAAATCTTTTACATTGTGTTTACAGCACAGAAACAGGCCATTCGGCCCAACAGGTCCATGCCGGTGTTTATGCTCCACACGAGCCTCCTCCCACCCCTCTTCATCTAACCCCATCAACCTATCCTTCTAGTCCTTTCTCCCTCATGTGTTTATCGAGCTTCCCCTTAAATGCATCTATACTATTCGCCTCAACTACTCCCTTTGGTAGTGAGTTCCACATTCTAACCACTCTCTGGGTAAAGATGTTTCTTCTGAATTCTTTATTGGATTTATTAGTGACTATCTTACATTTATGGCCCCTAGTTCAGGTCTCCCCTGCAAGTGGAAACATCTTCTCTACATCTACCCTATCAAACCCTTTCATAATCTTAAATATCTGTATCAGGTCACTCCTCAGTCTTCTCTTTTCTCGAGAAAAGAGCCCCAGCCTGTTCAATCTTTCCTGATAGGTATAACCTCTCAGTTCTGGTATCGTCCTTGCAAATCTTTTTTGCACCTTCTCCATCGCCACTTTCCTTTTTACGATATAGAGACCAGAACTGTGCACAGTACTGCAAGTGTGATCTAACCAAGGTTCTATACAAGTTGAATAGAACTTCTCTGCTTTTCAATTTTACCCCTCTAGAAATGAACCCCAGTGCTGTGTTTGCTTTTTTAATGGCCTTATTAACCTGCATGTTTTGTGTATCTGTACCCCCCAGATCCCTCTGCTCCTCCTCACCATTTAGACGCTTATTTTCCAAGGAGTATGTGGCCTCCTTATTCTTCCTACCAAAATGTAACACCTCACACTTATCTATATTGAAGTTCATATAAAGCATGAACAAAGTATGATTTACTGACCTTAACTTTGCATCACTACATTGTCCACTGCCTTAGCCATCAACCAACAGCAAATTTGTTAACACACACCAACTTCATGTAAATAGGGGCATTGTGATGACATTGTGAGTTTTATTTATTGGGCCAAAAATTCATCCCGCTGCGCGAGAGTACACAGTGCGTACTCTCGCGTATTCTCTCTCCAATTGCCGGTTTTCTGCATGCCCTGCGCATGCGCTGAAAACCGGCACTTGGTCTTTTGAAAAGGGGGCGGTTCCTCGGTGCATCGCGTGCGCGCTACAGGCTGCGCGCACGCTGTGCACTTCGTGCTTTGGACGCGCAGGTAAGGACGGAAGATTTTAGAAATGGAAAAAGGAGGAGTAAGACCCACTTTTAACAAGGTAAGTAGTGAATTAAGTATTTTTTTGAATTTTTTTTAACAGGTATATCTTTTTTAGAGACTTTAAAGACAGGTAAGTTTATTTTTATAACTTTTTAAAAGATTTAAAACATTTTCAAAAATGTAATTTTTTATTTAAAATGGTTAATTTATTTAACTATACTTATTTTATTAATGTGATGGTTTTTTTTTTAAATTTAATTGAGGTTTAGCTGTTATTTTGGGGGGGTGTAAGATTCATAGATTTCACAGCACGTATGTGAAACTTATGAATGGAAGATGGTGTGCTGCCATTGGCTCTAACTGAGTCACATGATCCCACAGCTCGCACGAATTCACTACGCCGGTGGGATACGCAAGCACTGCCCAGCTGATGTCTGGAACATCAAGTTCGTGCGAGCTGGATCTGAAAAAGCCAACGCGGAGTGAGAGATCGCGGGGAAGCCTTACCCCCGCGGGAACAGAGCGAGATCAATTTCTGGGCCATTGTGTATTTGTCAAGTCACTCTTTAAAAACATGCTCTATTTTTCCTTTTTTATGTTTTTTCCAGAGGCTATGACAGGAATGCTGCTGACTATCGTGGGCGTTACTTTGTGTGTTGCTAGCACAATCAGCATGGAAACTTGACATAAAGGGAATCTGATGTATCAAAGGAATGAAATCCAGCTTTTAGTTCTGCAGCTGTATTTGAACATCTCATAAAATGAGGAAGAAACAAAGTGCAGAATGGCAAACGAACAAAACTCTTATCTGGATGTATCTCCGAATTGGAGCAGAATGGATAGTCAATATCTAAGACAAGCACTTTGAAAATATAAAACTGTACTGCAGTTAGTGGGTTTACATTACGCAGGAGATTTGTACAGAAAAAAGACAATAGCTATCTTCAATCTGGTGTCAGATTAGAGGCCAGTAATTTTCAATTCTTGATCGCAGCAAGGGCACAGCCATGTCCTGGCATAAAACTATCGTATATTTTTCTTCCTGTGAAGTGAAAGGCTTTGTAATACTGAACATCAAAGAATGGAAACCGTGCTGTAGCTGATTGGAAAGGTAGCTCCGCTGTGAATGTTTAAAGTTGAACAGTAGTGACAAACAAAATCAGTGTGCTGTACTCTTGACCAATGTTCCCTTTAAGCTGCACATCCACGCAGCGCTCTGGAGCTCCGGCTCACCGGCTTTTAAATGGAAAAACCACGCATATGTGGAATTTTGAATGGGCTGCACGGCCCCAAAAAATTAGAGGGAACATTGCTCTTGACACCTTATTGTAACCCCAGAATAATCGATTAGAGTTTGACCAGTTTATTTTAAGTCTGTGATACATTTTCCTGCCACTAGATGGTATTAATGCATTTATAAAGCATTTATTTCATTTTTAAAAGGAACTGATTATTGTAACAATATATCACTGCTGTGCATCCATAAATCTATGGACCCATACAGTATCTACACAACTTTTTGTGAGTTTTCTAAGATTTTCCCAAATAACGTATCCTTTTTCATTAGTGTGCCTGTAATTGTGATAGAATATGTATGGAGTTTCCTACAGGGAGCTCTGGGATACGGGAAATAATTTACCTGCTGCATTAAGAAGCTTGTGAGTCTGAAGGCAAATTGAACGACATGCAAAAAGGGAACCATTGTGACAACGGGGAATGACCTATTGCGAAGTCATCTTGTTGAATAGCATTTATCATCTAGCCAGACACAATGTTTGGCTAAGGGTGATTGTGTTGCATTTGAACTCTTTTAATTAAAAGACCATTTTTATTATTTTTTAATCTCTTTCGTCACTCGGTTTTCCTAATACATGTGTGCACAGTGTTTACATGTGGGCAATTTCTTCCTCTTCCAAATAGTAGGCCGGGTAAAAACTGCTACGCAGTAGATTGAGCTGGATATGGTAGGGACAGCCATTTCTTCTCTCAAGAACAGGATTATAAAATACCATAGTATGAACGGGCAGTGCAGCATATAGGCACATATGGCAGAAATGCAGACATTGGATTCATATGCATTATCCACCCAATCTATTATCAGTTTGAATATTAAACGACGGTATACAATTGTAGATAAGGACTTAATATTGGCAAAGGCACTCGCCGCTGGCCCTGAAGAAAGCTGCCCATCTTGCGATCTCTGTGGCGAGAAGTTTGCCTTTTTCGACGTACAATTGATTTCAGTGCAGTATAGTGGGGATCCCCTAGCGCGATGCTGCTGTGACGTCAACAAGCTGCCTAAGCAGCCAATCACACTGCAGAATTCTCACAGACAGAGGGAACCAGGAAATGAGAAGCTGCTTTTATCCGGACTTTTTATAAATGTTACAGAGAGCAAAACAAAGATTGGGACTCTCACGTGGGGATAAGGTAGAACCTGAAATATGAACGAACTTCGAAAATGTTTTTTTAAGTTTTTTAAAAATTGTAATTTTTATCACAATGGAGAAATTTGACACTCCACAAATATAAAAATTAGTTTTTCAGGGCTAGAACGTTTGTTTAGCAGTCAATACGCTGTTAAAACCCCAGTTACACCTAATCCAACAAGGCTTAATATTCAACATAGTATTTAACAGCGATTATACCAGGGAAAAGCCAGAGTTTTTGTCAGTTTCACTGATTTCACAGATTACACTGATTGCCGGCAGGGGGTGGGTGGGGTTGCGCTATAGCGCAGCCAGTGTCGGAGCAGTGAATGACTGACCGCAACTTCAGGATTTCCGTGTTTAGATATGCATGCACTAAACCCTGAAGTTGCGGTCATTTTCAGAGGGTTAATGATGGCGAGCGCTGTTAGTTCGCCGTTATTAGCCACCGCAAATTCCGGGGCCATTAACTGTTCTACTGCTCCTATGTCTATCTCCCGTGTTCATTCTGTAAACACTAAATGAAATAAAAGTTGAAAATGCACGATCTTCTGTCCTGGGAAAAGCAGATCCAGCAACGGCAAGATTTGCAAACGGTAAACGACATGGCTGTGAAACTAAGTTAAGGAAAGAAAGCAGCACATTACAAGTGACTATTGTGGATTGCAAGGTGATAGCTGGATGGTCTGTTCAGAGCATCTGAACAAGAAAGTCTGATTGACCACTGAAGGGCAAGGCTAAAGAAATGTTACGGATATTATAATTAGACTGGCTCAATAGAGTATATTCACAAGACCCTTTAAACAACTATGTAAGACTTTTGGAGACATGTGGCCATGCTGTGCTTCAGCATTTTATGTACAGTTTTGTACTAAGATTTGAAAGCATCTTAATTTAAAAATTACGGGATTAAAATTCGGTTGCTTTGCGCCTCCCGTTAGCGCCCTAAATGGGGTGCTACTCAATTTTTAGCCCTACTTGTCTATAACATTTGAAATTTTACAAAAACCTTTTTTTCTGCCAGTTTTCACCCCTCTCTTGAAGACTTTTCGACACCTTGCTGGTTAAATTGTCACGGTTGGTGGTACCCCCTTCTTGAAGGCGTTATTGACTCTGGTACTGGAAAACAGTGCCGTGGGCGGTGATGTCCCCAGCAGCATTGATTCCTTGCTGGGTTAAGGTTCTACAGTTGTTCTCCTGTGCCTCACCCAAGTTAGCAAGTCTTCCTATGAGAACCTAAACTGTGAGTGTCAGCTAAAGGGGGCGGGGTGGGTAGATATAGAAACAACTTGAGTCCAGTCCTGTTCTCACCTGATGTCTTATGTTCACACTTCCTGCAGGACTCAGTGGATAGTAATTAGGAGCCATGGCCCATTTTACCTCCTTAATCAATATGCACGGAGCCCAATTGTAGCACTCATACTGGCAGCCTAGCTGAGATCAGCGAACTTAGCATGGACTGCAGATGAAACCTGGAAGCTTCTGGTTTATATGGCTCAACTATTCACTGTCTTAGCCAGTTGAGCTATCTCAGAAGCTCTTATCTATTAGTTTTAATGAGGACTTTTCAATAGCATGTTGATCATTTTTTTTTAATCCTGAGGACTAGAGGTGGTATATAAATGCGACCTCTTTTATTCTTTTATAACACAGCGCATGGTGCAGGTTAATTAAAGAGTGAGAGAAAATAAATAGAAAATGGGCCGCTTGAGTGTACGCTGCAGCAGAAGGTACTGGAGAACAAACAGAACTTTGGCTAATTATTCATTAGCCCAGCAACACTGGCCAAATGCACCTATTTCCACCTCCAGAACATCGCCCATCTCTGCCCCTGCCTCAGCTCATCTGCTGCTGAAACCCTCATCCATGCCTTTGTTACCTCTAGACTTCACTATTCCAATGAACTCCTGGCTGGCCTCCCACGTTCTATCCTACGTAAACTTGAGGTCATCCAAAACTCGTCTGCCCGTGTCCTAACTCGCACCAAGTCCCGTTCACCCATCACCCCTGTGCTCGCTGACCTACATTGGCTCCCGGTTAAGCAACATCTTGATTTTAAAAGTCTCATCCTTGTTTTCAAATCCCTCCATGGCCTCGCCCCTCTCTATCTCTGTAATCTCCTCCAGCCCCACAACCCCCCGAGATATCTGTACTCCTCCAATTCTGGCCTCTTGCACATCCCCGATTATAATCGCTCAACCATTGGTGGCTGTGCCTTCAGCTGCCTGGGCCCTAAGCTCTGGAATTCCCTCCCTAAACCTCTTTACCTCTCTTTCCTCCTTTAAGATGCTCCGTAAAACTTTGTGACCAAGCTTTTGGTCATCTGCCCTAATTTCTCCTTATGTGGCTCGGTGTCAAATTTTGTTTTATGACACTTCTGTGAAGCGCCTTGGGATGTTTTAGTATGTTAGAGGCGATATATAAAAACAAGTTGTTGTTGTTGTTGCTCCCATTGATGTCTCACCTGAGTTCAACTAATACAGCGCTGACCAAAGATGAAATCTGGGATCTTTCTGATTTGCGTCATCAGTACCTCAACTGGCTGACACTTCACTGTAGTGATAATGAAATGCTGCATTGTCAGAGATGGACGGGGGCGATTTTGCCAGCCCTGGGGAGGCAAGGTTTGGAGGCGGGACTGCCGGGAAAATGGCAGAATCTGGGGGCGGGTACCCATCCCGCCCCCAACCCGCCTCCGTGCCATCTTCCCAGGAGGCGGGTAGCCGACCCGCGCTGGGAGCCGCCTCCCCAAGGCGGGAAGGGCATTAATGCCAATTAACTGCCTGTTCACAGGTAGTTAACAGGCAGTTTTTTGGCTAATCCCTATTTTGAGCCCTGAAGTGTGGGCTTCCCGACGGCTCCGAACCTCGCCAGGGTCAGCGAGGCGGGCCATCGGTCTGCGGGGGTCGGAGGGGTCGAGATGTCCAGTGTGCAGGTGAGCGATGAGTGCAAGTGTGGAGAGGTGAATGTGTGAGGTGTGTGTAAAGTGTTTTAATAAGTTTTACTTACCTTTACTTCTTCCTGCAGGCTTCCTCCCTTCAGGTCTCGGGAGTCCTTCAGCTCACCGGCACAGAAAGCAGAATGGCCGCTGAACTGTCAAAAGCTGCAACCTTCTGCTTTCTGCTCAGGAAGGCTTTCTAATTGAGTCTTGAGTAAAGACTCAATTTAGGAGACAGTTTGTCAGTGTTTGACAGCGTCACAGAGCTGTCAAACGATGACATTTCATCTGTCAAAAGCTCTTGACAGATGAAACGTCACTCGCTGACGTCACCTGTAACCAGCTTTCCCTTAATTGGCCTGCTGAACCCGCTGGGTGGGCTTATCAAGGTCAATCAAGGGAAAATAGCGTGGGTTGGCCACAAGTCGATGAAGGCGGGTCTAAAATCCGACAAGTGGGAGTCCCGCCTCCAAAAGCTCCCCATTGACAAAATCCAGCCCAAGTTGTCTTTCAGATGGGATGTTATACTAAGGCCATCGTCTGTCCTCTGAGGTTGATGTAAAAGATACCATGACACTACTCAGAGAAGAGCAGAGTGAGTTCTCCTAGTCAACATTTATCCCTCAACTAACATCACTAAAGCATCATCTGGTCATTTATATCATTGCTGTTTGTGGGAGCTTGCTCTGCGCAAATTGGCTGCTGCGTTTCCTTACATTACAACAGTGACTACACTTCAAAATTGGCTGTGAAGCGTCCTGAGGTCATGAAAGCAGCTATATAAATGCAAGTTCTTTTAAGAAAGCTGGTAAACCCAGCAAAGGACCTTCTGCATTGATTATGTTAATAGATAAATATTACCATTATTTTACTGGACGGTGCCAGCATAAAAAAGTAGTTTAATGAATCACCACATGAATGACAGTTCGCATCATGGAAGCACGTTCAGGGCCTTTTAAAAAAATATATATATCTAAATGCTGCCCCCAGAAGTAAATCTAGTTTATTTTGTATAAAGTATCTACCAATTTTAGAAACACCAAAGACTACTGAAAAGAAAAAGGCAAAATAGTGTGGAACTAAAAGTGCAACCACAAATACAATATTCTAATTGTGTAATTTTCCAATAGTGCCAGTAGTGTGCAGTCGGAAAATTATCCCTTACATAAGAACAT
This sequence comes from Squalus acanthias, assembly GCA_030390025.1. Taxonomy (NCBI): domain Eukaryota; kingdom Metazoa; phylum Chordata; class Chondrichthyes; order Squaliformes; family Squalidae; genus Squalus; species Squalus acanthias. The sequence continues at coordinate 53,247,821 of CM059440.1, read as the reverse complement.
AAGAAATAGGAGCAGGAGTAGGCCAATCAGCCCCTCGAGCCTGCTCCGCCATTCAATAAGATCATGGCTGATCTGATCCTAACCGCCAATCTACTATCTATCACAGAACCATCTCCTGCATCTAACAGAATTGCACACACGAAATAGGAGCAGAATCAGGCTACACGGACCCTGGGCCCGCTCCACTACCCACAGGGCCATGACCGATCCGAACCTAGACTCATGTCCAAATTCCTGCCCGCTCCCCGTAACCCTTAATGCCCTTTACTTCTAGGAAACTGTCTATTTCTGTTTTAAATTTATTTAATGATGTAGCTTCTACAGCTTTTTGTGGCAGCATATTCCATGGACCTACCACCCTCTGAGTGAAGTAGTTCCTCCTCATCTCAGTTTTGAAAGAGCAGCCCCTTATTCTAAGACTATGTCCCCTAGTTCTAGTCTCACCCGTCATCGGGAACATCCTCCCCGCATCCACCCGATCCAACCCCTTCACAATCTTATATGTTTCAATAAGATCGCCTCTCATTCTTCTGAACTCCAATGAGTAGAGTCCCAATCTACCCAACCTCTCCTCATATGACCACCCCCTCATCCCCGGGATTAACCGAGTGAACCTTTTTTGCACTGCCTCGAGAGCAAGGATGTCTTTCCTTAAGTAAGGACACCAAAACTGTATGCAGTATTCCAGGTGCGGTCTCACCAATACCTTGTACAACTGAAGCAATACCTCCCTATTTTTATATTCTATCCCCCTAGCAATGAAAGCCAACATTCCATTTGCCTTCTTAATCACTTGCTTCCCTTAATAGTAAACTTGCACTCTGGTGTTACTGGTAAAGGTTTATATTGGCACAAGTAGTTTCTGTCACTGCTGAATTTTGATGTTATTCATAGAATCATAGAATGACACAGCTCATAGAATGACACAGCACAGAAGGAGGCCATTCGTCTCATCGTGCCTATCCCGGCTCTTTGGTCGAACTATCCAATTAATCCCACTCCTACTGCTTTTTCCCCACAGCCCTGTAAACTTTTTTCCCTTCAAGTATTTATCCAATTCTCCTTTGAATGTTACTATTGAATCTGCTTCCACTGCCCTTTCAGGCAGCGCGTTCCAGATCACAACAACTAGCTGTGTAAAAAAAAAAAATGTTTCCTCTGGTTCTTTTGCCAATTGTCTTAAAGCCTTGGCCTCTGCCTCATTTCCCTGAAGGTATGATAGGCCCATCCATCAGGAAGGGCCACCAGAAGATGCAGGAATTAAATACTGCGCCTGGTTTCCACGCCCCCGCCCTCCCACACTCAGCTAGAGGACCAGCAGCAAGGCCACAGAGGCTGAAAAAGGCAAGTGGGACCTTTTTTAATAAAAAACTGGTTAGAGGGATCTTTGGGCTGGAGGCCTTCTGGCTGCAGAGTTGGGACAACAGGGGGGTTTCTGCCCTGATTCTGGGTGCATGCCTCTGTTAAGGCCGAGGGAACTTGGGGTCAATGCTATTGGCCAAGACTTGGAATTGCAGGCGGCTGCAGGTCATGTCGAGTGGATTGCACTTGGGGTGCGCTTCGCTTGAACTGTGCCCAGGCAGAAGGGAAGGAAGGAAAATCAGGGCCTATATTGAACTAAAATTCTAAGATTTAAATCTAATATTGCAGATTTTGTGGGACAAAAAACAACATTGCAGCTAAAAGTCAACGACACACAGTATCAATAGATTCCAGTCTTAGTAAATGATAATGATAAAAGGTTAGAGTATCTCTTGCTCTGTGACATCACAATTATCTAGTTGAGAATCTCTGTTACTAAGGTGATTGCTGGGAAACAATTGTTTCGTCATTTTAGAATCTTTTGATACTTGTTAGATATCTGAACGTTTCTCTCCCATTGGTGCTCTGTCTGTTTTGAAAACTCTTGGGGTTTATCCAGCTCTATTAAGTCAATCATTTTTTCACTTAATAATTTAGCATTTACACTGTGCAGCAGGTAAGTTTAATAAAAATGAAAAAGAGTAAGAAACTTCTGGTGAGAATGTGTAACTCCACATGGAGTAGTTGAGGCGAATAGCAGAGATGCATTTAATGGGAAGCTAGATAAACACATGAGGGAGAAAGGAATAGAAGGATATGTTGATGGGGTTAGTTGAAGTAGGCTGGGAGGAGGCTCGTGTGGAGCATAAACACCGGCATGGACCAGTTGGGACGAATGGCCTGTTTCTGTGCTGCACGTTCTATGTAATATATAATCCCTTATAAATACTTTAAATACGTTGGGAATATTTTCTGGTTGCACTTTTTAAGTTATATTTTTGGTGCAAAATATCACCCCTTAGATTCGAAAGTCTGAAATTTTTATTTCATTTTTTTTAAAGTTTATTCAGGGCAGACCTTAAAGGCACTTCAGCTGTTGAAGGGCACCACAGCAATGATACTTTCCTCTCCTTTCAGGCTACTCACATTACAAGTACTTTTCATCTTGGAAGATGCAACTGTCTGGGCTGCAAACCTAACCCTACCACTAATGACACTCCACGTTAAGCCAGCAGTAGGCATGATTCAAACAGGACTACTTCTCTACTCTCGGTTAAGAGAGGGGACTGGCTCAAAAGTGACAAAGCTCAACAAATTGCAGCAAATAAGTTTGAGTGAGAGGCAGCCCTGGACCTTTAACTCACCACCATTGAATTGGGAATCAGAAAGACTCAGCCAGTTGAGCTATCCAGTCACCCAGTACATTTCTTCATGTGTTAAAATAAAACATACAATGGTCTTTCTTCTTATTACGCCATCATATTTTCTGATTAGATAGTGATTTCCCTCCTTACCTCTGAGATACTGTATATGTAATGGGTCCAAATTGAGAAAATTAAGTAATTCCCTCCTCCTTCTATAAATTGCATCACACAATGTCTCTTATGCCAACAAGATTTTAATAGTTAACTTGCTTCTGACAAATATTAGAGGGTATTTCCACCCCGCCCCCCCCCGCAACCCTTCTGACAATTTATTCAGGGATATGGTTCCACAGGTAGCCCTTCGGTACCTCATCCAAGTGGCCATTGTAGTCAGAGAGTGTCAGCAGACTGTTGAATCTTACCAAGCATCACAACCACACCCCAGTCTGCCCTCACCCCACATACAATACACATGCACAGCACGGGTCACTAGATAACAGTTAGGAGTGGGAATGTTGATTGATTTCCCCCCCTTCCCGTATATCTATTGTTACTACAATGAATACTGTTGAATTTATGGAAAGGTTTTATTATGTGCTTGACCCATCCACCATCCCCCTTCCCCCAGTGATAGATGTCTTTGCAGGCCAAATGCTCTGTGTCGTTAATATGTGACGGCAGGGCTACGGGGAAAGGGCGGGGGAGTGGGACCAGCTGAAGTGCTCTTGCAGAGAGCAAGCACAGGCTCGACGGGCCGAATAGCCTCCTTCTGTGCTGTAACCATTCTATGATTCTATCCACATTGATGGACTAAGGATGTAATGTAGTGATGTGATGTTCCAGTTAATTACTGGGTTATAAAAAGTAAGTATATATTTTTAAACAATGCGTATATAATACAGACATATCTTTGGTGTGATATATATATATAGTGTAAGTGAAATAGTGTTCAATTATATAAAGAATAATGGATAATTGGTGAGGTTACAAGGCTATAAACACAATGAGGTTTTCAAATTACATCATAGACAAAGGGAGTAAGGCTAAAACAATTTCTAATCTGAATATTGAGTTGGGCTTACAGCCTCAGAAAACCAGTGAAATAAATATATATTTTTCTCTACAGGTTTTTTAAAAGCATGACTGAGGTTTCCGTGGACTCAGAGCCTCAAGCTGAGCCAGTGGAATTAAATACAGCGATTAAAGCCCTTCCCAAGGATTGTGAAGTACCTTCAGTTCGTACAAAAGTGAGGAAAGCTATTGAGCAGAATAAAAAGTACACACGAGAGGTAAGTGATAGAAAAGCAGTTTAGTAGAGTTAGACTTGTAATAACATATATAGAATAATAAAGCATATTTTCTAGCTTTCTTGTTGCAAGAAATAATCCTGAACCTCCAGATGGTATTAGGTTTCATTCAAGAAACCAGCAGTGTTGCCTGTGGTGGTTCCTGCCAACGATTGTAAATAATTCACTCTTCTATCCCATTTTTGTATAGGCTCCCTGATTTGTCACCTATTTGATATTTTTATTTCCACTCCTTTGCTTATAGAATGGTGCTCAATCTAGATTAATTCTGGAAATTCACAATAGCCATAAATCCTAGTATTTAAAAAGCCTTTAAACAAGTAACCATTAGCTCCTGTGGCCATAAATGATGGGGATGTTATGAGACGCAGAATTTTTCACGTCTCTTTCTAAAGTCTTTGTTTTTATGGAAATCTATTACACTCAGATGTTGTCTTCATAAATGTTAGGAGCAGAACATGACATAAGAAAAACAGAGTACAGTTTCCTGAAGTCAAATACGTAGCTACCAATCATAATTACCCTATCTACGTGATTCTATGTATACAGAAACACAAAGAGGGATAGAAAGAAAGAAAGAAAGACTTGCATTTCTATAGCGCCTTTCACAACCTCAGGACGTCCCAATCCGCTTTACAGCCAATGAAGTACTTTTGAAGTGTAGTCACTGTTGTAATGTAGGAAACGTGGCAGCTAATTTGTGCACAGCAAGCTCCCACAAGCAGCAATGTGATAATGAACAAATAATCTGGTTTTTAGTGATGTTGATTGAGGGATAAATATTGGCCCAGGACACCGGGGATAACTCCACTGCTCTTCTTCGAAATAGTGCCATGGGATCTTTTACGTTCACCTGAGAGAGCAGACGGGGCCTCGGTTTAACGTCTCTTCCAAAAACGGCACCTCCAACAGTGCAGCACTCCCTCAGCACTGCACTGGAGTGTCAGCCTGGATTTTTGTGCTCAAGTCTCTGGAGTGAGATTTGAACCCACAACCTTCTGACTCAGATTTTCCTCTGTGATTCCAACTGAAATGGGGTGGGATAGTGGAGGTGAATGAGCCAAAATCGAGCGCTGAGGCCTACTGCTGCCTCACCACCCCGACTTCTGTTTCCCTCCCCCATACCAGCTGGGATAGCCACTGGCCATCCCTTTCCTGTCTGCCGGATTCAGATGTTGCCGGGAGCACAGGGCCCAGGACCCCAGCCCATTCCCCTCCCGTCTGCCCCAGTTACTCTGCTTCCCATGATCGCCATATGGAAGGTGATGGTAGGACGGAGGTAGCGGTGATAGCGGCCTCGAGTTCAGGGAATGAAGGGAGAGTGCCTAGTAGAAGCTGCCTCTCCCACGCTAGATCCCCTCAATCAGTTACCTGTGAAAATCTCAATCTATGCTAAGGCCTACAAGGCTGCTAGCCCCCTTAATCTCTGAGGCCTTTCTACCCTTTTAAATTCCCGCTGCAGAACAACTGGGATTTTGCGGCTGGGCACTGGTGGGCTTGATCTTTATGGCGGAAATCTCCCTGCAAGCCTGCCATTCATAATCAATGACCCTCTCCAGAGACTTGAGCACAAAAATCTAGGCTGACAGTCCAATGCAGTACTGCGGGAGTGCTGCACTGTCGGAGGTGCCATCTTTCAGATGAGACGTTAAACCCCATCTGCTCTCTCAGGTAGACGTAAAAGATCCCATGTCACTATTTCGAAGAAGAGCAGGGGAGTTATCCCTGGTGTCCTGGGCCAATATTTATCCCTCAATCAACATAACAAAAACAGATTATCTGGTCATTATCACATTGCTGTTTGTGGGAGCTTGCTGTGCGCAAATTGGCTGCTGCGTTTCCTACATTACAACAGTGGCTACACTTCAAACAGTACTTCTTTGGCTGTAAAGCACTTTGAGACGTCCGGTGGTCGTGACAGGCGCTATAGAAATGAAAGTCTTTCCTCTTTCTTTCTCAACCCAGGGAAATGGTTTAAGGTTGTGGTGGGTGGAAGTCTTGTTCAGTTGCCTAATTAGTGTTTAGTTTTATGTAGTGCCTCCTAATTTTTGGAGACTGTGCCCTGATAAAATAATAATCCTTTCTGCCCGACTTGAACTACAAAATGTGTTTAGCCAACAGACTACTCTCAAATGGAATAGTTGCACTTCAGCAGATACGCATAAGTGTGAAACAGTGAAAAGTAGCGAACGCTGTTCCTACTTGATGAGGGCACTGCGCTTGTCGTTAAAAAAAAATATAAGGATCTCAACAGGGCAAAACAATTGGTCAATTAGCTTTACTACTTTTGACATTCAGTAGCCCAACTAACATTTTGGTGGCCTAAGGCAAAATCTTGATTCAATTCATCAAACAGTTCAATATAATTACGGTATAAGGTGCTTCAAAGAACTAACTTCATTGTCTGCTTTGCTTGTTCCCAACTTGTACATTGCTGTTTAGAAGAAGAAGAAGACTTGCATTTTCTATAGCGTCTTTCACGACCACCGGATGTCTCAAAGCGCTTTACAGCCACTGAAGTAGAGTCGCTGTTGTAATGTGGGAAATGCGGCAGCCAATTTGCGCACAGCAAGGTCCCACAAACAGCAATGTGATAATGACCAGATCATCTGCTTTTGTTATGATGGTTGAGGGATAAATATTGGCCAGGTCACCCCTGCTTTCTTCGAAATAGTGCCATGGGATCTTCTACGGGGAGCAGACGGGGCCTCGGTTTAACGTCTCATCCGAAAGACAGTACCTCCGACAGTGCAGCGCTCCCTCAGCACTGTATTTGACCTCAGCTTTGTGTGCTTAGGTCCCCCTGGCGTGGGACTATGAACCCACAACCTTCCATGACTCAGAGGCAAGTGTGCTACCAACTGAGCCACATAGCAGGCACCAAAACGATGTTAATGTTTGACACTTGCCTTCTCTTTCCACAGAAATGCATTGAGTGCAGCAACTGTAAAGGGAGCAATCAGCATTTAAAGAGAAATTACCAGGGAAATAGTGAACAAACTCCAGCAATTAAGTCCTGCAGGTATTTCATTATGATATCAGAAGCAGCAGAAGGATTTTTGTAAGAAAAAGGGCATAATTAACTAACCCATCAAATTTCAAGTTAATTATTCTGGGCAACAACTCAACGTTCACAGAAACTTCCAAAATCAGCTTCCTTCTTCTCAGAATTTTTTAATGAAGTCATCTTTAGGGATTGCAAAAAAATAATCAAAAGAAGTAAACACTTTTAGAAGGTTAAGGGGTGATCTGATCGAAGTTTTCAGGATATTAAGAGGAACAGATAGGGTAGATAGAGAGAAACTATTTCCGCTGGTTGGGGATTCTGGGACTAGGGGGCATAGTCTAAAAATTAGAGCCAGACCTTTCAGGAGTGAAATTAGGAAACACTTCTACGCACAAAAGGTGGTAGAAGTTTGGAACTCTCTTCCACAACAGCAATTGATGCTAGATCAATTGTTAATTTTAAATCGGAGATTGATAGATTTTTGTTAACCAAAGGTATTAAGGGATAATGGGCCAAAGGCGGGGTATATGGAGTTAGGTCGCAGATCAGCCATGATCTCATTGAATGGCGGAACAGGCTCGAGGGGCTGAATGGCCTCCTCATGTTCCTATGTTCCAACTAGCTCAATAAGGACCACAATCTTCTTCTGTACAGAAAAATAATTTTCAGAAGAGATCAAATGGATAGATTAGGTGACACAATGTTCTTTCACATCTGGGACTTGGGTGCAAAACCATTTTCAACAGAGGATGATTGTCTTCTCTGACTGCCAGCTGAGGAGACGTATGTGAAATGAGTTTGGATAATATTAATGTACTGGGCATGGATCCACAGTGTAAAAACTGCCCATAATTTGGCACATGTCAAATCAGAGATTTCTCACAGAAACACATTATAGATGCTGGCATGAGAACTAGAAAAACTAACACTGGCACGGAGGTGATCTTCAGTGCTCAGAGTTAAGGCACATTATTGGGTTCTTTAGGTCCCTGGTGAACATTGCTCATTGTTTTTGAGTGCTATGATTGGTCTGTGGGAGTAACGTCACTGAAAAATGTAACTTGCCTGTGGTCAATGGTAGCCACCTCTTATTGGTCCATGTGATTGTAACAAAGAACTGCAATAACAATGACACTTGGGCCAAATTCCTCCAAAAGTGTGTTGCCTGTGTCATAAATAGAAGAAATATAAATTAGGAGAGGAGGCTTGAACGTTTTCTGCCCATCTAGGGATAAATATCACATGTGTATATATATGTACAACTGAATCCATGCCATCTCAGCCATTGCAAATTTTTACATGCAAACGTTTGTCACATTTACACCTGATTGTCTCAATTTTTTAATTAATAAAACATCAACAAATCTCCAGTGAACCGGTGGAGAACATACCAATCAATAAGTAGCAATCAGAAGTTCAAAAAATTATGGGGGAAAAATTGGGTTGATTTGCGCCTCCCGTTAGCGCCCCCAGGGGGCGCTAATGGGGCGCAAAGCCCCTAGCGCCCGGGCACAGCGCCGCTAACGCCTCCCGTGAAATTCAGCGGAAGGTTAGCGGCGGCAGTAGATGGTAGTGCCCCATGGTGCTGCGCCTCCGGCGATGCCATCATCACCGTGCTCAGCGCCCCGCTTGTGCCCCGGCCGCAAACTTCAGTTGCGCCCCCTGACCTATCGTCGGACAATATGTCCGACAGGGTTAGGGCGGCGTTTCTCGCAATTTAAAGGGTAGGTGTCGGGCGGCCATTTTTTTGGGCCGCCTGCCAGCACCTGCCCCCTTCCCCGTTTTTATTCAGGGTGCTGGCTGCAATCGGTCAGCCCGGCACTCCTCTTGTGCGCCAGGCTGTTTTCCCGGCACCCCGCTCCCTGGTGGTCCAGCAGGGCCCCGGTGTGCGCAGCGCTAAGCCCCTCCCCTTTAATCAGGGGAGGGAGGCCTGCAATACCGTGGCGCTACGTGCCAACGTGGGTGGCGCTGTTGCACGTAGCGCTGCGACATTCAGTTGTAGCGCCCCAGGAAGGAGGGGGAGCGCTTCCAGTAGCGTCCCGCCTCCTGCTTGAGGCGGTACCACTGAATTTATGGTGCAGGGGCGCTAACATTTTTGGGGCGCTAAAAGTAGCGCTCCGGTGAAGTTAGCACCCCAAAGGGGGCGCCACCGAATTTTTCCCCCTTAGAATTAAAAATGGACAATCAGCAAGAGGTACCAATAAATAAAGGTGAACCACTCAAGTAGCTCAAAATATTTTTTTGAAAGTCTTCTCAGCCACCTTCTTGGATTCTTCACAAAGCGGGAAATGAGATTTGTAACATAATAAAAGACAAAAAGTTACAAAATTTACAAGAAAATAATTAAGCTTTCCTGTGTTTGAAGCTTAAACAATGCTTTTTGTTGGAGCTCTGTGCCCTTCTGACAAGCCTCTAAGTTCATGGACATCCCAGAACTGTCCGTCAGCTGCAGGAACAACTAAAAGTTCCAGTAAGGACTTGTGTCTGCAGAATGTCTGAGTCTGTACAGACACTGTGGAGAAAAGTCTTGGCGTGTTTCAGTATCAGTATCTGCAGACAAATCAAAGCTTGGGAAAGATAAGCTGTAGCATTAATTGAGTTTAATTTCCTAAAGATTTCAAAACAAGGTAAAACATGAGCTTTGAAACTTTTTTGAGGTAAGTTTTAACAGGAAACTATTTTCTTGGGATTCTTTGTGAAATTTCTTCACACGGAGGGTGGTGAATCTTTGGAATTCTCTACCCCAGAGGGCTGTGGAGGCTCAGTCATTGGGTATATTCAAAACAGAAGTCGATAGATTTCTGACTAGTAAGGGCATCAAAGGATATGGCGATAGGGCCAATGAATGGAGTTGAGGCAGAAGATCAACCATGATCTCATTGAATGGCGGAGCAGACTCGAAGGACCGAATGGCCTACTCCTGCTCCTATTTCTTATGTTCTTATGTTCTTTGCTTACAGAGAGACAAAGGGAGAATCCTGGAATTTGTTCCTCAAAAATTCCAAAGTACCATCTAATGAAAACAGAATTTAACGTTCAGTCACTGTAAGGAGCGGCCTTGATAACACATGGGGGAAAAATTCAGTTGGTTGCGCCTCCCGTTAGCGCCTTAAGAGGGCGCTAATGGGGCACAAAGCATCTAGCGCCCGGGCGCGGCGATGTTTGCGCCGCTCGCGAAATTAACTAGACATTTTGCGGCAGCGCTAAACACTACCGCCACGATCTCCTGCGCCGGCAGATCGTGACGTCAGTCAAGTGCGCAACGCCCCGGTATCGCCCCGGAGCAGATATTGAGTGGCGCCCCCTGCCTTACCGCCTGACGCTAGCAACGACAGGTTGAGGGGAGCGAATTGCAGTCATGAAGGGACTGGGGGAGCGCTATTTAAAGGTGACCGCTTCCTGCCTTTTATTGTTGGTGCCATTTTTGAACCACGCATTCTGAGAGAGAGAGAGAGAGACTTCTGGAGAGATTCAATGCTGTGTGAAGGAGTTTTGGGCACTGAGCAGCACTTTGCAGGTTCATTTTGATTTGTCATTCCTTGTATCGATTTAGAAGAGACTGTGGGGGCTGCACATAAGCTCTTTCCCTGGTACTCTCCATTGTTTTTTCCAGCAGATTTGATGTGCAGGTCTCTCCAGGCAGAGATTCAAGGCTGCAATGAGCAGGATGTAGATTGAAAGCAAGATCAACCATCCCCTTTAAGAACTGGCCGGTGCCATTGTGTGTGTGTTCCATTGCTGACTGACATCACATGAGCTTCGCCAGCGCTCTGAGGTAGCGCCTCGCTCCTCGGCCTTTGCGCCTTAAGACAGGTGTGAAGCGCCTGATTTAGCACTCCAATCACCTCCAGGGGCGATAAAAGTCAAGTTTGCAGTCGGTGGCGATAATTAGCGCCAGGCGCTAATCTTTGCGCCCGGCCGATAATTGCGCCCCAAATGGGGCGATACTGAATTTCTCCCCCATTGTGTTTTATGTGATATAGCACCCCTGTCGTTACAAAACTGGGTCTCCTCCCTTTCACCGTGATCAACATTATGGGAGATATGCTATTTATTATAAAAGTATAATATAAAATAGATACATAGTACAGGGAGGCAAGAAATGGAATATTTAAATATATATTTTGATATAAATAACAATAAATATGCATTTATGAGCAAAGTGATACTGTAAGTTAGAAAAGAAAGAAAGTTGAGGAGAGGTTGGAAAAGTTAGGATTGTTCTCCTTGGAACAGGGAAGGTTATGAGATGACCTAATAATCAAGATAATGAGAGGTTTTGATAGAGTAAATAGGCAAAATATATTCCCTCTGGCAAGAGGGTCAGTAACTAATGGTCATAGATTCAAAATCATTGGAAAACGATCTAGAAGGGAGATGAGGAGAATTTTTTTCACTCAGAGAGTTGTGGGGATCTGGAACGCTCGACCTTTACAGGTGGTGGAAGCCGATTCCATCAATAATTTTAAGAGGGAGTTGGACGGGTACTCGAGGATGAGCAACTGACAGGGTTACGGACAAAAAGCGGGGATGTGGGACTAAACACGACTGCTCTTTCAAAGAGCCAGCACAGGTTCGACGGCCTGAATGCCCTCCTACTGTGCTGTAAGTTTCTATGAATCTATGAATCTAAAGTTATGTTTTACATTTCACCAGTGAGGATCGGCTCATAGAAAAGAGACGTAGCCCAACCAATGGACGAAAATGTTCTAAGAAGACCATGAACTATGATGATGGTAGGTCTATGGATATGATAGAGTGAAATTACCAGTCCCAGTCTCAGCACTAAATCCGCTTCATTAAATATTCACACAGGGCTCCCAGGATTGAATGGGCCCGATGTTGGGAACATGCAGAAAGAGGGGTGGCAGGAAATAGCACGCAACTGCTGCTCTTAAAGGCAGCACCTGCTAAGTGGGCCCACGTGTATTGTTCCTGTGCTCAACTGAAGACATGATTGGAGCAAGGAGCATGTCTGCTCCACTTTCTGATGCTTCTTTGGCGGTCCTTCACTCAGAGGGTTGTAAATCTTTGGAATTCTCTGCCCCAGAGGGCTATGGATGCTGAATCGTTGAGTATATTCAAGGCTAAGATCGATCGATAGATTTTTGGACTCTAGGGGAATCAAGGGATATGGGGATCAGGTGGGAAAGTGGAGTTGAGGTCGAAGGTCAGCCATGATCTTATTGAATGGCGGAGCAGGCTCGAGGGGCCGTATGGCCTACTCCTGCTCCTAATTCTTATGTTCTTACGTCCTCTTGCCAGAAATGCAGTAAAGGTTGATTGTCCTCTTTGACATGCCAGGTAAAGCTTCCTGTGTTAAAACAATGTTCAAGCTGCTTGGCAGGAGGTGTCTGACTGACTTAATGCAGTGTCTACCATCAAGAGGACCTGGAAACGGATACGTCAAAAAATTAATATCCTCAGGAAATCTGCCACGGTAACCTTAGCCAGCACTGCACTATATCAAACTATCCACCCCATTAAATGTTTCCTCTTCACCTGTTAACACATTGACTGAGGTTGAATGCTAGGCCCTCAGTAAGAAGCTCTTCCTAAGCATTGTCTGCATTCCCATGAAGATACACTTTATTACCGGTGCTTAAAACTTAGTGCATGAACATTTGGAAAGGTAACCCCACAAAGCAAGCTTAACGCATCACTAACGCATATGACACAAAATACAGGGTGGCCACTTGGTTCTCATTCGCCTGTGTGCTCTTGTAGCTTCTCACTACTTCTCTGTTTGCAGGACAAAGCTGCTCATAACAAAACAGAGCAGAGCTGAAGCAGAGGAGGACTCCTTCGATTCAGACTCCTAACACAGTACGAGTGTGCTCCACTGGATATAGAGGATGTGGACCATAGGGATTGGAGAACACCAAGATCAGGGTAGTACCATCCTTTTCTTGTTACTCTTTCTGCCCCCCTACACACTCACTTACCCATTCACACTCATGTAGTGCAGCAAAGCATTGCGCACTCGATATTCGCTGTGTAAGCTCTGTTTCTATGAGCTGCTGCTTAGCCACACTGTGCTTCTGTTTCTATAGGTAGTATTGTAGTGTCAGCTGTGGCTCAGTTGGTAGCACTCTTGCTTTTGATGTTAGAAGGTTGTGGGTTCAAGTCCCACTTCAGAGACTTGAGCACAATAAATCTAGGCTGACACTCCAGTGCTGCACTGAGGGAGTGCTGCACTGTCGGAGGGCAGTACTGAGGGAGTGCTGCACTGTCGGAGGTGCCGTCTTTCGGATGAGACGTTAAACCGAGACCCCGTCTGCTCTCTCAAGTGGATGTAAAAGATCCCATGGCACTATTTCGAGGAAGAGCAGGGGCCAATATTGACCCCTCAATTAACATCACTAAAACAGATTATCTGGTCATTATCATATTGCTGCTTGTGGGAGCTTGCTGTGCACAAATTGGCTGCCGCGTTTCCTACATTACCACAGTGACTCCACTTCAAAAGTACTTAATTTGACGTAAAGCGCTTTGGGACGTCCAGTGGTCGTGAAAAGCGCTATAGAAATGCAATTTCTTTTTTAGGTACCTGAAGAAAAAGGCAGCCCGAAGCCAGCACCTCACAACACTCAGTGTCACCTACTCCATCCTTAGCAAGCAGCAGCACGGGCACATCCACCCACATCAATGATTAAAGTACAATTTGTTGAGATGGGGGGTACTTATCCACCCAGCCCTGCATAACCTTTCCATTGTGCCCCACAACTTCTGTATTGCAAACTTGTGGTGATTTTTACAAAAAGCATCACAGTGGTGCAGAGAGAGCGGGAGTAAATTTCTTCCATTTGGACAGGCGGAGCGGAAAAACGCAGCGACCCGGAGTCTCCGTTCGCTTGCGCTGGTTTTTTCGGCACAATACGCCCGAAATCAGCGTAACTGCCGCAAAAGATTGCAGAATTCTAAGTGCCAATTGCGTTCAGCGATCTTGTGCGCTAATTTTAAAAACATCACGCTAGAAGCTCACAAATCTGGCCACGCCCCCAGGGTGAATTAATCACCATTGGGAGTTTCCGCTAATTGCGCTCATTTGCGGGCCTTCGAGGAGACTCCAATAATTAAGCTGGAACTTTCGGGCGCCAGGACACTACCTAGGTGCATTTTGACATGTTTAGAATGAATTTTTTTTCTTTAATTTATGAAGGAACTGACTACTGTACCCAATCGAACCAGAAAATAGTTTTGTATATATTTTTTTTTTAAAGTCATTTTCAGTCATTTCAAATCGGGTTACTCACAGGCGGTGGATTGACACTGTGATTTAAAGATGCTTATTTTTTGTGATAAACCCATTTTCAGCCGTATTGATCAAGCTTCACCAAATATATCAAGGAATATCTTTTAAAGCAAAATTTTAAAATAAAAATTACTTTTAAAAACGCTGCCCGATTACGCTACTCCGTGGTAGATTTTGTGTTCGGCGATATGCAAATGAGTTTGAGCGGAAACCGGGGTGGGGGGCGGCAGCGGGGGCGGGCGGGGCGGGGAGGAAAAATCACTTTTCAAAACAGGCGCAATTTTGAACGCAACTTGCAGCGGATCCGTGGATTGCGCCCAATGCGCAAACTCTCCCCCAGTACCTGGAGGGCATGCAGTTGAGGAAAGGATGGAGAGAAATTAATTCCAAACCATATATAGGGTCAGGGCACTGTGGTCGTTTTCTTTTGCCTTTTGAAATAATAAATAAACTTATGTTCTTTCAATTGGTGCCATGTTCTTCTCATAGTCACTTTTTAAAATTAGCAGCTGATGCTGGAGGAACAACTGAGCCCATAGAAGAAAATGGTGGAAGAAAGAAACATATTGGAACACAGACAGGCGTGCGATTTCGGTTTGCAAGTGCTAGGATGTGTGTAGCTCGCTGCTCCGCAATCGACTCGCTCAACCTTCTCAAGGGCAACTAGGGATGGGCAATGAATGCCGGCCTTGCCAGCGACGCCCACATCCCATAAACGAATAAACACAGCACCTCCTGTAGCTGCAGTGACCCAGATCTTGCATTGCTCAGGGTTCTGTTCATAGGCAGATCATGGGACTCGTTGAGCAAGTGCACAGCAGCAGGGTGTAGCAGGCACTGAGGGGGGCTGCTGCCTTTCAGGCCAATCAATGTAACATCAAGTCCCTCCAGCCACCGTGCTCGTCTAACCACCAGCCCTGAAGATGCCCCTGACTCCAGCCATACTTCTTACCCCCAGCATCATTCGTACATGGGAGGTGGTGTGTCCCAAACTGAGAGTGGAGAATTGCTGCAGCCGAACTCGGGTCTGGCACAGCGCGAGGAATAAGGCAGCCACCAAGTTGCCTGAAGAAAATTTCCGCACTTGCATAAACCTTTCTTCAGTTGAGCCCCCGAGGACCACTCTGTTGACCTTAGAAAACTGAGCACTGGAGTCAAACAGGCAGCCTCTTTCTTGTGCAAAAAAATCTTCACTTAAAGTTCCAGTATTCACAAACGACATGTTGCCCTTTGCATAACCGTCTGTCAGCATTGAATGGCCAAGTTTAAATAGGCAAAAGTGCATTTCCGGCAAGAATCAAGGGCAATTGCACAAGAACATATCTGTATATCAAGAATGATTTTAATATGGTAATGAAGCCCTCACCTATTTTGAGGAGAGCATTGCCCACTTGCCTTGCGCCCCAACCCTAGAAGTGTGTGTGCAGTGCATTACTCCCAGACCATCACCACTTATCTTGTGCCATCAGAGCAGCAGGGACAATTGGAAAATATATCTTTTATATGTCATGAAAATGCTTTTGCAAGAACTAATCCACGCCTCCAAAACCTATCCGTTGTAGCCCCATAGGCCTCAGTATTTGATGTTATTGGATGAACACTTTATTGGGTTTTCGCCAAAAATCGTAAGTGACTTCCTTTAATAAGACATGGGGTGCAGGGGTGGGGGGGGCGGAGGGGGTGCGGGGGAGGGGGGAGCGGAGTGGGTGTGGGGGGAGCAGTGGGGGGCGGGGGGAGCGGGGGGGAGAGCGGAAGGGGGGCGGGGGAGGGGGCGGAGGGGGTGCGGGGGAGGAGGGAGCGGAGTGGGTGTGGGGGGAGCAGTGGGGAGCGGGGGGGAGAGCAGAGGGGGGGCGGGGGAGGGGGGGCGCGAGTGATTTGTCTCAAGGGGAGGAAATTCACCAGAAGTGAGTTTGGAGCAGACTGCTCGCTAATCTGAGCTCATCATGTCCCCACCCCATTTTCCTGGGTTGGGTCCAATAAAGTATGCAGGACAGGCTCCTAGTGGTATCTCTGCTCTGTACTACTGGGAGTCTGTCACTGCACCTGTATTGCTGCAGCGCTGCCCTTACTGCAGCAGCTTAAAGGGATGGGCCAACAACTGCCTGGCTGAGAAGTGTTCAAAGGGGAGAGGAACAAAGTTGATTTGGAGCCCTGCTGCAATAAATCATCATGGGGAGTGGCAGGAAGCAGCAGTAATGTACAAAAGTAAAAGCATGTTGGTCTCAGTATGGATGTTGCCTGGTTCCTCCAGCCCTACAACCATCCGAGATATCTGCGCTCCTCCAATTCTGGCCTCTTGAACATCCCCGATTTTAATCGCTCCACCATTGGCGGCCGTGCCTTCAGCTGTCTAGGCCCTAAGCCCTGGAATTCCCTCCCTAAACCTCTCCGGCTCTCTACCTCTCTTTCCTCCTTTAAGATGCTCCTTAAAACCTACCTCTTTGACCAAGCTTTTGGTCACCTGCCCTAATATCTCCTTATGTGGCTCGGTGTCAAATTTTGTTTGATAACGCTCCTGTGAAGCACCTTGGGTCGTTTTACTACATTAAAGGCGGTATATAAATACAAGTTGTTGTTCCAGATAATGAACTCTCATCATGCATTATTTCAGTGAGAGAGAGCCAGGGTGGACAATAAGCGAATTGCAGTAGTCCAGCAAGCGCTGCTTTCCTGCCACCATTGGTACTTTGTCCAACCGGTCACTCTTCACCTGTAAGCTTAAACAGTGAGTGTTAGCAGACTATTCGACCATGAGGGCATCAGAGTTGAAGCTCACCCAACTTTCTAGCAACAGTAATTAGATAGCAATCAGGAGCTTGAACTCAACATACATTGGACGCCGACCATGAGACCCTTCTGGTCTGTGTGGTTTGCCCACTAAACCATCAGGAGAGACTATATTGTAGACTTAATTTCTGTGTGCCGTGATTCTGAATGACAATTTTCCATTTCTACACAGATTGTGAGTTTCAATCTGACAATGGGCATTGTAAAGTACATCACATTAGATGTTACAACTGTGGCCGCAGAAAGATTAAGCAAGAGGATGAGTGCTGTGGCGATAGAGGCAGTCACAGTAATCGGTGTGCCAAAGAGAGAACAGATGAACACTACTTTGATTCCAGGATAAATGATGTTCCCTCAAAGCACCTTCAAGAAAAGAGGTTAGTCATTAATTAATTATATAAAAACATACAAACATAAGACGTAGGTGTAGGAGCAGGAGTAGGTCATTCGGCCCCTCGAGCCTGCTCCGCCATTCAGTAAGATCATGGCTGATCTGATCTTGGCCTCAACTCCACTTCCCCGCCCGCTCCACATAATCCTCGACTCCCTTACCTTTCAAAAATCTGTCTATCTCCACCTTAAATATATTCATGATGTGGAGATGCCGGTGTTGGACTGGGGTGGACAAATGTGAGAAGTCGCACAACACCAGGTTATAGTCCAACAGTTTTATTTGAAATCACAAGCTTTCGGAGCGGCTGCTCCTTCGTCAGGTGAAGTGCCTATATGCTGTGCCTATATGCATCTCTTCACTTCACCTGACGAAGGAGCAGCGCTCCGAAAGCTTGTGATTTCAAATAAAGCTGTTGGACTATAACCTGGTGTTGTGCGACTTCTCACGTTAAATATATTCAATGACCCAGCCTCCACAGCTCTCTGGGGAAGAGAATTCCAAAGATTCACGACCCTCTGAGAGAAGAAATTTCTCCTCATTTCCGATTTAAAAGGGCACCCCCTTATTCTGAAATTATGCCCCCTAGTTCTAGATTCCCCCTTGAGGGGAAACATCCTCTCTGCATCTACCCTGTCAAGCCCCCTCAGAATCTTATATGTTTCAATAAGATCCCCTTTCATTCTTCTAAACTCCAATGAGTTTTAAAAGCCCAATCATTGGCTTCCCAACTGCAAACCAATTTCCTTCTTGTACCAAACTGTTTTCCATATAACCGCTCAGTGTTGATATCAGTATAACATTTCAGTGATATCATCACTTCAACATCTTCAATCAATGCCAGTTCATTTCTACTTTACCTGTCACTGGGAAGGCTTTCATTTTATTCACATCCTTTGGCAATTTGATGGCGCGAAATGGGCGCCGAAGCCTCCAATATAGTGGGCGGGAAGCGCATGCTCATTAAGAGCCAGAGGAGCGCCGCCTGCCATATTGGTGTAGGCAGAATGATAGGCGTCCTGGGCATACGCAAATAAGGGGCCTCGTGATTGTTTGAGGTCCCCTGTGTAAAATTGGGCTGCCCTGACCTCAGCTGGCCCGGAAAACCAAGTCTAATGCGGCTTAACTGGCAGTCCTTTAAGGGATGGCTGCAGACCGCCACCAAAGAGGTAAGTTTGTAAAATATAATTTGCTGCCGGTCACTGCCCCCGCCCCCCGCCACCACCCCTGCCCCACCGCCGCCTCAACTCTTCCCTCATGGCCGCTGCCTCGACCCCCACATCTCGGTCTCCCCCCGCCTCCCGATCGGCCCTTCTCTCCCAGTCGTCCCTGCTCCCGATCACTTTCCCCTTTAAGCATTTACCCGAGGGCCACTGCCAACGACGCTGAGCTGCCTGGTGATGCCCAGCAGGTGACCGCAGCTTGTGGGTCTCCTTTAAACGAGGCCGAAGGTCCAATATCAGGTGCACCTCAGGCATGTGTGAACCAATTTCTAGGTCATCATATATCTTAACTATGTTGTTAAAGTCAGGAGTGTGATGGAATACTCTCCACTTGCCTGGATGAGTGCAGCTCCAACAACACTCAAGAAATTCGACCCCATCCAGGACAAAGCAGCCCGCTTGATTGGCACCCCATCCACCACCTTAAACATTCACTCCCTCCACCACCGGCGTACCGTGGCTGCAGTGTGTACCATCTACAAGATGCACTGCAGCAACTCGCCGAGGCTTCTTCGGCAGCACCTCCCAAACCTGCGACCTCTACCACCTAGAAGGACAAGGGCAGCAGGCGCATGGGAACACCACCACCTCCAAGTTCCCCTCCAAGTCACACACCGTCCTGACTTAGAAATATATCGCCGATCCTTCATCGTCGCTGGGTCAAAATCCTGGAACTCCCTCCCTAACAGCACTGTGGGAGTACCTTCACCACACGGGACTGCAGCAGTTCAAGATGGCGGCTCACCACCACCTTCTCGAAGGCAATTAGGGATAGGACGATAAATGCTGGCCTTGCCAGCGATGCCCACATCCCATAAATGAATAAAAAAAAACAACAGATTGCTGTGAGTGGTGCTGAGTGAGCTGATTGGTGTGTGGAACGTGAAATAAAGAATAATGATCAAACTATGAATCAGGGTATGTGTGTAGCAAACCATGAATATATTTAACACCACCAAAACAGACTATTTGTTGTTTCTGGGACCTTGCTATAGGCAAATTGGCTGCCATGTTTTCCCACAGAACAACAAGTGGCTGCACTTCACAAAGTAATCCATCAGTTATAAAGCACCTTGGAACATCCTGAGGATGTGATAGTGTATTTATTTTTCTTTCAGTAGATTTTCTCTAGTCCCGAAGGATTAATGGCCCAGAAATGAGGCTCCCTGGCTTCCCGCGGGTGCAAGGATCCCACGCGCACCTACCTACCGCGCCTGCCGTTGGCCTCTGGGCCCACGGGGACTTCAGCTCCTGGGCCTCCTGCAGCTGCCGGTGCGCAGTGCTTGTGTATCCCAGGGGCGTAGTTAGTGCGATGCGTCCCCTGGGATCACGTGGGCCATGGAGAGCCAATGGCAGCAGACCATCTTTCATTCATAGATTTGACAGGAAGAAATCGGCCCCAAAACAACACCTAAACTTCAAATAAATTTTTAAAAAGCCATCACATTTTTAAAATAACTATAAGTTAAATAAATTAACCACTTTAAACAAAAATTTAAATTTTTGAAAAAATTAAAATACTTTTTAACAGTGCTAAAAATAAACTTATCTTTCTTTAAAGTATCTAAAAAAGATAAAACTGTTGAAAAAATTTTTAAATTGTAATTAATTAACCACTTACCTTGTTAAAAACGGGTCTTGCGCCTCCTTTTTAAAAGCATACTTACCTTCCCGGAGAAACCTGAAAAAAACCCTAAGTTCGCTGCGTGCACGCGGTTCACCTCTGAACTGCTCCCTTCACCAGACCAGAAGTTCCGGTTTCCCGCGCATGCGCAGTGCATGCAGGAAACCGGCACTTCAGGAGGCCTTACGGGTGAGTACACAGTGCGTACTCACCCGGCAAGTGCCGAATTTTTGGCCCTATGTTTTCAATCAGTTTCTAACTCTCTCAAATCTGTATTATAGGATCTGGGTTGCCAGGAGTTACCGTTCTCATTGTTAGAATCATAGAAATTTACGGCACAGAAGGAGGCAATTCGGCCCATCGTGTCTGCGCCGGCTGAAAAAAGAGCTATCCAGCCTAATCCCACTTTCCAGCTCTTGGTCCGTAGCCCTGTAGGTTACGGCACTTCGAGTGCCTATCCAAGTACTTTTTAAATGTGATGAGGGTTTCTGCCTCTACCACCCTTTCAGGCAGTGAGTTCCAGACCCCCACCACCCTCTGGGTGAAAAAAGTTCTCCTCAAATCCCCTCACCAATTACTTTAAATCTATGCCCCCTGGTTATTGACCTCTCTGCTAAGGGAAATGGGTCACAGAATCCCCACAATGCAGATAGAGGCCATTTCGGCCCATCGAGCCTGCACCGACACATATCCCACCCTATCCCCGCAACCCCACGTATTTAATCCCCCTAACACTAAGGGTCAATTTATCATAGCCAAATCAACCTAACCCACACATCTTTGGACTGTGGGAGGAAACCAGAGCACCCGGAGGAAACCCACACAGACACGGGGAGAATGTGCAAATTCCACACAGACAGTCACCCGAGGCCAGATTCGAACCCGGGTCCCTGGCGCTGTGAGGCAACAGTGCTAACCACTATGCCACCGTGTTGCCCTTCCTTGAGTGGGGTCCTTCCTATCCACTCTATCTAGGCCCCTCATAATTTTATACACCTCAATTAAGTCTCCCCTCAGCCTCCTCTGTTCCAAAGAAAACAACCTTAGCCTATCCAATCTTTCCTCATAGCTAAAATTCTCAGTCCAGGCAACATCCTCGTAAATCTCCTTTGTACCCTCTCTAGTGCAATCACATCCTTCCTGTAATGTGGTGACCAGAACTGTACGCAGTATTCTAGCTGTGGCCTAACTTGTGCTTTATACAGTTCAAGCATAACCTCCCTGCTCTTATATTCTATGCCTCGGCTAATAAAGGAAAGCATCCCGTATGCCTTCTTAACCACTTTATCTACCTGTCCTGCTACCTTCAGGGATCTGTTCACGGCCCCTCTTCCATTATGACATTACAGCAGCATATTAGATCAAGTGTGTGGTATCCTGGATACAGGAGCAAGCTGAGAGGGAGGTTGGTGAAGAATAAGCAGGTTGTGATTAGTGGTGCGGCCACTTGAACCAGTTGAAATATTTTGATATAAAATAGCAAATGGAAAACGCAATCAGAATAAAAAAACACGTAAGTTGATAGCCTCGCGACAAGTGGTAGTAACTCTGAGGGGGCAATGGATGGGGAGAAGGGCAGTGGTTCAAACATTATCCCAGGAGCAAACATAGACCTTCTGCCCATTCCTCAGAAAATTTTCGTCTCACAGAAAACCTATTTATTAAAAGAAAAATGCAGGTTCCTTATCTCCGTCCTCCCACTGATGGTTCAATTGGTCGATTTTCTGATGTGGATTTGTTCTGCTGGGAACTGAATTGAGACTTTCCAAATTACTTCTATTTCTGCATGATAATTTTTCACAGCCCATTTATTTATCGTTATTATATTCCCTTTTATAGCATCTTCACATGGAATAACACAATTCCAGAGAACCAGACTGGCAGAGCGTGGATCAGGCAGAACTCCTTGGTCCTTCCCTATGAGTGGGAGGATGACTGTGAAATGATTGACTGGGTGATTGACCAGTATGTGCAGGAGGATAACAGCATTTCCGCATACTACAAGGGCAAGATCATTCTGACCTTAAAGGATGCTTTGGGAATCACTTCAGTAGCTGCAGATTCTGAAAACCTTCCTAAAAGACTCCAGAGTCACATGCTTGATGCAAGCATCCCAGACATCCCAAAGGTAGTCAGCCAATCAATTTTTTCTTTAATGTAAGCTGAAATGCAAATGGTAAAGTGTTCATACTCTCCAATTTTCTTATTTTGTCTCCTGCAGTTGATGTCAGAGGCTGTGGTATACTCCCACATGTGGCAGCTACCTCCTGTAACCGCACCCAAGTGTCCCCTTCTTCATGTTTAAACCCAGATAATGAGTGGTGACAGGCCACTTAACCGTCAGCAATGTCTCAGCCAAACCTGATCCCACTCTCGTTCAATGTCAATAGACGTACGCTTTCCAACGGTAGTCACTGGATAATGAGCAGCAGCAGGATCCTGGCTGATATTTTTTTTCCCCTGTCATGGCCGGTGTCAACTATACCACACCAATTAGCACCTCAGCCAAGACCAGCTAACTCAGGACAGATCCTGAGATCTGCACGGCTGTGGCCTACTACATACTACAGTCACCAACTGATGCTTGGGGGAACTTTACAAGAGCATTCTCAATTTTGCATTAGACAATGTCATCTGAGGTCTGACGGACTGAAGGTTCAATCAAATGTATGATAAATTTTAGCCAAATAGAATTTTTACAAGAAATATGGTTCTTGAGGCATTGAAGGCCACAGTGTGTTTGAACATTGGCTTTTCACCTCAAGGATCTGAGTTTTAGCCCTAGGACACTTTTGAAATTCACATATTATGGTTGCCACCTTTTGTCCAGTCTGAAACTGAATGTGGGCAGGGCTGTGGGGTAGGTCGGGGGAGAGGTTGTGGGGTGGATGGGGGGGGGTGGGGGGCGGTGGGGTGGTGCAGGCGCATGGTATTTAAAAAAGCCACGGTGTGCAAAAACCGGTCTGACCAAACATGCACAAAAAGGTGATGCACCACGAAACTGGAAGCCAATTTACTTGTGCATCCAGAGAATGGCAAAGGGGTTCATCAAACATCCACCAATCAGGAAAGGGGCTCAGTTGCACATGTGCTGACCTCTTTTGAAAGGCAGTAATTGAAAACTGGACTTTTTATCTGTCCACTTTATGATGATTAATTTAACAATCCAGATACCCCCTAAAGTGGTTTGACCAGTTCAAAACTGGATGGGTGGATGGCATAACACATAGATGCTGTTCTGGGCCATCTATTGTCACTCTGATCATACCAGAATATGGATTTGTTCTCTCTGTCTTCCAAAATATTTAGCCATACAGAAATTAGGAAGTTAATTTGTCATAAGCAATATCAAACATCCTCGATAGTCAGCAACTCAAGAAGCCCAAACTTCTATTCATGCTCATCAGTACCTAGGTTTAGAGGTGACACGTTTTGACAGTGCAGCCTAGAAATGAAGAATGTACTCATAGAATCAGAGAGATTTACGGCACGGAAGGAGGCCATTCGGCCCATTGTGTCTGTGCCGGCCGAAAAAGAGCTATCCCCCCTAATCCCACTTTCCAGCTCTTGGTCCTTAGCCCTGTAGGTTACAGCACTTCAAGTGCATATCCAAGTACTTTTTAAATGCGATGAGGGTTTCTGCCTCTCCCACCCTTTCAGGCAGTGAGTACTGTATGTAACCGATGCAGTTTAATGAAGGCTAAAGGGCACAGTTGAGATGTCAGACAGCATAAGAGGTATTCTACTTATGCTAAAAGCGTAGAATAGTCTAAAATAAGCTTGTTTCCATAGTGACTGTGTCAGCTGAGTGCTGATGGAATTTAAGTCCACTGTGGTCTTTCCACAATGCTGTTTGTGAAGAGTTTCAGAAGGGAACTCTTCACATGGACATTTGATCCTCTGGATTGGCTCCTTTGTTTACAGGATGGATATTCCTGATAACAATGCCCCTTTAGTCTGCATTTCTGTTGCGCTGAGAGGAGTGGTGATTCAGGTTGCTATGTGGCTATTGTTGAAGTTCACAGACCTCTGCTATAATGACGCTGAATTTTGCGTTAGAAAATCTCATCTGAGGTCTGCTGGGACAGAAGAGTAGGCAAATTCATAAAGTTTTATTATAACAACAATATATATTTTTTTCATGACATTGCCACTACGCAGAATGCCACTCTGGTGAGAAATGTTGTTAACCGGACAAAAAACAAATATGAACGTGAATCCAAGTGTGAGCAAATGGTATCTTGTAGCTCAAATACACTTTGTTCAATCAAGCATTTTGTTACCTGATTGATAATAGAATCATTTTAGGTATTCAGTCAAAACTTAGTACCATGCTGATTGAGAGATTGAGTAGATTGGGCCTATACTCTCTGGAGTTTAGAAGAATGAGAGGTGACCTCATTGAAACATACAAGATTCTGAAGGGGATTGACAGGGTAGATGCTGAGAGGTTGTTTCCCCTGGCTGGAGAGTCTAGAACTAGGGGGCATAGTCTCAGGATAAGGGGTTGGCCATTTAAAGAAAGAAAGTCTTGCATTTCTATAGCGCCTTTCACGACCACCGCACGTCTCAAAGCGCTTTACAACCAATGAAGTACTTTTGAAGTGTAGTCACTGTTGTCATTTAAGACTGAAATGAGGAAGAATTTCTTCACTCAGAGGGTTGTGAATCTTTGGAATTTTCTACCCCAAAGAGCTGTGGATGCTGAGTCGTTGAGAATATTCAAGGCTGAGATCGATAGATTTTTGGACTCTAGGGGAAATCAAGGGATATGGAGATTGTGCAGGAAGGTGGAGTTGAGGTCGAAGATCAGCCATGATCTTATTAAATGGCGGAGCAGGCTCGAGGGGCCCTGTGGCCTACTCCTGCTCCTAACTCTTATGTTCTTACGATAGCAAAATACTGCAGATGCTGGAAATCCGAAATAACAACAGAAAACGCTGGAAAAACTCAGCAGGCCAGGCAGCATCCGTGGAGAGAGAAACAGAGTTAACGTATTTCCAGTTCTGACGTAAGGTCTTCGACCTGAAACGTTAACTCTGTTTCTCTCTCCACGGATGCTGCCTGGCCTGCTGAGTTTTTCCAGCGTTTTCTGTTGTTATTTCTTATGTTCTTATGTTCGATTAATCTATGAATTTGTTTTAGCATCATATTCACAGTAAAAGCCGTCTACTTTGTAAGTGTGTGTACTTGTAGCATGCTTGCAAACAAATGGTGTATTATACAAAGTTACAACGAAATATTAACAAGATTAATTGAACTAAATTTGATCAAAGAAGAAATTGAACATCAACATGTTAATTTTAATTAAGGCACGTTAAGCCCTAATCATTATTTGTCTTAACTGAAGGCCTCAACCAGGGCCATAGTCATGTTTGTCGCTTCTCCACCTTGCTGGGCTGCGGCACGGTGTTAACTCTTTGCTTCATTGTCTTCCCTGCAGCTGTGCTCGGAATCCGCTGTGACAGATTGCCAGCCACCTGAAGAAGTCTCCAATACAGAATCTCCAAAGCCTCCCAACTCAAGCCCTCCACCTCCCTGTGGCAGCCCCCCTGTGTTACCGGATAGTGGGTCTGAAACAGTCCAGTCTGATGAATGCCAACCAGGTACAGTAATAAATCAGCAAGACTTTATCAGCCAGCACCCGCAGCCGTGCGTTATACATTATTTACGCCTCCGATATGTAAAAATGTGCAGTAATTAAGTTGATTGCAATTTTCATAATGTGAATTTTAATATACAAGTATTTATTGTTGTTAAAATAAAACATTATGAATGCCTGCTCTTCTGTCCATCAGACTTCAGGTGAGATTGTCTGATGCAAATTTCCGTGTCGCATTTTTCTTAAAATGTATTAAGAAATGTACAGAGAAACTCCCTGGGAACAGAAAGCACTGGAGCCACACTCTCTGCAAACTCTTCATTGACTGTCCCACCAACAAAGCCAAGGTTCTGATCTCTAGCCAGAATAGCTATTAACCTTTGAATGAACCCATCCAAACTTAACATTAATTAGACTTTGTAGCCTTGAAGGGACATATATCCAACAGCAGCAGAATAATGGGGGCAGAATTTGCGGTGGGTAGGGCGGCGTACTCTGAGCCTTTGAAATGGACAGCAAGTTCGGGATTTCCGACTTGACAGATCATCCGCTCCGACAGTGAAATTCAAAAGATTTCAAGTGATCGTCGGTTTGGCCACCGGGCACTTGAAGACTCCAGGACTGGTCTAGTTGTGTTTCTTATTTAATCCCTGCGTTAGTGGTTAAATAAAAGATCTCTGTGAAAGATAGTGGGCTGGATTTTCAATGACCCTGTGGAGTCGGGTTTGGAGGCGTGTGGGGGGTTAAAGTTGCAGATTCGGGGGTCCCGACCCCATCCCGACTCCATTCCACCTCCACGCAATTTTGACAAAATCGGTTGCGGGATTCCCGACTCCGTCCCGCCTCCAAGAGGTGGGAGAGGCCATTAAAGCCCTTAACAAGCCCTAAATTGGCTCTGTAATGCCATTTTGAAATGTTTTAGCTAGTTTAACCCTTTTCCGACGTGAAGTACGCCTGATGTGAAACACGCCAGTGAAACCTGGCGGGAGCACAAGTGGATAGCTGAGTATCAGCTGCAGGTCCACTATTACAACGGAGATGTGATGAAGGTAGTAGTAGTATTGTGATGAAGGTAGTAGTATTAGGTCTGAAAGTCGCCTCTGATGCTGCTGCATTGAATGTCTTCAGAGACTGCCTGGGAGGACTTGTCTCTCTCTCTCTCTCTCTCTCTGTGAGATGCTGCTCATTTTGCATCCAGGTCCTCTCACCGCAAAGGCCAGGCAATCTCTGAGACCAGGCAGTCTCTGACCTGCAATGATGACATCATCAGAGGCGACTTTCAGACTGAAACCACTAATTGGTTCATGGGTTCCCACATGCTGGAACTCAATTGCCCAATTAAGTGAAAATTGCATCAATCTCCCACATCCAATTGCAGGCGGGTGGATAACACGAAATGCGGATGACACGACCCCAACCCGCCCCAGTATCAAAATCCAGCCCAGTGTATCTGTGAGTTTCTGTTAAGGCGGATTCAGGTCCACGAACCCCACTCTAACCCCATCTCCGCAAGATGACAAATGTCAGGCAGTGTCCCAAAGGAAAGTCCCAGGATGATGGGGAGTTGGCGTGGGCGGGGGGAGTGTAGGGGTAGCGATCGCGATGACTGCAGAGTCTGGAGACCGCTCCTGCCCCCTCTTTCCAATTCATGCTGCTTTTAAGCGTGGCTCTGACACTGCAAGCTGGTATCTAATGATCATAGCAGCATCCAGAGACTAGAAAAAGAAAGACTGAAACAAACAGAAAGGTGGAAGGTCAGAGAGAACAAAAATGGTCAGTTATTAGATGACAAGGATATGCAGTTGAGTCGCAGCTTGTAGTCTATAATCATATTTTGGTTTCATATTTCTCTAGCCAATGAAGACCAGCATTGCAAAGAGAATACTGAAGAGTGCAGCTAAACAATGCCACTTTAATTATCAGTAAAGCAATATCTATCCAGGTAAAGAGTTATTGTAGGTACAGTTATATCTGATAAGCAATAAAACTGGTTTGACAATTAATGCTTGATTATACTTGGTTTGGATTTCTATAGAATGCATGTTAATAATAAACAGCTTACAGAATCACTGCACAGGAATCTGAAAAAAGCACAAAATACTGAGCAGGGATTGTTCAATAAAATAATCTCAGTCCCATTTTTTGTCACAGTACCGAAACGGCACTCATCAAAGTCACAAATGACATCCTTTGTGACTGTGACAAACCTTTGACACGGTTGACCACTCCATCCTTCTCCAACGCCTCTCTATCTAATCGTAGCTAGAGAATCACCTGCAATGGCTTCTCTTCCCACTCCCGCATTGTTACCTCTGGTGTCCCCCAAGGGTCTATCCTTGGCCCCCTCCTATCTACATGTTTCCCCTCAGCGACATCATCCGAAAACACAGCGTCAGTTTCCACAAGTATGCTGATGACACCCAGCTCTACCTCACCACCACTTCTCTCGACCCCTACACAGTCTCTAAATTGTCAGACTGCTTGTCCGATATCTAGTTCTGGATGAGCAGAAATTTTCTCCAATTAAATATTGGGAAGACCGAAGCCGTTGTTTTCGGTCCCCGCCACAAACTCTGTTCCCTAGCCACTGACTCCATCCCTCCCCCTAACATCAGTCTGAGGCTGAACCACACTGTTCATAACCTTCGTGTCATATTTGACCCTGAAATGAGCTTCCGACCACATATCCGCAACATAACTAAGACCGCCTACTTCCACCTCTGTAACATCGCCCGTCTCCACCCTTGCCTCAGCTCATCCGCTGCTGAAACCCTCATCCATGCCTTTGTTGCCTCTAGACTTGACTATTCCAACGCACTCCTGGCTGGCCTCCCACATTCCACCTAGTATGTAAACTTGAGGTCATCCAAAACTCGGCTGCCCGTGTCCTAACTCGCACCAAGTCCCGTTCACCCATCACCCCTGTGGTCGCTGACCTACATTGGCTCCCGGTTAAGCAATGCCTCAATTTCAAAATTCTCATCCTTGTTTTCAAATCCCTGAATGACCTCGCCCCTCCCTATCTCTGTAATCTCATTCAGCCCCACAACCCCCCGAGATATCTGCGCTCCTCTAATTCTGCCCTCTTGAGCATCCCTGATTATAATCGCTCCACCATTGGTGGCCTAGGCCTTAAGCTCTGGAATTCCCTGCCTAAACCTCTCCACCTCTCTACCTCTCTTTCCTCCTTTAAGACGCTCCTTAAAACCTACCTCTTTGACCAAGCTTTTGGTCACCTGCCCTCATTTCTTCTTATGTCGCTCAGTGTCAATTATATTTGTTTTTTAATACTCTTGTGAAGCGCCTTGGGACGTTTTACTATGTTAAAGGCGCTATAAAAATACAAGTTGTTGTTGTTGTTAAATACAGCATTTACAATTTTCATTTCGTAAATGGACAAAGGTTGATGATGAGAAGATACCTATGCAGCGAAGCTCGTTTTATCCCTTTTAATAACTATTTATCCGTATAATAAAAGCCCTGCATTCAGAACACCCATCACATCTGAAAGTGTCAAATATGCAATTTCTGATTGGTGCAAATGTTATATTCATAAAACAGCAACAAATAACAATGATGTTTTTAAAAGAATAAAACATAGATAAGACAGTCATTTCCTGCTGGTTTATGTGATCTTGATAAGCTAATCTCTCCCCAAGGGAAGGGAGCAGGAGATTTGAAGCAGCTCCCAATCGTAAAAATCATGGATCAGAGGGGAGTTGAGGAGAACTTTTTCACCCAGAGGGTGGTGGGGGTCTGGAACTCACTGCCTGAAAGAGTGGTAGAGGCAGAAACCCTCATCGCATTTAAAAAGTACTTGGATGTGCACTTGAAGTGCCGTAACCTACAGGGCTATGGACCAAGAGCTGGAAAGTGGGATTAGGCTGTGTGGCTCTTTTCCGGGCGGCACAGACACGATGGGCCGAATGGCCTCCTTCTGTGCCATAAATTTCTATGATTCTAACAAATGATTAAACTGTTCTAGTATTTGTGTTCTCTCTGACAAATATGAATGAAAGAGATCCAACCACTTGGAACAATCATAAAATAAGCAAGCAATGCCGGATTTTAAGTACAAAGTTTCACTTGTCTTCACTAAGCACCTGTGCTCCACTACCTGTTGACAATGCCATGGTAGATCAGCTTGTAATTAACTGTATGTCTAGCATTTTGACAAGAACTTTATGAAAGGGAGGTTAAATAACGTTATAACGTTTAATAAAGAAGAAACTGCCATTAACAGTGCAGTATTCCTTTTCATTGTTGTTCAATAATCTCGGAAAAAAGTTGCCGTACAGTTCCAGCAATTTAATTTTTTTTAAACAAAATCACATTTTATTGTAGTAATCCACTTGATAACAGTCATTATAAAAACAGACCAAATCTCAGCGATCAATCTTTTTTGAAGTTATGAAATTATCTAGAAGATGACAGCAAATAAATATATAGTTGCATCACTTGATATTTTATATCTTTCTATTCCTTCTCACAGGGAAAAAGAAAAGAAAACCCAAGATCGTTTAAATATCAAGAGCTTCTATATTTGACTGCAACACCAACAGAGCTAGAAATACCACAATGTGCGAAACATTACAGCAATTTTGAAATTGAAAATCTCAAACCAAATGGTCTGCTGTAACAGTCAAGCTTTTACTTGCAGGAAATAATAACTGCATTAAGAACTGGTGGAAATTAAAAGTTCATCGTATTCTCTGGTTATTATTTGTTAAAGTTACACATCTGTGAAATTCTCATTTCCTGGGGGATCACTAACCTGTTCAATTTTTCACAGCTATCACAGCAGTTTTTTGTTTAATCTCTTGTGAAACCTTGTTTCCTGGTGTCACATGCTGATTGTGACAGTCTCTGATGCACCCACTCAATCCTTACTGATGCATTAGTACAGCCAATCAGCTGAATACCTGCAGGTCAATATTCATGCAGGATATACAGGCAGCAGTCGCTATGTTGTTCTGAAAATGATGCCTCCATGCTTGATAAGCGAAGTAGACAAGAACAGGTGAGTAAATGAATGACACGAATAGAATTTGGGCTGAGCATGAATCATAGAAATTTACGGCACAGAAGGAGGCCATTCGGCCCATCGTGTCTGTGCCGGCCGAAAAAGAGCTCTCCAGCCTAATCCCACTTTCCAGCTCTTGGTCCGTAGCCCTGTAGGTTACGGCACTTCAAGTGCACATCCAAGTACTTTTTAAATACGATGAGGGTTTCTGCCTCTACCACCCTTCCAGGCAGTGAGTTCCAGACCCCCACCACCCCTCTGGGTGAAAAAAGTTCTCCTCAACTCCCCTCTAATCCTTCTACCAATTGCTTTAAATCTATGCCCCCTGGTTATTGACCTCTCTGCTAAGGGAACTAGGTCCTTCCTATCCACTCTATCTAGGCCCCTCATAATATTATACATCTCCCCTCAGCCTCCTCTGTTCCAAAGAAAACAACCCCAGCCTATCCAGTCTTTCCTCAGAGCTAAAATTCTCCAGTCCTGGCAACATCCTTGTAAATCTCCTCTGTACCCTCTATAGTGCAATCATCCAGGAAAGATGGAATAACATAAGCAAAAATGATCATTTTATAAATAACTTATCAATGCCAGCAAAATGTCATCATTTCTCACCCCTCCTCCTCTTTTGTCTTTCCTTCTTTCCTTTCACAAGGTGTTTACTCATGCTAGTGTAGGGTTGCACTGGCGCAATCAGCTCTCGGGTGCCTCGCCCAAAGGGCCATTCCTCATTTGGGAACCTTGACAGTGGAAGTCAACAGGCTATTCAACCATGGGGTCCATCACAGCCAAGCCCGATACTGTACACACCTGACATGCACGCTGGGGTGACTGGACAGCAGTCAGGAATGGGAACTCTGACTGATCTTCCCCTTCCAAGCCCAGGGACATTGGACAACGGGCAATATCGCATTGGACGCTGGTTATACACCCCGCCCAATTTGGCCTCAATGGAAAGAAAGATTGGTTGTGGTGTATAGCGGGGGGCCAATCCGTTACCACTCCTCTTCATGCCCCGCTGAAGTTGAAAGTTCCAGCGATTGAGTCCGAGTTTTAATGCCCCATGATTGAGATCAGCCAACACCACGTAGACCAGGAATCAAACTAGGGATCGTCCTGGTGTGTGTGGCTCAGCAGGGCAACAGCATGCATTTGTTTGGTGTCCTTTTCATAGAAAAATATCTCACGATTATTTTACAAGAGGGAGAATATGATGCCAAAATGGATATGGGAAAATGTTACCGCACCAGGTGGCTCACTGAGACAGCAGAGTCATCCACTTTTATAATAGACAGCAGCAAAATACTGCGGATGCTGGAAATGGGAAATAAAAACAGAAAATGCTGGAAATACTCAGCAGGTAAGGCAGCATCTGTGGAAACGTTTCTGGTCAATGACCTTTCGTGAGAATGTCCACTTTTATGTCATTTTGTTCGTCCACAAAAACCATGTGCTTAAAAATAATAATTAAACTGAAAGAACGTTTGACTGTTCAGAGTGAGGTAAAGGGGGAACCTAATAGCAAAGTTCCCCCTAATTTTTTCTTGGGTGCGTGGCCCCTTTAAGGGGCTGTGTGGCCCATTCACAGTTTCGCGCAGCACATGCGTGAAATTTAACATTGAAAAAGTTGGTCCTGGGCTGCGCGGGACTGGCAGAGAGGGCCGCGCAGCTTAGAGGGAACGTTGCCTAATAGACTGCAAGGAAGTCACTGATTGCTGTTGGCTGGAGGTGTTTTTTAGCCAGTTTCTACAGAATTTATACAAGTCAAATATAACCGCCTTGGGACATTCTACTACGTTAAAGGCACTATATAAAAGAAGTTGTTGTATAAGATGTTCTTATAAAGGAAAAATGCACACAAAATTAATATCAAAATTCTTCCTTGTTGATAAAACTATAAAATGCATTGCAAAATTTCCCATAATCATTATTAAGTGGCCAGAATGAGTTCTGTCAAAGCTTTTACTTGAAAAATTTCTACGTTAACGTGAAGACTTAATAGTAAAATGCAATGGGTATACTTAGCATGAAATAATACTAGTAAAATAAAAAACAGTTACCAAAAAAAAATGGAACCATGAGTGCTTGGGGGTTTGTAGACTGCCCTTTCACCTCTGGGCCCTGAACTAGGATCCAGCCCCAATATCTTCAATCTGCTAGCTGTAAAAGTCTTAAATGAAATAAATTTGGGCAATCTCAGTTTAGTTTTCAGCAACCACTGCTCCATGGTGTAAAGCTGGCAAAGTTCAATACAAGGAAATGACCCGGGTTGGGGTCAATGCACATTATTGGGAGCTTTACTCCACATTTAATTGCGGTTATATTTCACCCAAGAAAGAGATTTTGCTGACAAATGATATAAAGAAGTTGAAAGGGGGGTGGGGGGGGGGTGGGGTGGTAACGTTAACCTAACCCGCCCAGAGGGAATGGAGCGAGTTCGGGTCCTATGCAATGTTCCCTTTAATTATTTTTTTGGGTGCGCGGCCCCTTTAAGGGGCTGTGCAGCCCATTCAAAATACCGTGCGTGCGCGTTTTTTCCTATTTAAAAGCCGGTGAGCCGGCTGCGCGGGAGCTGCAGAGTGCTGCACAGCCGTGCGCCTTAAAGGGAGCGTTGGTCCTACGCCTGTTTTATACCCCGCTCACCGTTACCCTTGAAAGGGACCGTAAATCGGATGTGATGTAAAACAGACGTCCGACCGGAACCCACTCCATTCCCTCTGGGCAGATTAAGTTAAAATGATCCCCTGAAGTGTTTCACTCCCTCGCAACAATCTCCTTCACCTTTAAAGGGCAGGACATTTCAGATAAAAATAGGAGGTGAAAAATTTTAATTCTGTAATCCAATTGGCTGAGAGAATACATTAATATTTCTAAAATAAATACAGGAGGTGCTGCGGTACAACAGTGTAGCCTGTTAATCCCAGTACAGGTTCTTAATGAGGCTTATAACACTTACTTCATTTCCATGTTTACCATGACCTAGTTTTGGATGAATTGTATTTTGTTGTAGGAACCAAAAGCAGTATATTATCAGACAAATGGAAAATTTGTGACAGTAACCTTTTTGTAAAGCATATGCCCCATGTAGTCTCTCGATAGTTTACTTGTTATATGAACGAAACATCATGATATCAGCAGAACGCAAGGTCTGGGGGCTGTTACATTCTGCTCATACTCTAAAGAGAGAGAGGGATTTGACTATATTTCGATGTCTACAGCTCTTATTTTCCCAACAGCAAGCTTTGAATAAAATTAGACAGACAATCCCTAATCTGACACTCAACCAAACAGAACTGTCATGTGAGATAATTTGTTTGGTTTGATCACTAACAACCCCAAGATCCTCTACCCCATATCTCCATGGCAACCATCATCTTGGAAGCCTGCAACAACAAAGCTCCATCCCTTTCTCAGATCATCTGAGGATGCCAGACCACTATCGTATCAGTTGGGTGCCATTAACAGAATAACGCCAGATAATGACGATCTAATATAAATTCCTGCTGTGAATTTTCTCATGTGCATTCCTACGCAAGATTAAAACTCAGCACTTACTCGTGTTGTACCAGCGCACACAGTGAAAGTGAACAGCCCTGAATAGAAATTGAAAGAGATTGTGTTCAGTTTGGGGCAGGCATTGGAACTGAATGCTGTCGACGTAGGGAACGATAGCAATGGGGTAGAACCCCGGCCCCCATTTAATATCCCTGCTTGGCAATGAGTATGACTCAGAGCAGGGACACTCTCTGATTTAGCAGCTTGTAGCCAAACAATAGGTGTAAATTTATCTTATTGACTGGAGCTGCTGTGCTACTGGCAGCCCTACACACAAAGCAACCATTGATGAAAACAGTACCATGGAAACCAAGGTAGCTTTGCACAGCACAGTCACTCACGCACGACACTCAATAACTTTAGTAGCAGTTGGAGTAGGCGATAATGGAAAAAAAGTGCTGGTCCTTAAGTTAAGGAATATGGCCTCAACGGGCGTTTCTGTTGCCCCTCAAGCAAAGAATGTGGTAGTCTTTAAGAACGGAGATCCTTTCTTCACTGGAAGAAAGCTTGTGGTCAACCAGAGGCAGATTCTAACTTTTGAGACTTTTTTAAATGAAGTAACAAATAACATCAGTGCTTCTGTGGCTGTGAGAAACATTTACACCCCCCAAGGGGGACATCAGGTCCGTGAGTTGAATGATCTACAGAATGGATGTCATTATGTGGCTACAGGATTTGAGAAGTTTAAGAAAATAGAGTAAGTGTGTTTATGCTATTCTGGCTCAATCTATACATGAACTAAAGTTGGTGTTTTTTTCAGAGTTTGAGAAACTTGGTGCTTTTTTTCATAGAAACATAGAAATTTACGGCACAGAAGGAGGCCATTCGGCCCATCGTGTCTGTGCCGGCTGAAAAAGTGCTATCCAGCCTAATCCCACTTTCCAGCTCTTGGTCCGTAGTCCTGTAGGTTACGGCACTTCAAGTGCATATCCAAGTACTTTTTAAATGTGATGAGGGTTTCTGCCTCTACCACCCTTTCAGGCAGTAAGTTCCAGACCCCCACCACCCTCTGGGTGAAAAAAGTTCTTCTCAACTCCCCTCTAATCCTTCTACCAATTACTTTAAATCTATGCCCCCTAGTTATTGACCTCTCTGCTAAGGGAAATAGGTTCTTCCTATCCACTCTAACTAGGCTCCTCATAATTTTATACACATAATTTTTCAGCATTAATGTACAATTTTTTTCACTATTGCTTATTTGAAGTTATATTATTAGGAGTCAAGTTATATTGAGATTCTTGTTTACATTGGGCCTTGGCAATGGTGCCCACCGGCATTCAATTAAAGCCGTGAGATTGTATGCTATGTTATGCATTATCATTGTCTAGGGCGTCCCATCCAAGGGATAGTCCATAGATGAGTCCTGAAGCCCCCAAGTTTCTGGTTGAGACACAAGAAGGCAAACATAAATGTTAGAAGCCATTACTTAAAAAATACAACAGAAATTTAAAAAAATTAAGCAAGAACATTCTAAAATGTGTAGTCACTGTTGTAATGTAATGCGGCAGCTAAATTGTCCAATTCCCATTTCTTTAGTGAATAGTTTGAATGCTTGGACTAATAAAAAGATAGAAATGTTTTATGCTCCAGAATTAGAGGATTGGTTGTGTAGCAGAGTCCTGGTAAGAATGAGTCCATGGAAAAGTTGATTAACACTTGGATCTGAATTTATCGGGATGGAACTACATTGAAAACAATAAATTAGGTTGTGGTCCCTCAGCATGCAACTAAGGTGCAGTCACTACCAAAAAGTCAGTGATGCTGCATGTGTGCCCCCTCAGGCATGGAAAGTTGGGTGGTGAAGCGAGACTGAAAAAGGAGGGAGAAAAATAGATATTAAATGGGGAATAAGAAAAAAGAAATTAGACACAAAGTTGATCTTGAACTATTCATGTGAAATCTACTGTGGCAGTCTATGAAAGTCAAGGATATAGACATTTTATTCCAATTTAGTGCAATTCTTTTAAATTCTATCTGCACATTGGCCCAGATATTGTGTAATGATAATGGTGAGGCTACCAGCGCTCGCCGTTATTGCAGGGTAAATCGGAATACATTTATTTTTAGTTTTTCTGTCTGTCTCTTTTATCTCTCTCTCTTAATCCCATCTGTATTTCTCAATCTTTATTTCACTTTCTCTACATCTTTTAAATGTAATTTATAATTCCTGCTTTATACTTCCTGGTTTGGACACTTGCGTGTCTCAGCGAGGATTCTTCAATCTGATTGGTGGAAGAGCCACGCTGTTGCTTGCCCTGTTCACATGCGCCACAGACCCCCTGTAGAAGGCGCCGTGCTGGAAAAGACGCCGGATTCGTGGAAATCTCCACCGACAAGCCCGCGAAAAGTCTGTGGGCAGTTGTCAGCGAGCGCCGTTCCTTCGCGACTAACCGCAAAATCCGGGCCACGGTTTTTACTTCCGATAGGTGACTTGAAATTTAGTTGTAAATCGTACGAAGAAAATGCCTGGGGAAGATGTCCTGTGTTCTGTATTTGTAAAGAAATTGTAAACATATATATATATAAAAAGAAAGCTCTTGTGATTTTGCTGTAAATAGTGAAAAGAGAAAAATGCTTCTTGTCACCCTCCCAGACTACATTGCATCCAGCTTCATTCCATGTCATGTTTTCTTGTGGTACAGTTTGTTTTTCTTTCCACCAAAATACAGCAAAGAAAAATAAGTACATAGAAACATAAAAGATATGGAATGAGAAGTGGCCTACTGGGCTGTCAATTCAATTGCTTTCAATAGACAGCATCCTCATGATGATTGGAGAGAATATTCAAAGAATAGTAGATAATCACATCCAGACATTTATTTTCTACCTTCGTCTATTGATGCACATATAATGTTTTATGTTTCCTGTTTTAATGTGTATTACTTTATATCGTTCAAATATAAATCCATCTTCTATTCCTTAACCCATCTGCTAAATTTGTCTAGATTCCTTTTGAGTGCTTTCAATTTTCTTCATAGTAATCACCTAACCTCATGGTGTGGTGCTATCAGCTCATTTGTAATATATCATCATTAAAAGTTCCCTCCACCGTATCATTTATGGATAGTGTAAATAGCAAAGGACACGGAACAGATCGCTGCCACGCTTCAATCATTAATTGTCTCCCAGAGAAAGTCTTGCATATTTCACTCCTGCTTTCTATTGCCAAGACATTATACCATCCAGTTAGAAAACTTTTTTTTAATTCTAGGTGTCAACATTGCCTTTAAAAGCCTCACATGTGGAACTTTATCAAATACCTTTTGAAATATAATTGTATCAGTTTAATGTTTCTTCTTTGTCCTATTTTAATTATAGTTTGTAATGAATCAGAAGTGTTGAGAACAAATATGTAAGAAAAATACTTTATGACAAGCAGTTTATTTGTTAATTACATTTTGATCAATAATAGTATAATAAATCAATATTTTATTTTCATTTTTTGTATAAAGAAAGAAAGACTTGCATTTATATAGCGCCTTTCACGACCACTGAACGTCCCAAAGCGCTTTACAGCCAATGAAGCACTTTTTGAAGTGTAGTCACTGTCGTAATGTAGGAAACGCGACAGCCAATTTGCGCACAGCAAGCTCCCACAAACAGCAATGTGATAATGACCAGATAATCTGTTTTAGTGTTGTTGATTGAGGGATAAATATTGGCCAGGACACCGGGGTAATTAAAAGTAATTTAAATTTGCCTCAACGATTTCACCAGATTGCCCGGTCCATAAATTTAGGTGGAAGTGCAGTTTGTTAACAAACAGTTAAGTTGTTGAGTGAACCTGTGTGGTACCGCGACTAATCAGCAAAGACCTGGAGGATCAAGGATCAATCAAATTTACCCAGCAAATATCAGTGTCACAGAAAGGTAATGAAACTGTGATTAATTAGAACTGTTTCTGGAGTGAGGAATTCAGAATATTCAATTTGTGTGATAGATTATGTCAAATTATGGTTTAGCTCTAGGGATATCCAAGGGACCACGGCTATCAAAAGCAGCTTTGTATCATGATTAAAAACAACATGGTAAAGTAAAAAAATGTTGGCCTTTATTGCAAGGGAGATTGAGTATAAAAGTAGGGAAGTCTTGCTACAACTGTACAGGGTATTGGTGAGACCACACCTGGAGTACTGCGTACAGTTTTGGTCTCCTTATTTAAGGAGGGATATACTTGCATTGGAGGCAGTTCAGAGAAGGTTCATGAGGTTGATCCCTGAAATGAAGGGGTTGTCTTATGAAGAAAGGTTGAGCAGGCTGGGCCTATACTCATTGGAGTTTAGAAGAATGAGAGGGGATCTTATTGAAACATATAAGATGCTGAGGGGGCTTGACAGGGTAGATGCAGAGAGGATGTTTCCCCTCGTGGGGGAATCTAGAACTAGGGGGCATAGTTTCAGAATAAGGGGTTGCCTATTTAAAACGGAGATGAGGAGGAATTTCTTCTCGCAGAGGGTTGTGAATCTTTGGAATTTTCTACCCCAGAGAGCTGAGGAGGCTGGGTCATTGAATATATTTAAGGTGGAGGTAGACAGATTTTTGAACGATAAGGGAGTCCAGGGTTATGGGGAGCGGGCCAGGAAGTGGAGTTGAGGCCAAGATCAGATCAGCCATGATCTTATTGAATGGCGGAGCAGGCTCGAGGGACCCAATGACCGACTCCTGCTCCTACGTCTTATGTTCTTATGCTAAATTCTGATTGGCAAAGTTCAGTTACCAACACTTAATGCACACATACCACATTTAAGTGTATGCTATTTTTATGCTGGCGTTAGCTATGCCATCAGAATTTCTATATTTATAATCAAGGTTTGATTATGAAACCCAAGATGGTAAAAGTTAATAAAAGTATTTTAGAGTTTCATCCTCTGGTAACCAGTTAAAATAACAACTGCTGTCAAAGTGACATTTAATATGTATTGAGCATGATTACACAGGTTGGACTGTGAATATATCATAAATATAGTCAGTATCAGCTGTGGCTCAGTGGGCAGCACTCTCGCTTCTGGGTCAAAAGGTTGTAGGTTCAAGTCCCACTCCAGAGATTTGAGCACAAAAGTCTAGGCGTGCAGTGCTGAGGGAGTGCTGCGCTGTTGGAGGTGCTGGTTTTCGGATGAGACGTTAAACTGAGTCCCCGTCTTCTCCCTCAGGTGGATGTAAAAGATCCCACGGCACTATTTCGAAGAAGAGTAGTGGAATTATCCCCGGTGTCCTGGGGCCAATATTTATCCCTCAATCAACATCACTAAAACAGATTATCTGGTTGATTATCACATTGCTGTTTGTGGGAGCTTGCTGTGTGCAAATTGGCTGCTGCGTTTCCTACATTACGACAGTGACTACACTTCAAAAAGTACTTCATTGGCTGTAAAGTGCTTTGGGACGTCCGGTGGTCGTGAAACGTGCTATTTAAATGCAAGGCTTCCTTT
This sequence comes from Squalus acanthias, assembly GCA_030390025.1. Lineage (NCBI taxonomy): Eukaryota > Metazoa > Chordata > Chondrichthyes > Squaliformes > Squalidae > Squalus > Squalus acanthias. The sequence continues at coordinate 53,207,955 of CM059440.1, read as the reverse complement.
ATTTTCTTTTTACCAAAAACAGATTAACTGGTCATTTATCTAATTTGCTGTTTGTGGGACCTTACTTGGTTGCTATGTTTGTGAACGTAACAACAGTGACTGCACTTCAAAAGTAATTCATTGATTGTAAAGTACTTTTCGATATCCTGAGAATGTGATAAGGTGCTAAAGATACATTTATATATCTAAAGCATTTTGACACAAATTATATACAACTATTCTTGGGCAGCTCTTCTGCCAATCAAAGAAAAAAAAACTTTGCCAAATACTTTTAATGAAGATAGTTTAACCTTTGTATCCTTGTTGTGATTTTGCAAATGTGATGCTTCTGTGTGTGTCTGATCTCATTATTATGCACAATTAAAGTGGTTGTAACTGTGAAACTTTAACAAGTGTAAGGTGGAGTGGAGTGGAGCAGAGTATCTAGCTCCCCGCCACTCACTTTCCCCTTTATTTTACTATCAAAATGTGGCACTTTTACCTTCCAGCAAAAACCATTCTATCCTTTCCTGTTTCAAAATAAAAATTTGTGCACCGTTAGCCTATGATTATCCTTGATTAATAATTTAGTTAACAAGCTCCCACTTGTAATTGAGAGGTAGTCTGTGCAATATACAGGTGCCTAGTCGATCCCTAATAAGTCATAGTTACATCAATGAACGAACAGTCATTCTGTTGAAAGAAAAGAAAGAAAGACATTTCACGACCTCAAGACGTCCCAAAGCGCTTTACAGCCAATGAAGTACTTTTTGAAGTGTAGTCACTGTTGTAATGTAGGAAACGCGGCAGCCAATTGCTATGCCGCAAAGACAAGAAGGGAGGGAGGATTCGCGTGAGGGCCGGGGGTGGTCGGGGGCTGGTCGTGGGGGGGTGCTGGAGGAGCACAGGGAGGGCCAGAGGAGCGGGGGAGGGGGGCGGGGGTGTTGGGACCAATCGGGGGCTGGAGCGGCTGATCGGGGGGCTGGAGGAGCATAGCGGGGGGGGGGGCTGGGGAGGATTGGACACCTGGCGGGGGGGGGGGCGGTCTCCGATCGCGGGGTGTGGGTTAGGTAGAGACACTGGATCCAGGCAGTATGTGTAAAGGTACTTACTTCCTGGATCCAGCAGTCCTCACCTTACTTTAACTGGCGGATTTCATGAGGCCTGCAAAACTCGACCAACTAAAGTTAAATTCCAAATGGAGATTAAATCTGAGTTGCAGAGCCTCATTATAATATTTAAGTGGGCGACCCACCTCCTGGGAGCGGGATGGCTGCCTATCCCCTGTCCCGCTTCTGTTAAAACCGGGTTGGGGTCGGGATTCAGATTTTTAACACTTTAACCTCCCACTCGACCCGAACCACATGGTTTTTTGGGGGTTATAATTCCCCCCATTATTTCAAACTAGTAGCTTGGAATGAATTTGATAAACCATGGGGGAATAATTCGGTACCTTAGCGCCTCCCGTTAGCGCCAGCAGATGGCGGTAACGGGGCGCTGATGCAGTCGCACCGGGGCAAGGCGAAGCCAGTGTCACATGGCAAATTTGGCCCCCCTTTGTACCACCGGGGACTTCGACACCAGGCAGATCGTGACGTCAGTCATGTCACCACCTACCTTAGCGCCTCGACCAAACAGTGACAGGGAGAGCTGGCGTGAAGCAGCCGGAAGCCGGTTCCAAGGATGTTATTTAAAGGGATCATGAGTAATGAGTTGCAGCTGTAGGTTAGTGCAGTTTCAGTGCTTTCTTGTCAGCTTCACATTGTGCAACAGTTTAATTCAGTAATTTAAAGGTTATTTTGTATCAGAAGTGTTGTGGGAACTAAAAAGTAGCTACATTTATTCTTTAAAAAATCAAACCGCTACAGTTGGTTACATTAATGGGGGCTGTACTGGCAGTCAACCTCGCCCTCCAGGATCTACGGCAAAGGGAGTGGAGGCAGCGAGATAGACTGGAGCATGTGGCCAGAGGGAGGAGGAGGGCCATCAGGGCTCTCAACAGGAGGCCTTACCCTCCGAGGGTATTCCGAGAGCACTTCTCCTACCTCCAATTAAGCAAGGAGCAGTGTATTAGAAGGCTCCGCTTCACCAAGGAGCTGGTCATAGAACTTTGCCACCTCCTGCAACCAGACCACGAGCCTCAGATCAGGGTGACCACAGTTCTCTCAGCAGCAGTCAAGGTCACCGTCGCCCTCAATTTCTTCGCCAGCAGATCCTTCCAGTCTGCAGCAGGAGATATAGCTAACATCTCGCAGTTCGCCATCCATCACTGCATCCGGGAGGTCACAGAGACTCTCTACAGTCGGAGAAACGACTACATTTCCTTCCCCATCACCAGAGAGAAGCAGGATGAGCGTGCATGTGGCGTTGCCAGGATAGCGGGATTCCCCATGGTGCAGGGCGACATTGATTGCACCCATGTGGCTTTGTGGGCACTGCATAACAATCATGAGATCTTTCGTAACCACAACGGCTATCACTCACTTAATGTGCAGTTGGTGTGCGACCACAGACAGCGAATTCTCAATGTGAATGCCCGTTATCCTGGCAGCAGCCACGATGCCTTCATCCTGCACCAGACCGGTGTGCCAGCACTCTTCCAGCCCCCATGTCAAGCTCGCGGCTGGCTGCTTGGAGACAAGGGCTATCCGCTCTCCACCTGGCTGATGACTCCCCTCCGCAACCCCAGCACTCCTGCCCAGCACTCAAATAATGAGAGCCATGCTGCCACCAGGAACATCATCGAGCAGACCATTGGCCTGCTGAAGCAACGGTTCCACTGCCTTGACCGCTCGGGAGGAGCCCTCCAATACTCAACTGAGTGGGTCTCCCATTTCGTGATGGTCTGCTGCATGCTCCACAACTTGGCCAGCATGAGGGCCCAGCCCTTGCCACCAGGGATTGCGGGACCACCTCAGGAGGAGGAGGAGGAGGAGAAGGAGCATGAGGAGGAACAGGAGCGAGGGATGAGGCAGCCACTCAATTGTCCTTCCGGAAGGACGGTCCGTGACTGCCTCATCAGACTGCGGTTCCAATAAATTAAACCCCAGATCCCCATTGCTCACCATATCCCTATCATTCCATCCCTGTCGCAGGCCATATCACAGCGCAAAGCTGAAATAAGACACACTACAAAAGAATCCAAACTGAATTAATAAATTTATCAATAATCAGTGAACACATATTTACACTAAAAATAGTAACAATTCACCCTTGTACAATTCCTTAGTGCCTCTCGTTTTTTTTAACTTCGTTTATGGGATGTGGGCATCGCTGCCAAGGTCAGCATTTATTGCCCATCCCTAATTGCCCTTGAGAAGGTGGTGGTGAGCCGCCTTCTTGAACCGCTGCAGTCCGTGTGGTGAAGGTACTCCCACAGTGCTGTTAGGGAGGGAGGTCCAGGATTTTGACCTAGTGACGATGAAGGATCGGCCGATATACTTCTAAGTCTGGATGGTGTGTGACTTGGAGGTGAACTTGGAGGTGGTGGTGTTCCCATGCGCCCTTGTCCTTCTAGGTGGAAGAGGTCGCGGGTTTGGGAGGTGCTGATGAAGAAGCCTTGGCGAGTTGCTGCAGAGCATCTTGTAGATGGTACACACTGCAGCCACGGTACGCCGGTGGTGGAGGGAGTGAATGTTTAAGGTGGTGGATGGGGTATCAATCAAGCGGGCTGCTTTGTCCTGGATGGTGTCGAGCTTTTTGAGTGTTGTTGGAGGTCCACTCATCCATCACACTCCTTACTTGTGCCTTGTAGATGGTGGAAAGGCTTTGGGGAGTCAGGAGGTGAGACACTCGCCGCAGAATACCTAGGGCTGGATTTTGAAACTGGGGTCGGGTTGGTGTCGTGAATCACACATTCTGGCTTGTAAACCCGCCTCCATCGAGATGTGGCCAACCCACTGTATTTTCCCTTGATTGACCTTGTTGGACCCCGCCCAGTGGGCTCAGCAGGCCAATTAAGGGCCACCCGGCAACAGGTGACGTCACAGATTGACATTTCATCTGTCAAGAGCTTTTGACAGATGAAATATCAGCGTTTGACAGCTCTGTGAAGCTGTCAAACACTGACAATATGATTTCTAACTTCAGTCCTTCCTCTCAGGCTGAGTTAGAAATCATTCCACCACAGAAAACAGAAGGCTGCAGTTTTTGACAGGACCACGGCTTTCCTGCTTTCTGTGCTGGTGAGATTTCTGACTCCCGAGAACTGAATGGCTGACACCTGCAGGAGGAAGTTAAGGTAAGTAAAACTTTTTCCAACACTTAGCACTTACCTTACACACTTACCTCTGCACACATGCACCCATCACTCACCTGCCCACCGGACATATCGACCCCTCCAACTCCTGCAGACCCACGGTCCGCCCCGATAACTTGGCGTGGTTGCCACCTGTTGGGAAGCCCACATTTCACTGTTTAAAATAAGGATTATCCAAAAAACTGCCTGTTAACTACCTGTTAACAGGCAGTTAATTGTCACTAATCCCTTCCCGCCTCGGGGAGTCGGGTCTCAGCACAGGTCGGGTACCCGCCACCAGCGAAACTGGCATGGAGGCGGGTTGGAGGCGGGATGGGGTCGGGACCCCCGAATCTGCTACTTTAACCCCCCCCCCCCAGCCTCCAAACCCGCCTCCACGGGTCATTGAAAATCCAGCCCCTAACCTCTGACTTGCTCTTGTTGCCACTGTATTTATGTGGCTGGTCCAGTTAAGTTTCTGGTCAATGGTGACCCCCAGGATGTTGATGGTGGGGGATTCGGCAAGGGTAATGCTGTTGAATGTCAAGGGGAGGTTGTTAGACTCTCGCTTGTTGGAGATAGTCATTGCCTGGCACTTCTGTGGCGTGAATGTTACCTGTCACTTATCAGCCCAAGCCTGAACGTCGTCCAGGTCTTGTTGCATGCGGCCATGCTCTGCTTCATTATCTGACGAGTTGTGAATGGCACTGAACACTGTGCAGTAATCAGCGAACATCCCCACTTCTGACCTTATGTTGGAGGGAAGGTCATTGATGAAGCAGCTGAAGATGGTTGGGCCTAGGACACTGCCCTGAGGAACTCCTGCAGTGATGTCCTGAGGCTGTGATGATTGACCTTCAACCACCACAACCATCTTCCTTTGTGCTAGGTATGACTCCAGCCAGTGGAGAGTTTCCACCCCCCCCACACCCCGATTCCCATTGACTTCAGTTTTACTAGGGCTCCTTGATGCCACACTCGGTTAAATGCTGCCTTGATGTCTAGGGCAGTCACTCTGACCTCACCTCTGGAATTCAGCTCCTTTGTCCATGTTTGGACCAAGGCTGTAATGAGGTCGGGAGCTGAGTGGTCTGGCGGAACCCAAACTGGGCATCAGTGAGCAGGTTATTGGTGAGTAAGTACCGCCTGATAGCACTGTCGATGACACCTTCCATCACTTTGCTGATGATTGAGAGTAGACTGATGGGACGGTAATTGGCCTGGACTGGATTTGTCCTGCTTTTTGTGGACAGGACATACCTGGGCAGTTTTCCACATTGCCAGATGGATGTCAGTGTTGTAGCTGTACTGGAACAGCTTGGCTAGAGGCGCGGCTAGTTCTGGAGCACAAGTCTCCAGGATGACAGCCGGGATGTTGTCGGGGCCCATAGCCTTTGCTGTATCCAGTGCGCTCAGCCATTCCTTGATATCACGTGGAATGAATCGAATCGAATTACTGTGCCTTTGCCTAATCTAGTGCACCTACAAAATGTTGGCCCAGTGGCTGCAGCAGGGCTGGTGGAAGGCTGTTGAGTGTCCGTGCGGGAGACTAGAAATGATGGGCTCCACGGTGTGCGCAGAGCTTTGTGCAATGTTGAAGGTGGACTCCTCTACACTCCTTACCATTGCCGAGAGGCTCTCGGGCACCCTTGTCATTGCACCTATCATCTCCGTGTGCATGACCATCACCCTTCTTCTAAACGCCTCCCCATCGAGGTCCTCCTTTGAGTCCTGTGCAGCAGAACTCGCGCGCGAACTCAACCTCCGGGGAGCTGGCCCCTGAGCTACCCTTTCTCCCTGGCCTTGCTGCAGCCCACTCATCCCCGGTGCCTCACCCTGTGCAGATCCCGGTACTATACTAGCCTCTAAAGAATGAGAAGTGCCAGTATCTGAGCTGGTGCCTGTGGGTAAGGCATGCAGTGACGCGTTGTGTTCTTCCTCCTCCTCCTCCTCTTCTCCCGCCTCGCTCTCTATGGTGCCCTCAGGGACAGGCTGCTCAGCTGCTTGCTGATTATCTGAAAGCATAAAGACACAAGAGTCGGGTTAAGGTGAGGGGAGGGGGCAGGAAGGGAGAAATACACCCATACAGCATGATTAGCTGGAAAGTCTGAAAGGCTTGTGGGGTGAGGGGGAAGTGGGATGTGAGAAGAAGGAGTAGGGATGAACATACCGTTGTTGTCCCCAAGGGGGTCAATGTCGCCGGTGGCCACGGCGCCCACCACCTGGCGTCCAATGATCTCCATCACTCTATTTCCAGTGCAGACAGTGGTTGGGTGTCGGCTTGTCCCCCGCCTGTGCGCTCCTGCGCTCTCCTGTTGTGAGCCACCTTGGCCTGCAAGAGAAAAGGAAAGTGTGTGAGTGAGTGTGGAGCAATGTGTTTGGGTGAGGTGCCTGCCATAGTTGAATAGCTGTCATTGTGTTTAAGGTGTGAGATGTGGGTGTGAATGTTGGTCGGTAGAGATTGTTGGTGGTTGAGTGCTGGGGTGTGGTGCTTTGGGCAGTGTGTGAAGCTTGTGGTACAGATGGTGGTATGTAGCATTTGTTGAAGTATTGACTCACCCTGACCACCCGAGTGAGGTCGTTAAATTTCTTCCTGCACTGTGTGTGGGTCCTGGGGACCACAGTGCTGCCCGAGACCTGCTGTGCTACTTCCCTGCACATGGTGTGGAAGACTTGCGGGGAGAGCCTTCTGCCACTTTCCAGGTAGAGCACCGCCCTCCGTCTCTCCACAGTGAACAGCAACGCCTCTAATGCTTGATGCAGAATCTGCGGGTTCTCTCCCTGGGACGTGGATCTGCTATGAGTAGAGCTGCTTCAGTCCTTCGGTTCCTTCTCCTTGACCTGCTGCTGCTTGCTGAGGCAGCTGCACAGCAGCAATGCCGAGAATGAGGTTCTACAGCATCAATGAACCTCCCCTTTAAGAACTGGAAAAAGCCTGTGGCAATGACGACTTGCAATTAGACTGCTTGCAATATTGGTTAGCACTTTGAGTGTAACGCCAATGGGTTTGGGCTTTAAGACTTGAATTAGTGCTCCAATCATTTCTTCGAGCAGTGAGGATGAATTTTGCGTGCAGTCTAAAGCATTAGCGCCTGCCGCTAATTCTCCAACTTTTCTAATGATACTGCCCATTTCTGGGCTATAATGAATTTCTAGCCGATATACTTTATCCCAGTCTAGCTACAGTAGCATTGTATTGGGTATTGGGATTTCTCAAATGTAACATATCAAGTAGAATCTATTCTTTACCTACAGTCGACACTTTAGTATTCTCGCTCCCTGAAAATTATATTTCACATCAGTGACAATCAAAGCAATATTATAAATGTGTAAAAATATCATAACCATTCTATCTACTGAAAGCAATTTAAAATGCAGCCTGAACATCTTCCCTGGAATAAATAATTATATTAAGAGAAGGAATGTTCCAAGTAATCGCAGTCAAAGTTTTAATAGCTTACTTGTGGTTAAACTGCTTTTGAGTTATGCCTTTTACACTCTGAAAGGACAATGGCTGCATTGCATTACTAGGCCATATATTAGTATTTGTGACAGCCAGGTATTACAATTTAAGCTCGTTCCCAATACTCCTTATCGTGCTCACTACTAAGGTCAACTTCCGTAAGCAAGTTCTCGCTCTCGAAGAAAATAACAACATAAGAATTAGGAGCAGGAGTCGGCCATACGGCCCCTCGAGCCTGCTCCGCCATACGGCCCCTCGAGCCTGCTCCGCCATACGGCCCCGCGAGCCTGCTCCGCCATTCAATAAGATCATGGCTGATCTTCTACCTCAACTCCACTTTCCCGCCCGATCCCCATATCCCTCGATTCTCCTCGAGTCCAAAAATCTATCGCTCTCAGCCTTGAATATACTCAATGATTCAGCAGCCACAGCCCTCTGGGGCAGAGAATTCCAAAGATTCACAACTCTGAGTGAAGAAATTCCTCCTCATCTCAGTCTTAAATGGCTGACCCCTTATCCTGAGACTATGCCCCCTAGTTCTAGACTCTCCAGTCAGGGGAAGCATCCACTCAGCATCTACCCTGTCAATCCCCTTCAGAATCTTGTGTTTCAATAAGATCACCTCTCATTCTTCTAAACTCCAGAGAGTATAGGCTCAATCTCTCCTCAAAGGACAACCCTCTTATCTCTATAAACCAAATTTCGACCTTATGCATGAAGTATCGAGGAAAGCATTCCACCAGGCAAGCAATGAGTCATCATCCCATTAGTGTATGCACTGGAAACAGTACGGTCTGCCCAGTGTGTACTTTGCATCTCTCTGATAGATGGAAAAACACTAAGCTGGTGGACAATTTAGTTCAGACTAATTGATATATTGGCCTCGATTCTAACCCCCCAACAATGGACGGAAGAGGGTGGGGATGTTAAAATATCAGAATCATGCAACCCGACCCCATTCCCACCCCTTTCAATTTTAATGTGCAGAAATCAGACCATGGACAAGGCTCCCACAAAAGGCAGGCAGGGGCCCAATTATCATACCCAAGACATCATCGGCCCCGCAACTTCAATTTAACAGTAAGTGAGGGGGAGGCACGACCTGTGAGATTCCCAGCAGCTGATCTGGGGCTGGAGCTGCCGCCTCCCCAAGCTACGTGGCTCTTTTCGCACTCCTAGTGGGCCAGGAGGAACAGGAGTGCCCACCTCCCCAGGCCCCACAAGGAAGCCTTCACTCTCCCCCCCCAGCCCCAATCTCCAGCCTCCCCCCACGGCCCTCCCGGTCACCGACCTCCACCCAGCTCGACTGATCACCGAGCTCCCCCACCAGCCCCGATCTCCAGCCTCCCCCTCACGGCCCTCCCGGTCACCGACCTCCACCCAGCTCGACTGATCACCGAGCTCCCCCCCCAGCTTTCCCGATCTCTGACCTCCCCCAAGCCCCGATCTCCAGCCTCCCCCCATGGCCCTCCCGATCACCGAGCTCCCCCCCCAGCTTTCCCGAACTCTGACCTCCCCCAAACCCTCCCAACCGCCGCCGCCTGATCGTCCCGAAGGGCCCCCAGCCTTCTGCCGCTAGTCTTCCCGCCAGCCAGGCTGTCCATTCGGCCGGCTGGCCGGTGGGAGGCGGCCCTACGATATGTTAATGAGGCCCTGCCGTTGAGATCGGCAGGGTCTCCATGCCCCTGGCCTCGCCGGGCTCTTCGGTTGATTTTGCACCCCCCCCCGTCGCACCCTCCGGGGCTCCCCATTAATATCGGGGCCAATGTTTCCACTGGCTGGCAGGACAGTAATGAAAGGACACGATTTTAAAATAATCATGTAAAATGAAACTGAAAATATATTGTTAGTTTAACTCAAAAAGAGTTTTATTAAAGTATTTGAGAATTATGAAGTATATGGCATTTTTATTCGCTAATTTATTCTTGTTTTTATCTAATTGTATTTATAAACAGTTTCAACAATGGTTTATGGCAGAGAATTCCACATTCTAACCACTCTCTATGTAAAGAATATTTTTCTAAATTTCCTTTAATTCTTTTTGTGATTATCCTAAATTTGTGCCATCCCTTTAACACCTCCCTAACCAGTGAGAAAAATCCATCATTACCTCATCTTAACACTTTTTCCATTGCTTTTAAATCCTTTCTACAATGGTTTGTTAAAAACTATACTCCAACTATGGCCAACTTAAGGTCTTGCGCAAGTTCAACGTTACCTCTTCGTTTTTGTATTCTATGCCCCTAGAAATAGAAACACAGATCCTTGTTTGCCTTTTGTATAGCCTAAAATATTTCTGCTAACTTTGTATACCCTCTGTTCCTCTACTTTAATTAAAATCTTACCACTCATGGTGTGTTTCTAGCCCTATTCTCACTTCCAAAAGGTATTACTTCACATTTTTCTACACAGAACTGCATCTGACACCTATCTGCCCACCCTGTTTTAATGTTTCCTACATTACAACAGTGACGACACTTCAAAAGTATTTTACTGGCTGTAAAACACTTTGGGATGTCCTGAGGTCGTGAAAGGCGCTACTGTATATAAATGCAAGTCTTTTCTTTCCTTCACGTTGACCTTTCATAACCTTCATCGCAGCTTGCCACTTTGACAGCATCAGCAAGTTGTGATATCGTTCGCTCAGTTCCCAAGTCTAGTTCCCGCATAAGCTGGCTTCATTGTCAAATTAATTCATTGTTTTTTACAAATGCAGTAACTGATATTTAACAAGAGCTATAGAGACATGTCATAGCTTGCAATGAGCTGTGATATGAAATACCATGGTGCTGAATCGATAACTTGTGATGGTGACGTTACAATTAAATTAGGGTCAGCCTCCTGTGGCAATATTTACATCCCATCTAACTCCAGCTATGACATTCTATTTACAACATTTGCAGTATGTAATCGACTGTAAGTATAATAAATGGCTGGAGTAGTAGTTTTTAAGCTTAATAAAACCAGAGAACACTGCCTGGTAACATCACTTCTTATTATCGCCATTTCTGGGAAGCAGCAGCCAATATTCACGCGGCTGGTATCGACCCGCTGTCCAGATGGAGGGAATCGTGGGACGCATAAAGAACCGACGCCTCGTCACTGACCCAACAGCAGAGGTCCCTGGCTCCGACCTCCCTCGGAGACAGTGGACGGCGCTCAACCCAATCCGCACAGGGCACGGACAATGCGGCCGCCTGCTCCACGAGTGGAAGATGAGAGACGACCCGAAGAGCGACTGTGGCCATGAGTCCCAGACCACGGAACACATCACATCAACCTGCCCACTGAGATCTGTTGCAGGAGGCACCCCATTTCCCCACTCGGCATCTCAGGAGGCCATTGAATGGAGAGCCAAACTAGACATCTCGTGATAAGCTTTTCCCATCATATGAAACAACAACAACTTATTTTGATATCAAATCAAATTTTTTTTTATTTTGCATCTCTCTGTAGTTTGTTCGTCATGCTTTAACACACTGATGTTGAAGAAACTTAATTTGCTATTGGGAACAGGTTTAGAGGCAATATTAAATGGTGCTTGACACACATCACTTCCTCTTTGGTCAAACATGGCTTCTTAGGTTTCTTCCCTCATCAACTGCTTAATATTAATTTTTCTTTTATTAGCTATTTGCAAAAATGGAACCAAAAACCTAATGGAAACAGAAGAAAAAATGGGATAACGGTGAGTTCCTTTAAATAACATATTGAGAACGTTGCCATATTTTGTTTATCGTTAAACCTTCTCAGCTGAGAATCGTATATATTACTGGGTGATACCGTTAGCATGGAAATTATTGCTGTCGTTATTAGTGCCGAGCATTTAATGCATTTATATCACATTCCCCTGTCTTTTACTTTAAATGAATTAAAAGGGAACATAGGAATTAGGAGCAGGAGTCGGCCATTTGGCCCCTCGAGCCTGCTCCGCCATTCAGTAAGATCATGGCTGATCTTCTACCTCATCTCCACTTTCTACACTATCCCCATATCCCTTGGTTCCCTTAGTGTCCAAAAATCTATCGATCTCTGCCTTGTATATACTCAACGACTGAGCATCCACAGCCCTCTGGGGTAGAGAATTCCAAAATTTACAACCCTTTGAGTGAAGAAATTTCTCCTCATCTCAGTCCTAAATGGCCGACCCCTTATCCTGAGACTGTGCCGCCTAGTTCTAGACTCTCCAGCCAGTGAAAAACATTCTCCCTGCATCTACCCTGTCAAGCTCCTTAAGAATTTTATATGTTTCAATGAGATCTCCTCTCATTCTTCTAAACTCCAGAGACTATAAGGCCCAAGCTACTCAATCTCTCCTCATAGGACAACCCTCTCATCCCAGGGATCAATCTAGTGAACCTTTGTTGCATCATCTCTAAGGCAAGTATATCCTTCCTCTGAAAAGGAGACCAAAACTGCACACAGTACAGTGATAGAACCTATATCATAGTGTATATGTTTGTGCTGTGTTATGATCTACAGTTGGAATGTTACATTCCTACGGTTTTTAGATAAAGGTCTTGAAATTACACTCTGAGGAGCACACTTTGTTCCGTTTTGATGCTCATGGTGCATAAGTGTATCTGATGGAGCACTCCTTGTGAGATTGTACACCCTGAGCCTGTGGTTTGTGATCTTCACAGTAAATTACTATGCTCCTCTTCACTACTAAGTCTGGCAATTAAAGTATTAGACCTTGAAATTACGCTATGCAAATATTAGGTCTTGAATGTTTCATGCGTTTTTATTCATTTTCTTTCTGCATTACTTTTACAGAGACATTAGCCCATTTATTTTAAATTAATTTATGTCTTTTTTTAAATAGAAACACAGAAATTGCACACAAACATGCCAAGTGTGTCTATGCTTACCTTCATACAGTATCATTTTGTGGCTACATTTTGATAAGAGTTGTGTGGAAATGTTAAATTCCTGGTATTACTTTAAATGTTGTAATAATGGGAAGACTGAAACCACTGTCGTCGGCCCCCGCCACAAACTCCGTTCCATCGGGTTCGATTCCATCCCTCTCCCTGGCCACTGTCTCAGGCTGAACCAGACTCTTCGCAACCTCAGCGTCCTATTTGACCCTGAACTGAGCTACCGACCCCATATCCTCTCCATCACCACAACCGCCTACTTCCACCTCCGTAATATCGCGCGTCTCTTCACCTTGCCTCAGCCCATCTCTTGCTAAACCCTCATCCGTGCCTCTGTTACCTCTAGACTTGACTATTCCAACGCACTCCTGGCCGGCCTTCATTTTGCACCTTCCATAAACTTCAGGTCATCCAAAACTCTGCTGCCTGTATCCTAACTCGCAGCAAGTCTCATTCGCCTATCACCTCTTGTGCTCGCTGACCTACATTGGCTCCTGGTCCAGCAACGCTTCAAATTTAAAATTCTCATCCTTGTGTCCATATTTCTCCATGGCCTCACCCCTTCCTATCTCTGTAACCTTCTCCAGCTCTACAACCCTCCAAGATCTCTGCGTTCCTCCCATTGTGGCCTTGAGCATCCCCGACTTCCTTCACCCCGCCATTGGCGGCCGTGCCTTCAGCTGATTTCGAGCTGCCTGAAAGGGTGGTAGAGGCAGGAACCCTAACCACGTTTAAAAAGTACTTGGATGTGCGCTTGGGATGCTCTAACCTGCAGGGCGACGGACCAAGAGCTGGGAAGCGGGACTAGGCTGGATAGCTCTTTGTTGGCTGGCGCGGACACGATGGGCCAAAATGGCCTCCTTCCGTGCTGTAACTTTCTATGATTCAATGATTCTATGATTTGAGAGGAAATTTCTTCACCCAGAGGGTTGTGGGGGTCTGGAACTCACTGACTGGAAGGGTGGTAGAGGCAGGAACCCTAACCACGTTTAAAAAGTACTTGGATATGCACTTGGGATGCTCTAACCTGCAGGGCTACGGACCAAGAGCTGGGAAGTGGGATTAGGCTGGATAGCTCTTTGTTGGCCGGCGCAGACACGATGGGCCGAAATGGCCTCCTTCCGTGCTGTAACTTTCTATGATTAGGCCCTGAGCTCTGAATTCTCTCCCTAAACCTCTCCGCCTCTCTCTCCTCCTTTATGACACTCTTTAGGACCTACCTCTTTGACCAAGCTTTTGGTCACCTGTCCTAATGCCTCCTTCTTTGGCTCAGTATCAATTTTCTGGTCTGATTACGCGCTCCCTTTGTTACATTTGCTATATAAATGCAAGCTGTTGTTGTTGTAACTGCTTCATTTAAATAAATGTAACTCAAGATTGGAGCAGCAGTGTTAAATGATGTCTCTGTGCATGTCTGTTCCACCATCAAGTCGAGGAGTCAACCTATGTAAGGGAGTGAGGGCAAAATGGAAAAAGAAATAGAAAAAGTATATTTCATAAACATTCCAAGTAGGATGAATGGTAACTTTTGGCAGTTAATGTTAGGACAAGTGATTTAGTGAGGCACGTCAAGCCACAATAAATCCTACATATTTCTGCATTTAATAACAGTCGTGATTTGTTGCCCAAGTATCGCAGTAACAAATCCTGGAGGCTGTGCAAATACTGGTTTCTGAGCAGATCAAATCAATAACAAATCACTTGCTCTAATTATTATTTCCAACTAAAGCTTAGTGATATAGGGGAGCTGCAGGCACAATTCCAAGCTCTCACTCCAATGCAATAGTTCAGCTGAAGCAGTTGTCATTCAGCCACTGCCAAAGACCTCTGGTTGCAGGCTGGTGTTGGTGCCCTCCCATTCCTCCTGATAGGGCTGAAAATCTTTGCCACTCCCTACCTCGATAATCTCCTGCAGCCCTACAACTCTCTGAGATATCTGCGCTCCTCTAATTCTGGCCTCTTGAGCATCCCCGATTTTAATCGCTCCACCATCGGCGGCCGTGCCTTCAGCTGCCGAGGCCCTAAGCTCTGGAACTCCCTCCCTAAACCTCTCCACCTCTCTACCTCTCTTTCCTCCTTTAAGATGCTCCTTAAAACCTACTTCTAATATCTCCTTATGTGGCTCGGTGTCAAATTTTGTTTGATAATCGCGCCTGTGAAGCGCCTTGGGATGTTAAAGGCGCCATATAAATACAAGTTGTTGTTGTTCCATGTGGTGTCCATGTTGTAGAGCAAAGTTGTGCAGAGTGCAGCAGACAGCCACGATTCAGGGCACTGTCTCTGGGCTGTATTGCAGAAGGGCACCAGATCTGCCCAGGCAGTGGAAGCATTGCTTGAGCACTCTGATGGTCTGGTCGATGATGGCTGTAGTGGACCCATGACTCTGGTTGTATCGCAGTTTAACCAGCAAGCATGGGTTTCAGCGAGATGCCATGAGCCAGGTGTGAAGGGAATAGCCCTTGTCCCCAAGCAGCCAGCTTTGAACTTGCTGGGCAGGGTCAAAGATTGGGGGGGGAGGGGGGGTATGGGGGTGGCGGCGTGGGGGAATGGAAGACTGGCGCAGTATGAAGATGTCACGACAGCTACCAGGAAACCAGACACATACCTGTATGATGTGCTGATGGTCATTACATAGCAGCTAAACATTAAAGGAGTGGAAGCACTTACAGTTCATGAAGGCTGTTGGCTTGTTGGCAGGAGTCCTGATGATGACATGGGTACAGTCAATGACACCCTGGACCAGGGGAAAGCCTGTAACAGGCAAACTGCTGTTTCGGGTTGTCCATGGGGAAAGTGATAAATTGATTTTTTTTAATTTATTCGTTCATGGGATGTGGGCGTCGCTGGCAAGGCCAGCATTTATTGCCCATCCCTAATTGCCCTTGACAAGATGGTGGTGAGCCGCCGCCTTGAACCACTGCAGTCCGTGTGGTGAAGGTGCTCCCACAGTGCTGTTAGGGAGGGAGTTCCAGGATTTTGACCCAGCGACGATGAAGGAACGACGATGTATTTCCAAGTCTGGATGGTGTGTGACTTGGAGGGGAACTTGGAGGTGGTGGTGTTCCCATGCACCTGCTGCCCTTGTCCTTCTAGGTGAAAGAGGTCGTGGGTTTGGGAGGTGTTGCCGAAGAAGCCTTGGCGAGTTGCTGCAGTGCATCTTGTAGATGGTACACACTGCAGCCACGGTGCGCCGGTGGTGGAGGGAGTGGATGTTTAAGGTGGTGGATGGGGTGCCAATCAAGCGGGCTGCTTTGTCCTGGATGGTGTCGAGCTTCTTGAGTGTTGTTGGAGCTGCACTCATCCAGGCAAGTGGAGAGTATTCCATCACACTCCTTACTTGTGCCTTGTAGATGATGATTTACTTTAGCTTGAGGAGGGAAATGGGCTTTATGTTGACTTATTACTGATATCTCCAGTTATGGTCTGGAATGAGCCGGAAGCAAAAAAGTTGAGGGCTGTTCTGACTTTGACTGCAACAGACAATATATTGGCAGCTGTGGCAGTGGGTTGCAGGAGTTGTTGTAAGAGGTGGCACAGGTCTGTGACAGCCTCCCTGGAAAGGCGTTTCCTCCTTACACACGGCTTCTCAGGAAACTGGAGTTTGGTGACTGAGTTTACAGACCCGGTGGGCACAGCAAGGTCATTTGCGATCTGCGCTCCTCCCTGTAGCTCTAACCGCAGCTCCATGAAGTCCTCCCACCTGTTGCTGCTGTTGTTCCTGTTCCCCAGCCAGAGTGGAATGGCCAAAATGATTCCGGTCTTCTGAAGCAGCCAATACCTCCTTGAGCTTCCTGAAGGTGTTGCAGCAACTACAAACTAAAGTGCAGCGATTTTACAATTAAAAATATTACAGAGTAATGCAAGCAAGATGTCTCAACTGATTCCAGTGATCGAACTAATTAGATGCGCGTGCCCCTTAAAAAAGCACTGGAACTACCCGTTTCTGGGCTGTACTACCCATGACTCATGGGAAGGTTTAGCACTGAGCGGGTGTCTCACTGATTGTGACCAAAATGACATCAGGGTCTAATTCTGGCCTCTTGCGCATCCCCGATTTTAATCACTCCACCATTGGTGGCCGTGCCTTCAGCTGCCTAGGTCCTGATCTCTGGAATTCCCTCCCTAAACCTCTCCGCCTCTCTACCTCTCTCTCCTCCTTTAAGACGCTCCTTAAACCTACCTCTTTCTCTCCTAATATCTCCTTATGTGGCTCGGTGTCAAATTGTGTTTGATAACACTGCTGTGAAGCGCCTGGGGACGTTTTACTACATTAAAGGCGCTATAGAAATACACAATGCTGTTGTTGTACATCATAGGACCTCAATTTTCATAGAGTAATAAGATTCCTTTCTGCTTCCGCCAGGAGTGCAGGCCCCCTAAACTGAGGCCCGCTCGAAAATGGTATTGGGTGGGCCCTGGCTGGGAAGATGCCACTAAATTTACTTTTACTATTTGCCTCTCGCAACCGTCCTGTTCACACTGAAAAACGGGGCGATAGAGACAAAAATTGCCCCCATAGGTGTTTACACATGAAAACTAGACATCCATCAAACCGTCCCCCAGCCTCACCTTCAGGATGAGGGAAGAGCAGAAAGGAGAAAATTGGAAGAAACAAATATCGGCTCTTTTAAGTAGTCATGAACTTGATTGTTATTGTGTTAGCTACAACATGTTCAGACATGTTTCCTCGTAATGTGAACCCGATCACATTGCAAAAGATAACAAACTGTTTTGTGTGTCAGCCGTGGCTCAGTTGGTAGTACTCTCGCCTCTGAGTCAGAAGGTAGCGGGTTCATGTTTTACTCCAGGGACTTGAGCACATAAATCTAGGCTGACACTCCAGTGCAGTGCTGAGGGAGTGCCGCACTGTCGGAGGTGCCGTCTTTCGGATGAGACGATAAACCGAGGCCCCGTCTGCTCTCTCAGGCGGACGTAAAAGATCCCATGGCACTATTTCGAAGAAGAGTAGGGGAGTTATCCCCCGGTGTCCTGGCCAATATCTATCCCTCAATCAACATAACAAAAACAGATTATCTGGTCATTATCACATTGCTGTTTGTGGGAGCAAATTGGCTGCTGTGTTTCCCACATTACAACAGTGACTGCACTTCATTGACTGTAAACCACTTTGAGATGTCTGGTGGTTGTGAAAGGTGCTTTATAAATGCAAGTCTTTCATTTTACTCAGTCAACTATAATTATGATTATTTTTTGCTTGATTTTCCTGTTTTAGGAAGTGACTCAATTAATCCTTGGTTTCTTGAATTGAAATCATATAAATACGGCCCTTTGCTAATGTTCTTTAGTTTACCACGCTGCTCTCCACCCCCAGGCCGGCAGATCTCTGCTGCACTCTCCAGCCACTTTGGCATGGGGGTGTCTCAGAAGCGTCCCACTACCCACCAAAGACCCGCTACTCACCAACCCTCCCTAACCCATGAAAGTAGAGAAATTGCACCCCTCATCCCATTATTTTCCACAGACTTGGCAAGTGCAATTTCCCTATTTTCAATCCGGGCGGGCGCCAGGAGCATTTTGAAGCAGAAAGTTCCTCCTCATAAATTCAAGTCTTTTTTTTATTAGCAAATAAAAAAAGCAGATGTGGTGAGCATTGGAGACAGTTTTGCCTCAGCATGCAGTTTTTGAAAAGCATAACTTCAACAGTATATTGAAGCTCTGGTGAGTATTCAGAGCAGTGATTGAGATCATTTCAGAACGTGGGGCTCTGAGTTATGAAGAAAGACTCAGAACTGAATTTATTTTCAAAAAAGATTGAGGAAAGACATCCAGATTTTTGAAATATTGAGAAGAAGGGACAATATAGATGTAATCAGGTTATTTATAACTTGGACTGTCAGCGCTGAGCAACAGAATATATGTCTAAAATTATCAAGCCTCAGGCAAGTACTGAGATTAGAAAGAAGCTTTTATTCCCCGCAGAAAAGCGGATCTGTGAAATAGACTGCCAGGCACACGATGTTGATTAGCACCTTTAAGAAAGAGTTGGGCGGGCTATAAGGAACCCCGCAACAACTAATGTAAGAGATGAAATCTGAATTAAAAATTGCAAAATTATCATTGCCGTTATCATCCATTTCACGCTGAGTGAAACCGGTATAAATGGTCAAACTGACATCATTTTCCAAGTTGCAGGCACAATGCAGGCATCATTGATGACTTGTTGCAACAATAAAATCAACTGTCGGCACTTTTACATCAGTGATCAGAACCTGGGAGAGCCATGTTCAAATGGAGATCCATAACTCATTGTGCGCTGAAGTTATTTCGACCTTCTGAATCTCTTAATGTTGATTTGTAAAAGTTCGAGGTAGTCCTGGGAATCATTGCATCATTCTGCAATTGTGTGCCATTATGCACAGGGCGAGGGATTGGTAATTGAGCTGGTTACGGGTACAATTTAGATAATATTCTTTTCAAAAATTGGATCTTTAGAGCAAGCATGAATGCAGGCCAGACATAGGAATTGATATGGAGCCTGTTCTGTGCATCTGAATGCCCGTGTGTTGGTACAAAATAGCATTGTGACGTAAATACGCAGACGCTCAGAACAGTTTCATGCATTTCATGGGCAAGAACAAGGTGGGGTCTAATCTGATGGCTGCTCACAAGAGTTCCTCTGGTTGTCAAGAGTTTATGGGCTGGATTTTGAATGACCCATGGAGTCGGGTTTGGAGGCGTGTGGGGGGTTAAATTTGCGGGGTCGGGGTTTCCGACCCTATCCTGACTCCATCCCGCCTCCACGCAATTTTGACATAATCAGTCGCGGGGTTCCCGATTCCGTCCCGCCTCCAAGAGGCGGGAGAGGCCATTAAAGCCCTTAACAAGCTCTAAATTGGCTCTGTAATGCCATTTTGAAATGCTGTAGCTAGTTTAACCCTCTTTTGACGTGAAGCACTCCTGGTGTGAAACACTCCAGTGAAACCTGGCGGGAGCACAAGTGGATAGCTGACTATCGGCTGCAGGTCCACTATTGCAACGGAGATGATGAAGGTGGTAGTAGTACTAGGTCTGAACATTGCCTCTGATGCTGCTGCATTGAATGTCTTCAGAGACTGCCTGGGAGGACTTACTTGGCAAAAAAAATTCTCTCTCTCTCTCTCTCTCTCTCTCCCCCCCCCATATCCAGGTCCACTCACATCAAAAGCCAGGCATTTCCTCTGTCACCAACAGTCTCTGAAACTAGGCAGTCAGCAATGATGACATCATCAGAGGCGACTTTCAGACTGAAAACACTAATTAGTTCATGGGTTCCCACATGCTCCAACTCAATTGCCCAATTAAGTGAAAATTGCATCAGGCATCCACATTAATCTGGAGTCGGGGGGGAAACACGAAATGCGGATTACACGACCCCAACCCGACCCCAAGACAAAATCCAGCCCTATATCTGTGTGTGTCAATAAAGCCAGAAGAATCACATGTCTGCTGTCCATAGATCTTCATCAAGCCTAAAGTGCTACTGGGCAGTAATTGGCTCAGTTTCAGGAATGTTATTTAAAAGCAACTTGTTCAGTCGCACCACTCGTTACTACACTAATGGCAATCAAGTCAAAGGGCTGGATTTTCATTGACCCGTGGAGACGGGTTTGGAGGCGTGTGGGGGGTTAAAATTGCGAAAACTGGCGGGCAGGCACAAGTCCGCCTCCATCCCGCCTCCACGCAATTTTCATGAAATCGTGTCTGCTGGTCCCGCCTGCGTCCCGCCTTTAAGAGACGGGATAGGCTGTTAAGGCCCTTAACAAGCACTAAATTGGCTCTATAATGCCATTTTGTAAGGCCTTTGTGATTTTAACCCTTGTTCTACGTGAAGCACGCCTGTTCTGAACCACGATTGTGAAACCTGGCGGGAGCACATTTGGATAGCTGACTATCAGTGGCTGCGCTGACTATCAATGGTGGTGGTGCAAAAACAAATCTCTCTCTCTCTCTCTCTCTTTCTCCTGCTGATTTTGTATCCAGGTCCTCTCACAGCAAAGGCCAGGCAGTCTCTGAAGACCTTCAATGCAGCAGTAAAGATGACATCACCAGAGGCGACTTTCAGACTGAAAACACTAATTGGTTCATGGGTTCCCACATGCTGCAACTCAATTGCCCAATTAGGTGAAAATTGCATCAATCTCCCACATCCAATTGCAGTCGGGTGGATAACACGAAAAGCGGATGACACGACCCCAACCCGCCCCAGTATCAAGATCCAGCCCAAAGTATCAACAAGATCAGCATTGAAGCCAAACTCTCTCTGTCAATGGACTTAATCTCTTGCTGCTCATTTTGACTCCACAGCCATGCAAGCACCTGTATTCCTTTGAGTAATTATGTAATATTATCTCCAAATATGCACCCTTGTATGCTCTTCCTCATTTTTGTCTCTGTGTTGAAATGTGTCCTATTTTAACTCTTTAGGAGTAATATTCAGGGCTGATTTTAACTCCCGCTACCACCCCACCCACCCCCCACCCCCCGGCCCACCGGCGAGGATGGTGCAGGCATGGGTGGGGTAGGTGGCCGAGAAGGTTCGCTCCATATTCATAACACGTTCCCACCACCCCACCATGTTTACTGCCCGAATTCAGGAACGGGAAGACCGCACGGCCCTGGTGATTGCGGGCCTAATTTAAATGGCGTGCCCATCCGGATGACTTCATCGGGATGGGCACGCCATTTTAACCGCATAAGGCCCGCATCGTCTCCAACCCGCCAGCGGGAAGCTGACAGCAGCAAGCATCCTGGCCACAGGAGGCCCAGGTAAGTGGCCTTCTTGTATATTTTCAAAGGTTCCTTGTGGGCCAGGAGGTGCAGGAGTGCTCCCAATGTAGCAGGTCTCTGTCCCCTTCTCCTCGCCTCAGTATTCCCCAGCCACTACAATGAAATAAATTAGCTGTATTCTTTCCCAGCAGTTGAAAGCAGTGTGCTTATCGCTTTCCATCTTCCCTTCATACAAATCCCAACCTTCATGTCACCTAATCATTAATTCCTGTTTCACCTTGTCTTCTTCACTCCTATATTTTTAGCCCTGGTGGGGCCCAGCACGATTCACCTTGGCCCTTCACTTAAGCATCTCAGCAATAAATTAACTAAGGTAAACCCCAACTGAATTAAATTATTAAAACATATTTTCCCTTTAAATTTGTTTGCAGGTGAGGGCTGTTTATTCCAACAGAGAAAATGTCTCTGCCAGATGGAGGAAATACATTCAAATGCCATGCATAGTTAAGTAAGTACTAGCATCTGTTCTCAGAGTTTGCTGGATCGCAACTGGCCTGGATTTTGCCAGCATTTAACACTCGTTTTCTGGCAATTCCCAGGTGGATGTGAGAAATTCAGTAAGCTACCGTTCTGCCAGTTCGCCACCCTCCTCACCCCTTCCAGAATTTCCCATTGGAAATGATTGAATAGACTTGCCCGTTTTTGAATGTTAATGACGGAACTAGGTCATCTGACCTATTTTCTATCATTAATGCCTCAGCAAGGCTGGGCAGGAAGAATGGCATCACTATGAATCCAGAGGAAGAATTTCAAGCTGAAGGCAATCAATTGCAAAAAAAAATTTTTTAATTTTAGCTTTGTTTCAACCAGTATTGCTGACCTTGCTGCAGCAATTTCACTCCATCTCCACTCCTCCACTCGCCCCTTGATATGTGGAATCTGACAGGACCAGAGATACGGTTGGGAGCCCACCGCAATTATTAGAGTTAGACTGACCCTGGAAGATCTGCTGGGGTCAGGGCAGAGTGAGGTGGGCAGCTTCAAAGTCCGCCCCAACACCAATCCAACGGGAGGACATGGATAATTAAAGGCTGTGTGGAAAATTGCAGCTCAAGTTCTGTTGGAACTTCGGGAAGGTCCTCTATGAAATGCAGCTAGACAGGATTAAATACCATCTATTATAATAGTATCATTATCTTGGGAGATTTTATTCATCTTCCTCAGGAAATTAAGTTTGAGTGAGTCAATGATAATGTAATACAAATAGCCTGCTGAGAAGTACAGCCTTGATGAAGGGCTTTTCTTGTTTTATGCTTTCCGTGAGATCAACTAACTGAAGATACACAAGGGATCTAACCCGAGATCTCACTAATCTCTATGCCTCAGTACTATGCCATGGCCCAGAATTTTCCAGAAATTTCAGCGTATGATAGGAGTTGTGCCATTTTTCTCCAAGGAGATTCACAAGTAACTCATTTATGCCAGTTTTGTGCCAAAACTGTTCTGCGCATATTTCCTCGATCATATGCCCTGCTCCAGAGTTACATCAGCTGAAAACCCATTTAGCTCATTATTTTTTTTATTCATTCCTGGGATGTGGGCGTCGCTGGCAAGGCCAGCATTTATTGCCCATCCCTAATTGCCCTCGAGAAGGTGGTGATGAGCCGCCTTCTTGAACCGCTGCAGTCTGTGTGGTGAAGGTGCTCCCACAGTGCTGTTAGGGAGGGAGTTCCAGGATTTTGGCCCAGCGACGATGAAGGAACGGCGATATACTTCCAAGTCAGGATGGTGTGTGACTTGGAGGGGAACTTGGAGGTGGTGGTGTTCCCATGCGCCTGCTGCCCTTGTCCTTCTAGGTGGTAGAGGTCACGGGTTTGGGAGGTGCTGTCGAAAAAGCCTTGGTGAGTTGCTGCAGTGCATCTTGTAGATGGTACACACTGCAGCCACGGTGCGCCGGTGGTGGAGGGAGTGAATGTTTAAGGTGGTGGATGGGGTGCCAATCATGCAGGCTGCTTTGTCCTGGATGGTGTCAAGTTTCTTGAGTGTTGTTGGAGCTGCACTCATCCAGGCAAGTGGAGAGTATTCCATCACACTCCTTACTTGTGCCTTGTAGATGGTGGAAAGGCTTTGGGGAGTCAGGAGGTTAGGCACTCGCCGCAGAATACCTAGCCTCTGACCTGCTCTTGTTGCCACAGTATTTATGTGGCTGGTCCAGTTAAGTTTCTGGTCAATGGTTACCCCCAGGATGTTGATGGTGGGGGATTTGGCGACGGTAATGCCATTGAATGTCAAGGGGCAGTGGTTAGACTCTTGCTTGTTGGAGATAGTCATTGCCTGGCACTTGTGTGGCGCGAATGTTACCTGCCACTTATCAGCCCAAGCCTGTATGTCGTCCAGGTCTTGTTGCATACGGGCATAGACTGCTTCATTATCTGAGGAGTTGCGAATGGCACTGAACACTGTGCAGTCATCAGCGAACATCCCCATTTCTGACCTTATGTTGGAGGGAAGGCCATTGATGAAGCAGCTGAAGATGGTTGGGCCTAGGACACTGTCCTGAGGACCTCCTGCAGCGATGTCCTGGGGCTGAGATGATTGACCTCCAACCACCACAACCACCTTCCTTTGTGCTAGGTATGACTCCAGCCAGTGGAGAGTTTTCCCCCTGATTCCCATTGACTTCAGTTTTATTAGGGCTCCTTGTTGCCAAACTTGGTCAAATGCTGCCTTGATGTCAAGGGCGGTCACTCTCACCTCACCTCTGGAATTCAGCCCCTTTGTCCATGTTTGGACCAAGGCTGTAATGAGGTCGGCGGCCGAGTGGTCCTGGCGGAACCCAAACTGGGCATCAGTGAGCAGGTTATTGGTGAGTAAGTGCCGCTTAATAGCACTGTCGATGACACATTCCATCACTTTGCTGATGATTGAGAGTAGACTGATGGGGCGGTAATTGGCCGGGTTGGATTTGTCCTGCTTTTTGTGGACAGGACATACCTGGGCAGTTTTTTACATTGTCGGATAGATGCCAGTGTTGTAACTGTACTGGAACAGCTTGGCTAGAGGCGCGGCTAGTTCTGGAGCACAAGTCTTCAGCACAATAGCCGGGATGTTGTCGGGGCCCATAGCCTTTGCTGTATCCAGTGCGCTCAGCCATTTCTTGATATCACGTGGATTGAATCGAATTGGCTGAAGACTGGCTTCTGTGATGGCGGGGACCTCAGGAGGAGGCCGATATGAATCATCCACTCGGCACTTCTGGCTGAAGATGGTTGCAAACGCTTCAGCCTTGTCTTTTGCACTCACGTGCTGGGCTCCACCATCATTGAGGATGGGGATATTCATGGAGCCTCGTAGGTCCGTCCCCTTGAAAAAAACCAGAGAACATGAGGTTCCTGCATTGACGCCAATTCTGAACGGGCTTCCAACCCCAACCCGACTACCTGCTCCAGGTAACCCCAACACCTGGTCTCTCTTCCCCTACTGCTGTGTACATATAGCCCACTGCCAGATCTGACCTCAGGGAAGTCCCACACCACAACTGCCAGACCGAGACAGCAGAACTGCAACAAGCACACAAAAGATTGGAGCACGCTCAGAGTCATGTTCTTGCTAATCTCGACAGATCATTCGTGGCCAAAAAAAAACCCCAGCTGAATTCAAGAGATGACACTACAAGGACTGGCGGAGGAAAGAAGCAGAATGACCTAAATTAATGATCTTGAGTTCAAATCCCACCACGGCAGCTGGGGAATTTAAATTCAGTTAATTAAATAAATCTGGAATAAGAAGCTCGTACCAGGAATGGTGACCATGTAACTACCAGACTGTCGTAAATACCCATCTGCTTCACTAAGGAAATCTGTCGTTCTTACCTGGTCTGGCCTATACGTGACTCCAGACCTACAGCAATGTGATTGGCTCTTAATTGTCCTCTGAAATGGCCTAGCAAGCCACTCAGTTGTCAAGAAAGTGGCTCACCCCACCACCTTCTCAAGGGCAATTAGGGATGGGCAATAAATGCTGGCCTTTCCCAGCGACGGGCACATCCCACGAATGAATTAAAAAATCCCTGGTGATGGGATTTTACAGTGGTGCAACAGTCCCATGGAGTGATGAGATAGATGAGTGATGGATGGTATAGGGATCTGGTGGTCTAACTGTCCGATGAGCCGTTATATATAGAACATTTACTAGAAACCTTTTTTCTAGGGATCTCATTGAAACCTATAAAATTCTGACAGGGCTAGACAGACTGGATGCAGGGAGGATGTTTCCCCTGGCTGGGGGGTCTAGAACGAGGGGTCACAGTCTCAGGATACAGGGGTAGGACATTTAGGACTGAGATGAGGAGAAATTTCTTCACTCAGAAGGTGGTGAACCTGTGGAATTCTCTACCACAGAAGACTGTGGAGGCCAAGTCACTGAATATATTTAAGAAGGAGATAGATAGATTTCTAGACGCAAAAGGCGTCAAGGGGTATGGGGAGAGAGCGGGAATATGGTATTGAGATAGAGGATCAGCCATGATCATATTGAATGACGGAGCAGGCTCGAAGGGCCGAATGGCCTACTCCTGCTCCTATTTTTCTATGTTGCTATGTTTTTTCATGGTGGTCTGCTTATCTAGTATTTTTAGGAATGGAGATCTGCTGAGCCCACCTTTTCGATTAATTATCCCCAAGCATGTGATGTCAGATTGGGATAAGATTCTTGCCATGGTAACCGAGAAAGCAAACATCCGAACTGGAGCCGTGCGGAGGTGGGTGCTTTTGAAAAAAAATAGTAAATGATTGTCACCTTCTTTTTTTTTCCTGCATCCTTCCGAATCAAATATATCATGAAGGTTCTGATCTATCCATGTGTAATATAATTATCTGTATTCTGCGGGTTTCTAGATACAACCGCTTGAATACAAGAAAATATTCTCACAAGAAGAGGGGAGAAAAGGGGTTACATCGAGTGAAGTTCTCTAACTTTAATATATAATTTCTCACAGGACCACCTAATTTAACCAGACGCACTGTTACAGAATTGATACGTGCTTGATAATTATTTGCATTGGAGCTAGCACAGCGATGAAATAGTACTCTCGGCAGATCTGACAGTTACTGTTGGTAGTTCTCCATCTCTCGGGAGAGAGGTGACACGCACTAAAATTGACAATGAAACCCATCCTGTCTCTCACAAAGCATGGCTTCTTGATTCTTACTTCAATCTGCTATTTTTGCAGCTTCGATTATTAGTATTTCAACTTCCAGACTGAGGAGGGTCTCCCGTTTGTCGAGCTAAATCTCTGTAGTTAGGTGTGAGAGCTCAATCTGCAGCGAGCAGCACAGGAGCATGACAACCAGAAGTGTTCTCTTCCGCCAATGAAGCGTTGAGATAGTGGATCAAAACATCCTGGAAAAAAGTCACGCTTCAACAGCGTTGAAGACAGGAAGATCTCTGAAAGTATAAGGGACTTTTATGTGATAGAAGTGCTGCCAAAGAGAGAAGTACAGGTCTCTGTCCATCAGATGGACTCCAAAGAATAGCTTCCTTTTGTACTGTAAACTTCTAAAGATTCACATAGAAAAACAGACAATTCTGGAAATATACCCAATCTATCCATGTCTAAAAGATAAGAGAGAGGTTTATGTTTGGAGGTATAACCTTATATCAGAGACACTTCCAACATTCACTTTTTCTTTTTATCTCCAGTATGGAATCAAGACTGGTTATATTCTTTTTTTATTCATTCACAGGATGCGGGCGTCGCTGGCAAGGCCAGTATTTATTGCCCATCCCTAATTGCCCTCGAGAAGGTGGTGGTGAACCGCCTTCTTGAACCGCTGCAGTCCCTGTGGTGAAGGTACTCCCACAGTGCTGTTAGGGAGGGAGTTCCAGGATTTTGACCCAGCGACGATGAAGGAACGGCCGATATATTTCCAAGTCAGGATGGTGTGTGATTTGGAGGGGAACTTGCAGGTGGTGGTGTTCCCATGCGTCTGCTGCCCTTGTCCTTCTAGGTGGTAGAGGTCGCGGGTTTGGGAGGTGCTGTCAAAGAAGCCTTGGCGAGTTGTACACCTTAGAGTGTGTAATTAGGTATATGTGAGGCTGTTAATTTGTGGTTTACTGCACTGTCAGATTCATACATGATATGTGACTTTCATTGGTGCTTTAAGTCTCATCCAAACCAATGAGAACTGAAGACAACGGTTGGATTCAGTCATGATCACTCTCTCTATATTCCAGCTCTACCTCTCCATTATCTTTCTTGACCCCTCCACTGCCTCTGTGCTGTCGGACTACTTGTCCAATTTCTGGTCTTCGATGAGCTACAATTTCTTGCAAGTAAAGGAGAAGATCAAAGCATTGTCTTCCGTTCCACCTTAAACTCTGTACTCTCACCACCAACTCCAGTCCCCTTGCTAGCCACCATCTAAGGGTGAACCAAATTGACATCCTATTCGATCTTGAATTGGGCTTCTAACTTCATATCCTCTCCATCACAAAACTACCCCTATTGTCACCTCAGCATAATTATCTGCCTCAGCCAATCTGCTGCTGAAACCCTTATCCATACCTTTATTACATCCAAATTTGATTACTCCAGTGCTCTCCAGAACAGCCTCCTATCCTTCACTTACCATGAACTTCAACTTATCCAAACCCTGTACCCAGATCCTATCCCACACTAACTGCCGCTCACCCATTATCCTTTCCTTGCTGACCTACATTGGCTCCTGGTCCCCCAGTGCCTCAAATATAAAATTCTCATCCTCGTGTTCAAATCGCTTCATGGCCTGTCCCCCCTCTATCTCAGTAAACTCTTCCAATGCTGCAACTCCTCCCCCCCGCCCCCCAAACTCTCCATTCCTCTGACTCCAGCCTCTTGTGCAGACCCGTTTTCATTGGCGGCTGTGCCTGGACCCCATGCTCTTGAATTCCCTCCCTAACCCTCTCTACCTTGCCACCTCCCTCTCCTCCTTTAGGACTCTCCTTAAAGCCCACCTCTTTGTCACCCCTCCTAATATTTCCTTCTTTGTCTCAGTGTCTATTTTCTTTTCCTTACGCCTCAGTGAAGCATTTTGGGATGTTTCTCTATGTTAAAGGTGCTATATAAATGCAAGTTTTGTAACTGTTGCTGCTCGAAATGTTGGTTGATTCTAGTTCAAAACCAATCCAGTAGGTCAACTACTCTGATAGGAACATAAGAACATGAGTAGGCCATTCAGCCCCTCGAGCCTGTTCCGCCATTCAATGAGATCATGGCTGATCTGTGACCTAACTCCATATACCCACTTTTGGCTCATATCCTTAATACCTTTGGTTAACAAAATGCTATCAATCTCCGATTTAAAATTAACAATTGATCTAGCATCAATTGCCGTTTGTGGAAGAGAGTTCCAAACTTCTACCACCCTTTGTGTGTAGAAGTGTTTCCTAATTTCACTCCTGAAAGGTCTGGCTCTAATTTTTAGACTATGCCCCTAGTCCTAGACTCCCCAAACAGCGGAAATAGTTTCTCTCTATCTACCCTATCTGTCCCCTTAATATCCTGAAAACTTCGATCAGATCACCCCTTAACCTTCTAAATTCTAGGGAATACAACCCTAATTTGCGTAATCTCTCCTCATAACTTAACCCTTGAAGTCCAGGTATCATTCTGGTAAACCTACGCTGCACTCCCTCCAAGCCCAGTATATCCTTCCTAAGGTGTGGTGCCCAGAACTGCTCACAGCACTCCAGGTGTGGTCTAACCAGGGTTTTGTATAGCTGCAGCATAACTTCTACCCCCTTGTACTCTAGTCCTCTAGATACAAAGGCCAGCATTCCATTAGCCTTTTGGATTATTGTCTGTACCTTTTAATGATCTATGTACCTGAACCCCCAAGTCTCTTTGGACCTCCACTGCTTTTAGCTTTTTACCATTTAGAAAGTACCCTGTTCTATCCTTTTTAGGTCCAAAGTGGATAACCTCACATTTGCTTACATTGAAATCCATTTACCACAGTTTTGCCCATTTACTTAATCTATCGATATCCCTTTGCAATTTTATGCTTTCATCTACACTGCCTACAATGCCGCCTATCTTTGTGTCATCGGCAAATTTGGATATATGACTTTCTATGCCATCATCTAACTCGTTTATAAATATTGTGAATAGTTGAGGCCCCAACACAGATCCCTGCGGGACACCACTAGTCACATCCTGCCAATTTGAGTACCTTGTGATGTGAGCTTGACTGTTTTAACTGCAATTTTTTTGGCATGGAGATTCAAAACTGTGTTGGAAATGTGGCAGGAGAACAGGCTTCGGAATTCATTTAATATTGAAGCTTTTCTCAACAGCCAGCTTAACTATGGTGATGAGATCACTGTAAATATAGAACTGGAGTGACATTGGTGTCTTTGAATCATACTGCTGGTCTCCAGGCAACCACGGCATTGGGACGAATAATAATAAGATTATCAATATTTTTACAGTATTCAATATCCTTTTGCATTATTGCCTGTTAATAAATTGTGAAGTGGTATTTTTGGAAACAATATTTTGGTGATAAATCATTCAGGTGTATTTCAGTTTCAATGAAAAGTGACTTATTTTCTCCAGACTTTGTACAATGGATGGACATTTAATAGACAGCGGAGCTCAGTTGGAGAGTGGACAGTACTATGTAGCTGTTGGATCGGAAAAGTTCAAAAATCTGCCTTACCTTGAACTCCTAGTATCCAAAATATCATCACAAAACGCTCACAGGTAATTTCAGTTCTAGCATGTGGATTTGTACTGTTCTGTCACATTACTTGATCGCTTATACTCTCTCACTTTGATCAGAACATAAGAACATAAGGAATAGGAGCAGGAGTAGGCCATACGGCCCCTCGAGCCTGCTCCGCCATTCAATCAGATCATGGCTGATCTGATCTTGGGCTCAGCTCCATTTCCCTGCCCGCTCCCCATAACCCGCCACTCCCTTATTGTTCAAAAATCTGTCTATCTCCACCTTAAATATATTCAATGACCCAGCCTCCACAGCTCTCTGGGGAAGAGAATTCCAAAGATTCACGACCCTCTGAGAGAAGAAATTTCTCCTCATTTCCGATTTAAAAGGGCGCCCCCTTATCCTGAAACTAGTGGACAGTGAAAGGACTAATTGGGGGTGAAATTTCACCTACATTGATAAATGGGTGAATGTCTGTTTTTCTTCATAATGGCTGACCCGCAAATTAAATTGTATTCTCATAAATCACACAAAGCTCGGCATTCCCACAGTTTTGTGCTGAACTGCTGTCCAATCACGTTCCTCTGATTAAGATACTAAGCAGAGAATAATGAACGCCTGACTGCAATCTAATCAAGGGATTGAGCTGACATCATGAGTCACACGAACCGATAGTGCGTCAACCGGATCTTTATGTTAATGCCATGGGCACGTCAGCTGCTGCAGCTGTGCCTTACATTGTGCCACACTGACATCACTTTTGAACCCATTCCCATCTTACGAAAAGAATGGAACATCTTGACATTTTACAAACTCAACCGCATACAGTACAATAGTCACAGGGGGACACCACTCCTCTCATCTAACGGAAACACAAGAAGCAAGTCGAAATGAGCTGAAATGGACCCTATTGACATGAGTTAAGTGTGAGTGACGGGAAGCTATAGGCTAAGTGTTGACCGTGAACAATAATTGAATATGATGACACATAGGGCTGACTTGAGTTTACTTGGGGCTCAGTGTGTGCTTTGTCTTTTCTTTCCCTGATTTCTCGAAGCCAAGGAGAGGTCGAGCTCTTATATTTCTATCAGTGACGCTCTGAGCCAGCCTCTAGTAGACATTCAGGAATAGCCCAGAGACAACTCTCCTCTTTCGTTTCTCGCCCCGCAGTGAGCAGCTGCTTAGCTTCTGTGCAGTCCCTCGCCAATGTGTTGGCCCTGAGATTAAGATTTCGGGGAATGGAGGTACCACCTGTGTCGCCACCTCTGTAGTTCCACACACTGGTGCTCCAATGGACTCTGCCAATGAGACACAACAGGTCTACTGTGTGTGTAGCAGTGGGCTGGTTGAGGCACAAGGATTTACCATTTCATCAAGTATCTGACCACACCACTTGACTATTGAGTAGATTGGGCCGATACTCTCTGGAGATTAGAAGAATGAGAGGTGATCTCATTGAAACTTATAATATTCTGAGAGGGATTGACAAGGGTAGGTGCTGAGAGGCTGTTTCCACTGGTTGGAGAGTCTAGAACTAGGGGACATAGTCTCAGGATAAGGGGTCGGCCATTTAAGACTGAGATGAGGAGAAATTTCTTCACTCAGAGGGTTGTGAATCTTTGGAATTCTCTACCCCAAAGGGCTGTGGATGCTGAGTCTTTGAGTATATTCAAGGCTGAGACAGATAGATTTTTGGACTCTAGGGGAATCAAGGGATATGGAGATCGGGCGGGAAAGTGAGTTGAGGTCGAAGATCAGCCATGATCTTATTGAATCGTGCAGCAGGCTCGAGGGGCCGTATGGCCTACTCCTGCTCCTAATTCTTATGGTCCTATGACCATTGACCAATCATATATCTCTTCTGCTTGGTGAAGCCCCCTTTGAGGCGCTAACTTCGCTGGGGTGCTACTTTTAGCGCCCCGAAAAAGTTAGCACCCTGTGCCATAAATTTAGTGGTAGCGCCCCAAGCAGGAGGCCAGGCGCTACTGGAAGTGCTCCCCCTCCTTCCTGGGTGCTACCAGTGAATATCGCGGTGCTATGTGCAGCAGTGCCACGCGCGTCGGCGTGTAGCGCCGCGGTATTACAGGCCTCCCTCCCCTGATTAAAGGGGAGGGGCCTAAGCGCTGCGCGCACCGGGGCCCTGCTGGACCACCGGGGAGCGGGGAGCCTGGAAAACAGCCCGGCACTCAAGAGCAGTGCCGAGCTGACCGATCGCGCCGGCACCCCTGCAGGAGGAGGCGAGAGGGGGCAGCTGCTGGCAGGCGGCCCAAAAAATGGCCGCCCGGCACCTGCCTTTTAAATTGCGCCGCTGCGGCTGCAAGAACGCCCCCCTGACCCTGTCGGACACAGCGTCCGGCGGTAGGTCAGGGGGCGCGACCGAAGTTTGCAGCTGGGGCGCGAGCGGGGCGCTGCGCACGGCGATGACGTCATCACCGGAGACGCAACACCACGGGGCGCTACCGGCTACTGCCGCCGCTAACCTCCCACTGCATTTTGCGGGAGGCATTAGCGGCGGCACGCCCGGGCTCTAGGGGCTTTACACCCCTGGGGGCGCTAACAGGAGGCGCAAAGCAACCCAATTTTTCCCCCAAATGATTTAAAAATCAGAAATGATTCCAGTCTCACAATAACGTTGAGACATGAACAGAATACATGGCCAATCACAGTGTATGGGTTACAGAAAATATTCTGCGAGGACACAATCATCACATAACTCATACGCAACTTTGCTGCTGGTTTCTCTGATAGGTCAGTTGATAACTTCACTGGTCTGTGCCGAACTATTTAATACAGAACAGGAAGGCTTCCGACTTCATTGCCAGTCTGTGCTGGGTTAGATGATCTCACCCAGGGCCGTGTAGTGTGCTACAGCCAGCCTCAGTGCTCCTGTGCTAAAGGGGAAAAGTCAAATACCGTTCCTGCTCCTGATCACTCTCACTGTGCGGATATCAGGTGAAGACAGGCGACTCTGGCTTTCTGTCAACCTCTGACCCCAACCCCAATCAGCCAATGGCGGCAGAACCTTCAGCTGTCTCAGCCCCACCCTTCAGAATTCTCTCTGCCCCCCCCTACCTCCCTCACACCTTTAAAAGCCTTCTAAAAATAAAACCCCGTCTCTTCAACCAAGCTTTTGGTCACCTTGCCTCAGTTTCCTCCACAGTCTCGCCATCTGTTCCTTTCTTCCTCTGAATTGCCTCGAGATGCTTTTCTGCATTTAAAAGGCGCTAATGAATCCAAGTGAATGCGACTGTAGTCTGCCACATATCTTCAATGCAGCTTTCGATGGCAAAGGTGAAATCTGCTTTGCCGTCTCTGTAAATATGATCATACAAGTAAGCTTCAGGAAGCAGGCACGCTGCCTTTTTTTAATGAAGCTTTTTTTTTACGGGGGGGGGACAAAAAATAGAAAATAATTGTGATACGAATATTCTTTTTTCAGACATCATCAAATGATCAGACACAAGAATCACAGCAAAGAGGTAAACCATCTGCTAACTGGGCATAAGTGGAAAAACAGAGCTGATCTCTGAGACACAGTGAGACCAGTAACAATGTAGTGCCAGAAACTCCTCTCTGCACAAGTCAGTTAATGTATTTGGGTGCAAATCCTCTGTTTTAACAACCTGTCAATTTGTTTTCCATCTGTTAACTGGATGCCAAAGTTTTCCATTACTTTCAATATGAAACAAAGATTTTTTTTTATCAGAACACGATAGGAACATAGGAACAGGAGGAGGCCATTCAGCCCCTCGAGCCTGTTCTGCCATTCAATGAGATCTAACTCCATATACCCGCCTTTGCCCCATATCCCTTAATACCTTTGGTTAACAAAAATCTATCAATCTCTGATTTAAAATTAACAATTGACCCAGCATTAATTGCCATTTGCGGAAGAGAGTTCCAAACTTCTACCACCCTTTGTGTGTAGAAGTGTTTCCTAATTTCACCCCTGAAAGGTCTGGTTCTAATTTTCAGACACTGCCCCTAGTTCTAGAATCCCCAACCAGCGGAAATAGTTTCTCTCTATCTACCCTATCAGTCCCCTTAATATCTTGAAAACTTCGATCAGATCACCCTTAACCTTCTAAATTCCAGGGAATACAACCCTAGTTTGTGTAATCTCTCCTCGTAATTTAATCCTTGAAGTCCGGGTATCATTCTGGTAAACCTACGCTGCACTCCCTCCAAGCCCAGTATATCCTTCCTAAGGTGCGGTGCCCAGAACTGCTTACAGTACTCCAGGTGTGGTCTAACCAGGGTTTTGTATAGCTGCATAAGTAAATGCTCATGTTATTTTTGACGAGTGTGTCACCTTCCCCACAAACACACTCTGCCTCACAGGACCTCGAGGCACTGTTTCTGGCTCATTCGTTTCAGTAGAATGAAGAAGAGTGCTCAATAATTAAGTGTCCATTTAAATCTACTTCTGACATAATTTGGGGCATTTTGGAGTCTTTTAATCAAAGCTGAAGTGATGCACAGGTGAGTTTTAAGTCTTGAACAGGTGAGGAGAGCGTATTCCACGCCACGTGCTCGGGGCTCCACACCTGTCAGCTTTTAACCCCCCTGCCTGTCCCAGGATGGCAGCTCCCACTCATTCTGGCCCAGAGTCAGCGTCGACCCTGTGATCTGAATAATTCTAGAATGGCTTGTAGCAACTCGGAGAAAATAATGTAATTTAGGGCTAGGAGCTCCTCTGTGTGTTATTTTTTTTAGTGAATTGATTCATGCATTTGGGTGAAAAATGGTCTGTTTGCTCTTTTAACAAAGCCAATAACCCGTCAACCATTCCTCAATCAGCTATTGACTGATGGGAAAGATTTTCATTACGTTCGCTGACAACTGGAGCTTCACACTGAGTTCATTCACCTGCTCCCAGGCTCAGAACACAGGCACAGAATTATATTTGCAATGGCGGGTGTCATATCTAATGAACCAATTTTTAAATTTAAATAACATGATCGACGCATTTGCTGAAAGCCCCTCTTCCTCTCTGAGTCCTGTGCCAGCGGATGGTTCTGCTGCCACCATGTCCATGCCAGCTCTGTCCCTTTCTTTATGGCACTTAATAAAAGAAAGGCTGCTCAGTAAATGGGGGCGGATCGGTCCGTAGCTTTGATTCATTGCAAAGTTGCTAAACGAAGGCATTTTTCCATGCTGCACACTAAATGTAATTCAGCTCAGCATTTAAACACATTGATCAGAAAATTTCCCAGTTATTGCTACCCAATCCTCCTCCAATTAATGTTAGTTCGGCAGAATGATTCTGGAAAGATAGCTATGGCCCCGGATAAGAACATAAGAATTAGGAGCAGGAGTCGGCCATACGGCCCCTCGAGCCTGCTCCGCCATTCAATAAGATCATGGCTGATCTTCGACCTCAACTCCACTTTCCTGCCCGATCCCCGTATCCCTTAATTCCCCTGGAGTCCAAAAATCTATCGATCTCAGCCTTGAATATATTCAACGATTCAGCATCCACAGCCCTTTGGGGTAGAGGATTCCAAAGATTCACAACCTTCTGTGTGAAGAAATTTCTCCTTATCTCAGCCTTAAATGGCCTACCCCTTATTCTGAGTCTATGCCCCTAGTTCTAGACTCTCCAGCCAGGGGAAACAACCCCTCAGCATCTACCTTATCAAGCCCTCTGTTTAAAAGGGCACACACCACATACTGAACAAACATTTTTATTTCTGTCATTATCGAAACTGCAATTTTCAAATTATCTCCAGCACACAACAGCCGTATTTACGTAACATATTATCATTCTAACATTCAGTATGCACATATATCATTCATGACACCTCCACAAACACACAGCCATAACTCAGAACTTATTATAACACAATATAATCAGAGTCCCAGCTTTTATAAATCCCCAGTTTGTGCTTTCCTTCTGCACTATTGCTTTGCTCCTCCGTCCCCACGTAAATCTTAATTTTTTTAAAAATCTTCTCCCCACGGCAGTGATTGCTGCTGGGAAATGGATTGACCGGTGCCGACAGCACTCCAACACCTCACCCGAGTGGCTGTTCTTCGTGTGTGAGCCTCGACAAAATGTTTCTGGAGGAATTACATCATTAAAAAAAAAGGTGTTTTAAAAGCTTCAGTGATCAAATTTTTAAATGTCATAAAACTTCTGTGTTGCGGTCATTGAGGTCATTCAACACCAGGTTATAGTCCAACAGTTTTATTTGAAATCACAAGCTTTCGGAGCGCTGCTCCTTCGTCAGCTGAAGCGCTCCGAAAGCTTGTGATTTCAAATAAAACTGTTGGACTATAACCTGGTGTTGTGCAACTTCTCACATTTGTCCACCCCAGTCCAACACCGGCATCTCCACATCATTGAGGTCATTGTTGACATTGTGGTCTTAAATTTAAAAGTAAATGATATATAAATTAAAGGTTGTTTCCACTTATTTGCTTCTAGTGTGTGAAACAATACATCGTATCCCAAGATGGTGTCAGTGATTCTGGGCTGTTGTCTTCACCTGATAAGGTAATTATCACATAGACTTGGCCGGATTAGACTCGTTCCTCACCACCCACCTCACCCTTTAAAATGAAGCACAACACCAGGTTATAGTCCAACAGTTTTATTTGAAATCACAAGCTTTCGGAGCTGCTGCTCCTTCGTCAGGTGAAGTGAAGGAATACGAATCGGCAAAGCATATATAGACAGAGAACAATGCCTGTGCAGCGTACAATGTCAGACGACTACAGTTAATCTTTCTGATTGCCTTTTATCACACCTCGGCAGAGAAACAATCAGGTCAGTCAGGAAGACATTATATCAAAGACATAGCAAAATACAGCTAAGACAATGAGGTGGGGTCACAGGGGGTCTAATGTGTCAAATGCTGCAGTCTGTATGGAAAACCATAAACTTTAAACTTTTTACTTTTTTTACTGGAAATCACATCTGTGAACAAGCCAACGACGACTCGAGTCTGGATGACTCTACGTCAGGTGGGGTTACATGTAGCGTGACATGAACCCAAGATCCCGGTTGAGGCCATCCTCATGGGTGCAGAACTTGGCTATCAGTTTCTGCTCGATGATTTTGCGTTGTCGTGTGTCTCGAAGGCCGCCTTGGAGAACGCTAACCCGCAGATCCGAGGCTGAATGTCCTTGACTGCTGAAGTGTTCCCCGACTGGGAGGGAACACTCCTGCCTAGCGATTGTTGCGCGGTGTCCGTTCATACGTTGTCTCAGTGTCTGCATGGTCTCGCCGATGTACCATGCTCCGGTGCATCCTTTCCTGCAACGTATGAGGTAGACAACGTTGGCCGAGTCACATGAGTATGTACCATGTACCTGGTGGGTGGTGTCCTCACGTGTGATGATGGTATCTGTGTTGATGATCTGGCATGTCTTGCAGAGGTTGCTGTGGCAGGGTTGTGTGGTGTCGTGGTCGCTGTTCTCCTGAAAGCTGGGTAATTTGCTGCGAACGATGGTACTTTTGAGGTTAGGCGGCTGTTTGAAGGCGAGTAGTGGAGGCGTGGGGATGGCCTTAGCAAGGTGTTCGTCGTCATTTAAAATGAAGGATGGCGATTCCCTCCAGCAGACACCTCCTGCTGCTGATAATCTGTTTACTACCAAATCCATTTTATTGAGCAGTATTTCTCTGTGATGTAATCACAGTGCAGGACAGGAAACCTGCTGCTCAGTGGCCACCAGAGGGCAGCAGTGGGCTCATTTCAAAAATAAAAATGGAATTATTCAGAAAGGAAGACTTGCATTTCTGTAGCGCCTTTCACCACCTCAGGATGTCCCAAAGCGCTTTACAGCCAATGAAGTACTTTTTGAAGTGTAGTCACTGTTGTAATGTCGGAAACACGGCAGCCAATTTGCAGCACAGCAAGCTCCCACAAACAGCAATGTGATAATGACCAGATAACCTGTGTTAGTGATGTTGGTTGAGGGATAAACATTGGCCAGGACACCGGGGAGAACTCCCCTGCTCTTCTTCGAAATAGTGTCGTGGGATCTTTTACATCCACCTGAGAGAGCAGACGGGGCCTTGGTTTAACGTCTCATCCGAAAGATGGAGAAAGTACTAGAAGGATATGTTGATAGGGTGAGATTAAGTAAAGTGGGAGGAGTACTGTAAATACCACGTAATGCTATGTAAATGAAGATCTTAATCATTTCAATTTCCAGTCAGATAACCGGAGAGTTCAGTCCACAGGGGATGCAGGAGGAGCTGGAGTCATCCTCTCTCCACAGACAGCCAGGAGAAAAGGAGGAGCGAGCACCAGCCAGGAAGAAAATTCTATATTCTTTGCAAAGCCAGTTAAAGTGAAGCTAAATCGGAATCTGACAAAGAATTCACAGCTAGCGGATGCCAACAAAGGTAAGAATTCTAATTTTTAAAACTGAACCTTTGCTAAACACTCATCTGACACTAGCAATATTTACAGGACACGAACTGAAGGTAACACCCTCGACACTTCTTCCCTCCAATTTCCCCCCTCACCCATAGGGCAGCGAGTGGCTCAGGCTGGGGTCGGTGCAGCGAGTGGCTCAGGCTGGGGTCGGTGCAGCGAGTGGCTCAGGCTGGGGTCGGTGCAGTGAGTGGCTCAGGCTGGGGTCGGTGCAGTGAGTGGCTCAGGCTGGGGTCGGTGCAGCGAGTGGCTCAGGCTGGGGTCGGTGCAGCGAGTGGCTCAGGCTGGGGTCGGTGCAGCGAGTGGCTCAGGCTGGGGTCGGTGCAGTGAGTGGCTCAGGCTGGGGTCGGTGCAGTGAGTGGCTCAGGCTGGGGTCGGTGCAGCGAGTGGCTCAGGCTGGGGTCGGTGCAGCGATTCCCATTATTTGATGTAATGACATAAACATGCAGTAGGTGGAGCCTAGTCATGGAGGTAATGCTATCATTCATTTGTCAAACAACCAGGCTAAAATGGAGAAAATAAACAAATGAAAACGTGCTGCTGAAGGGATAAATACAGAAGAGACCGTTAACTTGTAAAAGGAACGCTTTCTCCACACACACACTCACACTCTCACTCACACACTAGGAACAGGAGTAGGCCATTTGGCCCGTCGAGCCTGCTCCACCATTCAATACGATCATGGCTGATCATCCAAATCCAGTACCCTGTCCCTGCTTTCTCACACAGAATCCCCACAGTACAGATAGAGGCCATCTCGGCCCATCGAGCCTGCACCGACACATATCCCACCCTATCCCATTCCCCCTAACATATCCCATCCTATCCCCGTAATCCCACATATTTAATCCCCCCCTAACACTAAGGGTCAATTTATCATAGCCAAATCAACCTAACCCGCACATTTTTGGACTGTGGGAGGAAACCGGAGCACCCGGAGGAAACCCACGGAGACACGGGGAGAATGGGCAAACTCCACACAGACAGTCACCCGAGGCCAGATTCGAACCCGGGTCCCTGGCGCTGTGAGGCACCAGTGCTAACCACTATGCCACCATGTTGCCCGCACAAACACACTCACACTCACACACACACACACTCACATACACAAACCCACACACTCACACACAGACACACACACAGACACACACACACACACTCACACACACACACACCCACAGACTTACACACAGACACACACAGACACACACACACAGACACACACTCACACACACACTCACACAGACACACACACACACACACTCTCACACACACACACGCACAGACTTACACACACACTCACACACGCACACACAGACACTCACACACACACTCACACACACACACACACACACACACATACACTCACACACTCACTCACATACACTCACACACTCACACACACTCGCGCACACACACACAGACACACACACACACACAAAAAGACACACACACAGACACACACACACACTCACACACAAAAAGACACACACACAGACACACACGCACACTCACACACACACACACATACTCACACAAAAAGACACTCACACACACACACACACACACAGACACACACGCACACAGACACACAGACACACACATAGACACACAGACACACAGACAGATACACATAAACACACACAGACATACACACAAACACACACACGCACACTCACACCCACAGACACTCACACTCACACACACACACACACCCAAACCAGTACGGGTACACAGGCGGCAGCAGCTCTTTGATAGCAAATGCCCATCTTTGTGTGTCAATAGGCTATTCAACACAGGGGCAATCACAGCAAAGCCAAATCTGGCATCCATAATCTCACAGGTCCAGTAGAAGTTGCAACATAAAAATCAGGAGTGGAGAACACTGGTTGATTTTATATTCCCATCCTCAAAGCACTCCCGTAACTGCCCTGGCTGAGATTGTCTGGCTCTGGTCAGTATGGATCAGAACCACATCACACAGAGCATCAGGCTGATGGGCCTGAGCTTGATCCCTATTTGGTGGAAATAGGGACATATGTCGAACTATAATTTAATATTTCACCAGGCAGATAATTTTTAATACATGGACATACCTTGCTACAACCTAATTGCAGAATTTGATAGAAATGAAATAGTGCTTAAGTATATGTTTCTCGTTGCAATTTTTCACAGTTTGAATATGATTTTATTCTAGATTTTTTAATTAATTTTTCAAATTGGATAAAAAAATGATTCTTTAATCGAATCATTGATTTAAAGACACCAGAAACTCTGATAGTATTTTTTCGGCCCTTCATTTATCTGAATCGGACATTAAGGCTGGATTTTACGAATCTTGGGGGGTCCGTGGCGGGTCCCGATCCCGTTACTGTCTCCATCCCCGTTACTGTCTCCCGATCCCGTTACTGTCTCCATCCCCGTTACTGTCTCCCGATCCCGTTACTGGCTCCATCCCCGTTACTGTCTCCCGATCCCGTTACTGTCTCCATCCCGTTACTGTCTCCCGATCCCGTTACTGTCTCCATCCCGTTACTGTCTCCCGATCCCGTTACTGTCTCCATCCCGTTACTGTCTCCATCCTGTTACTGTCTCCATCCCCGTTACTGTCTCCATCCCGTTACTGTCTCCCGATCCCGTTACTGTCTCCCGATCCCGTTACTGTCTCCATCCCGTTACTGTCTCCATCCCGTTACTGTCTCCCGATCCCGTTACTGTCTCCCGATCCCGTTACTGTCTCCCGATCCCGTTACTGTCTCCCGATCCCGTTACTGTCTCCCGATCCCGTTACTGTCTCCATCCCCGTTACTGTCTCCATCCCGTTACTGTCTCCCGATCCCGTTACTGTCTCCCGATCCCGTTACTGTCTCCATCCCGTTACTGTCTCCATCCCGTTACTGTCTCCCGATCCCGTTACTGTCTCCCGATCCCGTTAGTGTCTCCCGATCCCGTTACTGTCTCCCGATCCCGTTACTGTCTCCCGATCCCGTTACTGTCTCCATCCCGTTACTGTCTCCCGATCCCGTTACTGTCTCCCGATCCCGTTACTGTCTCCCAATCCCGTTACTGTCTCCATCCCGTTACTGTCTCCCGATCCCGTTACTGTCTCCCGATCCCGTTACTGTCTCCCGATCCCGTTACTGTCTCCATCCCGTTACCGTCTCCCGATCCCGTTACTGTCTCCCGATCCCGTTACTGTCTCCCGATCCCGTTACTGTCTCCCGATCCCGTTACTCTCTCCCGATCCCGTTACTGTCTCCCGATCCCGTTACTGTCTCCCGATCCCGTTACTGTCTCCCGATCCCGTTACTGTCTCCATCCCGTTAACGTCTCCCGATCCCGTTACTGTCTCCCGATCCCGTTACCGTCTCCCGATCCCGTTACTGTCTCCATCCCGTTACTGTCTCCCGATCCCGTTACTGTCTCCATCCCGTTACTGTCTCCCGATCCCGTTACTGTCTCCCGATCCCGTTACTGTCTCCATCCCGTTACTGTCTCCCGATCCCGTTACTGTCTCCCGATCCCGTTACTGTCTCCCGATCCCGTTACTGTCTCCCGATCCCGTTACTGTCTCCCGATCCCGTTACTGTCTCCCGATCCCGTTACTGTCTCCATCCCGTTACCGTCTCCCGATCCCGTTACCGTCTCCCGATCCCGTTACCGTCTCCCGATCCCGTTACTGTCTCCATCCCGTTACTGTCTCCCGATCCCGTTACTGTCTCCCGATCCCGTTACTGTCTCCCGATCCCGTTACTGTCTCCATCCCGTTACTGTCTCCCGATCCCGTTACTGTCTCCCGATCCCGTTACTGTCTCCATCCCGTTACTGTCTCCCGATCCCGTTACTGTCTCCCGATCCCGTTACTGTCTCCCGATCCCGTTACTGTCCCCATCCCGTTACTGTCTCCCGATCCCGTTACCGTCTCCCGATCCCGTTACTGTCTCCCGATCCCGTTACTGTCTCCATCCCGTTACTGTCTCCCGATCCCGTTACTGTCTCCCGATCCCGTTACTGTCTCCCGATCCCGTTACTGTCTCCCGATCCCGTTACTGTCTCCATCCCGTTACTGTCTCCCGATCCCGTTACTGTCTCCCGATCCCGTTACTGTCTCCCGATCCCGTTACTGTCTCCATCCCGTTACTGTCTCCATCCCGTTACTGTCTCCCGATCCCGTTAGTGTCTCCATCCCATTACTGTCTCCATCCCGTTACTGTCTCCCGATCCCGTTACTGTCTCCCGATCCCGTTACTGTCTCCCGATCCCGTTACTGTCTCCCGATCCCGTTACTGTCTCCATCCCGTTACTGTCTCCCGATCCCGTTACTGTCTCCTGATCCCGTTAATGTCTCCCGATCCCGTTACTGTCTCATCCCGTTACTGTCTCCCGATCCCGTTACTGTCTCCCGATCCCGTTACTGTCTC
Source organism: Squalus acanthias (assembly GCA_030390025.1). Taxonomy (NCBI): domain Eukaryota; kingdom Metazoa; phylum Chordata; class Chondrichthyes; order Squaliformes; family Squalidae; genus Squalus; species Squalus acanthias. Next base: position 53,165,153 of record CM059440.1, on the reverse strand, counting down.
CCGATCCCGTTACTGTCTCCATCCCGTTACCGTCTCCCGATCCCGTTACTGTCTCCATCCCGTTACTCTCTCCCGATCCCGTTACTGTCTCCCGATCCCGTTACTGTCTCCCGATCCCGTTACTGTCTCCCGATCCCGTTACTGTCTCCATCCCGTTACCGTCTCCCGATCCCGTTACTGTCTCCCGATCCCGTTACTGTCTCCCGATCCCGTTACTGTCTCCATCCCGTTACTGTCTCCCGATCCCGTTACTGTCTCCCGATCCCGTTACTGTCTCCCGATCCCGTTACTGTCTCCATCCCGTTACTGTCTCCCGATCCCGTTACTGTCTCCCGATCCCGTTACTGTCTCCATCCCGTTACTGTCTCCCGATCCCGTTACTGTCTCCCGATCCTGTTACTGTCTCCCGATCCCGTTACTGTCCCCATCCCGTTACTGTCTCCCGATCCCGTTACCGTCTCCCGATCCCGTTACTGTCTCCCGATCCCGTTACTGTCTCCCGATCCCGTTACTGTCTCCTGATCCCGTTACTGTCTCCCGATCCCGTTACTGTCTCCCGATCCTGTTACTGTCTCCCGATCCCGTTACTGTCTCCATCCCGTTACTGTCTCCATCCCGTTACTGTCTCCCGATCCCGTTACTGTCTCCATCCCGTTACTGTCTCCCGATCCCGTTACTGTCTCCATCCCGTTACTGTCTCCCGATCCTGTTACTGTCTCCCGATCCCGTTACTGTCTCCATCCCGTTACTGTCTCCATCCCGTTACTGTCTCCCGATCCCGTTACTGTCTCCATCCCGTTACTGTCTCCCGATCCTGTTACTGTCTCCCGATCCCGTTACTGTCTCCATCCCGTTACTGTCTCCATCCCGTTACTGTCTCCCGATCCCGTTACTGTCTCCCGATCCCGTTACTGTCTCCATCCCGTTACTGTCTCCATCCCCGTTACTGTCTCCCGATCCCGTTACTGTCTCACGATCCCGTTACTGTCTCCCGATCCCGTGACTGTCTCCCGATCCCGTTACTGTCTCCATCCCGTTACTCTCTCCCGACCCCGTTACTGTCTCCCGATCCCGTTACTGTCTCCCGACCCCGTTACTGTCTCCCGATCCCGTTACTGTCTCCATCCCGTTACTGTCTCCCGATCCCGTTACTGTCTCCATCCCGTTACTGTCTCCCGATCCCGTTACTGTCTCCATCCTGTTACTGTCTCCCGATCCCGTTACTGTCTCCCGATCCCGTTACTGTCTCACGATCCCGTTACTGTCTCCCGATCCCGTTACTGTCTCCATCCTGTTACTGTCTCCCGATCCCGTTACTGTCTCCCGATCCCGTTACTGTCTCCCGATCCCGTTACTGTCTCCCGATCCCGTTACTGTCTCCCGATCCCGTTACTGTCTCCATCCTGTTACTGTCTCCCGATCCCGTTACTGTCTCCCGATCCCGTTACTGTCTCCCGATCCCGTTACTGTCTCCGATCCCGTTACTGTCTCCATCCCGTTACTGTCTCCCGATCCCGTTACTGTCTCCATCCCGTTACTGTCTCCCGATCCCGTTACTGTCTCCCGATCCCGTTACTGTCTCCCGATCCCGTTACTGTCTCCCGATCCCGTTACTGTCTCCATCCCGTTACTGTCTCCCGATCCCGTTACTGTCTCCCGATCCCGTTACTGTCTCCCGATCCCGTTACTGTCTCCCGATCCCGTTACTGTCTCCCGATCCCGTTACTGTCTCCCGATCCCGTTACTGTCTCCCGATCCCGTTACTGTCTCCCGATCCCGTTACTGTCTCCATCCCGTTGCTGTCTCCATCCCGTTACTGTCTCCCGATCCCGTTACTGTCTCCCGATCCCGTTACTGTCTCCCGATCCCGTTACTGTCTCCCGATCCCGTTACTGTCTCCATCCCGTTACTGTCTCCCGATCCCGTTACTGTCTCCCGATCCCGTTACTGTCTCCCGATCCCGTTACTGTCTCCCGATCCCGTTACTGTCTCCCGATCCCGTTACTGTCTCCATCCCATTACTGTCTCCCGATCCCGTGACTGTCTCCCGATCCCGTTACTGTCTCCATCCTGTTACTGTCTCCCGATCCCGTTACTGTCTCCCGATCCCGTTACTGTCTCCATCCCGTTACTGTCTCCCGATCCCGTTACTGTCTCCCGATCCCGTTACTGTCTCCATCCTGTTACTGTCTCCCGATCCCGTTACTGTCTCCCGATCCCGTTACTGTCTCCATCCCGTTACTGTCTCCCGATCCCGTTACTGTCTCCCGATCCCGTTACTGTCTCCCGATCCCGTTACTGTCTCCCGATCCCGTTACTGTCTCCATCCTGTTACTGTCTCCCGATCCCGTTACTGTCTCCCGATCCCGTTACTGTCTCCCGATCCCGTTACTGTCTCCATCCCGTTACTGTCTCCCGATCCCGTTACTGTCTCCCGATCCCGTTACTGTCTCCCGATCCCGTTACTGTCTCCATATCGTTACTGTCTCCATCCCGTTACTGTCTCCCGATCCCGTTACTGTCTCCATCCCGTTACTGTCTCCCGATCCCGTTACTGTCTCCCGATCCCGTTACTGTCTCCCGATCCCGTTACTGTCTCCATCCCATTACTGTCTCCCGATCCCGTTACTGTCTCCATCCCGTTACTGTCTCCCGATCCCATTACTGTCTCCATCCCGTTACCGTCTCCCGATCCCGTTACTGTCTCCCGATCCCGTTACTGTCTCCCGATCCCGTGACTGTCTCCCGATCCCGTTACTGTCTCCCGATCCCGTTACCGTCTCCCGATCCCGTTACTGTCTCCCGATCCCGTTACTGTCTCCCGATCCCGTTACTGTCTCCCGATCCCGTTACTGTCTCCATCCCGTTACCGTCTCCCGATCCCGTTACCGTCTCCCGATCCCTTTACTGTCTCCATCCCGTTACCGTCTCCCGATCCCGTTACTGTCTCCATCCCGTTACTGTCTCCCGATCCCGTTACCGTCTCCCGATCCCGTTACCGTCTCCCGATCCCGTTACCGTCTCCCGATCCCGTTACTGTCTCCCGATCCCGTTACTGTCTCCCGATCCCGTTACTGTCTCCATCCCAGCCTCTGAAATTAATTTCCCCTGATTGGACTTATTAAGCCCCGCCCAGCGCGTTTCCCGGCCAATTAGAGGAAGCGAGTCTGGTGACATCATTTGATGATGCATCATCAGCCGGTTTCCTTAAAGGGACCATGGCCAACTTTCTTTTGACATTTGTACTGTCAGTGTTCTACAGCATTGAGGTGCTGCAAACACTGACACGCACTGCACAGAGGTGCACGGCTGCACCCAGGCTCTCCCGTGACTCCCTCCATATGTTTATGGAGGGAGTCACAGCATGGAGGGAGGTTCTCTTCCCTTCCAATGGGTGGAAGAGACCTCCCCAGGACACCAACGCAGCCTGGTTGCACATTGCACAGTAGGTCACAAGCAGGGATGTGGTCAGGAGGACCTGGGTGCAGTGGCGCAAACCTTTCAATGATCTCAGTAGATCACGAAATGTTAGTACAAAGCTACACTCAACCTCATCCTGCTGTGCCTCTCATTACATCCCCACCGCTCTGCCTTCCCTACCCTACTCCTGTACATCTTTACTCACACCAACTTACCTTGCACCTCCACCCATCCCTCTCTATCTACATTATCTCATCCCCATCTCACTAGCCACCCCTCACACTCACCCTCATCCTAGTGCAATCATACCAACTAACAACACACAAGGGTAGGCACTTGGGTGTTTTATGCAAGGTTCATGTAAAGTTTCTGTTAATGTGGTGTCAAACATTGAAACCTTTATTTTCAACACTTTGCATTCTTGGACAGATTTTTGTGCACCTTTGAAAGTGGCTTAGTGAGTTGCAGTGAATGGTGAGACATAACGGTACCCCCCCGCAATGGTGATGAGTGTGAAAGGAATGGCTTGGACATTGTAGGGATGCTTTATGGTGTTGGTGTGGGGTGGTGCCAACCTGGCGCATCATGTGGCAGCCAGGGTGTACAGCATCAAGTGAAGTAAATCTGGCCATCCCTGGCCTCCTGGGCAGCAATATGGTCGGGTGCTGATGCTCTGTGTCCTGTGCAGCATCAGTTGATTGCGGAGAAGGTTGGTGTTGTTGGTGCTGCTGGTGTGCCTGGTGATGCTGGTGTTGGGATTCTGAGGACCAAGGTGAGAGAGTTTCAAAGGCACCCATGCTGATGGAATAGATGGCAGGTGAAGTAGAGATGACAGAAGCGATCTGTCAATGGTGGGAGAGGTAATGAGGTCAGAGTGGATGGAGACTTGTGTAAAGCCTTGCAGCATCCTGAATCTGTAGTGGAGATGCAGTTTAGAGAAGCTAGTGGTTAAGGGAACATTTCTCAATCAGCTGGGAGCTTTGACTTGACATTTGAAACTCATCAGCTGATTCAATGGCCACTGACCTCCCGCCTCAGCTTCACAGACGAGGTCGAGGCACAGCGGGAAACCGGTGGGCGACCTGTCAAATTCAAAAAGCTGGGAAAAACCATTGATAAGTGGCTGTAAATAAACCACTAATGATTTTAATTGCCTCCCCCGCCGCTGCGTGTTGGGTCTGCTCAGCGCTGACAGCGGGGTCCCAACCTACTGGGGAAAAAAACACTCTCCCACCCGACCCGCCACCGATCCTGCCCACTGAACCCCCTGCAAAATCCAACCCTTAGTTTTGTCCTTCTGACCACGTTTTGTCTGAGATGGGGGCATGGAAATGAGAGAAAGAAAGACTTGCATTTATATAGCGCCTTTCACGACCACCTGATGTGCCAAAGCGCTTTACAGCCAATTAAGAACTTTTTTTTTGAAGTGTAGTCACTGTTGTAATGTGCACCAATTGGCAGCAGCAAGCTCCCACAAACAGCAATGTGATAAATACCAGATAATGTGTTTTAGTGATGCTGATTGAGGGAAAAATATTGTCCAGGACACCGGGGAGAACTCCCCTGCTCTTCTTCGAAATAGTGCCATGGGATCCTTTACGTCCACCTGAGAGAGCAGACGGGGCCACGGTTTAACGTCTCATCCGAAAGACGGCACCTCTGACAGTGCAGCACTCCCTCAGCACTGCACTGGAGTGTCTCTGGACACAAGTCTCTGGGTGGGACTTGAACCCACAACCTTCTGACTCAGAGGCGAGAGTGCGACACTTATGAGAGAGAGAATTTAAGAGAGGAGGAGAATAATAATCCTTACACTTAACATAGTGCTTTATCATGTCAAAACACCTCAACATACTTCACACTATGAATACATTTGAGGCACAGCGACTATTGTGTAGAAGGGGAGAATACACATCCACATGAAAGAGCATCAATATGATCATTTTGTTCCTAGTTGAGCCAGATTTAAGAGTGCCTGGAGTATACTGGAAATGTTCCCGTTGATATAGTTAATGTGGGTTGGCACCAGCCAGCTCCACATCTCCTGGAATGATTCCAGCAGGACAGAGGACTGAGTCGGAGTCACTAACGTTTTGCTACACTCCAGCGATTCTAACAGGCTGAACTCGCTAGGACGACGTTGCTTGCTCTGCACACTCTATTTGAAATACCTTCATCTTTTGTTTCATTGGCTTCTCCAGTCAATTTAATATACTTTACATCCATCAGAGGACAGAAGTGTTTTCAAAGTGAAAGAAGAACGAGCTGAGCTGCAGGGTGCTCAAGAAATCGCCGACGACGAAAACACCAAGGTGGAACTGCCGATCGATAAGGTGGGAAATTATTTTTCGGTACTCTATTTTTCAAGCTTGATTTTCATTAGTTATCTCACTGCTGGCACAATCCCTCTTTTATCTGGGAGAGAGGGGGGCGGGCAGCCTGACAGACAGATTTTCTTGCAGCTGCAGTGGGCCTAATGTAATGAACGTGAGACATGGATTTTTTTTGGATGGTTGGGCTGTTTCCTGAGATTGAGCGTTCTGCCGCCACAGACAGCCCTGGCGCGCTTCTGGAACCTGGAAAAAAAACTCACACGTCTCAGTGAAAGGAGTCAGGTTCAAAGGGCCAGTCAGAAGTGGGGTTTTTGAACTCGGGGTACGCTAAAATTGGAATTGCCGGAAATCTACCAGCAGGTGACCCGTCAGAGTTCATGTGCTTGCTGTGCGTGAGGAGGAGCGATATGTACAAGAAGCAGTCATTGAAAAGTGTGTGAGAAGGAGAATTCTTGCAAGTTTGTACTACACCCAAGGGTAGCTTGAGGGAGGGAATGTGGTCCTTTATGCGATAGAGAGACAGACAGAGATGCAAACCTTGAACAACAGATTTCTCCCTTGTATAGTCAATGAGGGACTGTGTGTTTGCCCCCATGCTGATTCACCCTCCCTCTACATTGCTTCCAGACATCACATGTATATTGGCTTTCCAATTTAGTTTTGTCAATTAAATTTCTAAATTAAAACAACAGAAAACAATTTACGACCAAAGTATTATAAAAACAAAATAACCTCAATTTCTAGCAACATGTTACTCTGTCTGAAGGCTGACCGTATTAAGTGTATTGAGAAACTGAGAAATTCATCTTTGAAACACAACTGAAGAAAATCATGTTTGGCTTCAGATTATTCATGAATTAGAGATTTTATTTAATTGTGTGAAGAGATGATTGCTACGAGTGTAAAGATAAAAGGAACAAAGCCCACAGCCAGGTCTGTGTTCAGCAAAATCACATTTATATTTTGCAGAGAGAGGCTGAAACTGTTGAAGATGAAGTCATTGCTGAAGAGGGGACAGATCGCGTTGACGAGGTAACAGCAGCAGTAAAGTCTTTTATTTACAGTCTTACATTCTTTTAGAGAGTGTTCTTTATTCAGTAATTTCAGCATGTGATAATCCTTCACCTACTACAAGGCCAGGCAACAGAAGCTCCTGTTCACAGTCCTGCCACATCGCTTTCATTTCCATTGAGACACATCGATTTTTTTGTTTTAAAAACACATATATTCCTTGGAGCCGAGCCAGATAAAGCAGGAACATTTCTGGTTCAATCCTTGGTTTGTGTCAGTAGTTCCCCCTGACTTAGAGAGGAGAAATATCAGGTAGGCATTCTGCTCCTAATTGCCATTCAGTGTTCTATGCTGGGACCAATGTTCCCTTTAAGCTGCGCGATTGCGCGGCCCCGCAGCTCTCTGGACCTCCCGTGCAGCCGGCTCGCCGGCTTTTCAATGCGGGAAGCCACGCGTGCGCGTAGCCCCTTAAAGGGGCCGTGCACCCCGGAAAAAAAATGAGCGGGATCATTGGCTGGGACTCCTGCGCCTTTGGGTGTCGAGTGAAGACAGGATCAGTCTCAGCTGTAAAGCTAGTGATTAAATCGACTCATTGTCTGAGGTTAAAGATGGAGAACGGCTATTTGGGCAAGGTAATGGAAGCCAGTTATCACCCAGAGCATTCTAGTCCTCCTTTGAAGAAAATTGAGAGGAAATGCATTTCTGTCTGTCTCCAAGTAAAGTCAACAACTGTATCCATTTAAGTGGATTTGCAATCTCTTTCAGTCTCTCTTTCATAGCATCTCACTGTTAACAATGCTCTAACCTTGATGACGATCTAATCGCACAATAAAAATGTCACATCCATAACATGAAAATAATTGCTTGCTTCTTTATTCTCACAAATTTTTTTCAAGCTGCATTCAGCCTCTGAATAAAAGTGACTCAATGTTCACACAAGTGTTCTGCTCTCCCTGATGTGAACTCTCTCCCTGCCAGACACAACGTGAGCCTTGCGCGCTGACGGCAGCAGCAGGGGCCCCATTGCATGAAATGCGGATCTATTCCCCGCCATGTACAATCGAATATCTGCCCGACAACACAAGTACCCGCGTGTAGAGGTGGAAATTAGTTTGGGCATCAGAACTGACACTTTGTAGACATCGTGGGGGTGAAATTGGGTGCCTTTGTGATGTCTTTGCAATCTTTGTGACCGGGCGCGGCGCTGACATATTTGGCAGGGGTTTTGCGGCGCCGCTACGGCGTTGCGCCCCAATCTCCTTCGCTTGGAGATCATGACATCATCACCGTGCGCATCGCCCCGGTAGCGCCCCAGACCCGAAATTGACTTCCGCCCCCTGCAGTAGCGCCGGTCAAAAACACCGACAGCTGCAGGAGGCGTGCATCGGGTGGCTGGCCACTTCGGGGGCAATGATTAAAGGGGAGGTGGCCAAGCTAAGTGGAAAAAAACTTACCTTTATTGTTCCAGTTTTTTCCGCGGGTTCCTGCCCGCGATCGATCAGCCCGGCGTTCTGCTTGAGTGCCGGGCTGATCGCGCGGGATCACGGCTGCCTTGGTGGTCCAGGTAGGTACTTTCTAAATTGCAGAGCCTGCAGCGATGGCCCTTCCCTTTAAGGGAGGGAAGGAGCCTTTGAACACGGCAGCGCTGCACGGCCCAGTGTGCAGCGCTGCTGAAGTCTCCGCCCCGCTCTCCGATGTTAGCGCCCTAAGAAGGAAGTGAAGTGCTTGATTTAGCACTCCACCTCCCTCTTGGGGTGTTAAAACTCAATTTCATGATCATCGGCGCTAATTAGAGCCAGGCGCTAAAGTTAGCGCCCTAAAATGGTCGATACCGAATTTTCCCCCACGTGCGTCTGCTCATGTGGGTGGACCTAGAAAGTAAAATTGTTATATAAATACATATATATATCCTGAGAGTGACTGGGAGCTTTTGATTTGCTCGTTCTTATACCTGCCCAAAAATCATGGTGCAAACACTCAGGAAACAGGCTTAAGCAGCTTGCATTTGACTTGCCAATTTATAAGTATAATCTCACGTGTGCACACATTTCCTGTCTGCACAACTTCACTTCCTATTGTCACATTTGTCACACTTTCCTGTGTCCATATTTTGGGTTTGCCTATGTACACTTGCTACTCTGACTATACAATCTGGTTACCAGGTTCCCACAAATTACTCCAAATGTTCTCTGAAAAAATAATCATTTGATAGTTTTTTCCTCAGTAACTGAAATTTCTAATGTCCGAAATAAGGGTTTAAACAAATAAATACATATTTCACAATAACATGATTAACTGTATCCATTGAAGTATCTGTTGTGTCTTAAAAGTGTCAGCTGTGGTTCAGTTGGTTGTACTCTCACTTCTGGGTCAGAAGATTGTGGGTTCAAGTCCCACTCCAGGAACTTAAGCACAAAAATCTAGGCTGACACTTCAGTGTAGTGCTAAGGGAGTGCTGCACTGTTGGAGGTGCCGTCTTTCAGATGAGACATTAAACCGAGGCCCCATCTGCTCTCGCAGGTGGATGTAAAAGATCCCATGGCACTATTTTGAAGAAGAGCAGGGGGAGTTATCCCGGTGTCCTGGCCAATATTTATCCCTCAATCAGCATCACTAAAACATTATCTGGTCATTATCACACTGCTGTTTGTGGGAGCTTGCTGTGCCCAAATTGCTGCTGTGTTTCCCACATTACAACAGTGACTACACTTCCAAAAAGTACCTCATTGGCTGTAAAGCACTCTGGGACATCCAATGGTTGTGAAAGGCATTATATAAATGAAAGTCTTTCTTTCTTTCTTTTAATGACTTCATTAAAGTTTTTACTTGAAGGCCTCTCCCAAAAGCCAGGGCTTGGAATTGATGGTTTTGCCCAGAGCTATTATTATATGAGCTCAGTTTGGATTGTGCAGTCTGAGCATGTGTGGTGTACCTATTCTCCAGGATGCATCAATACCGTTCAGTCATCTGTACTGATGGAATACTTTTCTTTAGCTTCTATCAGTTTCTTTTAAAAAGTTTTTGAGAATTATTTGAAGGCAAACTAGAGGACAAACTTCAAAATCATTATTCAACTAAAATTTATAGAGTGTTTTAAACAGGCTGTGTGTGATTAAAACAACACATCTGTTCCAGCATTTGTTTAGTGTATAATGAACTTTAGAAAGTGCATTAAGCTCAGCGAGACGGTGGGGCCAATTTTTATTTTGGGTGCACATTGGGCAGGCATTGGGCAGAGCAATTGCATGGCTCACCTAATGCACCAATAAAAGGCCCAAACCATTCTCATGGTCAGACCTAATTTAAATTGATTGGCGAGCTGTGAGCACTGAATGAGCGCTGACAATCGGGATTGTGGGAATTCCGGCCACTCCTCTGCGGAGCCAAGATGGAAGTAGGCCCTTTAAGAGGGTCACAGAGGGACTGGCAATGGGCCAGAAGATTTTTATTGGCCAGAAGGGGCAGTCATGCTCCACAAAACTCAGTGCTACAGTTTGTTCCCCTCTTTCGGAATAGTCTACAGGGATCCCTGTAAAGACCATTGTTTCAGCTGTTCAACGCTCGATTCCATTGGTGGCCCTATTGCCCTACCTCAGTGCAATTTTAATTTTTCAAAAAAATTGGAATTAAAAATGAACAACATCTAATTATCACGTCTGATTATCACTTGTATTGACAGAGCAAACCATCTAATTATCACCTGTGTTAGGTTGACAGTTAGAAGATGTAAACATGCTAATTGCTAACATCTGTCAAATATAGAGACCCAGGAGCAAAGGTGCACATCGAGTGAGTTTCTTCATCACATTGATTTTCTTCTCAAAAGAACGAATGAGTTGAATTTTGAAAGCTCAAAATACCACCCGTTTTATTGATTGTTAACAATTATAATGTTAATCATGTTCTTATAGCTGTGGGATAGAGAAAAAGAAAAAAGGAAAGAAGGACAGAAGTAAAGAAGAAAAGAAAGAAGGAAAGAAGGAAAGAAAAAGGAAAGAAAGAAAGATGGAAAGAAAGAAGAAAGAAAGAAGTAAAGAAGTAAAGAAGGAAAGAAGGAAAGAAAGATAGAAAGAAAGAAAGCATTTATATCGAGCCCTTCACATGCTGAGGACATCTCGAAGTGCTTCACAGCCAATGAAGTACTTTTAAAATGTAGTCATTCTTATGATGTAGGGAAATGTGACAGCCAATTTGAGCAAAGCAAAGTCCCACAAACAGTAATGAGATAAATGACCATATAATCTATTTTAGTGGTGTTGATTGAGGGATAAAATCTTGGCCAGAAAACTGGGAGAACTTTTCTACAAATAGTGTCCTGGAATCTTTTTCACCCCCCTGAGAGAACAGATTGCACCTTGGTTTAATGTCTCATCTGAAAGATGGGGCCCTCAGCAGTGCAGCAGTCTCCTAGTACTGCACTGAGATATCAGCCTAGATTATGGCCTAGAAATTGGATTTCCCTGCGCCTACTTTGAGGCGTAAAACGGGTGCCTGATGGTCCAATATGGCAGGCGGTATACACGCACCGAAGTGAGCTACCCAACTTCCTTCACCCCACCATTGGCGGCCGTGCCTTCAGCTGCCGAGGCCCTAAGCTCTGGAACTCCCTCCCTAAACCTCTCCGCCTCTCCACCTCTCTTTCCTCCTTTAAGATTCTCCTTAATACCGCCCTCTTCGACCAAGCTTTTATGTCACCTGTCCTAATGTCTCCTTCTTTGGCTCAGTGTCGATTTTTTTGTCTGAGAACACTCCTGTGAAGCGACGCGGGATGTATTACGATGTTGAAGGCGCTATATAAATTTTTTTTTTTAATCGCTTATGGGATGTGGGCGTCGCTGGCAAGGCCAGCATTTATTGCCCATCCCTAGTTGCCCTTGAGAAGGTGGTGGTGAGCTGCCTTCTTGAACCCCTGCAGCCCGTGTGGTGAAGGTGCTCCCACAGTGCTGTTAGGGAGGGAGTTCCAGGATTTTGACCCAGCGACGATGAAGGAACGGCCGATATACTTCCAAGTCAGGATGGTGTGTGACTTGGAGGGGATCTTGGAGGTGGTGGCGTTCCCATGCGCCTGCTGCCCTTGTCCTTCGAGGTGGAAGAGGTCGTGGGCTTGGGAGGTGCTGCCGAAGAAGCCTTGGCGAGTTGCTGCAGTGCATCTTGTACAATTCAAGATGTTGTTGGTGCTGCCTACCATATTGATTAGGGTTGCTCAGTAGGAGTCCAGGGAACATGCGGCTAGGCTCATTGCATATGCAAATCAAGGATCTAACGCCGATTTCAGGCCCCTTTGCCAAATTGGTCTGCGACTGATTGCAGCGTGCGCTGTGCGTGCTGCTACCCCTTTCATTCAGGCGCTTGGCAGACAAACCAGCAAAGGAGCCGCTGGAGGCTGCCGCCCAAAAAGGCAAGTCGAAAGTTTATAGACTTACCTCATTGTGGAGCCAGGGGCAGCAGGAGTGCTCCTCCCGGCTCCACATTAAAAGTGCGGGCCGCTGACATATACAAGATTGTGTGAGACAATAACAGAGAGAGAGAGATTGAAAGAGAGAGGGAGGAATATCTTCAAACCAATCAGGAAACCCCTAATTCAATGTTTACAGACATTCCTTAGAAAGTCACAGAATAATAGACAGAGTTGTGAAATTCAATTCCCAAAGCAGCGGTAAAAATTCCAGAATACCATTTAATAAAACTGGAATCTGATTTACTCAGCCATTGTATTCAGCCAATGGCCCTGATCTTATCCCCTACATGGTATAAACAGCCCATCCTACAACTCATCCGCTTCATCCTTGACCACAATGTCTTCACCTTCGACAACCAGTTTTTTACCCAAACACACGGAACAGCCATGGGGACCAAATTCGCACCCCAATACGCCAACATCTTCATGCACAAGTTCGAGCAAGACTTCTTCGCTGCACAGGACCTCCAACCAACGCTGTACACCAGATACATCGACGACATCTTCTTCCTTTGGACCCACGGCGAAGGATCACTGAAAGGACTACACGATAGCATCAACAGGTTCCATCCCACCATCAAACTCACCATGGACTACTCCTCAGAATCGGTTTCATTCTTGGACACACGAATCTCCATCAAAGACGGACGCCTCAGCACTTCACTCTACCGCAAGCCCACGGACAACCTCACGATGCTCTACTTCTCCAGCTTCCACCCTAACCACGTTAAAGAAGCCATCCCCTATGGACAAGCCCTGCGAATACACAGGATCTGCTCAGACGAGGAGGAACGCGATGGACACCTACGGACACTGAAAGACGCCCTCGTAAGAACGGGATATGACGCTCGACTCGTCGATCGACAGTTCCGACGGGCCACAGCAAAAAACCGCATAGACCTCCTCAGAAGACGAACACGGGACACAACCAACAGAGTACCCTACGTCGTCCAGTACTTCCCCGGAGCGGAGAAACTACGCCATGTTCTTCGCAGCCTTCAACATGTCATCGATGACGACGAACACCTTGCTAAGGCCATCCCCACGCCTCCACTACTCGCCTTCAAGCAGCCGCCTAACCTCAAAAGTACCATCGTTCGCAGCAAATTACCCAGCTTTCAGGAGAACAGCGACCACGACACCACACAACCCTGCCACGGCAACCTCTGCAAGACATGCCAGATCATGGACACAGATACCGTCATCACATGTGAGGACACTACCCACCAGGTACATGGTACATACTCATGTGACTCGGCCAACGTTGTCTACCTGATACGTTGCAGTAAAGGATGCCCCAGAGCATGGTACATCGGCGAGACCATGCAGACACTGAGACAACGTATGAACGGACACCGCGCAACAATCGCCAGGCAGGAGGGTTGCCTCCCAGTCGGGGAACACTTCAGCAGTCAAGGGCATTCAGCCTCGGATCTGCGGGTTAGCGTTCTCCAAGGCGGCCTTCGGGATACACGACAACGCAAAATCATCGAGCAGAAACTGATAGCCAAGTTCCGCACTCATGAGGACGGCCTCAATCAGGATATCGGGTTCATGTCACGCTACAGAACGTGACTTGACATCGTTGCCGGTCTTTCCAGCTTTTTAAAAAAACAAACACAAGAAACAAACACAAGAAACAAACCCAAATGGAGAGGATATGCAGCCAGTAGGTGTTTTGACACGTTGGACCCCCTGGGACACATCTCATTGTCTTGGCTGTGCTCTTAGTGTGTCTTTGATTTAGGGAAACACTGAATCTCTGCATTTTCTCTGTGTTTATATTCTGTGAATTCTGGTAGATTGTCTCACAGTAACTGTACCTGAAGAAGGGGCAGGATAGCTCCGAAAGCTTGTAATTTTAAATAAATCTGTTGGACTATAACCTGGTGTTGTGCGACTTCTCACTATTGTTATAAAACAGTGAATTCTCTGACTTACCGTGTGAACATAAGAAGATAAGAATTAGGAGCAGGAGTCGGCCATTCGGCCCCTCGAGCCTGCTCTGCCATTCAATAAGATCATGGCTGATCATCGACCTCAACTCCACTTTCCCGCTCGATCTCCATATCCTTCGATTCCCCTAGAGTCCAAGGGGGAAAAATTTGGTTGCTTTGCACCTCCCGTTAGTGCCCTAAGAAGGCGCGAACGGGGCGCAAAGCAATTAGCGCCCAGGCGCGGCACCCCCAACGTCTCCCACGAAATTCAGCGGGAGGTTAGCGGCGGCAGTAACCGTTAGCGCCCCGCAGTGCTGCGCCGCCAGCGATGACGTCATCGCCGTGCGCAGCGCCCCACTCGTGCCCCGGCTGCGATCTTTGGTAGGGCTCCCTGACTTACCGCCGGACGCTGTGTCCGACAGGGTCAGGGGGGCCTACCTGCGGCCGGGGCGGCGCTAATTAAAGACGAGGTGCCGGGCGGCCATTTTTGTTGCTGGCCGCCTGCCAGCACCTGCCCCCGTTGCCGTCCCCGGCCACCTCAGCAGCCCCCCCCCGCGGAGTGCCGGCTGCGCTCCTTGAGCCCGGCATGCCTCTTGAGTGCCGGGCTCATTTGCCGGCACTCCCGATCCCTGGTGGTCGAAGAAGGGGAGGAAGGCCTTCAGTACCGCGGCACATAGCGCCGCGATATTCCCTCGCAGCACCCCAAGAGGGTGGCGGGGCACTTCCAGTAGCGCCCCACTTCCCTCTTGGGGCGCTACCGATGAATTTCGGCCGCGGGGGCGCTAATTTTTTGGGAGTAGTGCCCCAGCGAAGTTAGCTCCCCAAAGGGGGCGCAACTCAATTTTTCCCCCAAAAAATCTATCGATCTCAGCCTTGAATATACTCAACGATTCAGCATCCACAGCCCTTAAATGACTGACCCTTATCCTGAGACTGTGCTCCCTCGTTCTAGACTCTCCAGCCAGGGGGAAACAACCTCTCAGCATCTACCCTGTCAATCCCCCTCAGAATCTTGTATGTTTCAATGAGATTACCTCTCATTCTTCTAAACTCCAGAGAGTATAGGCCCAATCTACACAATCTCTCAGTGTGCAATGTATCAGGAGAGCTACTGGTCAAGTATTGTGTATTGTTGTCTGCAAACCTTACTTCTTGTTATTACAATTTTTAGTCACACTTCCTTGTCGACATTTACCAATGTAAATTGCTGCGTTTCCCATTCAATGTTAGTGTCAATCTGTTGCAATCTAGTTGCAGCCTCTGACCATTAGGTGGCTTTGTGGAGCGAGTTCTGAAGTCTCTTTCCCTATTCCGTTGCTATCTTGTATATAAAAATTTTTTTATTAACTGACCATCAGCAACACTACAGGCAATTTACGAGTCCTATATATATATATATATATTAAAAAAAACAATTGTGGGTTCCCCAAAAAGCCGAGCGGGTAACTGCACCATCCAGACCAGGATAGTCTCCGGTTTGATCTGTATTGAGTTGCTTGATCTCTGTCAAAGCAACGTTTGGGATACTAACCGAGTTTCAGGGATTTCTGCGGCTCTTCTGCCAACGTTACAGCAGCAGGGCAAGAGAATTCCCGTGGAAATTCTTCCTCCTATGATGGGCTTCATTGTCCTGTGCTAAGTAGAGGACAAATTCAACTCGCCAGCAATCAACATTGGTCCGGATTTTGCGTCCAGCGATGAAGCGACGGCGCTCGCTGCTGACCTTGAAGAAAGCTGCCCACAAAGATCTAGCGATCTTGGTGGCGTTGTTTTCAGCTCTCCCGACATTAGTTTGAATCATCCGGCAAATCAAGCAAATTTCCAGCGCCCAGCAACAGTGATGTCATCAAGCTGGCTAAGCAGCCAATCACATTGAAGAATTCTCACAGACAGCAAACCAGGAAGTAAAATGCATTGATTCTAATTTACTTTTTATAAATTTTACAGAGCGAAATAAAGATTGGGACATACACATAGGATTAACATTGAAGCTGAAATATCATAAACAAACTTAAAAAAATTAAAACCTTGTAATTCTTATCATATTAATGGAAAAATTTGACATTCCACAAATAAAAAATTAGTTTTCCAGGGCCAGAACGGTTGTTCAGCAGTCACTACAAACGGTTGTTCAGCAGTCACGAACCCAGTTACACCTCTTTCAACAAGGCTTAACTTTTTCGGGGGTGGGGGGAGGGTTTAATAGCGATATTCTGGTGTAATAGGGGAAGTTTTTGCCAGGAACTGTGATTTGAATTGATTGCCGGCTCTGGGGTGTTCCACAGCGCAACCTGCGGAGGAGCAGGGAATGAATGACCGCAACTTTTGGATTTCCTCTTTTATCTGCACATGCACTGACTCCAGAAGTTGCTGTCACTTTCAGAGGAGTAATGACGGTGAACACTGAGGGCTGGATTTTGTCTTGGGGTCGGGTTGGGGTCGTGTAATCCGCATTTCGTGTTTCCCCCCCGACTCCAGATTAATGTGGATGGCTGATGCAATTTTCACTTAATTGGACAATTGAGTTGGAGCATGTGGGAACCCATGAACTAATTAGTGTTTTCAGTCTGAAAGTCGCCTCTGATGATGTCATCATTGCTGACTGCCTAGTCTCAGAGACTGTTGGTGATGTGAGTGGACCTGGATGAAAAATGGGGGGGGGGAAGAGAGAGAGAGAGAGAGAGAGAGAATTTTTTTGCCAAGCAAGTCCTCCCAGGCAGTCTATGAATGCAGCAGCATCAGAGGCGACGTTCAGACCTAATACTACCTTCATCACATCACATCTCCGTTGTAATAGTGGACCTGCAGCCAATAGTCAGCTATCCACTTGTGCTCCCGCCAGGTTTCACTGGAGTGTTTCACACGAGGCGTGCTTCACGTCAGAAGAGGGTTAAACTAGCTACAGCGTTTCAAAATGGCATTACAGAGCCAATTTAGAGATTGTTAAGGGCTTGAATGGCCTCTCCCGCCTCTTGAAGGCGGGACGGAGTCGGGAACCCCGCGACTGATTATGTCAAAATTGTGTGGAGGCGGGATGGAGTCGGGATGGGGTCGGAAACCCCGACCCTGCAAATTTAACCCCCCACACGCCTCCAAACCCGACTCCATGGGTCATTCAAAATCCAGCCCACACAGTTTCGCTGTCATTACCACTGCAAAATCCGGGCCATTCAGTATTTCCTGTTATATCCAGCCTAATCCCACTTTCCAGCTCTTGGTCCGTAGCCCTGTGAGTTACGGCACTTCACGTGCATATCCAAGTACTTTTTAAATGCGATGAGGGTTTCTGCCTCCACCACCCTTTCAGGCAGTGAGTTCCAGACCCCCACCACCCTCTGGGTGAAAAAAGTTCTCCTCAACTCACCTCTAATCCTTCTTCTAATTACTTTAAATCTATGCCCCCTGGTTATTGACCTCTGTGCTATGTCGACCCCTCATAATTTTATACACCTCAATTAAATCTCCCCTCAGCCTCCTCTGTTCCAAAGAAAACAACCCCAATCTTTGAATGTAGCTCAGCTACATTTGTTACAGTTTGTAACAAGTGACCACATATAGCTTAGGATTTCAAAAGTCAACTATTAATAAGTCAAATATAAGCAGTTCCATTTGTCGTGTATGGTGTTTATTGGCTATAGTGCGCACTTCACATGTGACTGATCGTTTTTTCCCATTCTTTCCCTGTTGGGATTTAGAGCTAAACCACAAGGAAGTCTTCGGAGAGACACAAGATTGAGAACAAGGCAAATGTCCACTGACACGGTGTTCAGATGGAAAAGACAAGCTCATTCTTTACTCCTCGTCGGATACACTGAGACACCGAGCGATTCTCCAGCTAGCTATTTGATTTCCCCATTGCAAGTACTATTGCAGAATGACCCTGGAACCTTCGCTAGAAGTAGTGCGTGTGTTCCAGCCGCTGATAACACCATGGCTACAGATAATAGGGATCGCTCTGAACTCGGCATGTTATTGTACTTCAATTAATAATAGGCACTTCACAACACTAGGATTTTAAAGAAAATGATATTAAAAGACTTCGACTCAAATTAAAATGAACAAAACGTGCTCATAATGATTTTATTTGTCTGGGATACTGAGTTGCAGGCTGCCCTTTCACCTGAGCAACCTGAATTTAATTTTTTTTATTATTCATTCCTGGGATGTGGGCGTCACTGGCAAGGCTGGCATTTATTGCCCATCCCTAGTTGCCCTTGAGAAGGTGGTGGTGAGCTGTCATTTCAGAGGGCAGTTAAGAGTCAACCACATTGCTGTGGTTCTGGAGTCACATATAGGTCAGACCGGGTAAGGATGGCAGATTTCCTTCCCTAAAAGGACATTAGTGAATCAGATGGGGTTTTATGAAAATCTGGTAGTTTCATGGTCACCCAGTCACCATTACTGATACTAGCTTTTTATTAAGTATTTTTATTTAATTAACTGAATTTAAATTCCCCAGCTGCCATGATAGGATTTGAACTCATGTTTCTGGGTCTCATTAGTCCAGACCTCTGGATTATTAGTCCAGTAACATAACCACTATGCTACCATACCGTGGATACCAAATAGAGGAGACCGTTGTTAGAGAAATTTATTGCATGTTTCTGGAGATTTATTTGGACAGCAATTTTTGTTTGTTTGGGCTCAGGACCTTCACTTAGTTCTTCTCCTGACATTTACAGTGTGTTGCAAGAAAATGACACTTTTTTAGAGTGGAGAGATGGATTTTCCTAAGAATTTCTTGTGTTATAATGAGGAGGTTGAAGATAGGAACATACTAGTTCATAGGAATGTAGAAGGTGCTTGTTTCCAACACATTGATACCCACTCCACAGGATTTATAGACCCCACAGATCCTACCTTGACAAGCAACGAGAATGAGCTGTGAGCTTTTATTAAGGAGCAGTAGTCCCCTGATACATCGTGCATTCGATGGAACTCATTGTTGCATTGAAGGCCCCTTATGAGAACTCCCTAAATCTTATAAACATCTATTGTGTGATACCCAACTACATGATCTTGAATGTGAACGTTTGTTACCAAGGAAGCTGCCGTGATGTTTTGTACTTTTGCAATCAACTATACCTGCCTTGATGAGCTAGAACACAGTATTGGGTTGGTTGATTGGAGAGCAATTGTGAATATCCATTCATCGATTAAGTTACTCTGTAACCCAAGGACTGATTAGGAACACCAATGCAATAAAGTTTTGGATTCCACTGGGATTGTCATTGATCAAACCATGAAGGATTCTCAAGACATGAATTAGGTGCTTGGATAGATCTAGAGGAGCACTTCAGTATAGTCTTGCTAAATTGTTTCTTTTCATTAGGGTCAGCTGTATGCTACACAACGTTGCCATCTGCCAAGGTCTGTTGATTAACGTCCCAGAGGATGAAGAGGACGGTGACCAAGATCAGCAGGGTTGGTTAGCGGGCAACCGAGGATGATTGACTACAGACAACGGCAGGCAAAGCTTTTAAGGGACACCTTCAACTAAATAAGATCTGAGCCCACTGCACAATCAGTCCTGCCATCGTGGCCTCCCTTTTACAACTGCATGAATTAGTTCTCTTTCTGACATGTAGCTCTCCTCCACAACTATCAAAACTCTAATTTGGAAAACCTGCTGCCTGTTTTGAAGACTTTCTCCCATCTTGCCTCAATTCATTCCGCATGTACCCAATCAGCGATAGAAACATTTAAATGAAACCTAACCCTAACCCTTCATACTGTGTTTTTAAGCCATGTTTGTGTGCATTCATTCCTAACCCTTAACTTCTCCATGTTCCCTCAGTGGCAGGAGGTTCTGAGGTGACTGGTTTAATGCTTTCCAGGAGGGGCCTTGGGGGACTCAGGTGGTAAATCATTTGCGTTGATTATGGGCTTCGTTCTCCTTGAAGAAAAAAAGTAGGGAGTCTGAAGGCACTTTGTTTCCCACCATACAAATTGCAAGCTAAGTAAGCATCCCTTAATAGGGCTGAAAACAGGTGCAGGAAATGAGTAAGGACATATCATGAGTCTTCCAATGCATTTCTACATGCTAAGCCATAAGTGAAGGAATACTTGCAGAGAAAAGAAAGGGGTGTGAAGGATGTCATGGTTCCTCATGGATTTTTCAGGGAAGTAGCACATGGTGTTAAAGACAGGGAGGACAAGAAAGAGAAAACTTGCATTTATATAGCACCTTCCACTGCCTCAGGACATCCTAAAGCGCTTTACAACCAATTAAGCACTTTTGAAGTGTAGTCACTGTTGTAATGTAAGAAACAGCAGCCGATTTATGCAGAGCAAGCTCCCACAAACAGCATTGAGATGATGGCCGGGTAATTTGTTTTTTAGTGATGTTGGTTGGGGGATAAACATTAGCCAGGACACCAGGGAGAACTCCCCTGCTCTTCTTTGAATAGTGCCTTAAGTTCTCTTACCTTCACCTGAGAGGATAGACAGGGCCTCGGATTAACATCTGATCTGAAAGATGGCACCTCCAACACTGAAGAACTCCCACAGTACTGCACTGAAGTCTCAGCCTAGGTTAAGTTTGTAGAGTGGGATTTAAACCCAAAACCTTCTGACCCAGAAGAGCGAGTGCTACCAGTGTGCCAAAACTGACATGTAAAGAGAAATGTAAAACGTGGTTCTAATATTGTATTGAGTCAATCTGTGACTCCCTCCTCTTGCCTTTACTAACTAGTTGATGTCATTGAACTTTTTCTGACACTGAGCAGCTGTGTGGGGGTTCCTGGAGATGGCACTCACTGCCAAGACAACTCCCTTCACTAGATCGATTCCTGGGATGAGAGGGCTCGCGAGATTGACCAGGCCGAACGGGGCGATACCGAATTTCTCCCCCATAGAATTCTTAAAGGGATTAACAGGTAGATGCTAAGAAACTGTTTCCCCTGACTGGGGAGTCTAGAACTAGGGGTCATAGTCTCAAGATAAGGGGTTGGCCATTTAGGAGTAAGATGAGATGAAATGTCTTTACTCAATGGGTTGCGAATCTTTGGAATTCTCTACCCCAGAGGGTTGTGGATGCTCAGTCGGTGAGTATCTTCAAGACTGAGATGGATAGATTTTTGGGCACTAGGGATATGGGGATCATGTGGGAAAGTGGAGCTGGTGTAGAAGATCAGCCATGATTTTATTGAATGATGGAGCAGGCTTGAGGGGCCGTGTGGCCGACTCCTGCTCCTATTTCTTATGTTCCTTCCACTGAGCCTGGAGCATGCCCTTCACGGGCTTCCTTCCATTGGTGCCAAAATGTTGGGTCCTTCTTTACTGAATCTCAGCCAACAACATCTCAACTGAAGATTCTGTAAATATGGGCTTGATTATGGGCGAAATAAACCTCAGCTTCAGATACTGTAGGGATCCAAATAGTTTAAAGACACAAAATTACTACAATGCCCCTTTAAACTGTTGCAGACTGTCTGATGCTCGCGAGAGGTGAGCTCCTGATAGAGGTTGCAGATAGTGCCGGGAGCCCACTGACAATATTAACATGAAATTGTCTGGTGAAAATTGGATGAGGTTGTGGTGAAGTCACAATGGTGGGTGGACGTACAGTCCTGGCACACTTCTGGCAATAAACCTGGCACAGAGAAAAGTTTGGTCTACTTACTCCTGCTGGGGGGGTTACAGTTTCACAAGTGCATCAGCCCTCCGGTACCTTACCATAGTGGTCATTCCCTATGTGTGAGCCTAGTTAGTGACAGTGACCTGGCTATGTGGCTGTGGAGAGCGTAACAGACACGCCCGAATCTGTGTTCCTTAATGCCTACACCCAGAGAACTTTCGACTGGGGTGACTGGATTGTAATCAGGAACAGGAACCCTCGCCACTTTTGTTCTCCCTAAGCCAGGGCTACTGATGCCAGTTATAGTGCCCTGGCTGACATCAGCTAGATCAGCACACACAGGGAATCAAACCTGGGACTTTATTTGTCTGCATCTTCCTGGATAAACCAGATGAGCCTGACGGGAGCTCGATGTGGGTAATTTAATGCCTCCCAGCGAGCATATTGAAGTTGGAGGAAGCCTTAAACTCAATTCCTGGGGAATCACACAGTTAGATGCAATCTGCAGTGTGGCACAGGAGAATGGTATCGACAGCGCGATGATGGTTTTCTTTATAAGCTGCTGGATCAGCCTCGTGAGTACTTGAGTTTGATCGGCTCCAAAGCCGCCCTTCACAAAAGAAAGAATGACCACATCTACAGAATAAAGGCAACATATTTGATTCAGCAACAAAGCACACTGCTGGGAGCTGGCCATATCTGGCTTCTACCTTACTAAGTTGAAATAAAACAAAATGAATAGCAACAGGCTGAACCACTCCAAACCTTTGCTTTAAATGATCCAAAGAGTGTTGTATCTGACCCTGGCTAGTCTGAATAATTGATGCCTCAGTTCACTCACAATAAAACTGGCGACACAATCTTGTTGAACCAAACTCTCACCTTTTCATTTTTTAATGTTGTAGGTCCTGCAATAAAACCATTTTAAAGCACATGTGCTGATTCATCTTCACATATTACTGTTATAAGCAAAAAAATGCTTTCTAAATAATTGAGGTGCAGGGATTTACCAGAAGACAAAGCCAAAGAACTTTCAATTCTCCCGACTATGCCAGCTATTTGTATCAATCACAAGTGACATTTTAGCTTTTTGATTAAATTACTATAGATGTTATCATCCAGCACTTATGTCCCTAACTGAGTTGTTAGTATTGCCACACATAGGACATCCATCACATCTTATAAGACAAGAGCAGCTCAAACATGGTCAAAAATATTACCACACTATCAAGGCAAGTTACCTCCAGTAGGGAAAGATCACAATCCCCTATATAGTACAGTACTTTATTTCATTATCCACTTCACTGATGAAACTACTATTTATATCAGACTTTTGCAGGATATACTCTATTTTGAAAGCTTCCTTGTGGGGTCTTGCCTGAGGGCAATTAATGGACATAACAGCATACAGGAGACAAAGTGGATGCAGCACCGATCAATGTAATACAATCTTTGACAAATCGAGTTGCTTCATTCAATGCTGATGTCTCCTCTTTTGTTTAAAATTCATGAGGCCGGGCATGATTCAGTATTATTACAGTTCAGTTGGAGCAGATTATTGATAAAGCATTGAAGGAAGCGGGGAATAAGACTTGCTTGCATTTCAGCAGCAGCTGCAATTAAATGGGGAGGCGTGGATCTGAATAGCACAATAAACTGTGAAATGAAAATATATAGTAATATAGACTATCCCTTCCACTCTCCTTTCCAATACTTCACCCAAATGGCCATTCTTCATGTTAAGCCGAGAAAGATTACTTGACTATGGAAGCCATAACAGCTAAGCCCAATCTTGTTCGCATCTGAAATCAACAGATTCCAACAGGTTCTCTAAATACAAACAGTAGCGGGACCTCTGGCTGACTGCTTCCCTTCCTAGTTCAAGAGCACCAAGGCCAACTGGTACATTCCAACTGCTGGCCTGGCTGCGATCAGCTAACTCAGCATAAAACCAAGAGCCAACCTCTTGGGGGTTGGAGTACAAGAGTAAGGAAGCCTTGCTACAATTGTACAGGGATTTGGTGAGACCACACCTGGAGTACTGTGCACAATTTTGGTCTCCTTATCTGAGGAAGGATATACTTGCCTTAGAGGCGGTGCAACGAAGGTTCACTCGATTGATCCCTGGGATGAGAGGGTTGTCCTATGAAGAGAGATTGAGTAGATCGGGCCTATAATCTCTGGAGTTTAGAAGAATGAGAGGTGATCTCATTGAAATATATAAGATTCTGAGGGGGATTGACAGGGTAGATGCTGAGAGGTTGTTTCCCTGGCTGGAGAGTCTAGAACGTGGGGTCACAGTCTCAGGATAAAGGGGTCAGCCATTTAAGACTGAGATGTGGAGGAATTTCTTTACTCAGAGGGTTGTGAATCTTTGGAATTCTCTACCCCAAAGGGCTGTGGAGGCTGAATCATTGAGTATATTCAAGGCTGAGATTGATAGATTTTTGGACTCTAGGGGAAATCAAGGGATATGGGGATTGCGCAGGAAGGTGGAGTTGAGGTCGAAGACCAGCCATGATCTTATTAAATGGTGGATCAGGCTCGAGGGGCCGTGTGGCCTCCTCCTGTTCCTAATTCCTATGTTCTTAAACCTTTTAGTCTGTCAGGTATAGTATTATGCCAGGTAGTGTCTTTACCCACTAGATACTGCATCTTTAATGCATCTTCGCAGCCTTCAACATGTCATCGATGACGACGAACACCTCGCTAAGGCCATCCCCATGCCTCCACTACTCACCTTCAAACAGCCGCCTAACCTCAAAAGTACCATCGTTCGCAGCAAATTACCCAGCTTTCAGGATAACAGCGACCACGACACCACACAACCCTGCCACGGCAACCTCTGCAAGACATGCCAGATCATGGACACAGATACCGTCATCACACGTGAGGACACTACCCACCAGGTACATGGTACATACTCATGTGACTCGGCCAATGTTGTCTACCTCATACGTTGCAGGAAAGGATGCACTGGAGCATGGTACATCGGCGAGACCATGCAGACACTGAGACAACGTATGAACGGACACCGCGCAACAATCGCCAGGCAGGAGGGTTGCCTCCCAGTCGGGGAACACTTCAGCAGTCAAGGACATTCAGCCTCAGATCTGCGGGTAAGCGTTCTCCAAGGCGGCCTTCGAGACACGCGACAACGCAAAATCATCGAGCAGAAACTGATAGCCAAGTTCAGCACCCATGAGGACGGCCTTAAACGAGATCTTGGGTTCATGTCACGCTACACGACGTAGAGTCATCCAGACTCAAGTCGTCGTTGGCTTGTTCACAGATGTGATTTCCAGTAAAAAAAAGTAAAAATTTTAAAGTTTATGGTTTTCCATACAGACTGCATTTGACACATTAGACCCCCTGTGCCCCCACCTCATTGTCTCAGTTGTATCTTGCTATGTCTTTGATGTGGTGCCTTCCTGGCTGACCTGATTGTTTCTCTGCCGAGGTGTGATGAAAGGCAGTCAGATAGATTAACTGTAGTCGTCTGAGATTGTACGCTACACAGGCATTGTTTTCTGTCTATATATGCTTTGCCGATTCGTATTCCTTCACTTCACCTGACGAAGGGGCAACAGCTCCGAAAGCTTGTGATTTCAAATAAAACTGTTGGACTATAACCTGGTGTTGTGCGACTTCTCGTCTTTAATGCTATCACTGAGACAGCTTCCCTTTGGTGGGACTAGCATATTGTTGCATTCTCAAACAATAAATGCATGAATGCCCAAATTTATTATTTCCTGCACAGCGTAACACAACTATAAGCCAAACAAGTTGATGTTAATGAGCAAGTGTTGATGCTACACTACCTTATTTCTCATGTGGCACCTGCCATTGCACGTTCCAGGTACATTTCAAACAGCACAAGTTGAAAGCCTCCAAGGGCCAATGTTCTACCTCTGAGAAGTTCTATGTTTCACTGTTGCAAATCAAGTGTGTAGAGCGTCACCGTTTTGAGACGCTGAAATGTGCTGCTGCCAGATGTTCAATAATCCTGGGGGTCACCATTGACCAGAAACTTAACTGGACCAGCCACATAAATACTGTGGCAACAAGAGCAGTTCAGAGGCTAAGTATTCTGCGGCGAGTGTCTCACCTCCTGACTCCCCGAAGCCTTTCCACCATCTACAAGGCACAAGTAAGGAGTGTGATGGAATACTCTCTACTTGCCTGGTTGAGTGCAGCTCCAACACTCAAGAAGCTCGACACCATCCAGGACAAAGCAGCCCGCATGATTGGCACCCCATCCACCACCTTAAACATTCACTCCCTCCACCACCGGCGTACCGTGGCTGCA
Source organism: Squalus acanthias (assembly GCA_030390025.1). Taxonomy (NCBI): domain Eukaryota; kingdom Metazoa; phylum Chordata; class Chondrichthyes; order Squaliformes; family Squalidae; genus Squalus; species Squalus acanthias. Next base: position 53,139,106 of record CM059440.1, on the reverse strand, counting down.
GTGTGTACCATCTACAAGATGCACTGCAGCAACTCGCCAAGGCTTCTTCGGCAGCACCTCCCAAACCCACGACCTCTTCCACCTAGAAGGACAAGGGCAGCAGGCGCGTGGGAACACCACCACCTCCAAGCTCCCCTCCAAGTCACACACCATCCTGACTTAGAAGTATATCGCCGATCCTTCATCGTTGCTGGGTCAAAATCCTGGAACTCCCTCCCTAACAGCACTGTGGGAGTACCATCACCGCACGGACTGCAGCGGTTCAAGGCGGCGGCTCACCACCACCTTCTCAAGGGCAATTAGGGGATGGGCAATAAATGCCGGCCTTGCCAGCGACGCCCACATCACATAAACAAATTTAAAAATTTTAAAATTCAGCAAAAGCCTCAAACCACTTACCCAGTTTGATGGTCCAGTAACTTCTTCATCGGTTATCCTGATACCCATTATTACCCAGATAACTAAAACCCAGATACCATTTCTACTCAAATAATTACCTGTGAGATGAAACTCTGACAGCTGAGTAAAGCAGTCAGCACTTCCTAATTATTTACCGACTTGTCAACCCACCCTCATGTTTTGTTTTTGTTCTGCAGTTTTTGTCTTTATTCCTCCCCTCCTGCTGTCAGTGACTCGTACTGCAGTATGGTTCCTTTTGCACTGGCAGTCCAAGTGGCCACTCTTCATGTGAGCTCACGCAATGACTGTTGGCAGGCGATTTGACCTTGGGTGGTCATTACAATCAAGCCTATCCCTGTCTCTCCCAATGTCCACAGAAACATAGAAAATCTCAAGGCTTGTGGGATCTATCTACTAGGATTCCCAGATCTCTTTCCTGATTTGCCTTTGTCAGCATTTTCCCATCAATCCTATAATCCCTCTGCTTATTTCATATCTCCAAGTTCATGAATTTAAATTTATCTACAGTGAACTCCATCGGCTAACTGACTGCCCAACTCCCCAAACAGTCTAAGACTCCCCGTGGCTTGTCCCCATCTTCTAGCATGTTAATCACCTCGTTTATTTGACGCCATTTGCAAACTTCGAAATGAAGCTACCACTTTGAGGTCATTAATGAAAATGTTGGAGTTCCAGTCCCAGTACCGAGCCCTGTGGGACTCCACATCACACACCCCCCACCCAGGATTTGTCCCATTTATACAATTTTTCCCATTTGTTTCCTACCGGCCAGCTATAGTCTGATCTAACTCAGTACGCTGCTGCCAGTAACATGGCTGCTCATTTTCACACGTCTAGTTCCAGGGATCAACCCTGGGATCATCCTGTTCAATGTGATTCAGTACCACACCTCCTGGTGCAGTTATTGACTGACACTCTGGGAAGCTTTCACGGTTAAGGTTGGTGAGCACTGCTTCTTGAAAATCAACTGTGAAAACACAAGCGATAGTTGATAGAAGTGGGACCTAGGGAAAAACAAGGAGCAAGTTTATATTTCTTGAAAATGTCTTTTTAGTGCCTGAAATGTAAAGTAGAGTCTGAGACTGAAAGCTATTTATTAGGAGTGCGACTCAACCTAAATTGGACCTGGTCCAAAATTGGTAATTTATTTTCCACAAATACCTCAAGTCTGCACATTTCCACACATTTTGCGATTGAGGCGGATTGAGCTTTGAAAAATGCTGATGCAAGCACAGATGAAGATTGCGTCCCCCTGTGCAGGCATAGTGCCATATTACAAATCCATTATAACGATGGATGCGATGGTTGAGTGACCGGCGTCTGTAGCTGAAGCTACGTCAGAAATCGCTTCTTTTTAAAGTTACCGCTGAAAGTAGCTGCCAGCTGGTGTTGCGATGGGGGCATTGATTTCTGGTGGAGCATGTGTCGCATCTCTGGCGATCTCGATGGGAAATTTAACCGCATGGTAATGGTGGATTGATGCATTTGATCCCTCGTCATCTCATCAGGGTGGTGGGGGTAATACAATCTTGTGGAAGTGCACCTGTGTGATCCCCGATACTCACTGGTGAGGGTGTTAGTGCCTGTTTGCCTCGTGGCAATGGTTCTTTGGTCAGTACCCAGTTACTCGGCCTTCAAAGTTGAACATGAAGTTGAAAGAAATTATTTTATTGCATTTTAATCTCTTTGGCTTGCATGAAATCTGCTTTAGCTAAAATGGTGGACAGGGCAACACAAGTATCTCCACTGTGTCAGCAGTGGCTCAGTGGGTCGCACTCTCTCTCACCTCTGAGTCAGAAGGTTGTGGGTTCAAGTCCCACTCCAGAGACTGGAGCACAAAAATCTAGGCTGACGCTCCAGTGCAGTGCTGAGGGAGTGCTGCATTGTCAGAGGTGCCATCTTTCAGATGAGACGTTAAACTGAGGTCCTATCTGCTCTCGCAGGTGGCACTATTTCAAAGAAGAGCAGGGGAGTTGTCCCTGGCGTCCTGGCCAATATTTATCCCTCAATCAGCGTCGCTAAAAACAGATTATCTGGTCATTATCACATTGCTGTTTGTGGGAGCTTGCTGTGTGCGAATTGGCTGCCGCGTTTCCAACATTACAACAGTGACTACACTTCAAAAAGTACTTCAGTGGCTGTAAAGCGGATTGGGATGTCCAGTGGTCATGCAACAACAACTTGTATTTATATAGCGCCTTTAGCATAGTAAAACGTCCCAAGACAAAAAATTTGACACCGAGCCACATATGGAGAAATTAGGGCAGATGACCAAAAGCTTGGACAAAGAGGTAGGTTTTAAGGAATGCCTTAAAGGAGAAAAGAGAGTTGCGAGGCAGAGAGGTTTAGGAAGGGAATTCCAGAGCTTAGGACCTTGGCAACAGAAAGCACGGCCACCAATGGTTGAACAATTATAATCAGGGATGCTCAAAAGGGCAGAATTAGAGGAGCGCAGATATCTCGGAGGGTTGTGGGGCTGGAGGAGATTACAGAGATAGGGAGGGGCGAGGACATGGAGGGATTTGAAAACAAGGATGAGAATTTTGAAATCGAGGTGTTGCTTAACCGGGAGCCAATGTAGGTCAGCGAGCACAGTGGTGTGGGTGAACGGGACTTGGTGCGAGTTAGGACACGGGTAGCCGAGTTTTGAATGACCTCAAGTTTACGTAACATAGAAACATAGAAGATAGGAGCAGGAGTAGGCCATTCGGCCCCTCGAGCCTGCTCCGCCATTCGATGAGATCATGGCTGATCATCTAAACTCAGTACCCTGTACCTGCCTTCTCCCCATATCCCTTGATACCTTTAGCTTTAAGAAATATATCTAACTCATCCTTGAATATATTTAATGACTTCGCCTCAACTACCTTCTGTGGTAGAGAATTCCACAGGTTCACCACTCTCTGGGTGAAGAAATTCTTCCTCATTTCTGTCCTAAATGGTTTACCCGTTATCCGTAGATTATGACCCCTGGTTCTGGACTCTCCGACCATCGGGAACATTCTTCCTGCATCTAGTTTGTCCAGACCTGTCAGAATTTTATATGTTTCGATGAGATCCCCTCTCATTCTTCTATACTCCAGTGAGTATAAGCCCAATCGACCCAATCTCTCCTCATATGTCATTCCTGCCATCCCAGGTATCAGCCTTGTGAATCTTCGCTGAACTCCTTCCATGGCAAGAACATCCTTCCTCAGATAAGGCGACCAAAACTGCACACAGTACTCAAGGTGTGGTCTCACCAAGGCCCTGTACAACTGCAGCAGGACATCCCTGTTCCTATACTCAAACCCTTTCGCTATGAAGGCCAACATACCATTTGCCTTCTTCACCGCCTGCTGCACCTGCATGCTTACTTTCAGCGACTGGTGCACAAGGACACCCAGGTCTCGTTGCACTTCCCCTTCTCCCAATCTATTGCCATTCAGATAATAGTCTGCCTTTCTGTTTTTGACACCAAAGTGGATAACCTCGCACTTATCCACGTTATATTTCATCTGCCACGCTTCTGCCCACTCACCCAACCTGTCCAGATCATCCTGGAGTTTCTCGCTATCCTCCTCGCTGCACACACTCCCACCCAGCTTTGTGTCATCTGCAAACTTGGAGATATTACATTTAATTCCCTTATCTAGATCATTAATGTATATTGTGAATAGCTGGGGTCCAAGGACCGATCCCTGCGGTACCCCACTAGTCACTGCTTGCCACTCGGAAAAAGACCCATTAATTCCTACTCTCTGCTTTCTGTCCGCCAACCAGTTCTCTATCCAAGTCAATACCTTGCCCCCAATCCCATGTGCCTTAACTTTACCCGCTAATCTCTTATGCGGGACCTTATCGAAAACCTTTTGAAAGTCCAAATACACCACATCTACTGGTTCTCCCTTATCTATTTTCCCAGTTACATCCTCAAAAAATTCCAGTAGATTAGTCAAGCACGATTTACCTTTTGTAAATCCATGTTGACTTTGTCCGATCCTGTCACTGTTTTTCAAATGCTCAGCTATTACATCCTTTATAATGGACTCTAGCATTTTCCCCACTACCGATGTCAGGCTTACCGGTCTGTAATTCCCCGCTTTCTCTCTACCACCCTTTTTGAATAGTGGGGTAACATTAGCTACCCTCCAATCCATGGGTACAGTTCCAGATTCCATCGAATGTTGGAAGATGATCAGCAATGCATCTACTATTTCTAGGGCCACTTCCTTAAGTACCCTAGGATGTAGATTATCAGGCCCTGGGGATTTATCGGCCTTCAATACCGTCAATTTCCCTAACACCATTTCCCTGCAAATACTGATTTCTTTCAGTTCCTCCCTTTCATCAGACCGTATGTTCTCCAACATCTCTGGGAGGTTATTTGTGTCCTCCTTTGTGAAGACAGAACCAAAATATGCATTTAATTGGGCTGCCATTTCTTTGTTCCCCATTATAACTTCCCCCGCTTCTGACTGCAAGGGACCTACACTTGATTAGGGTAGAATGTGGGAGGCCAGCCAGGAGTGCGTTGGAATAGTCAAGTCTAGAGGTAACAAAGGCATGGATGAGGGTTTCAGCAGCGGATGAGGTGAGTTAAGGGTGAAGATGGGCGATGTTACGGAGGTGGAAATAGGCATTCTTTGTTATGCCACGGATATGTGGTCGGAAGCTCATTTCAGGGTCAAATATGACACCAAGGTTGTGAACAGTGTGGTTCAGCCTCAGATAGATTTTAGGGAGAGGGATGGAATCAGTGGCTAGGGAACGGAGTTTGTGGCGGAGACCGAAAACAATGGCTTCGGTCTTCCCAATATTTAATTGGAGAAAATTTCTGCTCATCCAGAACTGGATGTCGGACAAGCAGTCTGACAATTTAGAGACCGTGGAGGGGTCGAGAGAGGTGGTGGTGAGGTAGAGCTGGGTGTCGTCAGCGTACATGTGGAAACTGACACTGTGTTTTTGGATGATGTCGCCAAGGGGCAGCATGTAGATGAGAAATAGGAGGGGGCCAAGGATAGATCCTTGGGGGACACCAGAGGTAACCAGAAGCCATTGTAGGTGATTCTCTAGCTATGATTAGATAGATAAGAATGGAACCAGGTGAGTGCAGTCCCACCCAGCTGGACGACGGTGGAGAGGCGTTGGAGAAGGAGGGAGTGGTCAACCATGTCAAATGCTGCAGACAAGTCAAGAAGGACGAGGAGGGATAATTTACCTTTGTCACAGTCACAAAGGATGTCATTTGTGACTTTGATGAGAGCCGTTTCGGTACTGTGGCAGGGGTGGAAACCTGATTGGAGGGATTCAAACATGGAATTGCGGGAAAGATGGGCACGGATTTGGGAGGCGACAACACGTTCAAGGACTTTGGAGAGGAAAGGGAGGTTGGAGCTGGGGCGGTAGTTTGCAAGGATGGAGGGGTCAAGGGTTGGTTTTTTGAGGAGAGGGGTGACGACAGCAGATTTGAGGGAGAGGGGGACCGTACCTGAGGAGAGAGAACCGTTAACAATGTCAGCTAACATGGGAGCCAGAAAAGGGAGTTGGGTGGTGGGCAGTTTGGTGGGAATAGGGTCGAGGGAGCAGGAAGTGGGTCTCATGGACAAGATGAGCACAGAGAGGTCATGAGGGGAGATCGGAGAGAAACTGGAGAAAGATGTGAGTTCAGGACTAGGACCGGGGGGAACCTTAGAGGAAGGCGCTACATAAATGCAGTCTTTCTTTTATACCTCCAGTCCAATTGATTGTTTTACCAACTGGAATATCGCTTCCTGAAAGACAAAATGGTCTCTTTCAACTTCATTTTCTTTATCAACGTGAAAAGCTAATTTTCCACAAAGCACTCTAATTACATCAGTCAGGAACTCATAAAACCTCACTCACAGTTCAGTAGTTAAAAAAAAATAAAAACGCAGTCCCTGTTGTTGTATACAACCTTCACCGCCTAATAATAACAGATGTTGTTTTATGAACTCATGAAACAATGTCGACATAACCCAAGAACTATTGGAGTCCCTGTTAGCATGGTGTGTAGTTACACTGAAGATGTCCTAGTCATGCCTGAGGAGCCTCACATAGTTGACTAACAGCACCATTTTCCCCATCAATTATTTTTAATCACTTAGGCAACAGATAAATTTATTGATTCATCAAGCACGTTGGATGTGATAAATGGAACCTAAGGTTAAAATGCAAATTTCCTTTCTGAAGAAAGCAGGCATCAAATAGAAACTCTCAAGTTTTTCTCTTCCCGCAAAAAAAAAGAAAGCAAATTGGCCCTTTTGCACATAAAATTGAAAAGAGGAAGCTTCTAAACCTCATTTGCATTCGACAATTTTAATATGCTCTGGAGAACAAGGTATAGCTTTGCACAGCTCAAGAGATTAGACTCAAAGGTTTCGTAAATTTAAAATGTGATACAGATGGCACACGATGGGGCGGCAGTTATTATAACCAGCGCCACTTTGAGATTCCGCTTGCAATCTGTCTTCATTGCAAATTCAGGGGAGGAAATAAATTTGTTCCAAACCTAGAGATTTTAGAACTAATAGAGAGAATAAATATAGGACCTTGAATTTCAAAGTGTTTGATCCTATCACGCCAGGGGTGAAATGGAGACAAGGGTTTCATCATCTGAAACCAACACTACCAAGGTTTATTTGAAATAGTTATCCTACATCTATTTCCTCAGCTTAGGATTTAAAAGGTTACAGTCTCAAACTTTCTATTCTTATTTCTTCATTCGGAGGCGATGGTTTTCTTTTCAGAAAGTGGTAAACAAACAAAAAAAGGAAGGGTTTGCCGAAGATTAGACAGTCTGATGGGATTGTGTCACAACACGTCACAGTGTTGCAGCAAAACCTGCCACCTTACTCACTCTCAACGCACGGAAAATGATGCACAGCTTCCCCTTCCCCAGTGAGAAAGAGATCCTTTATAAAATTCTATCCTTTTTAACAGCAGCCGATCAGGGATTTGAAGACCAGCCCCTGGAGAATGAAGACGCAAAGAGCAATACGATGTTTTGTGCGCTAATTAGCAAACCAGCTTTAATTTAAAAACATTTGATCAAAACCAATCAAACTCTGATCCAGAATAAGCTAGTTCCTATTGAAAAATAAAATGGGGAAAGCATTCATTTACCTCATACCCATATAGTTTATTTAAAATAAATACTACCTGTTCCATAACAAATGTACTTTGTTGGCTTGTCTGGCTAGACAGACATATTGGGCTGGAAATTCATTATAGCCCAGGAATGGGCGGTATCATTAGAAAAGTTTGAGAATTAGCGCCAAGCGCTAATGCTTTAGACTGCACACAAAATTCATTCTCACTGCTCAAAGAAATGATTGGGGTGCTAATTCAAGTCTTAGGGAGAAAAATTAGGTCGCGCCCCATTTGGGGCGCAAATATCGTCTGGACGCAAATATTAGCGCCTGGCGCTAATTATCGCCACTGACTGGAAACTTCACTTTTACCGCCCCGGGAGGTGAGTGGAGCGCTAAATCAGGCGCTGCACACCTGTCTTAAGGCGCAAAGGCCAAGCAGTGAGGCGCTAACTCAGCACGCGAGCGCAGCGCAGCTGCTGCCAGTTAGCGAGGGAACACAGACACACTGGCGCCGGCCACTTCTTAAAGCGGGGGGGGCCAACTTGCTCCCCAGCCACACCCTGCTCATTGCAGCCTTGAATCTCGGCCTGGAGAGACCTGTGAATCCATTTTGCTGCCAAGGATGGAGAGGGTGAGAGAACGAGCTCATCGCTTCACCGAGCGGGCCTTGGATGCTCTGGTTGGCGCGGTGGAGCGCAGAAGATGTATACTCTTCCCTGAGAGTGGCAGGAGGCCTTTGCCACGCGAGTACAGAAGAGTGTGGAGGGAGTTGGCTCAGAGCGTCTCCTCCAGGAGCATGGTTCCCAGGACCCATACTCAATGCCGCAAAAAGTTCAACGACCTCACTCGGGTTGTCAGGGTGAGTGGCTTTTTCTCAATACCTCTCCATCCCTCCATCTCAACCTCACTCTATGGCCAGAGGGTCTTAAAACCCCAATGCACAACACTCATCCAACACCTATGGCCCTTTCATGAAACACACACACACATTCCACACTTTGCATACAGTAAGGGCTATTCACCTATGGGAGGCACATCAGGCAAGACCATGGCTGCATACAGTAAGGGCTATTCACCTATGGGAGGCACATCAGGCAAGACCATGGCTGTATATTTACTCAGATGCTGTCCTTTTTCTTATAGGCCAAGCTGGCGCATAATCGGAGACAGCAGCAACGGACAGGTGGAGGGCGGCCTCAGCTGCAACCCCTCAGCGATCTGGAGGAGCGCGTCCACAGGATTGTGGCAAGCCGGGTGATCGGTCCCGTCGCCACTGGAGACGCCGACCCCGTTCTGGACAGCAATGGTAAGGTCATCACCTTTTTGTCCTCTGTCCTTCCACTTGTCCCTCACAACACCAGCCTTTGACACTTTCAATCCAACTTGCTAACTCGCTGCACTTATTCCTCCCTTACTGCCACCCTGTCCTCACGCTAAAGCCACTCTTGTACCTCCCTGCTTTCAGATGGTGATTCACCAGCTGAGGAGACGGGCCCTGAAGCTGCCACTGGGAGTGAAGCTGCAGCCGAGGAGGAAGAGGAAGCCGGAGCATCAGTGCCACCCTCTCCCGAGGAAGCCCATGCCCACACTGGGAACACGCCTTCCCTGGAGGGGAGCAGGGGGGAAGGGTCTGATGAGGGTGAAGCTCCAGGACCCAGCGGGCTGCAGCAACGCCATGGGGGTAGGGAAGAACGGGGGCCTTCTCCCCAGAGGGAGAGTATGCCAGACACTCCTACTGCAATGGACGCAGAGGAGGAGCGGCTGATCGCAGAAATGAACACCCAGGCGGTGGGCATGCACACTGAGCTCATGGGTGCAGTGGGAAGGGTGCCCGAATGCATTGAGTCACTGGCAAGGAGTGTGGAGCACTTCGCTGTAGCACAGGCGGATGCCACACTGACGCTTAGTGCTGCAATTCAGTCACTGGCTGCCGTGATCCCATCTCTGACTGCTCTCATGCAGACTCAGATTGAGGCCACGCGAGCACAGACTGCTGCCAACCTCGATGGTTCGTGCACATGTCCCCGGGGCTGTCACCGCGCCGCAGCAGGCCAGCAATCTGTTCTCCAGCAGATTGCTCCGGATGCTGAAGTGCTGCCCCGTGGGAGTGCCTGTGTGTCGGGCGAGCAGGGAGTTGCTGTCCTCTCTCACGATGACAGCATTCCTGCTGCCAACACTGTCACTTCTCCACTGCACTTGCCACCGCCTGTAGGACAGACTGCTGCCGCCCATGCAGAGTTGGTGCAGTCTGCAGCCGGGCCCTCCAGGCCCAGAACTGGTCGAGGCCGTCCTTCAGGGGCATCTGCAGTGTCAGGGTCTGACGAGCAGCAGCCTTCCACCAGCCTTGCTGCAGCCACTGAGGTCCCATTACGGAGGAGCAGTAGGGTTAGAAGGGGGGAAGTGCGCAAGGGAAGGAGATCACCCTCGAAGGGCAAAAAGTAGGAGGTGTGACAAAATGCTGGTCATTTTTTTATTAAAGGTCGAGGTTCATGGTCCAACTTTTGTTTAGTGTTTTGGACATTATCTCCAGGTTGTGAGAACCAGTTATGTTATTGACTGTTTTTTTGTGTTTATTTCTATGAGTTTGTCATGAGGAATTGACACACACAGAGTTTGTAAAATAAATAAGTTTCTGTATTCAAAATATACATGGTTGGTGGTTGGAATTATTGGTGCCTTGGCCGGCTTAGGGGTTGCGTGCTGGGTTCATTAATGTTGTTAGCAATGGCAGAAGCCATTTCCACAGCAGGGGCCCTAGAAGCGGCTTGCTATTAGCCGTTGACGGACAGCCCTTGCAGTTTGACCATTGTGGGCCGCCCTCCCGCCTTGGTGCTGCTGATGATCATCCTCCTCGTCCTCTTCCTCCTCTTCCTCCTCCTCCTCTGGTGGTGCTCCAAGGCCTGGTGGCATTGGCTGGGTCCTGAGGATTGCCATGTTATGCAACATGCAGCACACAACTACGAAGTTGGATACTCGCTCAGGCGAGTACTGCAGGGCTCCTCCAGAATGGTCGAGACAGCGGAACCGTTGCTTCAGCACGCCGATTGTGCGCTCAATTATGTTCCTGGTAGCTTGATGGCTCTCATTGTACCGCAGCTCAGCAGGGGTGTTGGGCGTACGGAGCGGTGTCATCAGCCAGGTGCTCAATGCATACCCCTTGTCCCCGAGAAGCCAACCAACTGGCTGATGCGGTGCCTCGAAAAGTTCTGCCACAGTAGTCTGGCGCAGGATAAAAGCATCGTGGCAGCTGCCAGGATAGTGGGCATTGACAGCGAGTATCAGCTGTCTGTGGTCACAGACCAACTGAACATTCAAGGAATGGAACCCCTTTCTGTTCCGGAATTCCTCGGCATTCTCATGCGGAGCACGCAAAGCCACATGCGTGCAGTCAATGGCGCCCTGCACCATGGGGAAGCCCGCTATCCTCGCAAAGCCCAGAGCGCGGTCATGCTGCTTGTCTGAGGTCATGGGGAAAGAGATGAACTCTCGTCTCCTTTTAAAGAGGGCATTTGTGACCTGCCGGATGCAGCAATGCACCGCGAACTGGGAGATATTGGCGAGGTCCCCAGCAGCAGCTTGAAATGAGCCAGTAGCGTAGAAGTTGAGAGCCACTGTGACCTTCACTGCCACCGACAGAGACGTCCTGGACCTCAGTTGAGGCTGCAGATCTGGCTGCAGCAGGTGGCAGAGCTCAGTGACCACCTCCTTGCTGAATTGCAGCCTTCGCAAACACAGCTCCTCAGACATATGAATGTAGGAGAGCTGTTCACGATATACCCTGGGAGGGTAAGCTCTCCTGTACATACGCCTGTTGGCCCTCCTCCGTCTGGCCATCATTGCCACTCTCTCTCTGCATCTCTGTCTCCTCCGATTCAGCTGGAGCAGAACGACGCCCCCAATCAGTGCAGCCCCCATATTCTCTTTGCAAGCAAAGTAATGAAGGACAGCAACTAAAGTACCAGCGAAGTTAGGATCAGTAGGCAAAACTACCTCACAAAGCGTTGAGTCAATGCAGAAGTCTCTCTTTCTCTCTCTCCGAATCTCTCTCTCTCTCTCAGAACGAGTGGTGCAAAAATGTCGACCACAGAAAAAGACAGGAAGAGGCCCCCTTTAAATAGCGCCCCCCCCAGCCCCACAGCGATTGATAGCGTTCCAGTCTTCCGGTCGTTGGATGCGCCAGGCGGTAAGGCAGGGGGCGCCACTCAATTTCCGCTCCGGGGCGCCACAAGGGCGTTGCACCATGGAATGACGTCACAATCTGCGCGCGCAGGTGGTCGCAGCGGTAAGGTTTAGCGCCGCCGCACAATCTCTAGTTAAGTTCCCGAGTGGCGCAAACATCGCTGCGCCCGGGTGTTAGCGGCTTTGCGCCCCATTAGCGCCCTCTTAAGGCGCTAACGGGAGGCGCAACCAACTGAATTTTTACCCCTTAAAGGCCTAGCTCAGTGGTGTTACACTCAAAGGGTGGACCAATATCGGGTGCAGTCTAATCGCAACTCGTCATTGCCGCAGGCTTTTCCCAGTATTTAAAGGGGAGGTTCATTGATACTGCAGCACCTGATTCTCAGCATTGCTGGCTGTGCAGCTGCCTCAGCAAGGAGAAGCACAACAAGGAGGAGGAGCCGGAGGATTGAAGCAGGTGTGCTCATGGCAGGTCCACCTCATTCGGGTGGTCAGGGTGATTGAATGCATCAACAAGTGCTACATACCACCATCTGTACCACAAGCTTCACACACTGCCCAAAGCACCACACCCCCAGCACTCACCCACCAACAATCTCTACCTACCAACACTCACACCCGCATCTCACACCTTGCACACAATGACAGCTATTCAACTATGGCAGGCACAAGGATCATTAGTTATTCGAATGATTGTGATATGTGTGATATGTTTATGCATAAATTTATCTTTGGAGTTTGCAATATTTTGTGGTCTCTCTCATTTCACTTTTGTGCCCAGGAGGACGCTGTGATGTGGCATGACACAGGGATGGTATGATGGGGATGTGGTGAGCAAAAGTGATCTGGGGTTTAAGTCATCCTGCTGTGAGGCTGGAGGTCTGTTTGGAGGAGGTGGCAGAGTTCAGTGACCACCACCTTGGTGATGCGGAGCCGTCTAATACACTGCTCGTCACTTAATTGAAGGTAGAAGAGGTGCTGTCAGAATCCCCTCGGAGGGTAAGGTCTCCTGATGCGAGCCCTGATGTCCCTCCTCATCTCTCTGTGCCCATGTTCCCGTATTTCTGGCTGCCTACACTCCCTCCATCGTAGATCCTGGAGGGTGAGGTGGCATGCCAGTACAGCCCCCATTAATGTCAGTGTTCTTGCTCAGGCCAACATCCCCAGCATCGAAGCTTTAACCACACTATATCAGCTCCGATGGACGGGTCACATCGTCTGCATGCCCGATACGAGACCCCCAAAACAAGCGCTCTACTCGGAGCTCCGACACGGCAAGAGAGCCCCAGGTGGGCAGAGGAAACGCTTCAAGGACACCCTCAAAGCCTCCTTGAAAAAGTGTAACATCCTCACCGACACCTGGGAATCCCTGGCCCAAGACCGCACAAAGTGGAGGAGAAGCATCCGGGAAGGCGCCGAACACCTCGAGTCTCTTCGCCGAGAGCGAGCGGATGCCAAGTGCAAACAGCGGAAGGAGCGCACGTCAACCCAAGCACCCCACCCACCCGCCCCTTCAACCACCGTCTGCCCCAACTGTGACAGAGACTGTCGGTCCCGCATTGGACTCATCAGTCACCTGCAAACTCATTTTTAATGTGGAAGCAAGTCATCCTCGGTTCCGAGGGACTGCCTGAGAAGAAGAAGAATGTTGCCAAGTGTAGCAGTTTGAATCTTTGAACAATAAATGTAACTACTTTGTAGTTGCCAGAAGACTGCTGATACAAAGGAAGCTTGAAATTACTCATAGGAACTGTTTTACTGGGTGAAACTGACAACAAACCATTGAAACTAACCTACCCTGACAGCTGGGAGTGATTAGTGCTGATGCCTTTAAATAACGCCGCTGGAGCCGGCTTCCTGGAGCTGCACGTCAGCTCTTCCTGTCGCTGTCTGGTCGTGGCGCTAAGGTAAGTGGCGACAATGAATTTTCCATATCGGGTGGCCAGTGAGCGTTGCATGTTCACTGACATCATGATCTGCCTGGCATTGAAGTCCCCGGCGGTACCTCGTACCAGCAGCGCAACGGGGGGGTGCAGATTTGCCGTACGGCACTGGATTCGCTTCGCCCCGGTGCTACTGCATCAGTGCCCTGTTACCACCATCTGCTGGCGCTAACGCGAGGCGCTAAGGTGCCGAATTTTTCCCCCATTGAGTTGAATCAAAAATTCTGATTTAAGCGAGGCTGATTCAGAATTTGGAAAATGCTACATTTGTACCAAGTCGAAATAATTCAGATCCAGACGACTTGTCCCTTTAAAGAGACACTCATTGAAACGTATAAAACTCTGACAGGGCTAGACAGACTGGATGCAGGGAGGATGTTTCCCCTGGCTGGGGGGTCTAGAACGAGGGGGCACAGTCTCAGGATACGGGGTAGGACATTTAGGACTGAGATGAGGAGAAATTTCTTCACTCAGAGGGTGGTGAACCTGTGGAATTCTCTACCACAGAAGGCTGTGGAGGCCAAGTCACTGAATATATTTAAGAAGGAGATAGATAGATTTCTAGACACAAAAGGCATCAAGGGGTATGGGGAGAGAGCGGGAATATGGTAGTGAGATAGAGGATCAGCCATGATCATATTGAATGGCGGAGCAGGCTCAAAGGGCCGAATGGCATACTCCTGCTCCTATTTTTCTATGTTTCTATAAGACACATTCCACCTTACATTCACCATGCCACTTTATACGGCTGTGCCTCTTCTGTGAATGTGTGTGCCCATACTGAGAAATGAAAGCATTAAAAAAAACTGACGTCAGGAAGAAACAGCATGTTGTAAAACAGAATGAACAAATTTTGCTCACGTGCCCCAAGGTATGAATATGCTTGCACTCATTTTCATGCTAATAGTAAATGATCCATGGTGATTTTTTTTTAATACAGTGTGACATTTTCTGGCAGATGACATCACTGTGGTTTACGCACATACGAACATACGGATTAGGAGCAGGAGTCGGCCATACGGACCCTCGAGCCTGATCCACCATCCAATAAGATCATGGCTGATCTTCGACCTCAACTCCACTTTCCCGCCCAATCTCCATATCCCTTGATTTCCCTAGAGTCCAAAAATCTATCTATCTATCTCAGCCTTGAATAAACTCAACGATTCAGCATCCACAGCCCTTTGGGGCAGAGTATGCCAAAGATTCACAACCCTCTGAGTGAAGAAATTCCGCCTCATCTCAGTCTTAAAAGGCCGACCCCTTATCCTGAGACTATGCCCCCTAGTTCTAGACTCTCCAGCCAGGGGATTTTTCAGTAAGACTATCCTACCCTTAGCGAACCTGTTCTCCAGTGTGCATCCAAATGGCGGAGCTGGTGTCCATGCAGACAGATTATCATTATGATACTGGGGAATGGAGCAGTGGAGATGTTGTCTTATAAAAGTGTGAAGGGCAAAATAAAAATGAAATCGAATGAGTGGCCCATTAGCGTGGGAGGCCAATGAATGGTGTCTTGCTCAAAAGGTTTGTACTGAAATAGGACGAAGCAAAGAAGTGTAGCACTTCTACATCTAATGCTTGGTCCAATGTTCAAAATGTCACCAGAGGCCCACTTTTCATTTCCCCAGCAATGACGTCTCCTACTTTTGATGAGTACATACACAGATCGAGTTCCTTTGAACGCCATTTCCTTTAGTTCCTTGTAATGCGGTCTGAAAACCCAGTTGATTTTATTAAATATAATAATAAAATGTCTTTTTATTGGACTGACATGGCCGTTATTTAAAGAGATGTTAAGAATGAATGACGGACAGGTGCATAATCATTTCTGTTTAGAGACTATTCTATAAATCCTTGGACTGCGCCATGGCTTGTGTTGTCTCTGTGCACTCATCCCAGTCTGAAGTAGACACAAGGACCACGATGCACATTTTGACTGTCTCGTTGCTCCCTTCCACTCACCATTCATGCCATCCGTTTCAAAGCACACACCTTCCTGTTTTTCCAAGTGTAAGAGCTGAACTGTGCACATTCCTAAAGATGAATATTACAACGCAGAATCTGTATGTACAGAACCCAGGAAACCTTCCAGCTTGCCTTTAAAAAAAATATTTTTTCCAATCTTTTCTCCTGAAGGCAGTGATTGTGTGCATTGCTGGCAATCTTCCTGTGCCTCAACCAAGTGGCCATTTTTGCATGTGTGAGCTTACACGGGGGGAGTGTTGGGGAAAACTATTTGACTGTGGAAGGCATTGCGGCTAATCCTCTGCTCGCTCAACATCCCCGCGTATGAAGTTTACATCCAGGTGGAAGGTGAGGGGTCAAGGGGGCCTTGGCCTTAGGAATAGGAACCCTCATTGGTCTTTCCCTGCCTAGCCTATCAGTTCAACAGGCAATGGGCCCTTCTGGTCCACAAGGCCGAGACCAGAGGGTAGCTTTACCCACAAAGTCTTCAGGGGAGTCGAATACTTCTCATTCACAGTATAATTGGAATCAAGTTTTATTTATTTTGAAACCATATAGAACATTTTCTCTTACAGTGCAAAAATGGTACCTGTGGAGCCCAAGGGGGTTGAACACATATTAACTGAAAATAGGAATAAAATCGGCTATAAAGTAACGGACTAATAACCAGGGTTTGTCACTCCCTGTTTTACTTCGTTACTTTTAAGCACAGAGAAAGAATCCTGTCCCTGCTTGGAAGGTCATGGATTGTAATATAATTTGGGCAATACAAAAATATATTGAAATGTTTTTGATTTTTATGAAACCATATCAGAGCATATCAAAATACATTTCTTTTCACATAAGAGGTTTAAAATGACTCAGGAAATGTTTCAGCACAGCGTCCAGTACTACAACAAGGTATCAAATGTCTGGATAAACGGCACAGTTTAGTTCGCATTTTTGCTCCATAAATCTGCTTTGACGTTTCAGTCATAGCAAATTTTACGGTAGTGTTTATGTATGGGATTAAGGGGCTTCTAAAGTGCTGGTACAGTTCTAGTATAACTGTCAGTTTATGACAAATGGGCAGGAAACCTGAGTTAAACAGTTCGACAGAAATGTACTTGTTCGATGCTAAATTCGAAACGACCGTGCTTAATCCTGTGTGTTAATGTGCGTCTTCCCGAAATCCCAGACTTAATTGATTCAGTCTGTTGAGTAGCAATTTGCAAATGGAGGGGAGGTCATTGTTAAAGCTAAACAATAGCAATCTATTAAATGTAAGGCAGGGGCCGGAAAGATCCTCGAACCTTGTGTGGAAAGATGCTTTTATGTTGTTCTTTGGCTGCCAGCTCCCGCAGTCCTTTTCCCCCAAGCTTCAGCAGCCCCAGTAGCCAGCCGAGTCTAAAACTGCCCGGCTTTGTCAGACTGCTGGCCGAGATCATCCATTTTCAGGCACCTTTATATTGATTCATGGGAACACAGGAACAGGAGGAGGCCATTCAGCCCCTCGAGCCTGTCCCACCATTCAATGAGATCGCGGCTGATCTGTATCGTAACTCCATCCACCCGCCTTGGTTCCGTAACCTTTAATACCCTTGCCTAACAAAAATCTATCAATCTCAGTTTTGAAATTGTTAATTGGCCCCCAGCCTCAACAGCTTTTTGAGAGTTCCAGATTTCCACGACCCTTTGTGTGATGAAGTGCTGGCTGACATGACCCCTGGACGGCCCGGCTCTGATTTTAAGGTTATGTCCCCTTTACAGGCTTTGCAAAGCTGTCTGTTAAAACTGCTGGAACTTGTTAAGCCCGGTGGCCTGGAAGACTCCCGATAATCTCTCCCAGAGCAGTGCTATTTAACTTTAGTTAACAGCCAAATGAATTTCAACTGAATTGAAATAAGAGCCCAAAACCAAGGGGCAAATGAAACTAAACATTTTTCTGTTTCATCCTGCCCTTCAACATGCTGGGTCAAGTAACGCTGATTCTGTCTTGGAAAAACTGATAACATTGCCTGGGGGGGTGACAGTGTAAAATAATTAAATGACAACTTTCTATTGACTGTAAAATGCTACTCATGAATAAAATAACACTTTATGCTCATGTACTGTAGCTGATTCCGCAAACTAAATAAAATCACTCTCATATTGTATCCGTATGACACTGACTTGCGGAGCCAAGGCAAGAGCTGAATATGTAGGCCCTCTAAAATCTCCTACGGTGGTGAAGGATCCCTATTGCTCCGTCACATTGCATCAAACAATGAATGCTTGATTGCTTTAAATATCGCCTGCTGCAATAACTAACCTGAGTTATATCTTAAGACTCATTTTTCAAAGATTATCTTAACTCAGGCTTTTAGTGGGGAAACCTCTCATTTGTTTTTACACATTTTATATCAGAATACTGTGTAATTCCCCCCTTATGTTGTGGTAGCGTTCCCAACCGTTACACACCTGCAAACAACGTGATACTGGCAGACAGTGATGTGTCTGGTGTGGCTGTCACAGTAACTGCAAAATATGTCACAGTATTAGCGAACATAAGCTGCTTTTACATTGTGTGAAACTCATGCTAGTCTTTCAGGTGAGACGTTAAAGAGCCCACGGCGCTATTTTGAAGCAGAGCAGGGGAGTTCTCCCCGGTGTCCTGCGGCCAATATTTATCCCTCAATCAACATCATTAAAACAGATTATCTGGTCATTATCACATTGCTGTTTGTGGGAGCTTGCTGTGCGCAAATTGGCTGCCGCGTTTCCTACATTACAACAGTGACTACACTTCAAAAAGTACTTCATTGGCTGTAAAGCACTTTGGGACGTCCTGTGGTCGTGAAAGGCGCTATAGAAATGCAAGTCTTTCTTTTCTTTTAGAGTCACTCATTCCTGAAGAGTGGGGACTCGTACAGCCAGCTGCATGCTGAATAAAAAGGAGCCAAGACTCATTGAGACTGGCACAAAGACCTTCTAGAGTCTGAGGCAAGCAGTGGGCAATTCACTGATGTGCTGAGGTACTCTTAACTTGAGGCAAATGTAATTGGATTATGTGATGTCCGTGTAGATGAAGATATCTAAAAAGGTGGTCAGTTTTTGATTTGGTGATGTCAGCTTGCAATATTGCTATCGACTAATACTTGTTCTTCTGTAGTAATTTAGATACCAGAGGCTGGATTGTCCTCTGTAATACCACACAAGGCTGGGCAAGATCACCATGGAAACAGTAGGTCACGGGTCATGGGGCAGTGAGGCCTACTGCCAGACTCAGTTCCCTGACCCTGAAGTCCCTCCCCACACCTGTGCTGGCACTGCAGCTGGCTGTCCCATCTACCCCTGCTGCATGTGAATGCTAGTGGAGGAGTGATGGGCCCTGGCCTCCCAGCCCATTTTCCTCCTGTTTGTCCCAGTTACTGCTGTTGCCTACGACAACCTAAAGAAAGGTAGCAGTAAAGAGAGAAGAAAGACAAGCATTTATATCGTGCCTTTCACAACTTCAGGATGTCCTGAAGTGCTTTACAGCCAATGAAGTCGTTTGAAGCGTTGTCACTGCTCTAATATAGGGAATGCGGCAGCCAATTTGCATACAACAAGGTCCCCCAAAACAGCAATTAAATAAAGGACCAGATCGTCTGCTTTTAAGTGTTGGTTGAGGGATAGGAAGGACCTATTTCCCTTAGCAGAGAGGTCAATAACCAGGGGGCACAGATTTAAAGTAATTGGTAGAAGGATTAGAGGGGAGTTGAGGAGAATGTTTTTCACCCAGAGGGTGGTGGGGGTCTGGAACTCACTGCCTGAAAGGGTGGTAGAGGCAGAAACCCTCATCACATTTAAAAAGTACTTGGATATGCCCTTGAAGTGCCGTAACCTACAGGGCTACGGACCAAGAGCTGGAAAGTGGGATTAGGCTGGATAGCTCTTTTTCGGCCGGCACAGACACAATGGGCCGAATGTGCCATAAATTTCTATGATTCTATGATAAATATTGGGCAGGACACCGGGAGAACACGGCTGCTCTTCTTCAAATATTGCCGTGGGATCTTTTATGCCCACCTGAGAGGACAGATGGGGTCTGTGTCTTCGAGTGGTGGCAGGAAGGTCAATTGAGTCGCGCCCCCTTTGGGGCACTGACTTCGCCGGGGCGCTACTTTTAGCACCCCCGCGGCTGAAATTCATCGGTAGCATCCCAAGCAGGAAGTGGGGTGCTACTGGAAGCGCCACGCCTCCCTCTTGGGGCGCTGCGAAGGAATATCGCAGCGCTACATGCCGCGGTACTGCAGGCCTTCCTCCCCTTCTTAAAGGGGAGGGGCCTTGCGCAGCCCGACCCGGGGATCGGGAGTGCCGGCAACGGAGCCCGGCACTCAAGAGAAGTGCCAGGCTCATAGAGCGCAGCCGGCACTCCGCGGGGGGGCTGCAGAGGAGGCCGGGGACGGCAGAGGGGGCAGGTGCTGGCAGGCAGCCAGCAACAAAAATGGCCACCCGGCACCTTCCCTTTAATTAGCGCTGCCCCGGCCGCAGGTAGGCCCCCCTGACCCCGTCGGACATAATGTCTGGCGGTTAGTCAGAGGGCGCTACCGAAGATCGCGGCCGGGGTGCGAGCGGGGCGCTAACGGTTACCGCCGCCGCTAACCTCCTGCTGAATTTCACGGGAGGCGTTGGCGGTGCTGCGCCCGGGCGCTAGTTGCTTTGTGCCCCGGCGCTAGTTGCTTTGCGCCCGGGCGCTAGTTGCTTTGCGCCCGGGCGCTAGTTGCTTTGCGCCCGGGCGCTAGTTGCTTTGCGCCCTCTTAGGGCGCTAACGAGGCGCAAAGCAACCGAATTTTTAGGCCCAGGACTCTCTAAATGGAGGAGACTGACTGGTAGAGACACCTTCTCCCTCTATTTCTCCCCCAAAACTTCACCTGTTTACATCTTGGACTTGGCCCAGACCTAAAACAAAATTTCTGTTTTGTCTTAAAGGCACTTCTGCCCCTTTATGGGACCTCACCATCTCGTCAGACGCTGGAGCACTGCCGGGATTTTCCTCTGTTGCAGTTGACGGGCTTCCTCTTGATGGTGAGAATCCCACTGGAGCACTGCCACAAAGAGGGGAATTCAGCCCCACGATTCTGATTTTGTGATTATAATAACAGCGCACCATTAGTTGTAGAGGATTGAATTAAATTCAGAATTATTAAAGGAACTCTTCAAAGAGGTGCAGGGAGTTGTTCCAGGGCCCCGGCTACCATTCCTCTCAACCCACACCACCAAAAGCAGGGGAACTGGTCATTTGCTGCTTCTGGATCCTTGCAGTGCTCAAATTGGCTGGCAACATAGCAAGTGACTACACTTCATAAGTAATTCATTGGCTATGAAGCATTTGTGATGTCCCGAGGGTATGATAAAGCAGTATATAAATGCGTTATTTCTTTGCTTTCCACTTTCCTTGTATCCAAGCGAGAGCTCGATCTGTTTCTGGCTGGGGCAGAGATCACCTCTTACAAAGGGTCAGTACTGCAGGGAATTCAGGGCCAGAGTGATCTCCTGGAGTAGCTTCGATCGCCTAGGTGGGTCGGAGAGGAATTTCACAAATTTTTTTCCCCAAATTGGCCTGGATTTTTTTATCTGGTTTTCTGCCTCGCCCAGGAGATCACATGGTTTCGGGTGGGGTGGAGCCCTCGCCACAAGTCCTCCGCACCATGTGGAGGGAGGTCGCCCATCAGGTCTCGGGCAGCACTGTGGTCCCCAGGACCCACACACAGTGCAGGAAGAAATTTAATGACCTCACTCGGGTGGTCAGGGTGAGTCAATGCCTCAACAAATGCTACATACCACCATCTGAACCTCAGTCTGCACACACTGCCCAAAGCACCACACCCCCAGCACTCACCCCCCAACAATCTCTACCTACCAACACTCACACTCACACCCACACTTTGCACACAATGACAGCTATTCAACTATGGCAGGCACATCACCCAAACACATTGCTCCACACTCACTCACACACTTTCCTTTCTCTTGCAGGCCAAGGTGGCTCACAACAGGAGGGAGCAGGAGCGCACAGGCAGGGGGACAAGCCGACACCCAACCACTGTCTGCACTGGAGAATCGAGTGCTACAAATCATTGGGCGCCAGGTGGTGGGCGCCGTGGCCACCGGCGACATTGACCCCCTTGGGGACAACAATGGTGTGTTCATCCCTACTCCTCCTTCTCACATCCCACTTCCCCCTCACCCCACAAGCCTTTCCCACTTTCCAGCTAATCATGCTGTATGCATGCATTTCTCCCTTCCTGCCCCACTCCCCTCACCTTAACCCGACTCTTGTGCCTTTATGCTTTCAGATAATGAGCAAGCAGCTGAGCAGCCTGTCCCTGAGGGCACCGTAGAGAGCGAGGCGGGAGAAGAGGAGGAGGAAGAACACACCGCGTCACTGCATGTCTCACCCGCAGGCACCAGCTCAGATACTGGCACTACGGGTTCTTTAGAAGCTAGTCTAGCAGCGGGACCTGCACAGGGTGAGGAACCGGGGACGAGCGGGCTGCAGCAAGGCCAGGGGGAAAGGTTGCTTGGGGGCCAGCTTCCCAGAGGGCGAGTTCGCATGCAAGTTCTGCTGCACAGGTCTCAGATGAGGACCTCGATGGGAGGCATTTAGAAGAAGGGTGATGGGCATGCACACGGAGATGATAGGTGCAATAGCAAGGGTGCCCGAGAGCCTCTCGGCAATGGTGAGGAGCGTGGAGGAGTCCGCCTCCAACATTGCACAAGGCTCTGCTCACACCATGGAGCCTATCATTTCCAGTCTGCAAAGGATGGTAGACTCCCAGAGAGACCGTGGTGACCCAGACCTGATGCCGCGTGTGATGGGCGATCTGGCAGCTTCCATTGCAGCACAGGCAGAAGCGACGCAACGTCTTAGTGCTGTAATGCAGTCTATGCTTGGTGGCATCCAATCTCAGACTGCTCTCATGCAGTCTCAGCTTGATGACACGCAAGCTCTGACTGCTGTCATCATGGCTGGGTCTACCACCATCGGCCGGGGCTTTCACGGTGTCGCAGCAGGCCAGCAATCTGTGCTGCAACAGGTTGCTAGGGATGCTGAGGTGCTGCCCCAGGGGAGTGGCAGTGGATCAGTGGAGCAGGAAGCTGCTGTCCTCTCTTAGGATGACAGCATTCCTGCTCCCACCACTGGTACTCCGCCATTGCCCTTGTTGCTGCCTGTCATCCAGCCAGCCCAGACTGCTGCCGCCCATGCTGAGGTGGTGCAGTCTACAGCCGGGCCTTCCAGGCCCAGAGCTGGTCAAGGGTGTCCTGCGAGGCCATCTGAAGTCTCCGCACGGACACTCAGCAGCCTTCCACCAGCCCTGCTGCAGCCATTGGGCCAACACTTCGTAGGAGCACTAGAGTAGGCAAAGGCACAGTAACGACAGGCACTAAGGGATTGCACAAGGGTGAATAGTAAATATTGTTGTTGTAAAGATGTGTTCACTGATTTTTGATAAATTTATTAATTCAGTTTGCATTCTTTTGTGGTGCCTCATTTCAGCTTTGCGCTGTGATATGGCCTGCGACAGGGATGGAATGATGGGGATGTGGTGAGCAACAGGGATCTGGGGTTGAATTTACTGGAACCGCAGTCTGATGAGGCGGTCACGGAAGGCCGATTGAGTGGCTGCCTCCTCCCTCGCTCCTGTTCCTCCTCCTCCTCGTCCTCCTCCTCGTCCTCCTTATCTTCCTCTTCCTCCTCGTCCTCCTCCTCCTTCTCCTCCTCTCCCTCTTCCTCCTCCTAAGTTGGTCCCGCAATCCCTGGTGGCAAGGGCTGTGCCCTTATGATGGCCAAATTGTGGAGCATACAGCAGGTCACCACAAAATGGGACGCCCACTCAGCCAAGTACTGGAGGGCTCCTCCCAAGCGGTCAAGGCAGCAGAACCGTAGCTTCAGCAAGCCGATGGTCTGCTCGATGATGTGGAAAGCGGCTAGCCCTTGTCTCCGAGCAGCCAGCCGCGAGCTTGACGTGGTGGCTGGAAGAATGCTGGCACACCAGTCTGGCACAGGATGAAGGCATCGTGGCTGCTGCCACGATAGCGGGCATTGACATTGAGGATTCACTGTCTGTGGTCGCACACCAACTGCACATTAAGTGAATGGTAGCCTTTGCGGTTACGGAAAATCTCAGGATTATTATGCGGTGCCCACAAAGCCACATGGGTGCAGTCAATGGCGCCCTGCACCATGGGGAATCCCGCTATCCTGGCAAAACCACATGAACGCTCATCCTGCTTCTCTCTGGTGATGAGGAAGGAAATGTAGTCTATTCTCCTACTGTAGAGAGCCTCTGTGACCTCCTGGATGCAGTGATGGACGGCGAACTGTGAGATCTTAGCTAACTCTCCTGTTGCAGACTTGAAGGATCTGCTGGCAAAGAAATTGAGGGCGATGGTGACCTTGACTGCCACTGGGAGAGCTGTGGTCACCCTGATCTGAGGCTGGAGGTCTGGATGCAGGAGGTGGCAGAGTTCTGTGACCACCTCCTTGGTGAAGCGAAGCCTTCTAATACACTGCTCCACGTTTAATTGGAGGTAGGAGAAGTGCTCAAGGAATATCCTTGGAGGGTAAGGGCTCCTGTTGAGAGCCTTGATGGCCCTCCTCCTCCCTTTGGTCATGTGTTCCAGTCTTTCTCACTGCCTCCGCTCCCTCCACCATAGATCCTGGAGGGTGAGGTCGACTGCCAGTACAGCCCCAATTAATGTAACCAAGTGTAGCAGTTTGATTTTTTTAAGAATAAATGTAGCTACTTTTTAGTTTCCACAACATTCCTGATACTAAATAACCTTGAAATTACGGAATCAGGCTGTTGGACTATGTGAAACTGACAAGAAAGCACTGAAACTCCACTAACCTTCAGCTGCAACTCATTACTGATGATCCCTTTAAATAACATCCCTGGAGCCTCCTTCCTGCTGCTTCACGCCAGCTCTCCCTGTCGCTGTTTACTCCAGGCGCTAAGGTAGGTAGTGACAATCAATTTCACAGATCGGGCGCTCAGTAAGCATTGCACACTCACTGACGTCACGATCCAACTGGCGTTGAGGCTTCTGGTGATAACTGTTAGCGGCAGCGCTGCAGGGGGGCAGGACTTGGTGTGCGGCATTAGATTCGCCTCACCCCGGTGATAATCCTCTAGTGCCCCGTTAGCGCCATCTGGGGAGGCGCTAAGGTACCGAATTTTTCCCCCCAAAAGGCTATCTCAGCCTTGAATATCAGCATTCACAGCCCTTTGGGGCAGAGAATTCCAAAGATTCACAACCCTCTAAGTAAAGAAATTCCTCCTAACCTCAGTCTTAAATGGCCAACCCCTTATCCTGAGACTATGCCCCCTAGTTCTAGACTCTCCAGCCAGGGGAAACAGCCTCTCAGCATCTACCCTGTCAATCCCCCTCAGAATCTATTAGTGAATCAGTTGCGTTTTTACACCAATCCAATAGCTTCATGGTCACTTTTACTGATACCTGCTGTTTATTTCAGATAAAAAATGCAAGGTAATTATTACTTGCAACAGTTAGGTAACACAGTGCAGTCAACATTGATACACATGTCCAATGTCACACATCATTTGTGTGCACATGTATTGGTAGTCATGCTCGAACTCAGAGTCAGAGGAAAATGGGATGTTTGGCTGGCAATGGCAGAGCTGCATCAACCTAAGTGTGCTTTTACACTACAACCATAGTGGTTTTACTTTGCGCTAATGCTGAAGTTGTGATGGGCCATAATTTGCTGTGGCAGGGCATCTAACGGAGTCCGCTGTTAGATTGACTTGCCCTTGCACCTTGCTGTTGCTGAAACTGCGTCGCAGCGAGGGAAACAGGGCATCTGGGACCTGAATGAACAGGGTAAACAACAGGGTATCTCCTGCACCAATCAGATTGAGGGATTGTGAAATTAACAGCGCAAGGACTGAGAAGGAAGTGTGAATTAGAGTGGGTGAATTCAATGTCAAAGCAGGTACAGAAAGAGAAATAAAGAGAGGGAAAGAAAGATTGGATTAAGAAAGAGAGAAAAAAGAGACAGAAAGGAAAACTAAAAATCAAAAATTTTACATTTTACATTTTTAAAATCTCCAACAACAATTAATACCTGAAGGAATGAGTCTCCACATTTGGAATAGTTAATTTTCAGTGCCAGAGAGGTTGACTGGCAGTAATTAACACTTATCATGTTGTTAAAAGGGTACTTCGACTGAAATGGAAAAGACTTAACTTTCTCTGGCGAGTTTAGTTCATATCTACCGCGCAAATACAGCAACTTCACGTCGTTCAATGCATTTCAATGGTGAGCCGGACGGCGAGATGCCGTTCACGTGAACCGGCCGCATTATCAGGGTCGACGGGGTGGTAAGACTACCAACTCCATTTTGAGGCTGTTACCACCACGTTAACACCAGGTGAATCAAGTGAAAGTCAATCCCCCATAAGTTTACTGTTGGTACAAAGTCGAAACTAACGGCCCGGATTTTACCGTGCTTTAGAATGGTCAGTGTGTGAGGGGGAGTTGAAGCTATGATTTTGAGGTATGAGTCGTGATTGCTAGAGATTGTTTGTAGGTGAGTGATGGGGGTTAGGGTTAGTGAAAACCCGGAACTTGCGATCAGTCAAGTTCCGCTTGGACAGATCCACCGCATCCGCTACAAATTCACATTCGCTGGCTCAGAATTGGGCTACTTAAGAGCATAAGAAGTAGGAGCAGGAATAGGCCACTTGGCCCCTCGAGCCTGCTCCACCATTCAATAAGATCATGGCTGATCTTGGGCTCAAAGCCACTTCCCCGCCCGCTCCCCATAACCCTTCACTCCCTTATCTTGCAAAAATCTGTCTATCTCCACCTTAAATGTATTTAATGACCCAGCTCCACAGCTCTCTGGGGAAGAGAATTCCACAGATTTACGACCCTCTGAGAGAAGAAATTCCTCCTCATCTCAGTTCTAAAAGGGCGACCCTTTATTCTGAAACTATGCCCCCGAGTTCTAGATTTCCCTACGAGGGGAAACATTCACTCTGCATCTACCTTGTCGAGCCCCCTCAGTATCTTATATGTTTCAATAAGATCACCTCTCATTCTTCTAAACTCCAATGAGTATAGGCCCAACCTGCTCAACCTTTCTTCATAAGTCAACCCCCTCATCTCTGGAATTAACCTAGTGAATCTTGCCCAACTACTTCCCAGAGAATGCCCAAAAAACCCTTACACCTGGTAAAAGCAGGCATAAGGCCTTCTTTTGACAGCATAAGGGTTAAAATTAATGTTAAAATAATTTTTTTTAAATGATTTAAACGCACAAGTACATTTAAAATTAGTTTAGGTAAAACTTTGTCCCGTTTTAAAATGTTTACATTTGTTTTTAATTACATTTTCATTTTAAATGTTTAATTAAAGGGTTTTTTAATTAATTTTGAACATGTGATCATTTATTTTTATTTAAGTGGTGTGAAATTTTATTTATTTGGTGATTTCTATTATTTTTATGGGGATTCCCTATGAAAATGGAATCCCCATAAGCATCATAGGAATCCCCCTTTTTGATTGGTTGGCCTGGCCCATGTGATCCCAGGGACACTTGTGAACCGCCCGTGCCCTTGGGATCCATGGGCCTTTACACAGGCGTGGGCCCACAGGCCCGGGACCGTCCGAACAGTCCGAAGCTCCGGAGACACCTGGTAAGTTTGTACTTTTCTTTCGGTTTGGAGGCGTACGCCGGCGGCAAGCCTCCAACCGCAGTTTCCAGGCCTATTGTGTAAATTAACCACAGTTGATAACTTGGCCCTGCAAGACAGAACAATGGCATGGGATTCTCCAACCTTCTTTGTATCATCTTTGAACATCCTGCTTATCTAATGCCTAGCTTAATCCCTCTGCCCACTTGCCAATGTCAGCTTCAGACTCTGCTCTTGCCAACTCCTACCTCTCTCTATTGCCCCGAGTATTCCATCCTCCATAGGATTACATAGGGTATACAGCCCAGAAACAGGCCATTTGGCCCAACCAGTCCATGCCGGCGTTATGCTCCACTGGAGCCTCCTCCCGTCTTTCCTCATCTAAATCTATCAGCATAACCCTCTATTCCCTTTTCATAGAAACATAGAAACATAGAAGATAGGAGCAGGAGTAGGCCATTCGGC
The DNA here is from genome assembly GCA_030390025.1 of Squalus acanthias. Lineage (NCBI taxonomy): Eukaryota > Metazoa > Chordata > Chondrichthyes > Squaliformes > Squalidae > Squalus > Squalus acanthias. The sequence goes on along the minus strand of CM059440.1, from coordinate 53,111,370 downwards.
CCCTCGAGCCTGCTCCGCCATTTAATGAGATCATGGCTGATCATCCAAATTCAGTACCCTGTCCCTGTTTTCTCCCCATATCCCTTGATCCCTTCGCCTTAAGAAATATATCTAACTCCTTCTTGAATATATTTAATGATTTGGCCTCAACTGCCTTCTGTGGTAGAGAATTCCACAGGTTCACCACTCTCTGGGTGAAGAAATTCCTCCTCATCTCAGTCCTAAATGGCTTACCCCTTATCCTTAGACTGTGACCCCTGGTTCTGGACTCCCCCGTCATCGGGAACATCCTTCCTGCATCTCGTCTGTCTAGTCCTGTGAGAATTTTTTAAGTTTTAATGAGATCCCCTCTCATTCTTCTAAACTCTAGCGAATACAAGCCCAATCGTCCCAATCTCTCTTCATACGTCATTCCTGCCATCCCAGGTATCAGTCTGGTGAATCTTCGCTGCACTCCCTCCATGGCAAGAACATCCTTCCTCAGATAAGGCGACCAAAACTGCACACAATACTCAAGGTGTGGTCTCACCAAGGCCCTGTACAACTGCAGCAAGACATCCTTGCTCCTGTACTCGAATCCTCTCGCTATGAAGGCCAACATACCATTTGCCTTCTTAACCGCCTGCTGCACCTGCATGCTTACCTTCAACGACTGGTGCACAAGGACTCCCAGGTCTCGTTACACTTCCCCTTTTCCCAATCTATTGCCGTTCAGATAATAATCTGCCTTCCTGTTTTTGCCACCAAAGTGGATAACCTCGCATTTATCCACATTATACTGCATCTGCCATGCATCTGCCCAATCACCCAACTTGTCCAAATCATACTGGAGTTTCTCTGCATCCTCCTCACAACACACACGCCCACCCAGCTTTGTGTCGTCTGCAAACTTGGAGATATTACATCTCGTTCCCTCGTCTAGATCATTAATATATATTGTGAATAACTGGGGTCCTAGCACCAATCCCTGCGGTACCTCACTAGTCACTGCCTGCCACTCGGAAAAAAACCCGTTTATACCAACTCTTTGCTTCCTGTCTGCCAACCAGTTCTCTATCCAAGTCAGTACCTTACCCCCAATCCCATTTGCACGCCAATCTCTTATGTGGGACCTTATTGAAAGCCTTCTGAAAGTCCAAATACACCACATCCACTGGTTCTCCCTTACCTATTCTACCAGTTACATCCTCAAAAAATTCCAGTAGATTAGTCAAGCATGATTTACCTTTTGTAAATCCATGTTGACTTTGTATGATCCTGTCACTGTTTTCCAAGTGCTCTGCTATTACATCTTTTATAATGGACTCTAGCATTTTCCCCACTACCGATGTCAGGCTTACCGGTCTATAATTCCCCGTTTTCTCTCTACCACCTTTTTTAAATAGTGGGGTTACATTAGCTATCCTCCAATCCATGGGAACTGTTCCAGAGTCTATAGAATTTTGGAAGATGACCAGCAATGCATCTACTATTTCTAGGGCCACTTCCTTAAGTACCCTAGGATGTAGATTATCAGGCCCTGGGGATTTATCGGCCTTCAATCCCGTCAATTTCCCTAACACCATTTCTCTACAAATACTGATTTCATTCAGTTCTTCCCTCTCATTAGACCCTATGTTCCCCGACATCTCTGGGAGGTTATTTGTGTCCTCCTTTGTGAAGACAGAACCAAAGTATGTATTTAATTGGTCTGCCATTTCTTTGTTCCCCATTATAAATTCCCCTGATTCTGACTGCAAGGGACCTACGCTTGACTTCACCAATCTTTTTCTCTTCACATATATATAGAAGCTTTTACAGTCAGTTTTTATGTTCCCTGAAAGCTTACTCTCATACTCTATTTTCCCCCTCTTAATTAATCCCTTTGTCCTCCTTTGCTGAATCCTAAACTGCTCCCAATCCTCAGGTTTGCTGCTTTTTCTGGCCAATTTATATGTCCTCTCCTTGGATCTTATGCTATCCCTAATTTCCCTTGTTAGCCACGGTTGAGTCACCTTTTTTGTTTTCCCTCATGCTTGCTCAGCCTCCCCTTAAATGCATTTATACTGTTCGTTTCAACCACTCCCTGTGGTAGCGAGTTCCACATTCTCACCACTCTCTGGGTAAAGAAGTTTCTTCTGAATTCCCTACTGGATTTCTTGGTGACTATCTTATATTGATGGCCTCTAGTTATGCTCTTCCCCACAAGTGAAAACACTCTCTCTCTATCCACTCTATCAAAACCCCTTCATAATTTTAAAGACCTCTATTAGATCACCCCTCAGCCTTCTTTTTTCAAGAGAAAAGAGATGCAGCCTGTTCATCCTTTCCTGATAGGTATAACCTCGCATTTCTGGTATCATCCTCTGGTGCTTATATTCTTTTGCCAAGTAGGTAGTATGCAGTATTAGTGAGCATCAATAATATGGCCACTTAATCTTTCCAGCTTGCAAATATGAAACGATATATATTTCAACATTCTAATCTTAGCACTAACTTTGCTGATTTCATTAGGAGTGCATAAGAGAGTCGGACGTCGGAGGTACACTGCCAGAACGCTGTCCTTTTACTTTGGTCCCGTGTGGGCTTCAGTCTGCAGTTTAAACCAAGCCTCAGATTCTGACCTAATTCCCATAAGCAGAGGCCAAAGCAGTCTGATGCTATAAAAAGCAGTCTTCTGGAATGTAGCTTATGTCCCGCTATTGTCAGGAGCTCCAAACTGCATCAGACCATTACCAGACTTGACCTGGGAGTGATTGATGCAGTGGCTTGTTTTCAAAAGTCTATAAAACTGCCAATTAGCCGCACTTTAATCAGTCAACTTGATGGGGACATGTAATGACACTTGTGCTCTCCCAGTGTCTTTGTGGGTAAGGCTGCCCTTGTTGTACTGAGCCGTACAGGGTCCATAGCGCCCCAGGTTCAAACCCCTGACCTGTACGGAGTTAACTGAACTCAGCCAGGGTAGCTCATTGCCTAAGTTCACACATGAAGAATGGTCACACGGGGAGGTACTGTAGGGTTGTCGCTCCCCATGGAACTGTACCCCAGCAACGAATCGGCACCTTCAAGAGAAAATTGAAAAATAAATAGCACTTGTACACTCAGCCATGGGCATATTAAAGGTTTTAAGGCATGACATTACTGGGTATTAAAATAAATAAGCTACAATAATCTATGGTCGTGCAGAGTTCTTGTTTATTCAGCAGGGTGAGGTTACAATTTAACAGGCCACATCAGAGTAGTCGTTTACTGACTCCAACCAGCCATTTCATGTTTAGTCACCAAAGCAGTTACCTAGAAATAGAATAACCTCAAACAACAAGGGAACAACTGAAGACTCCATTTAAGAATCATCCAGAATCAGGCAGTATCTACTTAAGAGTCCTCCCTCTCACTTTCCTTTTCTTCTTTGAATGAAAAAGACAAAATTTCTCCGTTAACACTATCAGACTGAGCCAATGCAGTAGTACAGTACCCAATTGGAAGGGAATTCATTAAATGTGACTAAAAGATTGATGAATTGGCAATATCTTCTACCAAAATATTCTCATTTTACGATATAGATGGAATTTGATTTTGTGCAGAACAAGGGTATGAAAATACTTTACCCTTAGGACATGGGATTGGAAATGAAACAGAAAACGGTTTCTGATGAGAATATCAAGTACTGTTTCTTTTGAAAGCTGGTTCGGATGCTAGATCGGGGCATAGATCTTCTACACAAGGAAACATCTTTTACTGGCCTAATAAACAATTTGTCTTATTAAATAGAGCTGTGGCCTAAGATTTAAGTGCTGGGGAGTTCTCGGTTTATATTTTGGTCTGCTTTTAGTTTTCATTAGAGTTAGTCAGTCTCATTGGCTAAAGGTGATATTCCAGTGCACTGTGAATGTGACAGTGCAATTAAGGATTTCTGACCTGTGTGTGACCTCAATGGGACGATCTTGCTGGTTACCATAAGAGCAGACAACGGTAACAAGTGTGATGCTGTCCTTTTAGAAAACCTATTTCAACCCCAGATTGCACGAATACTTCAATCTTATTACTATAGAATCAATAAAAAGAGTCTCATCAGAAGAGAAAATTCCCCCTACACATATTACAGAAATAATGAAAAGCCACATTTGACCCGAAGTTCTGGGGAGGACAGAGAAGATCATTAAAAGATTGTTTTTTCATGGAAAAAGGTTGGGAAGCTTTTTTCTTGTTTGCAAGCACAAAAAGTCTTATTTGAATACAACCCCTTAATTCACCTCAAAGTGCATCATCCCCTCACTTACGCACGGTGTCAACACGACAAACTTAGGCCTGAGAATATGCAGGCCACAATCCCGGCAGCAACATTGGGATAGGGCCCCAGGGCTGAGCCTGTGGAGTTTGTGATTGTGTGGTGGCAGCAGGAGCCCGGGCCATTACAGGGGTATCTCGAGTTCCCCCACAGCCTTGCGCTACTGGAAACTCCACCATCCGAGAGGGGGTTGTCCATGCTCCTCCAGAGAAACCACCTCTGTGCCCCCTTCAACCCCCTTAAACAGAGGGCTGATACAAACATTCCTTACAACAACACAAAAATTCTCCTCTGCCTTGGGGGTCCAGGCTCCTTCCCTGGCCTGGTCACTCACCTCCCTTCTGGTGGGCCACACGTGTGTCTTTCTGGGGGCTGGTAGACCTCCAGCTATACACCAATTGGGCCAAAGAAATGGGGACTCCCTACCCCCTTTGTGTCAGTGCCCTTGTATGGGGCAGGCAGAGACTTGTGTGGAATATTCTACTTTATGTCAGGATTCAGTATAAGTGGGTCTCGGCCTTCTTCAGAGCCATTCAGCTAGACTCCCGGCAGAATTCACTGCCTCCACCACCAGCACCATGGCCCGAATTTTCTCAAGGGAGGCGGGTTGGGGGCAGGGGGGGCCTCCAAGGCGGGCGGGAAACCCGGGAGGCCTTTAACAGCAGGGCCTGATTTGAATGTGAGGCCTCGGTGTCCCGCCCACAGCCAGCCAGATTGAGAGGGTTCGGCAGGGACCCTGGATCCAGGAGGTGGGTATAAAGCCACTTACCTCCTGGATGCAGCGGTCCCCGCCTCGGTTTAACTGCCAGGTTTCACGAATTGTGTGAAACCCGCCCACAGGCAGTTCAATTCAAAATGGAGGGGGAAAAAGAGGCTGCCAGCCTCGTTACAATATTTAAATTAAGGTACCACCCCCTTGGAGCAGGTGGGTCGCTCGCCCCCCATCATCAAAACCGGAGGTGGGTGGGTTGGAGGCGGGATCAGATCGGGAATCCCATTTTTAACAATTTAACTGCCCTCATGCTTTAGGGGAAATTTCCAGCCAATGTGTCTGCAGTGTGTACCATCTACAAGATGCACTGCAGCAACTCGCCAAGGCTTCTTCGGCAGCACCTCCCAAACCCGCGACCTCTTCCGCCTAGAAGGACAAGGGCAGCAGGCGCATGGGAACACCACCACCTCCAAGTTCCCCTCCATGTCACACACCATCCTGACTTGAAAATAGATCACCGATCCTTCATCGTCGCTGGGTCAAAATCCTGGAACTCCCTCCCCTAACAGCACTGTGGGAGTACCTTCACCACACGGACTGCAGCGGGTCAAGAAGGTGGCTCACCACCACCTTCTCAAGCAAGGGAAATTAGGGATGGGCAATAAATGCTGGCCTTGCCAACGACGCCCACATCATGTGAATGAATAAATAAATCAATTAAAAAAGTTACGGCTGGGGTGTGGTGGAATAGCTGAATAAATTCAGCCCCATAATTGTTTGGTTCTGCTTGTCTCCTAAACAAAAATATTGTATAAAAGAATTTTTTCTCTAGGACAATGCGTTTTAATAATATAAACAACAACATGCGTTAAATTAATTGTAAGTGTGGAGTAAAAGTTCATTATTAGAGTTTTTTTCCATTTTCCTTTTTGCAACTACACTTTGTTTAATTGCTGCTACACATATTAGTCATACTTTTCCACTGAATATCAAATTATATCAGAAACATAGAAACATAGAAAAATAGAAACATAGAAACATAGAAACATAGGAGCAGGAGTAGGCCATTCGGCCCTTCGAGCCTGCTCCGCCATTCAATATGATCATGGCTGATCCTCTATCTCAATACCATATTCCCGCTCTCTCCCCATACTCCTTGATGCCTTTTGTGTCTAGAAATCTATCTATCTCCTTCTTAAATATATTCAGTGACTTGGCCTCCACAGCCTTCTGTGGTAGAGAATTCCACAGGTTCACCACCCTCTGAGTGAAGAAATGTCTCCTCATCTCAGTCCTAAATGCCCTACCCCGTATCCTGAGACTGTGACCCCTCGTTCTAGACCCCCCAGCCAGGGGAAACATCCTCCCTGCATCCAGTCTGTCTAGCCCTGTCAGAATTTTATAGGTTTCAATGAGATCCCCTCTCATTCTTCTAAACTCTAGTGAATACAGGCCTAGTCGACCCAATCTCTCCTCATACGATAGTCCTGCCATCCCAGGAATCAGTCTTGCGAACCTTCGCTGCACTCCCTCTATGGCGAGCATATCCTTTCTTAGGTAAGGAGACCAAAACTGCACACAGTTTATTGCAAATGCTCTTCAGTCACAGCACGTTGCCAATTGTTCACACACGGTGTGTTTTTTCACAATACATTTTTTCGTTGCAGGCGACTTTTAAAAAAAAATCAAACGGCATGGTGTCAGGTTATATCTTCGAAGAGGCTGCAGCATTTATTCCACAGTGGTGAACTGTGGGGGGTGCTCAGCTCCAGCTGCAGGTTTAAAAGTGTGAAATAATGTATCAAGTATCAGTTGTAATCTCGCACTGGAGCATTGAATATAACTGGCTATAATGTAGTCAAATAACAAAAGGTGTTTTGCTATGCCCTGCTGATTCGCTGGGGAGAATTATAATCCTTGCAAAATGCAAACAGACAGCTATGAACACAACACTATTGCCTTCTGAATGAAGTCACAATAGAATAATGGCTTCACTCGGAAGCGAGAAGCTACAAATATTACATGCTTTTGAGGGCCGTGCTGCTCTAATATTACTTTGATGATTACAGAAGTGACTTGGAGTGTGTTTTAACGCTTGAAGCAAAAGGCTCAGAGCGTGACTGCATAATTGAGATCGCTTTTACCACTAGCAGTACTTTAACACTGGGAGCTGGAGTATGCCAGCCAACGTTTTATCAATACACCCTTAGGCTTTACAAACATGCCACTTCTTCAGAAACACTGTATTCAGTGAATACCTTGGGAGGCAATTGTCTCTACTATCACATCATAGACCAGATGCCATACCACTGTGGCACTATTAACAATTTCACATTAATACTAGTTGATCTCCTGTGAAATTGTTCACAGACAAAAGTTAAATAAAAGTCTCTCTCTCTTTCTCTAGTTGTCTCTCTGCTTGTCTCCCACCCTCTAATTGTTTTAATTTCCCTTTTCTGTGTCTGACTGTCTTGCTGGATTTTCTCTGGTTTCACTGTGCCTTTTTGCACTTTCTATCTATTACAAGAAGACTCTTTCGACAGCACCTCCCAAACCCGCAACCTCCACCGCCTAGAAGGACAAAGGCAGCAGGCGCATGGGAACACCACCCCCTCCAAGTTCCCCTCCAAGTCACACACCATCCTGACTTGGAAATATATCGCCGTTCCTTCATCGTCGCTGGGTCAAAATCCTGGAACTCCCTCCCGAACAGCACTGTGGGAGCACCTTCGCCAAACGGACTGCGGTTCAAGAAGGCGGCTCTCCACCACCTTCTCAAGGGCAATTAGGGATGGGCAATAAATGCTGGCTTTGCCAGCGACGCCCACATCCCATGAATGAATAAAAAAACAACCATTGTTTCGCTCTCTTACTCCTCACTTCCTCAGTGGGTGTCCCTAAAAATGTTCAGGAGGTGGCTGAGATTCCCAAATAGCGATGCAAAATAGATTTCATGCAGAACGAAAAGACAGTGCAAACAAGAATTAAACAGACAAATGCAAGTGATGCTTTCGCTAATCCATGGGAATAGGGGGTAAAATAACAGCACCATGGTAGCTGAAAAAAAGACACAATCCAATAGCATTGCTCACAAATTTGCAAAAAAATAAAAATTGAATACATAGATAGGTAGTGTGCTCTCCACCAATCAAAGCAGATTAAAAAAGATTGTGCTCCTTGGTGTAATTAAAGTGTAACGTCTACTGATGTAAACAAATCAATGAGTGTTGCTCAGATATTGCAGTTATATACATAAATCTGTGCACCACATCTATTGCACGTTGTATAATAATTAGAAATAGGATAGATGAGAAATATATAATTTTTTTATTCATTCATGGGATGTGGGCGTCGCTGGCAAGGCCGGCATTTATTGCCCATCCCTAGTTGCCCTTGAGAAGGTGGTGGTGAGCCGCCTTCTTGAACCGCTGCAGTCCGTGTGGTGATGGTACTCCCACAGCGCTGTTATGTAGGGAGTTCCAGGATTTTGACCCAGCGACGATGAAGAAACGGCGATATAATTCCAAGTCAGAATGGTGTGTGACTTGGAGGGGAGCTTGGAGGTGGTGGTGTTCCCATGCGCCTGCTGCCCTTGTCCTTCTAGGTGGTAGAGGTCGCGGGTTTGGGAGGTGCTGCCGAAGAAGCCTTGGCGAGTTGCTGAAGAGCATCTTGTAGATGGTACACACTGCAGCCACGGTACGCCGGTGGTGGAGGGAGTGAATGTTTAAGGTGGTGGATGGGGCGACAATCAAGCGGGCTGCTTTGTCCTGGATGGTGTCAAGCTTCTTGAGTGTTGTTGGAGCTGCACTCATCCAGTCAAGTGGAGAGTATTCCATCACACTCCTGACTTATGCCTTGTAGATGGTGGAAAGACTTTGGGGAGTCAGGAGGTGAGACACTCGTCACAGAATACCTAGCCCCTGACCTGCTCTTGTTGCCACAGTATTTATGTGGCTGGTCTAGTTAAGTTCCTGGTTAATGGTAACCCCCAGGATGTTGATGGTAGGGGATTCGACAATGGTAATGCCATTGAATTTCAAGGGGCAGTGGTTAGACTCTCGCTTGTTGGAGATAGCCATTGCCTGGCACTTGTGTGCTGCGAATGTTACCTGCCACTTATCAGCCCAAGCCTGAATGTCGTCCAGATCTTGTTGCATGCGGGCATGGGCTGCTTCATTATCTGAGGAGTTGCGAATGGCACCGAACACTGTGCAGTCATCAGCAAACATCCCCATTTCTGACCTTATGTTGGAGGGAAGGTCATTGATGAAGCAGCTGAAGATGGTTAGGCCTAGGACACTGTCCTGAGGAACTCCTGCAGCAATGTCCTGGGGCTGTGATGATTTACCTCCAACAAGCACAACCATCTTCCTTTGTGCTAGGTATGACTTCTGCCAGTGGAGAGTTTTCCCCACGATTCCCATTGACTTCAGTTTTACTAGGGCTCCTTGATGCCACACTCGGTTAAATGCTGCCTTGATGTCAAGGGCAGTCACTCTCACCTCACTTATATGTAATAGATATGACATTACATATAAATAGAATATATTTAGTACATATCCAGTATATAATATTACAAGGTAAATTTGCTAATATGAACTCAAAGGGTGTGAAAACTGGAGAATTGGAGCTACGGAGTTGCTGTCCTATATCCAACCCATGTCTCCTTCCAGTGTGGTTCGTTGCTGGGATCATGGGATTGGTGAATTTACCCTTACATATGAATAGAATATATGTAATACATACAATATATGACATTGTAATATGAAAAGAATAGGGGACTATCACGTTTTGAGATTTTTAACTATTTAACTGAGGAGGGATTTTGGTGCTGTACAGTGGGAAAGCAGGTAAAGTTCTGGCCATGCATCAGCCACCTGTTTGATAAACGTCAGTGTCAGCTGTGGCTCAGTGGGTAGCGCTCTCGCCTCTGAGTCAGAATAGTTGTGGGTTCAAGTCCCACTCCAGAGACTTGACCACAAAAATCTAGGCTGACACTCCAGTGCAGTGCTGAGTCAGTGCTGCACTGTCGGAGGTGCCGTCTTTTGGATGAGACGTTAAACCGAGGCCCCGTTTGCTCTCTCAGGTGGACGTAAAAGATCCCATGGCACTATTTCGAAGAAGAGCAGGGAAGTTATCCCCGTTGTCCTGGCCAATGTTTATCCCACAATCAACATAACAAAAACAGTTTATCTGGTCATTATCACATTGCTCTTTGTGGGAGCTTGCTGTGTGCAAATTGGCTGCTACGTTTCCTACATTACAACAGTGACTGCACTTAAAAATAGTATTTCATTGGCTGTAAAGCACTTTGGGATGTCTAGTGGTCATGAAAGGCGCTGTATAAATGCAAGTCTTTCTTTTATTTTTTTTCATATTGCCTGATACTGCAAATCATCCCTGTGTTCGGCTGGAAGGTAGTGGAGGCAGAAGAGTTAAGTTTACTTTAATTGCCATCAGCAGCGTGGCCTGCACTGTGCAGGTGGGCTAGAGGCCTCCTTGCAACAGATGGTACAGCTCTGCCACTTGCTGCATGTGGGCCCAGAGCCACCAGAGGCAGTGTCCCTCAGTCGGGTGCTCAGACCTGCAGATACAGTTGTTGATATAAGGGTAGGTGTGAGCAGTCTTGCTCTCTCTGGTATCTCTGCTTTCATATTGTACCATAAAAAGCATAATTAGGGCACTTTAGAAGCAAGCCCGCATCATTAATTTTATTAGATAGTCTGGTTAACTGTACGGGACTCTGTAGCTTGCAGTTAGATGCTTTGTTGCTCCCTGAGCTTCAATGGAAGTTTGTGTCATAAGGGCCATTTTCAGATCTGCAGTTCATTTATGATCTTCCAATCCTGTGAACTCTTGTAACCGAAACATTTATATTGGGTTTCCCAGTTATTTTTCGGACAATATCAAACTGGTACGATACCAATTAAAAAAAATCTGAAGGAAGCATACCTCCAATTTTTTTTTTAAAAAGCAGGAAAGAAGGCAATTATAGAAAAAACATACAAAATACCCTAAGCCATTATAAGAGCTCCTTCGCACATGGAGCTTACAAAAATCTAGGCTGACACTCCAGTGCAGTACTGAGGGAGTGCTGCATTGTCGGAGGTGCCGTCTTTCGGATGAGACGTTAAACCGAGGCCCCGTCTGCCCTCTCAGGTAGATCCCATGGCACTATTTCGAAGAAGAGCAGGGGAGTTCTCCCCGGTGTCCTGGGGCCAATATTTATCCCTCAATCACCATCATTAAAACAGATTATCTGGTCATTATCACATTGCTGTTTGTGGGAGCTTGCTGTGCGCAAATTGGCTGCCGCGTTTCCTACATTACAACAGTGACTACACGTCAAAAAGTACTTCATTGGCTGTAAAGCGCTTTGGGATGTCTGGTGGCTGTGAAAGGCGCTATAGAAACATAGAAACATAGAAGATAGGAGCAGGAGTAGGCCATTCGGCCCCTCGAGCCTGCTCCGCCAGTTAATGAGATCATGGCTGATCATCCAAATTCAGTAATAACAACAGAAAACGCTGGAAAAACTCAGCAGGCGAGGCAGCATCCGTGGAGAGAGAAACAGAGTTAACGTTTCAGGTCGATGACCTTTCGTCAGAACTGGAAACAAATAGATTTAAGGCCAGGATAAAGCTGGGAAAAGGGGGAGGGGATGAAAGAACAAAAGGAGAGATTAAGAGACATTAAGAGACATTAAGAGATGATCAAGGCAAGAGGTGGTGTTAATGTGACAGGTTAAGGCTAAAAGAAGTGTGAAATCCACTGGCAGAATGAAGGACAGCTGCCAGCTTCTAGGAGGGAAAAAAGGGGGGGGGGGGCGCAAATAAAAGGGTGGATGAAAAAATAAAATATAAATGTGATTGGGGCTAAGGTTATGATCTAAAATTGTTGAACTCGATATTGAGTCCACAGGGCTGTAGCGTGCCTAAACGAAAGATGAGGTGCTGTTCCTCGAGCTTACGCTGCGCTTCCGTGGAACAGTGTAATAGGCCGAGGACGGTGAGGTCAGAGTGGGAGTGAAGCGGTGAATTAAAGTGACAGGCCACCGGGAGCTCGGGGTCCCCCTTACAACCCTGTCCCTGCTTTCTCCCCATATCCCTTGATCCCTTTAGCCTTAAGAAATATATCTAACTCCTTCTTGAATATATTTAATGAATTGGCCTCAACTGCCTTCTGTGGTAGAGAATTCCACAGGTTCACCACTCTCTGGGTGAAGAAATTCCTCCTCATCTCAGTCCTAAATGGTTTACCCCTTATCCTTAGACTGTGACCCCTGGTTCTGGACTCCCCCGCCATCGGGAACATCCTTCCTGCATCTAGTCTGTCTAGTCCTGTTAGAATTTTATAAGTTTCAACGAGATCCCCTCTCATTCTTCTAAACTCTAGCGAATACAAGCCCAATCATCCCAATCTCTCTTCATACGTCATTCCTGCCATCCCATATATAAAGGCAAGTCTTTCTTTTGTTATGCCCACTGTAGATGAGCAAGCAGAGAGCACAGTGGGAAATCGCGCAACAGCAGATTTACACCTAAAAGCCCTGCCAGGAGATTGTGCACTCTGCTAACCGGAGACAGGATCAGCAACAAGGAGACACCCCACCCAATTTCCCAGTGTTTGCTCGTACATTCCACAGTGGTGGTAATGATTCCCACTGAACTTGAAAATATAGCCGAACGTTTGTCACATTTGTAACCTTTAAACTGCAGGAAAGATCTGAGACTAAATTCAGAAGAACATAGGAACATATTTGATGTCTGGGATTCCGTGGGAACATTCACCCAGCAGGGGAGGCTGTCTCCTCCTCCAGCTGATTCCTAACTATTTTTAAATATTTTTTTATAGAAAGGCGTGCATTTGAGATATGTGTTGTGTGTTTGAATTTCAAATAGGGGCTTTAGGACTACGACCTTTAATGCTAGATTTGGTATAATTAACAAGTAAATTGGAAGATTCCCCACTGACTAGCCAAATGAGAAATTGATATTTTCTGCCTCCCTACAACACATTAGGTCTACCACATGTGGCTGCACAGGCACTCTGCTCACCAACTTATTATTCACCAAATAAATAACCAGCCTGTAATCATAGCAACAGTCAAGTGATAGAAGATGGGCCAACAGAGGCCACTGTACACAATATTTCTCATCTCGTTTAACTTAACTCTGAGCTTCCCTTCCGGTCTGCAAAATAAATGACCCGACGCATCGTCGCTAACCGAGCGTTTGTCAGAGAAGTTCAACTGCAACCTTGAACCGTTCGCAGCTAACGTATTTATTCTTTGCTTGTTCTTGAATGGCGAAAGACAATTTTGCCCGCTAATTAACACAGTCAGACCTCATTTAACTGCCTCCTTCGTACTGTCGTGCTCTCTTAGTGCAGAAACTAAAGGAGCGGGAAAGGGCACCAGTAAAATGTGAACCGTCCCTTCAATATTTGCATTGAAATCATTTCGGGCTGCAGCCCAGCATGTCGAATATAGTAAAAAAAAAAGAAAATACTGCAGATGCTGGAAATCTGAAATAAAAACGGAAAATGCTGGAGATACTCAGCAGGTCAGGCAGCATCTGTGAAGAGAGAAACAGAGTTAACGTTTCAGGTCAATAACCTTTCGACCTTTCGATTAGAGCAGAGAAGGCTGAGGGGGGACCTGATTGAGGTGTACAAAATTATGAGGGGCATAGATAGGGTAGATAGAAAGGAACTTTTCCCCTTAGTAGAGGGGTCAATAACCAGGGGGCATAGTTTCAAGGTAAGGGGTAGGAGGTTTAGAGGGGATTTGAGGAAAAACTTTTTCACCCAGAGGGTGGTTGGAATCTGGAACTCACTGCCTGAAAGGGTGGTAGAGGCAGGAACCCTCGCAACATTCAAGAAGCATTTAGATGAGCACTTGAAACGCCATAGCATACAAGGCTACGGACCAAGTGCTGGAAAATGGGATTAGAATAGACAGGGCTTGATGGCCGGTGCGGACATGATGGGCCGAAGGGCCTCTTTCTGTGCTGTATAACTCTATGACTCTACTCCAGGAATCTAGCGCTGGAAAGTGGTACATTCCAGTAGTTCACTCATCTGATAAACCTTCATAGTTCACTTGTACCTGTGGCACTACAAGTTAAGCACCTTTCACACTGTTTGAAAGAATGATAATCCATTGCTGTCGTGACACACGCTATCTATAAAATTAGCTTCCCTTTACTGAACCGCAATGATATTCTCACTTTCCACCAGCGCAATCAAAAGATCAGTATGTGAACGTGTACTAACGTCTTACACGTGAGGTAACAAAAAATAAAATCCATCGACTGTATTGTGAGGGAGTAATTTATTAGCAGCACTACAGGGTTATCTCCCATCAGCCTGTAACAAGATTTGTCGATAGTTTATGTCGGCAATAACTTCCATCCCTGCTAAGTGTATGGGACATGTTGTCTGCTGACAGTGGACAATGACAGTCCCAGTAGGAGGGATTTAATGCCAGATATGGTAGGCAGTCTTCTTCTTCTTCTTAGGCAGTCCCTCGGAACCGAGGATGACTTGCTTCCACATTAAAAATGAGTTCTCAGGTGACTGATGAGTCCACTGCAGGACCTACAGTCTCTGTCACAGGTGGGGCAGACGGTGGTTGAAGGGGCGGGTGGGTGGGGTGCTTGGGTTGACGTGCGCTCCTTGCGCTGCCTGCGCTTGGCTTCCACTTGCTCCCAGTGAAGAGACTCGAGGTGTTCGGCGCCTTCCCGGATGCTCCTCCACTTTGTGCGGTCTTGGGCCAGGGATTCCCAGGTATCGGTGGGGATGTTGCACTTTTTCAAGGAGGCTTTGAGGGTGTCCTTGAAGCGTTTCCTCCACTAACGGTTCCACCACAGACCCAATTCACATACGGACCGGGGTCAAGCAAGGCTGTGTCATCGCACCAACGCTCTTCTCAATCTTCCTTGCGGCAATGCTCCGTCTCACCCTCAGTAAGCTCCCCACTGGAGCGGAGCTAATTTACAGAACAAACGGGAAACTGTTCAACCTCCGTCACCTCCAGTCCAGATCCAAGGTCATCCAATCCTCTGTCGTCGAATTACAGTATGCAGATGACACTTGCGTCTGCGCTCACTCAGAGGTCCAACTCCAAACCATCGTCAACACCTTCACCGAAGCGTACGAGAGCATGGGCCTTACACTAAACATCCGTAAGATAAAGGTAGGCAGTAATAGAAGTGTTACTTTCTACCAATAGGTAGAGAAGTTTCCCAAGGCTCGTCATCAGAACAGCAATCCTGGAAGGTTTACTTTAATTATGAAACATTATAATTTGTGCGTACATTTGATGGCAAGTATGTTCCCTTTAATTACAGAATCTAGAGTGTTCGACTTTCTTATCCCACAACCTAATATCTATTTGAATTTCAGCTTTGAGGCCAGGGAACTATAATTGGAGTTTTTTTAAATAAATTGTGACGAGGATTGCGAAAAGCTGAAGGAGGACATTGATAGGGCAGATAGGTGACAGATGCAGTTTAATGTTGACAAATATGCAGTAACACATGTTGGAAATAAGAATAGGGAAAGGAAATACACCTTAAATTGGAAGAGAGCAGCAGAGAGGCTTTGGCGTGCAGAGACACGTGTCATTAAAGGTGGTAGCACCCGAAGAGAAGACCATAAAAGGGCATGGATTTCTTGGCTTAATTTCTTAAATACATAGAATGAACAAGCAAGGAAGTAATGTTGAACTTGTTCAAGATTTTAGTTAGGCCACAGTGGAAAGTTGTGTACAGTGTCGGCACTCCATGATAGGAAAGATATACAAGCAATGGAAAAGTAAAATGTAGATTTATTGGGACTTTACTAGAGATGATGTACAGCAGGCATCTCAAAGCACTGGAGAGGTACCACCAACATTGCCTCCGCAAGATCCTGCAAATCCATTGGCAGGATAGGTGCACCAATGTCAGTGTTCTCGCTCAGGCCAGCATCCCCAGCATCGAAGCTTTGACCACGCTCGATCAGCTCCGAAGGACGGGTCACATTGTCCGCATGCCCGATACGAGACTCCCAAAACAAGCGCTCTACTCGGAGCTCCGACACGGCAAGAGAGCCCCAGGTGGGCAGAGGAAACGCTTCAAGGACACCCTCAAAGCCTCCTTGAAAAAGTGCAACATCCCCACCGACACCTGGAAATCCCTGGCCCAAGACCGCACAAAGTGGAGGAGAAGCATCCGGGGAAGGTGCCGAACACCTCGAGTCTCTTCGCCTGGAGCAAGCGGAAGCCAAGCGCAAGGCGCGCACAAAACCCAAGCACCCCACCCACCCGCCCCTTCAACCACCGTCTGCCCCACCTGTGACAGAGACTGTAGGTCCCGCATTGGACTCATCAGTCACCTGAGAACTCATTTTTAATGTGGAAGCAAGTCATCCTCGGTTCCGAGGGACTGCCTGAGAAGAAGAAGAACTAGAGATGAGAAGTTGAGCCTTTGTCCACAAGAGTTGAGGAGGTTGAGGAGTGACTTGATGAAGGTCTTCAAGATTCTAAAGGCTATTGATAAGGTAAAGAGTGATGGATTGTTTCCACTGGTCAGCAAGATGATAACAAGGGCATAAATTTAAGAAAAATCACAAAAAGAATGAAAAAGGAAGTTAGAATTTGTTTGACGCACAGACAGTGCTCCACATCAAACTTAAAAATAAGTTCTTACCTATTTGGTGGCGGCCACTTGCCCGGCCACTTGGGGCAGCCCAATTTCCCTGCGGGAGGGGGGGGTACGAAAACAAACCCTCATTAGCATATGCAAGCGGCCTGATGCCTGCTTTAGACGGCTGGCTTCAATGGAAAGCAATATCAGGTGGGATGTAAAACAGGCTGCCGATCTGCTGCCACTCATTTCCCGGCCGGCGAGAACAGTTAAAATCGAGCCTGCTGTTTTTGAACTAAATTCTTCAGACCTCAGTTTGGTTTTAGTTCTTGTAGTAGTCTTTGTATTAGAAGATGTAGCAGTTCTTTGTCCAGTATGTGTAGAAGAGTGTCTCTGTAAAATCGGAATGTGCATCTCCAATAGAGAGAAAGGTTATGGAAGTTAAAATTGCACGGCTGTACCAACCCAATATAAGTGTTTCACTTAGATATCAAGGAGGGTGAGATTTAAGCCAGCTAGTCCAGATACAGCTACCAGATGCAGAAGGTGAATTTACCCAGGATCAGAGGATCCAGGAGGAATCGATAGTACCTCTACTCTGATAACTCAAAACGCTAACACCGTCCTCCCAGAGGAAGGTGAGGCAACTAGTTCATCCATGCCAGCTCATAAGGATGAGGTCGTATAAGCTCTGGAAATATTGGACTTCAATTTATTCAATAGACTGGCTATCTAATGCTGTTAATTTATTTAAGGAGTCTAAGCCTAAATTAATCTTACCAATTTCTATCAATCTCAGACACTGATCTCAATTGTAAATTTACAATCAGCCAGCAGTTAATCCTGAAGTACTGTGACATAACTGAACTGCCTTTATAACCACTGTTATTTACTCATCCATGACCTACTAATTATTTGTATACTCACGGGTAGAGTTTCCGCTTTGGGCGCAATTGGGAAATTGCACCCAAAATGCACTCGAAATTAACGCTGGTTATGTTACAGTTCAAGTTACCTTCATTTAAACTTCATTTGCAGAATCACAAGCGTAAAATCTTCAATGGACCGGCACAACCGGGGCAATGTAATAGAAGGTAAACGTTTCTTCCCTTTACATTAGAAAAATATTCCTGGATGTATTTAAAAGTGGTGACCTGCTGCACTTTTATTAACACAGCTAAAATTGGGTTTATCAGCAAATATACGCATTTTCAGTAAGGGCGTCCAGTCCTCCAGCTGTGAGTAAACCGATTTAAAAATCACTGAAAATGACTTTAAAAATCTATACTGAACCATTTAATAGTTTTATTGGGGTACACTAGTCAATTTCTCAGTAAATGTAATATTTTTTGATGTGCCTACTAGTGCCTGTGCGCCTAAGGAAATGAGCATAATTTGAAGAGCCTTATATAACCAGCGCACTCGGCGGAATCTCGTAATTTCGGCCTGGGGGGCGTGGCGAGTTTTGTGGGCGGGGCCTGATCCGAGCAAATTGAATCTTGAAGCAGCGTAAAATATTGCGGAAAACACGAACGGAAGTGGTTTTGGGCGTGACTCACATGTTTCCTGCATTACAACAGTGACTACACTTCAAAAAGTACTTCATTGGCCGTAAAGCACTTTGCGACGTCCGGTGGTCGTGAAAGGCGCTATAGAAATGCAAGTCTTTCTTTCTTTCTTTTTTAAAATTCCTCGATCTTTTGCGCTGGTTTGGCCGATTCTGCAAACAATTAGTCCATGACTTTATTGTCAGAATTCTTCTTTGATCATGGGAAGGGTTAATTAATTTACACAGTAACGTGGGCATATCCGTAGTGCAAATGCTGATATAATCAGACCTGTTGGATGAAAAACAGTTTGGTTAGCCAAATCTAGGCATCAGCAACTCCTATACATAGACTGGGTAGTAATCCCAGACAGCGCCTTGGACAAGGAGTTAAGGTGAATGGGATAAGCATTCGTCTGGTGCTCTTGAAGAATATTCTTGTCAGGGTATTGATCTGAGTTTTAAGAACATAAGAACATTAGAAATAGGAGCAGGAGTAGGCCATTCGGCTCTTTGAGCCTGCTCCGCCATTCAATAAGATCATGGCTGATCTTCTACCTCATCTCCACCTTCCCGCACTATCCCCATATCCCTGGATTCCCTTTGTGTCCAAAAATCTATCGATCTCAGTCTTGAATATACTCAACGAATCAACATCTACAGCCCTCTGGGGTAGAGAATTCCAAAGATTCACAACCCTCTGAGTGAAGAACTTTCTCCTCATCTCAGTCCTAAATGGCCGACCCCTTATTCTGAGACTCTGACCCCTGGTTCTAGACTCCCCAACCAGGGGAAACAACCTCCCTGCATCTACCCTGTCAAGCCCATTAAAAATTTTGTATGTTTCAATGAGATCACCTCTCATTCTTCTAAACTCTAGGGAATATAGTCCTAGTCTACTCAGTCTGTCCTCATAGGATAATCTCCTCATTCCAGGAATCAGTCTGGTGAACCTTCGTTGCACTCCCACGAAGGCAAGTATATCCTTCCTTAGGTAAGGAGACCAAAACTGCACACAATACTCCAGGTGTGGTCTCACCAGGGCCCTATATAATTGTAGTAAGACTTCTTTACTGTTATACTTTTTTTTCTCTAACAGTGCCCCCGAGTATAATGATCACAGAATTGGGAGAACCATGAATCACTCAATTCCGTGCTCCCATTAAGCAAGACTCCACACTGGGAGCAGACCCTTGCAAAAGTTACCCAGTAATCATCAGTCGTTCTAGTCAGAGCTCGGCTGGTCTGACGAGAGCCTTGGAAATGTTCTCATTCAACCCTGTGAACTCTTTTCTTCTTTCTCCCCCGTGAATTCTTTTTATAGAATCTGTATTTATTTTACAAAACGTTTCAGGCATTACAGTTATTTGATACAAACCAGTAAAAAAAAAATCTCCTCCCAGACAAATGATCAGAGATAGGGATATCATACCGTTCTCCAGCTGGGAGAGAGCAGACTAGCGGGCTCCTTAAATAATTGATGTAAAACTGAGTGGAACAATTCAGACAGTGATTCATCTATTGCAAAAAATTTCAACCGAAAACACATTATAACTGCGCTTTAAAGTTGTTTTTTTATATAAGACAGGGAAGGTAATTTTTGTAATTAAATATTCAGATCCCAGACCTTTAAATACTAGTTTTACCCCGGTTCCTTTCCCCCCCATCCCCCGCACCCTGAGATTAACATTAAAACTATTCTTGACCCTGACCCCTGTATTTTCTAAGCAAACAATGGCCAGATTTAGGTGGAATCTGCAGCTGTTACACTCCTTCAAAGTTACTGGCCATAGACGGGCTCAATTTTACATATGCAACTGCCCCATTCTGTATCCCAAAGTTCAACACCTCCTGCTCCCCTCTTCCTCTGAAGGTGCTGATTCTTGTTGGGGTAAAGTTCCATGGGCACAAGAAGCCCTTTGCTACCTCATTAAAGTGGACATCCTTCACATGTGGACCCAGATAGTGAGTACCAGTGCGCTATTTGATCATGTCGTCACCTAATTTATTTATTTTTTATTCGTTCATGGGATGTGGGCATCGCTGGCAAGGCCGGCATTTATGGCCCGTCCCTAATTGCCCTCGAGAAGGTGGTGGTGAGCCACCTTCTTGAACCGCTGCAGTCCGTGCGGTAGAAAGTGAGTGGCTTGCTAGTTAAGAGTCAACCACATTGCTGTGGGTCTGGAGTCACATATAGGCCAGACCAGGGAAGGACGACAGATTTCCTTCACTAAAGGGCATTAAGTGAACCAGCTGGGTTTTTATGACAATCCGACAATCCGATAGTTTCATGGTCACTGATTACTGATACCACCTTTTTATTCCAGATTTACTTAATTAACTGAATTTTAATTCTGCAGCTGCCGTGGTGGGATTTGAAATCTCTGGATCATTAATCCAGGCCTCTGGGTTACTAGTGCAGTAATATAACCACCATGTTACCGTACCCCTGAAATACACCCAAATGCAATTTCCAGCAAGAGTCACAGGTCACAAGATGTCCATCAAGAGTGGAAACCCTGGCTTATTTTGTTTCCCTTCTCTAGCCCTAATTGTTGTGACTCAATTGCCATCCTAGCTGAGATGAGCCAGCACAGCACAGCGCAGGCTGTGAATTGATCCCGTAGTCCGAATGGTGTAATACTGCACCTTTACCCACTAAACAACTGCAGCAGCCTGCGATTGCATTGGAGGTGAACATTTAAAATACAGATTGAATCCATCTATATCAGCAAAGATTCAGGTTACGGCTCCGATTTTAACTGCAGGTGGATTCCCCGCTCAGGCCCGAGTTAAAATTACAGTCGGGCCTCAATGATGTCATCGGGCCGCAACATGCCTATGTAAAGAAGGACCCTGTTGACCCCGGGCGCGTGGTCCTTGCCGCCTGCTCAGGAGAAGCAGGTTAAAATTGCAGATGTTGCGATCATGGCGGCTTTCGGACAGCTAAGAGCCAGGGGCGATTTTAACTGCTCCACCCGCCAGGTTTCTGCTGAGCGAGTAAGGTTAAAATCGGCCAACACCGCACATATGGACAACCTTGAATCTCCAACATGCATCACTGCCTATCTCTAATAATAAATAAAAAAGAAAGACTTGCATTTATACAGAGCTTTATCCTGCATTTAAGAAACATTTCAAAGGCCGGAATTTTGCCGACGCTCAGAGGGCAAGTTCGGAGGCGGATCCGCTGTCAAAATAGAAAAGATTGACAGCGGGTCAGGATCCCGCTCCGAACCCGTCTCCACGTCAGTTTTCCAAGTGCCGGGTCTGTCTGCGCTTTACAGACCCGACACCAAGCGGCGGGGGAGCCAATTGACATAGCTAAGAGCTTGTTAAAAGGTACTTAAACAGCATTTTACCATGTACTTACCATTTTCCAGCTTTTTGACGAGTTTCATGGAGCACAGGGATCACGTTAGGTAAGTCGGTTGGGTTTTCAATGACTCTCCATTACTCTGAATAGGTGACAGATGCAAAAGTGGTATAAAAGCTACCATTTCACAGTTGGTCACTTTCCAATGTTCAAAGCTGGAGCCTTCAGGATTTGGAAGACACTTTTGAGCTTTATGCAGGCTGAAAGTGTTTGGAGTAAACTCTCTGTCCACTGTCCCCTCCTTGGAGCAAGCTCTCTCACCATTGACAGATCACTTCTGTCATCTCAACTTCAGCCGCCATCTATTCCAGCAGCATCGGTGCCCTTGAAAAAATCTCATCTTGGTCCTCAGAAACCCACCACGATCAGCCCCAACACCAACATCACCAACAAC
The DNA here is from genome assembly GCA_030390025.1 of Squalus acanthias. Classification (NCBI taxonomy): domain Eukaryota; kingdom Metazoa; phylum Chordata; class Chondrichthyes; order Squaliformes; family Squalidae; genus Squalus; species Squalus acanthias. Next base: position 53,089,442 of record CM059440.1, on the reverse strand, counting down.
AACACCAACCTTGTCCGCATTCACCTGATGCTGCACAGGACACAGGGCATCAGCACCCCAGCACACTTGCTGCCCGGGAGGCCAGGGATGGCCTCACCATGGCCAGATTTACTTCACTTGACGCTGTACACCCTGGCTGCCACATGATGTACCAGGTTGGCACCACCCCACAGCAACACCATAAAACATCCCTACAATGCCCAAGCCATTCCTTTCACACTCATCACAATTGGGGTGGGGGGAGTGGGGGGGGTAAAGTTATGTCTCACCATTCACTGCAACTCACTAAGACACTTCCAAAGGTGCACACAAATCTGTCCAAGAAGGCAAAGTGTGGAAAATAAATCAGGTAGTTGACAGGCAGTTAAGAACCTTTTTAAAAACATTTCCCTGCATGGCCACGGGATTTACGCAACTCGGGAACCACATCTGTCAACCTGAGGCGTGAGTTCCATGGCCATTGCTCCAGCTGATTACTTGACAGCATGGAAAACAAACCCAAATAAAAACATGTTGATTACATCAGCTAACAGATTGATGGAGATTCTGTTCTACTTGAAAAGCTACTGGTAAATGTTAATTCAGAAATTCCTGATGGGATGTAAGTGCTGAAGGCTCCCCATCTACCCTGGATGGTGAGGGAAATACATTTTTCACTGGTCATTCCCGGCTTTTGCCTTCCAACTCAACAGTAATTGCAGTGAATTGATCTGCACTATAAAAAATGACATATACCATTTAAATACATTTTTGTGTTGTTTCTGGTCAGGTTTTTCTCACAGTATACTGTGATTATCCAGTTACATGTTAAATCAAGTCATCAACCATAACAATTTCATTCCCATCACTCGTTCCACTGGTTCAATTTGCTTTCAGTCCCTGAATATAACTAATTTAATTTTTCAGTCTGAGACTTTGGGGGTGAATTTCTACAGAGGTTCTCTCACTTGTCCATTATTAACTTTAACGGAAGAGCTGCAGAAATCCCAGAAACACATTGTAAGCACCACTTACACTGTTTGTCAGGGATTCCGCAGCTCTTCCACTGAACTTGCATAAGATTGTAAATACACCCCTTTACAATTACATTTAAAATCTGCTTAATTTTATATATTACCCATACACACACATCTTTTATTTGTACCAGTTACTGATACAAAAGTCGATAGATTTGTGACTAAAGCACCAATAACTTCCCAATTAATGTACTTTTTAAATTATGTTCTTGATCGTATTTGTAGATGGCATCATATTACTTAATGATATTATTTAAATATTTCTTTGTCACTCATATATAAATTTTATTATATTATTGTACAGTAAAGATTAAGGTAAGTTAATTTTCAACAGCGGGATGGAGTCAGCAGCGGGGTCGCGACCTACCACGGACACCGCCCACACCGGACCCGCCCAGGTAGGCAAAATTCAGACCAATGTATCGGGTGTAGAGACCTTCACAAAATAAGATGATTCATTTAACAAAATCTGATTGACTAATTTAAAGCCTGTGGGGGTAGATCGATGAATAATCTCTCGTCCTGTGGTGTCATGTTAGCATTGTAATTGCGATCACATTTCATAAATTTTATTTAATTTGTGGGAAAAGTATACCGAGGAATCAAAATAGTTGAGGCACCTTCCTTTCATGGAGCCCCATCAAAGGCAGGAATTTGATGCATTTGCTCTGAACAGGATGATTTTTCCATGCACACTCAGGCTCCCATTATTTTCAACAGGAGAAGCAAGTATTGATACAAACCAACTCCACAACACAATGGCAGTCATCTTCCGAGTATGCACTGGTGCCAGGAAACCTCGGCCCTGCCAGTGTATATCGAACAATCAAATTAAATAAATCTGGAATTAAAAGCTAGTGACCATGTAACTACCAGATTGGCGTAAAAACCCATCTGGTTCACTAATGTCCTTTTAGGGAAGGAAATCTGCTGTCCTTACCCGGTCTGGCCTATATGTGACTCCAGACCCACAGCAATGTGGCTGACTCTTAACTGAGAAGTCGCACAACACCAGGTTATAGTCCAACAGCTTTATTTGAAATCACAAGCTTTCGGAGCGCTGCTCCTTCGTCAGGTGAAGTGAAGAAATACAAATGGGCACAGCATATATAGACAGAGAACAATGCCAGACGACTACAGTTAATCTTTCTAACTGCCTTTTATCACACCTCGGCAGAGAGATAATCACGGTAATCAAATCCAACCAGGTGAGTCAGGAAGACATTACATCTTGGATTTGATTGCTGTGATTGTCTCTCTGCCAAGGTGTTGTGCGACTTCTCACTTTTGTCCACCCCAGTCCAACACCGGCATCTCCGCATCATGACTCTTAACTGCCCTCTGAAATGGCCTAGCGAGCCACTCAGTTATATCGCTACGATAAAGTATAATAAGACCGCAGCGGTTCAAGAAGGCAGCTCACCACCACCTTCTCAAGGGCAATTAGGGATGGGCAATAAATGCCGGCCTTGCCAGCGACGCCCACATCCCGTGAATGAATTTTTAAAAAATCACAAGAGCCAATTAGCATGTCACAAACATACGAACCACGATTACATGTGGGCATGCCCATATTCACCAACTGGCAGCCTACAGCACGGGGATACATGTGAAGCATCTCTGAAAACCCCAAAGGCCCGGGACCAAACAGTTCCACTCAACTTTAATTTAAAAATGTTATGAGCAAAATGATTCATTAAGATCAGTGCCGCGTCGGGGTGAAACAGAAAACCCACTGACGCTCGGTTGAATGAATTTATTCTGTACATGGTGCAAAGAATTGTCGCTTTCGTTTCTTGCTTAAGGGATGATTGTGGTCCCAGATCAGGAGCAGACTTTTCCTTTTCACCCATTGAGGTTTCTTATGTTTTTTGCATACTTTCCTGCAGATGCACTGAAGTGGAAACATACCAAGAATTGTATTGAAATACTCAGCAGGTCAGGAGAGAAACCGAGCGAATGTTTCAGGTCGACCTCTCCCCACTGATGCTGCCTGACCTGCTGAGTATTTCCAGCATTTTCTGTTTTTATTTCAGATTTCCAGCAACCGCAGTATTTTGCTTTCATACTGAAATAATTAAACTGTTAAGATATTTAGATCTAAGGCATGTGCATTCATAGAAACACAGAAAATGCTCAAACAAAAGGATAAATGCTGAGTATACAGGAAAAGTAAAAAGAAAGACTTGCATTTATATAGCTCCTTTCACGACCTCAGGATGTCCCAAGGTGCTTCACAGACAATGAGGTATTTTTGAAGTGTAGTCACTGTTGTAATGTAGGAAACACAGCAGCCAATTTGCGCACAGCAAGCTCCCACAAACAGCAATGTGACCAGATAATCTGTTTTTATTTAAAGAGATGTTGGTTGAGGGATAAATATTGGCCAGGACACCGGGGATAACTCCCCTGCTCTTCGTCGAAATAGTGCCATGGGATCTTTTACGTCCACCTGAGAGAGCAGACGGGTTTAACATCTCATCCAAAAGACGGCACCTCTGGCAGTGCAGCACTCCCTCAGTACTGCCCTGGAGTCTCCGCCTGGATTTTTTTGCTCGAGTCTCTGGAATGGGACTTGAACCCACAACCTTCTGGCTCGGAGATGAGAGTGCTGCCGACTGAGCCACAGCTATAGGTAAAACATTTAGTTTGATTCAATTTTCTCTCGTCTCTTTCCTGGAATTTGTAACTTTTCTTCTGATTCTTTGCTCTTCTCTTTCATTTCTGCCTTTTGTGCTTTTCTCTGCCTTACTTACACGATACAATCAATGTACAACTGTTCCTCCTCCTGTCACTAGCACTGACTGCATCGTGAAAGCAATACATTTCTTAGTATGTTTTTACTCGAGTGTGTATGTAGGAAAAGACTCTATAAAAAACCACAAGAAAATTTAGTGGGTGAAAAATGCACTATTTTGCCTTGGTCATAGAATATTCATCGAAATAGGGCAGTGATGCAGGTTGGAGATTCAAGGTTGTCCATGTGTCGGTTTCCAATGGATCCAATTACTCTGAAACTTTGCTGGTTTAGATGGATTCAATCTGCATTTTAAAATTTCAACACCAATGCAATCGCATACTCCTCCAATTGCTTAATGGGTAAAGTCAGCATCCGAGTGTGGTATTAAAAACACACCAGACCAGAAAGATCCAGGTTCAATTCCCAGTCTGTACTGTGCAACAATTAGGGTCAGCACCAATGAGCTACAGAAGGGAAATATAAGCCAAGGTTTCCACTCATGATTGATATCTTGTGACCCATGACTCTGATTATATATCAGGTAATTACAGGATCAAACTCAGCTGTAATGCCCACCAAAGTAGAATAGCAACATTGTTCAGGGCTGTATTCCAGCTACTGGTTATTATCACTATCTAGTGAGCCCAGTTGAAAGTCCATGGGGGAGAACTTTGGTTGGTTAGCGCCTCCAGCTAGCACCTGCCGGGGGCATTAACGGGGCGCTGAGGCAGTAGCGCTGCGATGAGGCGATTCCAGCACCGCACGGCAAATTTGCCCCCCCCCCCCCGTAGCACCGCCTCTACAGGTTAGCGCTGGGGACTTCAGCGCCAGGCAGATCATGACGTCAGTGAGTGTGCAACACTCACTGGGTGCCCGATCGCCAAATTGAGTATCACCCCCTGCTTTAGCGCCTCGCCCCAACAGCGACAGGGAGAGGAGGCGTGAAGCAGGCGGATGCCGGCTCCAGGGGCGCTACTTAAAGGGATCATGAGTAATGAGTCGCAGAGCTCAGGTTAGTGCTGTTTCACTGCTTCCTTGTCAGTTTGACATTGTGCAACAGTTTAATTCAGCCATTTAAAGGCTGTTTAGTCTCCAGAGTGTTGTGGTACTAAAAATTAGTTGCATTTATTCTTATAAAATATTAAAGTGCTGCACTTCCTTACACTAATGGGGGCTGTACTGGCAGTTAACCTCGCCCTGCAGGATCTACTGCAGAGGGAGGGCAGGCAGTGAGAAAGACTGGAACATGTGGCCAGAGGGAGGAGGAGGGCCATCAGGGCTCTCAACAGGAGGCTTTACCCTCCGAGGGTCTTCCGATAGCAATTCTCCTACCTCCAATTAAGCAAAGAGCGGTGTATTAGAAGGTTCCGCTTCACCAAGGAGGTAGAAACATGGAAAAATAGGAGCAGGAGTAGGCCATTTGGCCCTTCAAGCCTGCTCCGCAATTCAATATGATCATGGCTGATCGTCTATCTCAATACCATATTCCCGCTCTCTCCCCAAGGTGGACACAGAACTTTGCCACCTCCTGTAACCAGACCTCCAGCCTCAGATCAGGGTGACCACAGCTCTCTCAGTGGCAGTCAAGGTCACCATCGCCCTCAATTTCTTTGCCAGCGGATCCTTCCGGTCTGCAACAGGAGACTTAGCTAAGATCTCACAGTTCGCCGTCCATCACTGCATCCGGGAGGTCACAGAGGCTCTCTACAGTAGGAGAATGGACTACATTTCCTTCCCCATCACCAGAGAGAAGCAGGATGAGCGTGCATGTGGCTTTGCCAGGATAGCAGGATTCCCCATGGTGCAGGGCGCCATTGACTGCACCCACGTGGTTTTGCAGGCACCACATAACAATCCTGAGACCTTCCATAACCGTAAAGGCTACCATTCACTGAATGTGCAGTTGGATTGCGACCACAGACAGCGAATCCTCAATGTGAATGCCCGCTATCCTGGCAGCAGCCACGATGCCTTCATCCTGCGCCAGACCGGTGTGCCAGCTCTCTTCCAGCCACCACATCAAGCTCGCGGCTGGCTGGTCGGAGACAAGAGCTATCTGCTCTCCACCTGGCTCATGACTCCCCTCCGCAACCCCAACACTCCTGCCCAGCACTCATATATTGAGAGCCATGCTGCCACCAGGAACATCATCGAGCAGATCATCGGAGTGCTCAAGCAACAGTTCCGCTGCCTTGACCGCTCAGGAGAGCCCTCCAGTACTCGCTGGAGTGGGTGTCCTATTTTGTCGTGGTCTGCTGCATGCTCCACAATCTGGCCATCATGAGGGCCCAGCCCTTGCCAGCAGGGATTGCGGGACCACCTCAGGAGGAGGAAGAGGGAGAGGAGGAGGAGGAGGAGGATGAGGAGGAAGAGGAAGATGAGGAGGACGACGAGGAGGACGAGGAGGAGGAGCAACAGGAGCGAGGGAGGAGGTAGCGACTCAATCGGCCTTCCGGAAGGGCGGTCCGTGACCGCCTCACCAGACTGTGGTTCCAGTAAATTCAACCCCAGATCCCCGTTGCTCACCACATCCCCATCATTCCATCCCTGTCACAGGCCATATCACAGCGCACAGCTGAAATGAGAGACAGTACAAAATTATCCGAAGTGAATTAATAAATTTATCAATAATCAGTGAACACATCTTTACAACAACAATATTTACTATTCACCCTTGTGCAATCCCTTAGTGCCTGTCGTTACTGTGCCTTTGCCTACTCTAGTGCTCCTATGAAGTGTTGGCCCAGTGGCTGCAGCAGGGCTGGTGGAAGGCTGCTGAGTGTCCGTGCGGGAGACTACAGATGGCCTTGCAGGACACCCTCGACCAGCTCTGGGCCTGGAAGGCTCAGCTGTAGACTGCACCACCTCAGCATGGGCGGCAGCAGTCTGGGCTGGCTGGATGACAGGCAGCGACAAGGGCAATGGCGGAGTGCCAGCGGTGAGAGAGGACAGCAGCTTCCTGCTCCACTGACCCACTGCCACTCCCCCGGGGCAGCACCTCAGCATCCCCAGCAATCTGTTGGAGCACAGATTGTTGGACTGCTGCGACACCGTGAATGCCCCGGTCGATGGTGGTAGACCCAGCCATGATGGCAGCAGTCAGAGCTTGCGTGTCATCAAGCAGAGACTGCATGAGAGCAGTCTGACATTGAATGGCACCAAGCATAGACTGCATTACAGCACGAAGACATTGCGTCGCTTCCGCCTGTGCTGCAATGGAAGCTGCCAGATCGCCCATCACACGCGGCATCAGGTCTGGGTCGCCACGGTCTCTCTGGGAGTCTACCATCCTTTGCAGACTGAAAATGATGGGCTCCATGGTGTGCGCAGAGCCTTGTACAATGTTGGAGGCGGACTCCTCCACGCTCCTTACCATTGTCGAGAGGCTCTCGGGCACCCTTGCCATTGCACCTATCATCTCTGTGTGCATGCCCATCACCCTTCTTATGAACACCTCCCCATCGAGGTCCTCATCTGAGTCCTGTGCAGCAGAACTCACACGCGAACTCGCCCTCCAGGGAGCTGGCCCCCGAGCTACCCTTTCCCCCTGGCCTTGCTGCAGCCCGCTCATTTCTGGTGCCTCACCCTGTGCAGGTCCCGATACTATACTAGCCTCTAAAGAACGTGTAGTACCAATATCTGAGCTGGTGCCTGCGGGTGAGAGATGTAGTGACGCGGTGTGTTCTTCCTCCTCCTCTTCTCCCACCTCGCTCTCAATGGTGCCCTCAGGTACAGGCTGCTCAGGTGCTTGCTTATTATCTGAAAGCATAAAGGTACAAGAGTCAGGTTAAGGTGAGGGGAGGGGGCAGGAAGGGAGAAATGCATGCATACAGCATGATTAGCTGGAAAGTGCGAAATGCTTGTGGGGTGAGGGGGAAGTGGGATGTGAGAAGAAGGAGTAGGGATGAACATACCGTTGTTGTCCCCAAGGGTGTCAACGTCGCCGATGGCCACGGCGCCCACCACCTGGCGCTCAATGATCTCCATCACTCTATTCTCCAGCGCAGACAGTGGTTGAGTGTTGGCTTGTCCCCTGCCTGTGCGCTCCTGCTCCCTCCTGTTGTGAGCCACCTTGACCTGCAAGAGAAAGGAAAGTGTGTGAGTGAGTGTGAAGCAATGTGTTTGGGTGATGTGCCTGCCATAGTTGAATAGCTGTCATTGTGTGCAAGGTGTGAGATGTGGGTGTGAGTGTTGGTAGGTAGAGATTGTTGGTGGTTGAGTGCTGGGGGTGTGGTGCTTTGTGCAGTGTGTGCAGACTGAGGTTCAGATGGTGGTATGTAGCATTTGTTGAGGCATTGACTCACCCTGACCACCCGAGTGAGGTCATTAAATTTCTTCCTGCACTGTGTGTGGGTCCTGGGGACCACAGTGCTGCCTGAGACCTGATGGGCGACCTCCCTCCACAGGATGCGGAAGACTTGTGGCGAGGGCCTCCTGCCACTTGCCGGGTAGAGCACCGCCCTCCGTCTCTCTTCAGTGGACACCAACTCATAAGAACGTAAGAACATAAGACATAGGAGCAGCAGTAGGTCATTTGGCCCCTCGAGCCTGCTCCGCCATTCAATAAGATCATGGCTGATCTGATCTTGGCCTCAACTCCACTTCCCTGCCCGCTCCCCATAACCCTTGACTCCCTTATCATTCAAAAATCTGTCTATCTCCACCTTAAATATATTCAATGACCCAGCCTCCACAGCTCTCTGGGGAAGAGAATTCTAAAGATTCACGACCCTCTGAGAGAAGAAATTCCTCCTCATTTCCGATTTAAAAGGGTGCCCCCTTATTCTGAAATTATGCCCCCTAGTTCTAGATTCCCCCACGAGGGGAAACATCCTCTCTGCATCTACCCTGTCAAGCCCCTTCAGAATCTTATGTTTCAATAAGATCCCCTCTCATTCTTCTAACTCCAATGAGTATCGGCCCAACCTGCTCAACCTTTCTTCATAAGACAACCCCTTCATCTCAGGAATCAACCTCGTGAACCTTCTCTGAACTGCCTCCAATGCAAGTATATCCTTCCTTAAATAAGGAGACCAAAACTGTACGCAGTACTCCAGGTGTGGTCTCACCAATGCCCTGTACAGTTGTAACAGGACTTCCCTACTTTTATACTCCATTCCCTTTGCAATAAAGGCCAACACTCCATTCGCCTTCCTAATTACTTGCTGTACCTGCATGCTAACTTTTTGTGATTCATGCACAAGGACCTCCAGATCCCTCTGTACCTCAGCATTTTTGTAATCTCTCCCCATTTAAATAATAATTTGCTTTTTTATTTTTCCTACCAAGGAGGATAACCTCGCATTTTCCCACATTAAACTCCATTTGCCAGATTTTTGCCCACTCACTTAGCCTATCTATATCCCTTTGGAGATTCTTTGCGTCCTCCACACAATTTGCTTTCCCACCTATCTTTGTATCATCAGCAAATTTGGCTACATTACACTCAGTACCTTCATCCAAGTCATTAATATAGATTGTAAATAGTTGAGGCCCCAGCACTGATCCCTGCGGCACCCCACTAGTTAGTTTGCCAACCTGAAAATGACCCATTTATCCCGACTCTCTGTTTTCTATTAGTTAGCCAATCCTCTATCCATGCTAATATATTACCCCCAACCCCGTGAGCTCCTATTTTGTGTAGTAACCTTTTATGTGGCACCTTATCGAATGCCTTCTGGAAATGCTTGGTCTGAAAATCTGCGGGCTCTCTCCCTGGGGCGTGGATCTGCCATCATGAAACCTGCTTGAGTTGTCAGGCTCCTTGGGCTTGGCCTGCTCCTGCTTGCTGACACAGGTTCACAGCCATCAATGCTGAGAATGAGGTTCTGTAGCATCAATGAACCTCCCCTTTAAGAACTGGAAAGAGCCTGTGGCAATGATGACTAGCGATTAGACTGCACCTGATATTGATCAGCGCTTTGACTCTAACGCCACTGAGCTAGGCCGTTAGCGCTTGATTTAGCGCTCCCATCCTTTCTTTGAGCGATGACACTGAATTTTGCGTGCAGCGATATTCATTAGCGCCTGGTGCTATATCTCAAACTTTTCTGAAGTTAGCGCCACTCGTGGGCGATAATGAATTTCGCCCCCCATGTGTTTGGAAGGCAAGTGAGAAAAGGGTCAGGCTCCACCACGATGCCTCCCTGTTGAATAGTCTGTGACTACTCACTGTCAAAACTCTTGCATGAATAATGGTCACTAGAACAAGGCACTGGAGGGCAGCCGCACCTCTACTACCACATCTTATGGCCATTCTTCACAGGTGAGCATAGACAGTGAGTGTCTGCAGCCTATTGAATTATGGAGGGCGTCAAAACCAATCCCGTTCCCATTCTCAGCAGAAATCACTGGATAACTGCACAGCCCTGGCTGATTGCTCATTCAACAACAACAACTTGTAGTTATATAGCGCCTTTAATGTAGTAAAACGGCCCATGGTGCTTCACAGGAGCGTTATCAAACAAAATTTGACGCCGAGCCACATAAGGAGGAATTAGGGCAGATCTTGGTCAAAGAGGTAGGTTTTAAGGAGCGTCTTAAAGGAGGAGAGAGAGGTAGCGAGGCAGAGAGGTTTAGGGAGGGAATTCCCGAGCTTAGGGCCTTGGAGCTGAAATCACTGGCTAACTGCACAACCCCGGCTGACCGCTAGTTCAGGTGTGCTGAGGACAATTGCAGCATCCCAACTGATATCCTGGGTGAGACCAGATAACTGATCACGAACTGGCAATTGAACCTGGGGCTGATTGGCTTGTGTGGTTTATTACTACACTGGACGATGACTTCTACACACCAGGCCATCAGGTGTTATGTATGTTAACAGCGATTTTCCATCTGGTTATTATCACACAATACTTGGATGATATCAATTACCTGCAATTAACAAAAAGTACAATGCAACGTATCACTAAAAACTCTGATAGAAACCTTACCCACTCTGCCATAAGACCAGCTACTAAAACTTGCGGGGGCGATTTTGTGACTGGGGGCACGTTGGAGGCGGGACTGCTGCTTGTCGGGCCGATGTCCCGCCTCCATCGATTTGTCGCCAACCCACACTATTTTCCCTTGATTGACCTTGTTAAGCCTGCCCAGCGGGTTTAGCAGGCCAATGAAGGGAAAGCTGGTTGCAGAGAACGTCAACGTATGACGTGTCATCTGTCAAAAAATTTTGACAGATGAATTGTTATCGTTTGACAGCTCTGTGAAGCTGTCAAACAGTGACATTCTCTGCAGTTTGATGAGGTCTTGCATACAAGACCCCATCAAACTTCCTTCTTTAACAGAAATGAGATGGTTGTTGCATCTGAGAATGCAACGGCATCTCTCATCTGCAACACGGAGGTCCGAGACTCTCCGCACACAAACCGACTGAAGCCTGCAGGAAGAAACAAAGGTAAGTACACTTTTAAAAACACTTTGCACTTACCTCAGATACTCACCTCTACACTCTTGCACCCATCACTCACCGCCACACCACACTTTTGCACCCCCCCCGACCCCCAACCCCCGCAGACCCAGTACTCACCTCGCTGAGCTGGCGGGGTTCGGTGCCTTCGGGAAGCCCGCACTTGTGAGGGCAAAAAGGTGATAATCCTATTTTCTGCCTGTTAACTACCTGTTAACAGGCAGTTAATAGGCTTTAATCCCTTCCCGCCTCCAAGGAGACGGGACCCGGCACGGGACGGCTACCCGCCTCCTGGGAAGATGGCATGGAGGTGGGTTGGGCACCCGCCCCCAAATTCTGCCATTTTCCCGGCAGTCCCGCCTCCCCAGGGCTGGCAAAATCGCCCCCGAGTTCTCTAGTTTACTGAACTCTGAACTTTACAAAAAAAACGTCACCGTTTCCAAATCAGATTGACTGAAATGACGCCCTGTATGGATTGGTAAATCCATCGGAATAAACAAAGACAGATGCTAAGTTGTGATTGATGAGTTCTGATTTTTCAATCATGCTTTTCTATTTCCATGCATGTTATTGCAAGAGCAGGTTCATTTCTCCCTGCACATTAATCTGTCAGCAATTCCATCACCTCAGTTCACATACAAATTTGTAGATATTTCATGATGTATGGAAAATGAACACAATACCATTACAAGTGCAATGTATGGAAACATTATAAAAAGAGTCCATTTGTAGCTGCTTACAAAGCCCTCAGGTAACTCAGCTTAACCCTTTCTCTGACACAAGTCCGCGTGTCGACTTAAAGAAAGCTGCACTTTCGTAACATCAAATCTTTATAATGTTTCGTCGTCAGGGAGCTCCACAGTGAAACCTGTCTCATAGTTCGATACTTGCCGGGGACCAGTGTGTTGTAATGATTTCAATCAAATGATACATTGGCGGCTGTGGCTCAGTGGGTAGCACTCTCACCTGAGTTATGAAGGCTGAGGGCTCAAGTCTCCACGCCATGAGAGTTGAGCACAAAAATCTAGGCTGATACTCCCAGTGCAGTACTGAGGGAGTGCTGCACTGTCGGACGGTGCCGTCTTTCAGATGAGACATTAAAAAGAGGCCCCATCTGCTCTCTCAGGTGGACGTAAAAGATCCTACGGCACTATTTCAAAGAAGAGCAGGGGAGTTATTCCTGGCTAATATTTATCCCTCAATTCAAAAAAACAGATTATCTGGTCATTATCACGTTGCTGTTTGTGGGAGCTTGCTGTGTGCAAATTGGCTGCCGCGTTTCCTACATTACAACAGTGACTACACTCCAAAAAAGTACTTAATTGGCTGTAAAACGCTTTGGGACGTCCTGAGGTGGTGAAAGGTGCTGTAGAAATGCAAGTCTTCCTTTCTTTATAAGCAACAATCATGAATGCGTTATATTCAACTGGGCTAGCAGTTGTCAAGACAAATAAAAATCACACCAGTCTCATGTACATATAATATAAAATTATTGTAAAGTAGCAGTGGTTTCATAGTGCTTACTATATATACATGATTTATAACACTTTAGTGCGAGTCTTTTCTTCTACTAAGGCGGATTAATCTAGCAACGCTACATAACATGCACAGTTGCTGTGGTGCGTTGCTAGGATTCAAATGCTCTTATGAAATGCGGCTGTCACGCACAAGGCCACTTTCAAAGTGTAAATATTTTATGCATTACACATTCCACTTGTTAACTTAGATAAAACTACGATTGCATTATTACTTCAGTAATAACTTTACCATGCACACAATATTGTAATTTTAAGCTTGTCGGCTGCATCCGTATAGAGCAATGCATCAGGGAGTGAACACGAGAGGGAGAGAGAGAGAGAGAGAGAGAGAGAGAGAGAGAGAGAGACCCAGCGGAGACTGTGTAGGAATTTTTCATTTCTATTCATTGTGATGTAAATATAATGGTTAAGATCTGCTGCATATAATCAAATTCCCTGCCCTTCTGCACACACAATAGCTTGTGAATCAAATCACGATGCAAATAGAGTCTGTATGATAACATGATTTGACCAGTGAATCAAATTGCATCAACTCTCACTGGATGCCATTACCTTACTTTTGAAAATGATTTCCTATACAAATTAGAAGAATCTATTGGCAGACACTAAGCTGTTTCTTTCAAGATTCTGAGGGGGATTGATAGGGTAGATGCTGAGAGGTTGTTTCCCCTGACTGGAGAGTCTAGAGTCTGTAATCTTTCTATGATTCTATGATTCTAACTCGGGGTCACAGTCTCAGGATAAGAGGTCGGCCATTTAAGACTGAGATGAGGAGGAATTTCTTCACTCGGAGGGTTGTGAATTTTTGGAATTCTCTACCCCAGAGGGCTGTGGATGCTGAATCGTTGAGTATATTCAAGGCTGAGAGCGATAGATTTTTGGACTCTAGGGGAATCAAGGGATATGGAGATCGGGCGGGAAAGTGGAGTTGAGGTCGATGATCAGCCATGATCTTATTGAATGGCGGAGCAGGCTCGAGGGGCCGTATGGCCGACTCCTGCTCCTAATTCTTATGTTCTTATGTTCAAACATGTTTTTGTAGAGCTGGTTCCCACAATAGCACAATCGGGTAGATTAGAAACAAATATTTAAATCAACCCATATCTGTTTCTTAATACCACCTATCCAGCCAGCAGCAGATGCATCAGCGCTTCCTCCAGTCAGATCTGTGCTTCACAAGTTTAATTGTCTTGCCAGGCAGAAACTCTCTCTTCATTTGGGCAGCCTGGTTGGCACATTGCACAGTTTCAGGCAGCTCTTCTGCCTGTACCAAAAGGAAAGGCTTGTCCAAAAATGAATGAATGGGGAGTCCACAGTTCAGCATGTACAGCAATAATATTACATGATATTACTGATTAAAATGCACGTCTTTCTGCAGTCAGCGCCTTTGTGCAGCATATTGTGGAAATAAGCAACGACGATTTATTTGTTGAGCGGGTGATTTATGGTTTCCGGGTATAGTCTGCAGAAGTTTGTCACAAATATACTTTACTACACTGAGAGCGGGTATTTTGCCTGCTAACAAAAAGCCGTGGCTCAGTGGGTAGTCACCCTCTGCTTCTGTGTCAGGAAGGTTGTGGGTTCAAGTCCCACTCCAGGGACTTAGGCACAAAAATCTAAGCAGCACTGAGGGAGTGCTGCACTGTCGGTAGGTGCTGTCTTTCAGATGTAAATGTTAAACCGAGGCCCCGTCTGCCCCCTCAGGTGGAAGTAAACAATCCCCTGGGACTATTTTGAAGAAGAGCAGGGGAGTTATCCCTGGGGCCAATATTTATCCCTCAATCAACATCACTAAAACAGATTATCTGGTCATTATCACGTTGCTGTTTGTGCGAGCTTGCTGTGCGCAAATTGGCTGCTGTATTTCCTACATTACAACAGTGACTACACTCCAAAAGTGCTTCATTGGCTGTAAAGCGCTTTGGGACGTCCTGAGTTCGTGAAAGGCGCTATAGAAATGCAAGTCTTTCTTTTTTCTTTTAAGCGCTGCAGCTCTCTTGGGTCAGGTAGCAAGACAAAAACTGGAAATGCTAGAAGTACGCACTACACCTGTCAGCATCTGATAAGAGAAACAATACCTTAACATTCCTACTAAGCCTACAGTTGGAGTATTGCGTACAGTTTAGGGCACCCCATTACAGGAAGGATGTAAAAACAATGAAAAGAGTGCCGCATAGACTCCCAGAGCCGGCATTTGGCAAAGTGGCGTGGAGGCGGGTTGACGGCGGGATCACAACCCGCTGTCAATCAAAACTATTTTAACCTGGGATGAGAAGGCTACAGTAATGTAAAAGAGACTTGAGAAGTTAGGACTTTTTCACTGGAGCTGAGAAGGTTAAGGGGTGAACCGATATAGAGGTCTTCAAGATTATGAAAGGTTATGATAAAGGTAAATGGTGATCGATGGTTTAAACTAGTCAGCGAAGCAATAATAAAAGTACAAATATTTAGGACAATTACAAAAAGAATGAAGGTTAGAAAAAATGTTTTTATACAGAGAGGGTGCAGAGGAGATTTACCAGAATGGTTCCGGGGATGGGGGATCTTAGCTACAAGGACAGGTTGGAGAAGCTGGATTTGTTTTCATTAGAGCAAAGGATGTTGAGGGGTGATTTGATAGAGGTGTACAAGATTATGACGGATTTGGATAGGCTAGATGGGGAAAGGCTGTTCCCACTAGTTGATGGTACAAGGACTAGGGGACACTGATTTAAGGTTTTGGGCAAGAGATACAGGGGGGATGTGAGGAAAAACTTTTTTACGCAGCGAGTGGTGAGGACCTGGAACTCGCTGCCAACGAAAGTGATGGAAGCGGAGACACTCAATGGCCCAGAAATTGATCTCGCTCTGTTCCCGCGGGGGGTAAGCTTTCCCTGCGATCTCTCACTCCGCTTGTGCTTTTTCAGATCCAGCTCGCACGAACTTGATGTTCCAGACATCAGCTGGGCAGTGCTTGCGTATCCCACCGGCGTAGTGAATTCGTGCGAGCTGTGGGATCACGTGACTCAGTTAGAGCCAATGGCAGCACACCATCTTCCATTCATAAGTTTCACATACGTGCTGTGAAATCTATGAATCTTACACCCCCCCAAAATAACAGCTAAACCTCAATTAAATTTTTTTTAAAAACCATCACATTAATAAAATAAGTATAGTTAAATAAATTAACCATTTTAAATAAAAAATTAAATTTTTGAAAAAATTTAAAATCTTTTAAAAAGTTATAAAAATAAACTTACCTGTCTTTAAAGTCTCTAAAAAAGATATACCTGTTAAAAAAAATTCAAAAAAATACTTAATTCACTACTTACCTTGTTAAAAGTGGGTCTTACTCCTCCTTTTTCCATTTCTAAAATCTTCAGTACTTACCTGCGCGTCCAAAGCATGAAGTGCACAGCGTGCGCGCAGCCTGTAGCGCGCACGCGATGCACCGAGGAACCGCCCCCTTTTCAAAAGAGCAATTGCCGGTTTTCAGCGCATGCGCAGGGCATGCAGAAAACCGGCAATTGGAGAGAGAATACGCGAGAGTACGCAGTGCGTACTCTCGCGTCGCGGGATGAATTTTTGGCCCAATGTTTTCAAGGGGAGACTGGATAGGCACTTGAGGGAAATAAACTTGCAGGGCTATGGGGATAGAGCGGGAGAATGGGACTGACTGGATTGCTCCACAGAGAGCCGGCACAGACTCGATGGGCCGAATGGCCTCCTTCTGTGCCGTTATGACTCTATGGGGTAAAAATTGAGTCGCGCCCCATTTGGGGCGCTAACCTTGCCGGGGCGCTACTTTTAGCGCCCCGAAAAAATTAGCGGCCCCGCGCCGGAACTTCAGTGGTTGCGCCCCAAGAGGGAAGCGGGGCGCCACTGGAAGCACCCCGCATCCCTCTTGGGGCGCTGCGAGGGAATATCCTGGCGCTACGGCACGTCGCGCCGCGGTATTGCAGGCCTTCCTCCCCTTCTTAAAGGGGAGGGACCCTGCGCAGCGCGAACCGGGGCCCAGCTGGGCCCCCAGGGATCGGGAGTGCCGGCAAAAGAGCCCGGCACTCAAGAGAAGTGCCAGGCTCTTGGAGCGCAGCCGGCACTTCACGGTGGGGGGGCTTCACGGGGGCCGGGGACAGCAATGGGGGCAGGTGCTGGCAGGCGGCCAGCAACAAAAATGGCCGCCTGCCACCTCCCCTTTAAATATCGCCGCCCCGGCCGCACGTACGCCTCCCTGAACCCGTCGGACATAGCGTCTGGCGGTAAATCAGGGGGCGCGACTGAAGATCGCGGCTGGAGCGCGAGCGGGGTGCTGCGCACGGCGATGACGTCATCGCCGGCGGCGCAGCGCCACAGGGCGCTACCGGCTGGCACCGCCGCTAACCTCCCGCTGAATTTTTCGGGAGGCGTGGGCGGCGCTGCGCCCGGGCGTTAGCTGCTTTACGCCCCATTAGCGCCCTCTTAAGGCGCTAACGGGAGGCGCAAGCAGCTGAATTTTTCCCCCAAAGACTCTATGAGAATGCGAATGAGCAACAAAGCATTGTTCAAGTAGAGTCCATTGCTTGAATGGAGAATAGGATTAGACTAGGCGGCTGATTTGGAGAAAAACAGAAGCACAATGTGTTGGGCAAAGGGCCTGCTTCTGAGCCTCAACATTCTCTGTTTCTATGTTCCCAGGTCGAAACCCTTTTCCAGGGACATTAACCTTTTCATTTAGAAATATATGAAAACAGCATTTTTGGATTGTCTCCGATGATCGCACAGGAAGGCAGAGGATATCAGCCCTGACATGTCATCTACTAATTGCTAGTTGACAAAGAAGTCAATGGGCTGGAATTTGCGGTGGGTAATAACGGTGAACGAACAGTGTTCGCCGTCATTACCCCTCTGAAACTGACCACAACTTCAGGGTTTAGCGCACGTGCATCGAAACGCGGAAATCCTGAAGTTGCGGTCAGTCGTTCACTGCTCTGACATTGGCTGCGCTGTGGACCCGCCTGCACCCCCCGCGGCTCCCCCCCCCCCCACACACAACGGTAATCAGTGAAATCTGTGAAACTGACAAAAACTTGGGCTTTTCCAGGGTAATATCGCTGTTAAATACCCCATTAAATGTTAGACCTAGTTGGAATAGGTGTAACTGGGGTTTTAATAGCGTATTGACTGTTAAACAAACGTTATGGCCGATTTTTATATTTGTGGCGTGTCAAATTATGATAAAAATTACACTTTTTAAAAAACTTAAAAGAAAAAAATTTTGACCCAAAATCTAGCTTTGGTGCAGAAAGTAATTTGGCCTCACCAGGACTGCCAAGGTAAGACTCCCCTTCATATCTCTCTTACTCTTAGCACCGTACCACTCTATGTTAGCCCCAGCACTATCAATCCTTCACTCCCCCATTTACCATGCTTCTCCTCCAATCACAATGGGACGCTTCACTGCACATCTTCTACTTGCAATCACATTCTCAAGACTTGCTACTGTCCATACAGTTACACTGCCTCCTTAGCCACACTTGCTGCTTCTTCCTCGCATCATGTCGACCATGCTAAGCAGCCTCAGCCTTCTTCAGTATTTGCCAGCAGGGCATTTCCACTCTTCTTGTAGGAGAAGCTGGCACACTACAGGAGGGACATTGCAAGAACAGGAGAAGGTCCTTCCACTATATACCCTGACACCAACATCATACGTAGAGAGAGGGCAACACAGTATTGAAGATGGCCAAGGCTGGAGGCCATGCACAGCTGGGTGTTTGGGCATCTACCCGTCCTTTTCTCTTTCTAGCCATCTCTCTCACCCACAGACTCAACATGGCAACCTGGTGGTCCATTGTGCTGCCATTCACCTCCCACTACATGCTAACCCTTGTCCGTCTCCCCTTTTTCTAGGTCCGTTAAAGGTCTCGGGCCTTGCAGGAGCATAGACTGAGGGGGAGAACCCTCCCAAAGGTGCACCATCACTCGCTCTCACCCTTCCAAGCGGCAGCAGAGAAATCAACTCCCCACAAGGTAAAGATAGTGAGGTAGAGGGGCCTATACTGGATGATTCACTGAGTACAAGTGAGAAGGAGCAGATGCTGGTGGAAAGGACAACCCAGGAAACAGCTCACCAGAGAGCAAGCTCACATCCCAGCTCTGTTGAAGAGGACAGAGATGCAGCCTTCAGGGGCTAAAACTTTAAAAGAACCAGCTTTCTGTGCACTAGCAATTGCTCAATGTATTGGACTGCTTGCCAAGGATCTTCCAAAACATGTGGGGGAGTCCAACTTTTGTGAAATTCTGACACATGGCACCAATACTCTGCAGTCAACCATGGAGCCTCCGGTACCTCAGCATGAGCTGCAGCTGGCTCCTCCCTATGGAAGTCCCTGGCATCAGTAGTAACACCTTTTGTCAAGACGATCCTTGATTTCTCCATTTCCTGTTTATCAACTCTTGGCGGGGGGGGGGGGGAAATTCAGTGGCGCCTCCTTTGGGGTGCTAACTTCGCCGGGGCGCTGCCGTAAATTCATTAGTAGCGCCGCAAGCAGGAGGCAGGGCGCTACTGGAAACGCTCCCCCTCCTTCCTGGGGCGTTATCAGAGAATATCGCAACACTACGTGCAACAGCGCCACATGCGTCGGCACGTAGCGCTGCATCATTGCAGACCTCCCTCCCCTGATTAAAGGAGCGGGGCCTAGCGCTGCACATACCGGGGCCCTGCTGGACCACCGGGGAGCGGGGTGCTGGGAAAACAGCCCGGCACTCAAGTGGAATGCAGGGCTGAGCGATCGCGGCCGGCACCCCGAATAAAAGAGGGGAAAGGGGGCAGGTGCTGGCAAGCGGCCAAAAAAATGGCCGCCCGACACCTGCCCCTTTAAATACCGCCGCCGTGGCTCCAAAAACACCACCCTGACCCTGTCGGATATATCGTCCGGCGATAGGTCAGGGGGCGCAGCCAAAGTTTGTGGCCGGGGCACGAGCAGGGCGCTGTGTATGGTGATGACGTCATCGCCGGAGGCACAGCGCCGCGGGGCGCTACCGGCTACCGCTGCCGCTAACCTCCTGCTGAATTTTGCAGGCGGTGTTAGCGGCGCCGCACCCAGGCGCTAACGGGAAGGGCAAAGCAGCCCAATTTTTCCCCCCTGGGCTTTCTCTGTCCTCTCACAGCAAAGTTTCATCCTCACCTTCCTTCCTGCATCTGTCAGATCCTCTTCCACCATTTCTCCACCTACAAAGTGATCCTATCCACACCACATCTTTCCCGATCCTCTCTGCTTTCTGGAGTGACAACTGCTTCTGTGCAGCCTTGTTCACTCCTCCTCACCTCTGCCATTGGCTGACACGAAACCACAGCAGACGGAACATTTTCCATTTCTTTACACAACATTGTCCAAACACTTTTTCCCCATGAGATGGAGATTTATGTGCACTTCCTCCAACTTAGCACACTGTATTCTCTGCAACTTTGCCCAGTCTCTTCACTCTGTTTTGCAAGCATGGGATCTTGACCTCCCTTCAACTCTTCTTCTCAGTCTGTCACGAAGTTTTCTGTCTTTGCCTTCCTCACTATTCCAACCAATGGAGGCTTCAGGAACAGTGGGGTGGATTTGAACTCGGAGTGGGTTTCTGGCCGGAAACCGATTCTGGCGAGTTAATTTCCTGCCCACCAGAGGTAGCCGGAAGCCAGAGCGATTTTAACCATCGCACCTCATTTAAATGGGGTGGGGATTGGCGGAGGGTAGAGGGTGCAGAACGGATGCTGGCAGCGAAGATTGGACAACCATTGGCCAGCTTCTAGATAACTGGTGGGGAGAGGTTTTCGGGTCTTTCCTTGCGGGGTCCAGAAGAGCGCCCCGGTCATCCTGGCCGCACAAAGGAAACTGTTTGACTTACCTGGAGGGCCTCTTCGTCCTTCCCACCAGCTGCTGACCAGCTTCAGTCCGGCAGGAAAGCCGCAACAGCTTCTCCGTCCAGGTCCCGGTTAAAATGCCATCAGGGTGCTATTGCCATAATAGGACCCTGACTTGCATAAATTCCTGAGGGCTCCCCCCTTGCTTTAGACGAGCTCCTTATCCACCTGCAGGTTAATATCGGAGACGGCGGGAAAAGGGTCGCGTTCCAAACGGGTAAGTAACCGACTCATTTTAAGCCGCCCACCCCTCCCCGATTTCCGCCGGGCCGGGTCGGCTTGCAATGGACCCCAGTATTTCGTGTCCCCGCCCCCCCGAGCGTTCGGCAGCCCCGGAGTCTAAACACCAACTCTGGTAGTTTTATCAACTTTACACGCTCCCAATTTATTTCCTGATTCCACCATTCATATTTCACTCCAGGGTAAATTTCAGCGATTTCGTGCAACCAGTGGGAAGCTTTGCTTGAAGGCAAAGCAGATTGGAGAATCAGCGTTACAGTGCTGTCGCTCTATCTCTGACTTGTGCTCCCGTCAAGCGTAGCCTGCCGCTGGGAGCACACAATTGCTGAACTCACCCTCCCATTTGTTTCCATTCCAGCGATGTTTTATTCATCTTTTGTCTTCGCGATGCCATTTCACCGCCTGACTGACGTGACCTTTATTTATCATCTAGCACTTTTTACCTCTTTCCAGTTTGAAAAAAAAAATCTATTTACAGATTATTAAATCCAGCAGCTTGTCTCTTTGTAATATCAACTGTGCTCAATCTTTAATCTGTTGCTTCTCCTCCACTCTTGTACCTGTCAGTCCTATAAAACGGACTCTCCTTCTTTGCGACGTGAGTTCTGGAGTTCTCCACCCCAGATCATTTTTTCCTTTTCTTCGAATGCTGTGTAGTTGCAGCATGCTGTGTACCAGACTGTCTGCGAACTCGGCATCCTATTTCACCCCGAGCTGATCTCCCGACCCCATAATCATCATCCATCACAAAGCTCGCCTCCGCCCACCTCCGTAACATCACCAGTCTCCAACCCCCGCCTCAGCCAATCTGCTGCTGGAGCTCTCTCCCATGCTTCTGTTACCTCCAGACTGGATTGTCCAAATGCTCCCCTGGCCGGCCTTTCCATCCTCCATCCTCTATAAACCTGTGCTTATACAGAACTCTGCTGCTCGTATACTAACCTGCACCAAGCCTGGATGAGTGCAGCTCCAACAACACTCAAGAAGCTCGACACCATGCAGGACAAAGCAGCCCGCTTGATTGGCACCCCATCTACCACCTTAAACATTCACTCCCTCCACCACCGGCGCACCGTGGCTGCAGTGTGTGTACCATCTACAAGATGCACTGCAGCAACTCGCCGAGGCTTCTTCGACAGCACCTCCCAAACCCGCGACCTCTTCCACCTAGAAGGACAAGAGCAGCAGGCACATGGGAACACCACCACCTCCAAGTTCCCCTCCAAGTCACACACCATCCTGACTTGGAAGTATATCGCTGATCCTTCATCGTCGCTGGGTCAAAATCCTAGAACTCCCTCCCTAACAGTACTGTGGGAGTACCTTCACCACACGGACTGCAGCGGTTCAAGAAGGCGGCTCACCACCACCTTCTCAAGGGCAATTAGGGATGGGCAATAAATGCCGGCATTGCCAGCGACGCCCACATCCCAGGAACGAATAAAAAAAAGTCCCACTCACCCATCACCCTTATGCTTCCTGGCCTAGATTGGCTCCCGCCTCAAATATTAAATTCTCATCAGCGTGTTCAAATCCCTCCACGGCCTCACTCTCCCGATCTCTGTAACCTCCTCCAGTTTTGCATCCCTCCAAGAGCTCTACGTTCCTCCAACTCTGGCCTCTTATGCATTCCCCAATCCCTTTGCCCCACCACTGGCGGCCGTGCTTTCATCTGTCTAGACCCTAAGCGCTGGAATTTCCTCCCTCGGCCTCTCCACCTCTCTCTCCTCTAATTTTTGGTCAGGTTGCACTTTTGTGAAGCACTTTCTTACATTAAAGGCTTTACATAAATTCAAGCAGTTGTTGTTATTTGCAGCAATTTTCTATTTTAATCCCTTGCCCTCCTGAAAATCTAAAAATCTATCAGAAAGCACAGTGGGAATCTGTAATTAATAGGGCAATGGTTAATCCAAACACTTTGTAATCCTTAGCATTTGGAAATATTTAATTTTCGAAGCAAATGCATTATTCATATATATAGATATTTATTATAGTATATATGTAATTTATTCAAATTGCATCTATGCAATAACATGTAGTATCTCAGCATGTTGCTCTCCAGCAGCATATATTAAAACACCTCTTTGCTTCAGCCAATCTTTTGCATTGCGTTTATTTTCCACAAGGGAAGAGGCACTTCCTACAAGATTCATAATGCAAGCAAAATTTGACTGATTTGCAATATTCACAGTTTAACAAAGGGGTCATTGATGATATGGGGACAGAAAAATTAAAACGTTATTAAATTATTAATACAATTGAATATTTTCTATTGTATTCACCTCTTTATGAACCTTTCCTTTACGATCGATTTCTGTTACAATATGGTATAAATAGCACTAATAAACAATAGCACGTTGCAGTCCTGCTCATGTGTCTCTCATCAAATTGAACGATGGTGGTGCCAGAGAATTAAACTTGATTCCTCTGCTTTACAATCAGTGACTGTATCAAGCGTTCCCACAGCAGAGCCGAATGGAATGCAAAAACTCCCATGCATTGCCCTGACCATGAACCTTCACACTGACCTCAGAAGAACACTCCCTGTTACACCAATCCAGCTCTCAGCCCTTGCGGCATCTCGCTGTGAAATTGCTAAATTAATGTTAATTAGCAGCAAATTTGAGGGCAGTTTTTTTTTGCAGTGTCCACTAGGGACTGGGCCAAGATAGGCTGAACTCATTTCTCTTTGAACCCGTAACAGCCATTGGAGAGCAAGAGAATATGTATATTGCCATCGGTCGGACAGTGGTTACTTCTCAATAGAAAACTGTGCCTTATAATTGTTACATTCGTTGAAAAGTCATAAGATTAAAACCGTGTAGGATACGCAGCAGGATAATTTTAAAAGAAAGTAGATTCCAAATCTGGAGTAAACGGGTAATGCACAATCTTGCCCTACATTAATCCATCAAACATGCAGCTGCTGCAGCTTGTGATGTCCACTGTAGCTTCTGAAGAAAGAATGAATGGTTGGAAGTGAACTGGGGAGGGGGGCGGCAGGGGGTGGGGGGGGGTCCTGCTCCTAAATCACTATGTCATGGCCCTTGCTGGAAGTATTTGTACATGGGTGCAGGGCGAAGACAGTCTGGGTGTCGGGGCCTCCACGATCAAATAGCCTGTCGACAGTCATTGTCCGGGCTCGTACATGAAGAACAGCTGTTTTATGTGTGTGTGCGGTGCGGGTTGTGGCAGTGCTGTCTGTGGAGCCATAGCCCAGCATCAGTTGCCAACTGCAGGCAGATGGAAGCAGTTCAGAGACGATTCACTCGGTTGATTCCTGAGGTGAGGGGGTTGACTTATGAGGAAAGGTTGAGCAGGTTGGGCCTATACTCATTCGAATTTAGAAGAATGAGAGGTGATCTTATTGAAACATATAAGCTACTGAGGGGGCACAACAAGGTAGATGCAGAGAGGATGTTTCCCCTCGTGGGGAAATCTAGAATGCGGGGGCACAGTCTCAGAATAAAGGGTCGCCCTTTTAGAACTGAGATGAGGAGGAATTTCTTCTCTCAGAGGGTCGTAAATCTGTGGAATTCTCTGTCCCAGAGAGCCGTGGAGGCTGGGTCATTAAATACATTTAAGGTGGAGATACAGATTTTTGCAAGATAAGGGAGTGAAGGGTTAAGGGGAGCGGACAGGGAAGTGGCTTTGAGCCCAAGATCAGCCATGATCTAATTGAATGGCGGAGCAGGCTCGAGTGGCCAAGTGGCCTATTCCTGCTCCCATTTCTTATGTTCTTATGCAGCGGGGGGAAGAAAGGCAACGACAGAGAAAAACTGGGGAAAGAAAAAAAATGGCAGTCGTGTTGAGGGAGTACGATTAAGTTTTCTTTGAGCAGTAGCAATCCTGCCGTCTTTCGGATCAGACGGTAAACCGAGGCCCCGTCTGCTCTCTCAGGTGGACGTAAAAGATCCCGCGGCACTATTTCGAAGAAGAGCAGGGGAGTTCTCCCTGGTGTCCTGGGGCCAATATTTATCCCTCAATCAGCATAACAAAAAAAACCAGATTATCTGGGCATTATCACATTGCTGTTTGTGGGAGCTTGCTGTGCACAAATTGGCTGCCGCGTTTCCCACATTACAACAGTGACTACGCTTCAAAGGTACTTCATTGGCTGTAAAGCGCTTTGAGACGTCCGGTGGTCGTGAAAGGCGCTATAGAAATGCAAGTCTTTCATTTTACAAAGGACCCAGGAAATAATCAACTCGTGATTCGATTTGATACAGCACACTTTGAATCACGGTATTTATAAACAGATGATCGGGTATGTTCTTATGCTTCATAATGAATAAGTTCACTTTTGTTAACATTAATTATGCCAAACTATGAGTATTCTGTGATAAACATGCCAGCTGTAAAATATGTAGCACAGAAGAGCCATTCAATAGGACGACATACCAAAGGGATTCAAGGCAAGTCTGATCCACCATTCACTGTGTCAATGCCTTCAACAGATCATTTTTCAGATGAATACAAATGTCTTACCTCATTGGAGGTCAGGGTTAATGGTAGTCATGGAAACACAGTGGTAACTCTACCCTAATTTCCCTGTGTCCCAAGATGCCTTGAAATGGATTGCCTCTTCATTCAGTTTTACTGCATCTCTGCTGACCGAGAATTTTATTTCAATTTGCCTTTGCTTGCCCTGGTTTTTTTTTTCATCCCTCCTCCCACAGCCACTCAATTCAATGCCTCTTGCCGGGAGCCAGTCTGCGAGCTTCCATCTACAAAGCGACAGTCCGTGGGAGATTAGCAGCGAGGAGGTAATAATTAGATCCCACATTTTGCTTCGCTGGCTAGTGGTGGATGAAAAGAATTCCACTCCCAGCAGCAAGATGCAGTGCTGGCAGCAGCTGGGCCCCAGAATCCCAGCTTCGCCACGATAACAATCAAACTCATTCTACTTAAGGACTGGGCCTGATTTTAACTGCCTCACAGCAGCTTGCTGACCAGATCTCCACAATTTACAACAATAAGTTCAAGCAGATGAAAGAATTCAAAAAATAGACTGCTGTAGGGGGGAAAAAATTAAATTAAAGCAAAGTGCTTTATATTAAGGAGGATATTCCAAAGCAGTGCACAGATTATGAAAAATGTTCTACTTGTGACTGGAGCTGAAAAATCCATTCGAGCTGATTGTAAATAGGTTTGAGAAAATAATTCACAATACGGATGATGGATGCCATTCAGCCCCTCTAACAAACCTTCCATAGAAACCACGGCGCTCCTCCAATTCTGGCCTCTTGAACATCCCCGCTTTTAATCGCTCCACCATTGGCGGCCGTGCCTTCAGCTGCCGAGGCCCTAAGCTCTGGAATTCCCTCCCTAAACCTCTCCACCTCTCTACCCCTCTTTCCTCCTTTAAGATGCTCCTTAAAACCTACCTCTTTGGTCACCTGCCCATATATCTCCTTACAATAGCAAAATACTGCGGATGCTGGAAATCCGAAATAACAACAGAAAACGCTGGAAAAACTCAGCAGGCCAGGCAGCATCCGTGGAGAGAGAAACAGAGTTAACGTTTCAGGTCGAAGACCTTTCGTCAGAACTGTCTTCGACCTGAAACGTTAACTCTGTTTCTCTCTCCACGGATACGGCCTGGCCTGCTGAGTTTTTCCAACATTTTCTGTTGTTATTTCTAATATCTCCTTATGTGGCTCGGTGTCAAATTTTCTCTGATTATGCTCCTGTGAAGCGCCTGGGGACGCTTGAAAAGAAAAGAAAAAAGACTTGCATTTCAGTGTCAGCTGTGGCTCAGTTGGTAGCACCCTCACCTCTGAGTCAGAAGGTTGTGGGTTCAAGTCCCACTCCAGAGACTTGAGCACGTAAATCTAGGCTGACACTCCTGTGCACTGCTGAGGGAGTGCTGCACTGTCGGAGGTGCCGTCTTTCAGATGAGACGTTAAACCGAGGCTCGGTCTGCTCTCTCAGGTGGATGTAAAAGAACCCATGGCATTATTTCAAAGAAGAGCAGGGGAGTTCTCCCCGGTGTCCTGGCCAATATTTATCCCTCAATCGACATCACTAAAAACAGATTATCTAGTCATTATTGCTGTTTGTGGGAGCTTGCTGTGCGCAAATTGGCTGTCGTGTTTCCTACATTACAACAGTGACTACACTTCAGAAAAAAAGTATTTAATTGGCTGTAAAGCGCTTTGGGACGTCCAGTGGTCGTGAAAAGCGCTATATAAATGCAAGTCTTTCTTTTATATTTGCACTTATATTACAATAGCGCCTTTCACGACCACCAGATGTCCCAAAGCTCTTCACAGCCAATGAAGTACTTTTTGAAGTGTAGTCACTGTTGTAATGTTGGAAACATGGCAGCCAATTTGCTCACAGCAAGCTCCCTCAATGTGATAATGACCAGATAATCTGTTTTAGTGATGTTGATTGAGGGGCAAATTATGAATAACTCCCCTGCTCTCCTTCAAAATAGTGCCACGGGATCTTTCACATCCACCTGAGAGAGCAGACGGGGCCTCGGTTTAACGTCTTACCTGAAAGACGGCACCTCCGACAGTGCAGCACTCCCTCAGTACTACATAGAAGCGTCAGCCTAAATTTTTGTGCTCAAGTCTTCTGGAGTGGTACTTGAACCCACGACCTTCTGACTCAGAGGCGAGAGTGCTGCCCACGGAGACGGTGCTGACACTACATTAAGGGCAGTGTATAAAAGCAAATTTCTGTTGTTGTAGGGCCTGCCCATCATAGTATTTAATGTTTAATGCCTTTGTTACTACAGGGTTATAGCCTATGAAACCCAGGCAGAGAGGACCTGCGGAAGGAGGGAGGAGGACAGTAGGAGTATGTTTGTGTGTGTGTGCTAGGCCGATGTAGCAGAGCCTGGTCTCCAATCGTCTTGGATCCCCTTGCCATTGGACCAAGACCTTGCTCTGTCAAGCCCGTGTGGTAGCTGGTGTGCAACGGCCACCCCACGTTAAAAGAATTCACGCACAGGCATCTTCCACCCTTTAAAATGAAGTTCAGGACCTGGAACATCAGGACCCTCATGGACAACCCCAACAGCGACAGAGACTGTAGGTCCCGCATTGGACTCATCAGTCACCTGAGAACTCATTTTTAATGTGGAAACAGGTCATCCTCGGTTCCGAGGGACTGCCTAAGAAGGAGATTTCTGCACTTAATTTTGGTGAAAATTTCTTTGTAACTCTCCTGATGGCTCAGTTGCTAAAGTGTGTCGATGAGCTATATAGATCAAAAGATGCAAGTTTGATTTCCTGGTCCCTGACCTCAGCCAGGAATGTTGTCGGGGCCTCAATGATTGGTTTCCTGTCCCACTGGGTATGGGGAGAGGAAAAATCAATTTGCAGTTCCGGCTTCTGATTACTATCCAGTTAATGCTGCTGGAGAGTGTGTGGCGGTCAAGCGAGGACAGAGTTGGGTGTGGCTGTGATTCCCCGCCACAGGCCAAGAGAAAACCTGCGACAAACAGATTATTCACTCGGTGATCGGCCTGTGGTCTCAAAGCAGTCTCCTTAGACCCCGGGAAAAAGCTTCGCTGGAAATAACAGCTGAAAATAATCTCAGCGTGTGAAGTCGTTCTAATTGCTTTGTCACGTGACAGCAAATTTCAAATGTAATAGCCTAATGTAGAATTTATCAGATAGCCAGTGGATGTGGAAGAATTAAGAGGCTCTGAGAATTGCCTTTCTGCCACCTCTTAATGGTGAACGTGGCAATCATTTCTCAACTGTTTTGCTAGGTTGAAGTCCGTGGCACTAAATGATGAATTTTTAAAAATAAATCAGCTCAGTAGCTACTTATTAAGGAGCAATTTGAAACCGACTCGCTGCAATTTCTGGCCCTGGAAATACAGCAGCATTATTACAACTGTGCAGGGTGAATGTGGGCTGCATGAGTGATTTGTAGCGAGGGAGCTACAGGAAGCGGCAGTACTCAACAGCAACCGGTTTTTGCAAAGCTTCGGCTAATTGTTTGGTCTCTGCCAGATCCAATTAGTGACAAAGTAAGTTGTATTAAGGGTGTAATATATAGCTCCACCAAGCACCATGTATCAAGCCATACAGATCAGGGAAGTCACAGGTTCAATTTCTGGTATCTACTGCGTTTACTGATCTCTGCCAGGCTATTGGTGGCAGCACCAGTGTCCTTGGGCAAGGAAAGGGAATTTTTTTTTTAATTCATTCATGGGATGTGGGCGTCGCTGGCAAGGCCAGCATTTATTGCCCATCCCTAATTGCCCTTGAGAAGGTGGTGGTGAGCCGCCTTCTTGAACCGCTGCAGTCCGTGCGGTAAAGGTACTCCCACAGTGCTGTTAGGGAGGGAGTTCCAGGATTTTGACCCAGCGACGTTGAAGGATCGGCGATATACTTCCAAGTCAGGATGGTGTGTGTAACTTGGAGGGAAACTTGCAGGTGATGGTGTTCCCATGTGCCTGCTGCCCTTGTCCTTCTAGGTGGTAGAGGTCGTGGGCTTGGGAGGTGCTGTCGAAGAAGCCTTGGTGAGTTGCTGCAGTGCATCTAGTAGATGGTACACACTGCAGCCACGGTGCACGGTGGTGGAGGGAGTGAATGTTTAAGGTGGTCGATGGGGTGCTGAATAAGCGGGCTGCTTTGTCCTGTATGGTGTCGAGCTTCTTGAGTGTTGTTGGAGCTGCACTCATCCAGGCAAGTGGAGAGTATTCCGTCACACTCCTGACTTGTGCCTTGTAGATGGTGGAAAGGTTTTGGGGAGTCAGGAGGTGAGACATTCGCCACAGAATACCCAGCCTCTGAATTGAAAATTGAAAATCCGCATGACCATTGTATTTACAGGATTTTAGAAATTCCTCTCTTACTGTCAATTTTGTAAATTGATCTCACAATCAGGTGAAATCACCTGCTAATTAGGTTACTATGCCAAATTAGTGTTTCATGGTAAACCAGCACATCTATATATTTATTTTAATTGCTGAGCTCACTTATGTTCACTGGTTCAGGTGATAGGAGCTTGCCTCTGCAACAAACGATTGAGGGTAGGGGAATTGGGTTAGACGCTGCCCCTGTTCATCTCTGGGCCCTGGGTTTAAAACCAGTTCAAACTGATACAATGAAAGCCTCCTCTGTCTGCAAGGGTCTTTATGCGAAATGAATTTGGGCCGTAGAAAACTAGTTCTAGTGGATGCTGATAGGTTGTTTCCCCTGGCTGGAGAGTCTAGAACTTGGGGGCATAGTCTCAGGATAAGGGGTCGGCCATTTAAGGCTGAGATGAGGAGGAATTTCTTCACTCAGAGGGTTATGAATCTT
Source organism: Squalus acanthias (assembly GCA_030390025.1). Classification (NCBI taxonomy): domain Eukaryota; kingdom Metazoa; phylum Chordata; class Chondrichthyes; order Squaliformes; family Squalidae; genus Squalus; species Squalus acanthias. The sequence goes on along the minus strand of CM059440.1, from coordinate 53,059,361 downwards.
TGGAATTCTCTGCCCCAAAGGGCTGTGGATGCTGAATCCTTGAGTATATTCAAGGCTGAGATAGATAGATTTTTGGACTCTAGGGGAATCAAGAGATATGGAGATCGGGCGGGAAAATGGAGTTGAGGTCGAAGATCAGCCATGATCTTATTGAATGGCGGAGCAGACTCGAAGGGCGGTATGGCCGACTCCTGCTCCTAATTCTTATGTTGTTACGGGCCGACAGCACAAAACTGGCCCTAATTGGCAATATCATTCAAACAGATGTGGGAAATGGAAAAGGTGTTACACAGTAGGGGATGTTCTTATTGAGACCGAGGCTGAGGCCTATTGTTGGGGAAGAATATACAGCATTTTAAACATGCCTGAAATGAAAAGTGTTCTATTCCCCCGCACTAAAATCCCTCGCCTCGATGGGCAGAAAACAAAGAGAGAAGGAAAGGGCGGTAATTTCAAAACTAAGCTGGAGAAATATTATTTCAGTGAGCGAGTGGTAAATCTATGGAACAGGCTCCCTAGGGAGACAGTGGAAGCAAATAGTACAGATTCATTCAAATGTAATTAGATTTATTTCAGGAAATAATATTTTGGGATTCAGTGAATGAGCCATTTAAAACGTGACGTGTGGTAAGTGTAGCGTGCTTGGAAGAACAGGTGACTTTGGAGCTATGGTTCCCAAAGCTCTCCACCACTTGCTATTTTCTCGCCTATTGTCTAGGTCTGCTGTAAAAGAAAGACTTACATTTATATAGCGCCTTTCACAACCGACAGACGTCCCAAAGCGCTTTACAGCCAATGAAGTACTTTTTGAAGTGTATTCACTGTTGTAATGTAGGAAAAGGGGCAGCCAATTTGCGCACAGCAAGCTCCCACAAACAGCAATGTGATAATGAGCAGATCATCTGTTTTCAGTGATGTTGGTTGAGGGATAAATATTGGCCCAGGACACTTGAAAGATCTGATAAAAATGGTGGAATCATTCAAAACACTGTGCACTTAAACCCAACCCACACGCTTGATGGTAACTCTGGAAAATTCATAGAGGGATATAAGATACTTAATGATACGGTAAAAGTAAACCAGACACAACACTTTCAAACACGACAGGGCAGTAGGACGAGAGGGCACAGGTTGAGGGTTGTGAAAGGTAAATTTGGGCTGGAGCTGAAGAATGATTTCTTTCTGCAGGGTGATCAACATCTTGAACCGATCGTTGGGAACGTGGTTGAGGCAGCAATACTGACTGGTTTGAGGAACAACTGGATGCTGTAATGGGAAGACAATATGGCTGATCGTCTGGAAGGATGAAGTTAAACGGGCTGAAAGGCCTTCTCAATCTGAACTTTCTTTTATGATGTAGAATTCGAATCAATGGGAAAAATATTGTTCATTTGCTAGAAATTTAGTGCAGAATCCAGCTTCTGCCATTGATTTCTATAAGAGAAAAATGATTTTAGTGGATGAGATCTATCTCAGAATATAATGAGCTTCTTTGAGTTTAGATTGAAAAAAACATATCTGATACTTAGGCTGGTTCATTCACACATATTGGTTTGGTACCCTCTTTAATAATCTCTTATTACTATCCAGGCAGCCTTATATACCCAAAGATAAACTGTGAGTTACCTCTGAGGTCGAACTCCAAACCACCGAAGCGTACGAGAGCATAGGCCTTACACTAAACATCTGTAAGGCAAAGGTCCTCTACCAACCTGCCCCCGCCACACAGTACTGCCGCCCGATTATCAAAATCCACGACAAGGCCTTGGACAACGTGGACCACTTTCCATACCTCGGGAGCCTACTGTCAACAAGGGCAGACGTCAATGACAAAGTCCAACACCGCCTTCAGTGTGCCAGTGCAGCCTTCGGTCGCCTGAGGAAAGAGTGTTTGAAGACCAGGACCTCAAACCCGGCACTAAGCTCATGGTCTACAGAGCAGCAGTGATACCCGCCCTCCTGTATGCTTCAGAGACATGGACCATGTACAGCAGGCACCTCAAAGCACTGGAGAGCTACCACCAACGCTGCCTCCGCAAGATTCTGCAAATCCATTGGCAGGATAGGCGCACCAACGTCTGTGTTCTCGCTCAGGCCAACATCCCCAGCATCGAAGCTTTGACCACGCTCGATCAGCTCCGATGGACGGGTCACATTGTCCGCATGCCCGATACGAGACTCCCAAAACAAGCGCTCTACTTGGAGCTCCGGCATGGCAAAAGAGCCCCAGGTGGGCAGAGGGAACGCTTCAAGGACATCCTCAAAGCCTCCTTGAAAAAGTGTAACATCCCCACCGACACCTGGGAATCCCTGGCCCAAGACCGCACAAAGTGGAGGAGAAGCATCCGGGAAGGCGCCGAACACCTCGAGTCTCTTCGCCGGGAGCAAGCGGAAGCCAAGCGCAGGCAGCGCAAGGAGCGCACGTCAACCCAAGCACCCCACCCACCTGCACCTTCAACCACTGTCTGCCCCACCTGTGACAGAGACTGTAGGTCCCGCATTGGACTCATCAGTCACCTGAGAACTCATTTTTAATGTGGAAGTAAGTCATCCTCGGTTCCGAGGGACTGCCTAAGAAGATGAGGAAGAGTTACCTCAAGTAATTAGGTTAAATTTAACTGAGTGTATTTCTATTCGAACTCCCGATACAATCGCACCTCTACAGGTAAAAAAAATCTCACATTATAAACAAGCACGTTTAAAATAATTACTTGTACCCAGAAGGTATGGGGATGGGGACGAAAGATCCTGTTTTGTCTCAAAATAACACAACAAAACCTACTTCCTACGGCACAGTGACTAATCATTGTGAGGACAAGTTAGGCAGTGTGGCCAAAAGCACAAATCACAGTAAATAAACCGCGATAATCTCTGTAGCACCATAAATGTGGGCAAATGGTGTGAAAGCTGATTGGTACGATCTGCCAGTGGTGGAGGGAGTGAATGTTTAAGGTGGTGGATGGGGTGCCAATCAAGCGGGCTGCTTTGTCCTGGATGGTGTTGAGCACTCGGCTCCCGACCTCATTACAGCTTTGGTCCAAACATGGACAAAGGAGCTGAATTCCAGAGGTGAGGTGAGAGTGACTGCCCTTGACATCAAGGCAGCATTTGACCGAGTGTGACATCAAGGAGCCCTAGTAAAACTGAATCAGTCGGAATCGGGGGGAAAACGCTCCACTAGCTGGAGTCATACCTAGCACAAAGGAAGATGGTTGTGGTGTTGGAGGACAATTATCTCAGCCCCAGGACATTGCTGCAGGAGTTCCTCAGGGCAGTGTCCTAGGCCCAACCATTTTCAGCAACTTCATCAATGACCTTCCCTCCATCATAGGGTCAGAAGTAGGGACGTAGGCTGATGATTGCACAGTGTTCAGTTCCATTCGCAACTCCTCAGATAATGAAGTAGTCCAGCCCACATGCAGCACGACCTGGATGACATTCAGGCTTGGGCTGATAAGTGGCAAGTAACATTCGCACCACACTTCTTCTAAAGGGCAATTTGGGATGGGCAGTAAATGCTGGCCTTGCTAGCAATGTGCACATCCCATGAACTAATAAAAAAAAATACATAGGGACATCAGCATTTTGAGTTGACAGAATTTCAATCATGATAACACATAAGCTCCCTTAATGTTTCACAAGAAAAATCATCTTTCTTCCAATGGGATTGGAGGTTGTTGGTGGATTTGTACACTGGACGTGTCCATCGGTTTAGTATTAATGGCCTCTGCTGTAAACAGACTTCTTATCTGCCCGATATCTAGGTAAATATAGCAAGACCCAGGGTCAAACAGAGAACCCTTTCCACTATACTCTGACTTACTGGAATATATCACCAGCTGCCCTGTGATCTCCTTAACCTTGGTACAAATGTAGACTCTATCAGACTGTGACATCCATTTATCAATGATTACACTTCTGTGAAGCGCATTTTTCTATGTTACAGACGTTATATAAATGCAGTTGTTATAAACCAATGGACAAATTTATGTTACATTAAACAGATAAATGAACAGTATTTGGTGCAAACAGTATACTTACAGTTATTACAAAACTTTACTAATCGCCTTAAAATATCAAAATAATCACTCCTGCCCTAACTCTCAACCAAGTTTTCTAGCGAGGTATGTATGCCCATAGGGGCACATTCTGGCCTTTAGCACTCCTGGTGCACAAAGCTCTGTGTCAGGAGCATTAAGAATGAATATTTACTCCGCAATCTACTGGAAGGTGCCCAGCTGCTCACCTGGTAATAGTGAGATGCCCACATTTCACAGTGATGTAAAGATGGTGCGGCTCATTGCTGTTTCACGGTCTTGCTGCCCCACAATGGTGGTGGGTATGGACTTGATGCTTGGAAGCCTGGTGGAGTGATGTGTCTGTTTTTCTCTGTGGGTCGGGGGAGGGGCTTCTGCTATTATGATTAGTCTACAGCTTCACAATACCTGACTTTACCTGACGAAGGAGCAGCGCTCCGAAAGCTCGTGATTTCAAATAAAACTGTTGGACTATAACCTGGTGTTGTGCGACTTCTCATTTTTGTCCACCCCAGTCCAACACCGGCATCTCCACATCATCACAATATCCAAATTACAGAGCCTTTGAAATTGAAATCCGAAAACCCCTGCACAGCCATCTTCTATCATGTGTACTCTACATCAATTACATTGACGGCCAAACGCAAAGAATGTCTACACTTCGTATTAGGTTTTTCTTTTGCTTTACGTAACTTTTGCAATACTGCTCATAGCTGTTAATTAATCATCTGTTAAATTCAGACGGACTTCAGATTTCATAAAGATGTCCTGTTTGTACAGCAGGATCAGACATCAGCTCTCCATCTGAATCAACTGAGTGGGATTGCTGCGAACTTGCTTTTTGTTTCTTCCATCTGGAGATTCCCTGCTGGACAGCTGCCAGTTCTGGAATGCCCCTCAGAGACAGCAGGTCACAGAAAGCTTCTGTTTAATGCCAACTCCCTAAGTCACAGCTGTCAATCAGAAAACCACGAAACATTTTGGAAAGTTATTGATTGAAAGGGGAGCACTGGAAGAATGGGTTCTGATTTCAATCTACCGGTCCTGGTTGTGAGAGCTGGACTAGCTTTATCTGCTGATCGCCAGCAAAGTTACAAGTTTTTATTCCTCCCCCCTAACAACTTCCATCTGGGTCTGAAGGCCATTCCCAAGTGCAAAAGTCAGCAAGTCCCTGGATGTCTTGCGAAAGATTCTGAGTCACATTCAGTTCTTCAATCTTTCACATGCATATATCCCCTGTAATCACTGAGCTTTCATTTGAATAAAGACACCTTACTGTCAGCTGTGGCTCAGTGGGTAGCCCTCTTACATAAGAAATAGGAGCAGGAGTAGACCAATCGGCCCCTCGAGCCTGCTCTGAGTCAGAAAGTTGTGGGTTCAAGTCCCCACTCCACTTGAGCACAGCAATCTAGGCTGACACCCCAGTGCGGTGCTGAGGGAGTGCTGCACTGTCAGAGGTGCTGTTTTGCAGATGAGACGTTAAACTGAGACCTCGTCCACTCTCTCAGGTGGACGTAAAAGATCCCATGGCACTATTTCGAAGAAGATCAGGGGAGTTCTCCCCAGTGTCTTGGTGCCAATATTTCTCCCTCAATCAACATCACTAAACAGATTATCTGGTCATTATCACATTGTTGTCTGTGGGAGCTTGCTGTGCACAAATTGGCTGCTGCGTTTCCTACATTACAACAGTGACTGCACTTCAAAAAGTACTTCACTGGCTGTAAAGCGCTTTGGCATGTCCTGTGGTTGTGAAATGTGCGATATAAATGCAAGACTTGCTTTCTTTCTTTAACAAATCATTCTGCTGCCAATAATTCGAGCTATGCAATGTACCTGGTCTACACAGGATGTAATTTACATTCCAAAATTCTAATTTCTTCAAAATCCTCTTTAAGGAGTTGGGGGTTTTATTTAATTTGACAGAAATGTGTTTTCTATTTTGTATTTTGTTCAAAATTATATTTTTCAAAGAAGAATGCCAAATATGACGGAGCACAATCCAATACAAAATGCTCCAAAGAAAATTAAACTTCAAGGGGCAGAAATTCATTACAGCCCTGTTTGGGGAGCTAACTTGTAAAAGTTGAGAAAATTAGCGTCAGGCGCTAATGCTTCTAAACTTTTTAAAAATTCGGTTTTGTGCTCCAGGAAGGAAGTGGAGCATTAAATCAAGCGCTAAATCAAACGCTCCACTTCCTTCCTGGAGCGCAATCGGCAGCAGGCGGGGCGGAGACTTCAGCAGGGCTGCACACTGGGCCGTACAGCGCTGTTGAGTTCAAAGGCTCCTTCCCTCCCTTAAAGGGAAGGGACATCGCTGCAGGCTCTGCAATAGAAAAAGTACCTACCTGGACCAACCAAGGCAGCCGCGATCCATGCGATCAGCCCGGCTCTCAAGCAGAGTGTCGGGCTGATCGATCGCGGGCAGGAACCTGTGGAAAAAAGCGGAACAAGAAAGGTAAGTTTTTTTTTACTTACCTCGGCCAGCTCGCTTTTAATCATCGCCCCCGAAGTGGCCGCCCGCCCAATGTACACCTCCTGCAACTGTCGGTGTTTTCGACCGGCGCTGCTGCAGGGGGCGGGAGTCAATTTTGGGTCCGGGGCGCTACCAGGGCGATGCGCACGGCGATGACGTCACGATCTCCGGGTGAAGGAGATTGGGCGCAACGCCGTAGCGCCACCGCAAAACTCCCGCCGAATATGGTGGGAGTCGATGTCAGCACCACGCCCGGTCGCAAAGCCATTTGCGCCCCATTTGCGCCCCCCCCGGGGGCACTAACGGGAGGCGCCAATTTCACCCCCCAAATCATTTATTTTTGGATGTGATTGTAGCAAGATTAAGTGGTCCCATTTCAGATCAAGAGTCCATGCAATTAAAGGGGAAGATTGATCTTGAATGCAGCAGTGCAACTTTCCCAGGCTGAGCAGACACCCGATTATTTCTGCAAAGTTGCAGCCTGAAAGCAAGCCCGGTTCTGTCCCCACCCAACATCGATGCATTTGGAAACAGGAGTCATTGGATAGTGATCAAGAATGGGAACCACTGCTGATTGTTACCCCCTCCTGAGCCTTGCAGAGCTGAGGTACTGCACTACTGCCCCAACTCAGCACAGAGCAAGAACTGAAACTAGACCATCTGCTCAGAGGAACACTAGGTGTGCACTTGCTACTGCGGCATCAAAAGAGCTGTAAAACCAGGACTTTTCCGGTCTTTTTGGCTCAGAGACAGAAGGGTAGATTTTCCTCTGCTTGGACAAAAAGGACTATATAATTATAATATTAATAAAATAGTATTTTAAACTCTACAGAGTTGCAGCTAATCCATGTTGTGCAGTAACTCAAAGAAAATGTGCATTGTAACCCCAGTGATTTCAGAATACACATTTGTCTTTTATAGACTTGTATCTTAGAAGATCACATTCATTTAGCATGGTACATCGGCGAGACCATGCAGACACTGAGACAACGTATGAACGGACACCGCGCAACAATCGCCAGGCAGGATTGTTGCCTCCCAGTCAGGGAACACTTCAGCAGTCAAGGACATTCAGCCTCGGATCTGCGGGTTAGCGTTCTCCAAGGCGGCCTTCGAGACACACGACAACGCAAAATCATCGAGCAGAAATTGATAGCCAAGTTCCGCACCCATGAGGACGGCCTCAATAGGGATATCGGGTTCATGTCACGCTACAGAACGTGACTCGACATCGTTGTCTGTCTTTCCAGTTTTAAAAAAAAAACACAAAAAAAAACAACCCCAAAAAAAACACCAAAAAAAACAAAAAAACAAACACTGCAGACAGCAGGATTTGACACGTTGGACCCCCTGTGACACATCTCATTGTCTTGGCTGTGCTCTTGGTGTGTCTTTGATGTAAGGACACCTTCCCTGAAAGATTGTATCTCTGCAGTTTCTGTGTTTATATACTGTGAAATATTGTAGATTCACTCATTGTAACTTTACCTGAGGAAGGGGCGACAGCTCCGAAAGCTTGTAATTTTAAATAAATCTGTTGGACTATAACCTGGTGTTGTGCGACTTCTCATTTTTGTCCACCCCAGTCCAACGCCGGCATCTCCGCATCACATTCATTTAGGATTACGTTGACTCTGACTGAACCTGATCCTCTCTGTTTACAGTGCACTGTGTATTGAAGCAGGATGTGACAGATAGTATCAGATTCGGAGTCTGATGTGAGCATTGGTATGTACGAGAAGAGCAGAAGCTAAGTGATGATTTGAATCGAGTTGCTTTCCATTTACAATACAGTGGAGCTGATTTTAAGTGGCATTTGGAGATAGGAGTTTCTTCTAAATAGATATCAAAGAACTTGACTTTCTTTGTTCAGACAAGTTTGGTTTTCTTAGAATTATAAAATGGGAAGCAACCTAAACTTACTGTTGTGGTAGAAATGAAACTTTGGACTGAAGTTGCTGCAAGCAGCTTGAAGTTGGGCTGAGATTTTCTTTCATGCTGGTATTCACTCTGAAAGTGCCTCAGAGTGGGTCAGCTGCCCATTCGTGTCATTGGGCACAGGCTCTCCCGAATTTTTCCTTTTATTGGCCCATATATGGGATAGAAGGCAGAAAATCTTTGGGACTGGTACAGGCCCACTTTGGGGCGAATGGCCATGGCAATCAGAACCATCTCCACTAATCAACACATGGCAACTCAGTGCTGGAAGAAGTTCAATCACCTAACCAGGACAGCCAAGATAAGAGGAGACAGTCACACCTTGTGCCAATGCAATTAATAAGCATATTTCATATTTCCACCCACCTTGCTCTTCCTGCTTTCAACACCATTTACTACTTGCCAGAAATGAGCATGAGATACTGCAGTATCCTTCACACCCCTTTCCTGCCCCTGAAAGTGTTCCTTCATTCACAGTTCAACCTGAAGGGAAGCACTGAAAGCTCATTTCCTTCATCTTGTTGTCACACCATTAATGAATGCTTACTGACACCATGGCTGCATGCCATATGCAGGCAAGCAGAGTGCCTTCACACCGACTACTTTCTTCTTAAAAGGAGAAAGTGGCCCATAACCAACGCAAAAGAGCAGCCACAGCGCAGATGGTGTCTCCCACCAGTCCTCTCAGAGGCTAGGCTGCCCTTGCAGTAGCAGATGAGATGCAGCGTGCAGCCGGTCTCTCTGGGACCTCAGTTGTCCGAAGACAAAGGCCACCTCTGACCCCAGAGACTCCTAGAGAGAAGCACCCGTCAGACACGTCACAACCTTCCCTGCCTTGTGTCAGCCGTGGCTCAGTGGGTAGCAACTCTTGACTCTGGGTCAGAAGGTTGTGGGTTCTAAGTCCCACTCCAGAGACTTGAGCACAAAAATCTAGGCTGACGCTCCAGTGCAGTACTGAGGGAGCGCTGCACTGTCGGAGGTGCCGTCTTTCGGATGATATGTTAAACCGAGGCCCTGTCTTCTCTCTCAGGTGGAAATCAAAGATCTCAGGGCCAATATTTATCCCTCAATCAACATCACTAAAACAGATTATCTGGTCATTATCACACTGCTGTTTGTGGGAGCTTGCTGTGCGCAAATTTGCCACGATTCCCACATTACAACAGTGACTACATTTCAAAAGTACTTCAGTGGCTGTAAAGCGCTTTGGGACATCCGGTGGTTGTGAAAGGCGCTGTAGAAATGCAAGTCTTTCTTTCTTTTTTAACCTTCCATCGCCTTTATCAGCTGTGCCTACAGATGTCTCCGCTGGCAGAGGGTTCTATTGTTCATCTTCTTCCTGAAGTCAGGGCCTCCACTGCCTGCTCACTCTGCTGCCCTTCTCCACCTTCCTCTTCCTCCCCCAGGCTACTCATCAGGGGTCCTGCATTCATTGCAGAATTCAATAGCACGCAGCAAACGACAACACAGCGCAATACACCCTGAGGACTGGACTGTCGCGACCTACTCTGTCAGAATCCTGGTGGCACCAGGAGCCTCATTATATCTGTGCTCACCAGAAGTCCTGGGGAAATAAACTGGGGTCATCAGCCACTGCTGGAAAGGGTAGCCCTGATCTCTGTGCAACTGTCCAGACACCTGCTCTTCAGCTGAAAGCAGGGTAATATGCTTTAAACTGAATGAATCGTGACAGCTGCTTGGATAGAGATTACACCTTTTCATTTATTGGTGGTTATGGTTACAAATCATCTGAACATTCATAGGGTGAAAACTTCCCATTGAGGGAGTTAATAGCATTCTCTGACAGCATTGTTACATGGATGAGCAATGACCATACAGAAGGTTGTGAACTGGCCAGGGGTCACTCTGATGCATCGGTGGACAGCTGATTGGCGTTTTTATTTAATTCATTCCTGGGATGTGGGCATCGCTGGCAAGGCCAGCATTTATTAACTGCCCTCGAGAAGGTGGTGGTGAGCTGCCTTCTTGGACCGCTGCAGTCCGTGTGGTAGAGGTACTCCCACAGTGCTGTTAGGGAGGGAGTTCCAGGATTTTTACCCAGCGACGATGAAGAAACGGCCGATATATGTCCAAATCAGGATGGTGTGTGACTTGGAGGGGAACTTGCAGGTGATGGTGTTCCCATTCACCTGCTGCCCTTGTCCTTCTAGGTGGAAGAGGTTGCGGGTTTGGGAGGTGCTGCCGAAGAAGCCTTGGCGAGTTGCTGCACTGCAGCTTGTAGATGGTAGATGGCTGATGTTACATCTGTCTCCTGATGCAGCCTGAAGGGACCCAGCGGCATAGAAGTTAAAGGGACTGGTTTCATTCACACGCATCAGTGAAGCAGCGACCCTATGAAGCCAGGCTCCAGGTCAGGGCAAGCATATGACAGGAAGGATGTGATTGCACTAGAGAGGGTACAGAGGAGATTTACAAGGATGTTGCCAGGACTGGAGAATTTTAGCTATGAGGAAAGATTGGAGAGGCTGGGGTTGTGTTCTTTGGAACAGAGATGGCTGAGGGGAGATTTAATTGAAGTGTATAAAATTATGAGGGGTCGAGATAGAGTGGATAGGAAGGACCTATTTCGCTTAGCAGAGAGGTCAATAACCGGGGCATAGATTTAAAGTAATTGGTAGAAGGATTAGAGGGGAGTTAAGGAGAACTTTTTTCACCCAGAGGGTGCTGGGGGTCTGGAACTCACTGCCTGAAAGGGTGGTAGAGGCAGAAACCCTCATCGCATTTAAAAAGTACTTGGATATGCACTTGAAGTGCCGTAACCTACAGGCTACGGACCAAGAGCTGGAAAGTGGGATTGCTCTGTTAAATTCTCTACCCCAGAGGGCTGTGGATGCTCAGTCGTTGAGTATATTCAAGACTGAGATCGATAGATTTTTGGCCACCAGGGGAATCAAGGGATATGGGGATAGTGCAGGAAAGTGGAGTTGAGGTTGAAGTTCAGCCATGATCTTATTGAATGGCGGAGCAGGCTCGAGGGGCTGTGTGGCCTCCTCCTGCTCCTAATTCTTATATTAATGCGGGTGGGTGAGTATGTGTGGGTGGGTGCCAGAAGCGTCCGATGGGGCCTAATTAACTAGTCCTTCCTGTGTTGCTCCTTCTATTCTTACTCTAAATAGCTCAAGTGGAAGGGAATCCCTGAAAGAAACTCCGTTGCCCCTGTGGTGAAACACTGAATGCCTCTTACATAGTGGCAGTCTTTGTGATGTGTAGGCCACAGGCCGGCAACACAAGAGGGGAATTGGATGTCTGATGTGTCAGCAGCATACAAAATAATTTTGCATATGCGGGCACTATTTGCGTAGCTTACTTCTGCAGGAAAATGTTTATGGGCATTGTTGGGCCATAGACTCAGTAGAAACCCCTACCAACGCATTTACCTCTGCCAGCCGCCCAAATCCATCTGAATATTGGTGCAGAAACATTGGAAAATCTAGCCCAATAGCTGTAGATTTCGTTTTTGACAAGATGGGGCATTTTCGGAGTAAGCCTTCAGATTACGGGACGGAGCCCCACTCTAGACAGCCCCGGCAAGAGGAGACGAGAGTTCCAGTCTCTGAATACTGGTTTGACATCCAGCGGGGTGCTCCCGTCCAATGGGTCTGAAGTGGTGACCGTCCCCCCCCCCCACCCTCCCATCGTAACTAGCTGGCTCTCTAGGGGTGTTGTGTGAAGTCAGCCTAATGAGCTGTCCATAGTACAAAAACAACCCAGAGCATGGTCAGCTGGATGTAAAAGCAGTGGAAGAAATGGTTTGCCTCCTTTGTTGCTTGGCACAGAAGAAGCAGAGGCATTTTCGCCATTTGCCATTTTTTTTCATCCCAGTGTTAAGAGAGTTATCTCCGCGTGGTGCTTTTCCCATTGGTTTCTGCCATTGAATGAACGTGTCCTTAAACCAGCTGGCTTCCAATGCAAAATACTGAGATGAGATTGTTATGTGCATCAGAGGATGGCAGATGCCCGAAGCAGCTCTGGATATTTAGTTTGCTGTAACAGGAGGCACTTAATCCCACTGAGGATTTTTTTTTAATTCATTCCCGGGATGTGGGCGTCGCTGGCAAGGCCAGCATTTATTGCCCATCCCTAATTGCCCTTGGGAAGGTGGTGGTGAGTTGCCTTCTTGATAACTGAGTGGCTTGCTGGGCCATTTCAGAGGACAGTTAAGAATCAACCACATTGCTGTGGGTCTGGAGTCACATATAGGCCAGACCAGGTAAGGACGGCAGATTTCCTTCCCTAAAGGACGTGAGTGAAGCAGATGGGTTTTTATTCCAGATTTTTATTTAATTAACTATAATATCATTGGTTCTCTGCAGGTCATATCATTTATATTTACAAGTGCAGCCAATAGCAGTAAAGCCATCTGTCTGTCAGCTGCTGTATTAATCCAATGTACAAGCGTTGAGTGATCTCAATTAATGCCTTAATCTGGACAGTCCCAGGTTGAGTGTGAATGGTCCCAGTTTGGAACATTACGTGTTCAGGATATCCTGACATTAAATACATGTATGTGCGTGTGCAGAGGCACAATATCGCCTTGCATATGTGCACTGTCATTTTGCACATGCTGATTGCATACTTCCACATTGTAGCGAATAGCAAGTGGGAAGCAAGCAAGCAACTGCAGTCACAACAGAGATCCTGTTTTGATTGTTAAGCAAAACTTACCTGACAGCTGGGAGTTCAGTGCCAGCTGCCCAGTTCCTGGGCAAATATTTACTTTGTTATTAGCAGTAGACTAGACAGAGCAAGCAACCTGTGGTATGGTGAATCCATCTGTTCCCTGGGAGTCAATCTGGGTGAGTGCGAGGCATCTTTATGTTAGTACTGCATTCATCCAAGCCTTGGTAGTCATTTTGTGTATGGTAGAATTTGGGATCGAGGTGTGTCCATTTGATCTGTGGAACGGCACTGATGATTAAGTTTGTATTTGTCTTCAGTGAACTTGGATACGTGAATAGTTGGGTCAGTTATCACACGGATATGGCAGCATAGTGCTTATGTTACTGGACTAGTAATCCAAGTAGCCGGGACTAATGATCTAGCGACTATGAGTTCAAATCCCACAGTAGCTGGGGAATTTAATTTAAATAAATCTAGAATAAAAAGCTAGTATCAGTCATGGTGACCATGAAACTACCGGATTGTTGTAAAAACCCATCTGGTTCACTCATGTCCTTTAGGGAAGGAAATCTGCTGTCTTTACCCGGTCTGGCCTATACGTGACTCCAGACCCACAGCAATGTGGTTGACTCTTAACTGCCCTCTGAAATGGCCTACTGGCAAGCCACTCAATTGTATTCAAGAAGGTGGCTTACCTTCTCGAGGGCAATTAGGGATGGGCAATAAATGCTGGCCTTGCTGGTGACGTCCACATCCTGTGAATTAATTAAAAAAATTGTGGACTTCAATCCCAAATTTATACTTAATGTAAAATCTAATTCTCCCCAGTACTGATGGTTTCAAATCTATTTCAGCCACAAAATAAGAAATTTTACTTTTAGACTGGTTCAAGAGAGACTGATAATTTCGACCAAATCTGAACAAACTCTTATGGAACTGTAGTACAGCAGGAAAATCTGTAGCATACTAATCGGTATTGCTGTGGCTCAGTTGGTAGCACACTTGCCTCTGAGTCATGAAGGTTTGTGGGTTCAAGTCTCCACGCCAGAGACTTGAACACATAAAGCTAGGCTGACACTCCAGTGCAGTACTGAGGGAGCGCTGCACTGTCAGAGGTGCCGTCTTTTGGATGAGACGTTAAACCGAGGCCCCGTCTGCTCTCTCAGGTGGATGTAAAAGATCCCATAGGGGAGTTATCCCTAGTGACCTGGCCACTATTTATCCCTCAACCAACATAACAAAAACAGATCTGGTCATTATCACATTGCTGTTTGTGGGACCTTGCTGTGTGCAAATTGGCTGCCACGTTTCCCACATTACAACAGTGACTCCACTTCAAAAGTACTTCATTAGCTGTAAAGCGCTTTGAGACGTCTGGTGGTCGTGAAAGGCACTATGTAAATGCAAGTATATCTTTTTTTCTTTTATTCATCCTAGCGTTGATGGTGCTTACTGTACAAGTAACATAGGAACATAGGAACAGGAGGAGGCCATTCAGCCCCTCGAGCCTGTTCCACCATTCAATGAGATCATGGCTGATCTGCGGCCTAACTCCATATACCGGCCTTTGGCCTATATCACAGAATCACAGAATCCCCACAATGCAGATAGAGGCCATTTCGGCCCATCGAGCCTGCACCGACACATATCCCACCCTATCCCTGTAACCCCACGTATTTAATCCCCCCTAACACTAAGGGTCAATTTATCATAGCCAAATCAACCTAACCCGCACATCAATACCTTTGGTTAACAAAAAGCTATCAATCTCAGATTTAAAATTAACAATTGATCTAGCATCAATTCCCGTTTGTGGAAGAGAGTTCCAAACTTCTACCACCCTTTGTGTGTGGAAGTGTTTCCTAATTTCACTCCTGAAAGGTCTGGCTCTAATTTTTAGACGATGCCCCCTAGTCCTAGACTCTCCAACCAGCGGAAATAGTTTCTCTCTATCTACCCTATCTGTTCCCCTTAACGTCTATGCTTGAATGTGCAGAGATGGTGATGTGTGTAGAGTGTTCACGTCGCTTCACCGAAATCAACCTTCAGGTCTGTAAATGCAGTGGAAACAGAAGTGGACCAAATTGAGAATGGTTTAGCAGATACACACTCCTCTTCTGGCAACACAAACAAGGCGTTTTATTCAGGATAAAGCTGAATTCTCTGTCATCCTCTAAGGCGTTCGCTGCTTCAATAGAACACACAGATGATTATAATGCTATACAGTTACTATAGGAACTAATAGGATTTTTTGTAAGGTTCGTAAGAGAAGGTTAAAAATGTCATCTTTCATTCTGTCAAATAATTATGCTGTTAAGTAAGCACTTCAACTCCATTGATCACCTTCATAAACAGGAGGCAGATTTGCAGACACAAAGTTGATGTCAACAACAGATCGTATCAATCAGCTTTCACACCATTTGCCCACATTTATGGTGCTATAGAGATTATCGCGGTTTATTTACTGTGATTTGTGCTTTTGGCCACACTGCCTGACTTGTCCTCACAATGATTAGTCACTGTGCCGTAGCAAGTAGGTTTTGTTGTGTTATTTTGAGACAAAACAGGATCTTTCGTCCCCATCCCCTTACCTCCTGGGTACAAGTAATTATTTTAAACATGCTTGTTTATAATGTGAGATTTTTTTTACCTGTAGAGGTGCGATTGTATCGGGAGTTCAAATAGAAATACACTCAGTTAAATTTAACCTAATTACTTGAGGTAACTCACAGTTTATCTTTGGGTATATAAGGCTGCCTGGATAGTAATGAGAGATGATTAAAGAGGGTACCAAACCAATATGTGTGAATGAACCAGCCTAAGTATCAGATATGTTTTTTTCAATCTAAACTCAAAGAAGCTCATTATATTCTGAGATAGATCTCATCCACTAAAATCATTTTTCTCTTATAAAAATCAATGGCAGAAGCTGGATTCTGCACTAAATTTCTAGTAAATGAACAATATTTTTCCCATTGATTTGAATTCTACATCATAAAAGAAAGTTCAGATTGAGAAGGCCTTTCAGCCCGTTTAACTTCATCCTTCCAGACGATCAGCCATATTGTCTTCCCATTACAGCATCCAGTTGTTCCTCAAACCAGTCAGTATTGCTGCCTCAACCACGTTCCCAACGATCGGTTCAAGATGTTGATCACCCTGCAGAAAGAAATCATTCTTCAGCTCCAGCCCAAATTTACCTTTCACAACCCTCAACCTGTGCCCTCTCGTCCTACTGCCCTGTCGTGTTTGAAAGTGTTGTGTCTGGTTTACTTTTACCGTATCATTAAGTATCTTATATCCCTCTATGAATTTTCCAGAGTTACCATCAAGCGTGTGGGTTGGGTTTAAGTGCACAGTGTTTTGAATGATTCCACCATTTTTATCAGATCTTTCAAGTGTCCTGGCCAATATTTATCCCTCAACCAACATCACTAAAAACAGATGATCTGCTCATTATCACATTGCTGTTTGTGGGAGCTTGCTGTGCGCAAATTGGCTGCCGCGTTTCCTACATTACAACAGTGACTACGCTTCAAAAATACTTCATTGGCTGTAAAGCGCTTTGGGACGTCTGTCGGTTGTGAAAGGCGCTATAGAAATGCAAGTCTTTCTTTCTTTTACAGCATACCTAGACAATAGGCGAGAAAATAGCAAGTGGTGGAGAGCTTTGGGAACCATAGCTCCAAAGTCACCTGTTCTTCCAAGCACGCTACACTTACCACACGTCACGTTTTAAATTACTCATTCACTGAATCCCAAAATATAATTTCCTGAAATAAATCTAATTTGCATTTGAATGAATCTGTACTATTTGCTTCCACTGTCTCCCTAGGGAGCCTGTTCCATAGATTTGCCACTCGCTCACTGAAATAATATTTCTCCAGCTTAGTTTTGAAATTACCACCCTTTCCTTCTCTCTTTGTTTTCTGCCCATCGAGGCGAGGGATTTTAGTGCGGGGGAATAGAACACTTTTCATTTCTGGCATGTTTAAAACGCTGTATATTCTTCCCCAACAATAGGCCTCAGCCTCGGTCTCAATAAGAACATCCCCTACTGTGTAACACCTTTTCCATTTCCCACATCTGTTTGAATGATATTGCCAATTAGGGCCAGTTTTGTGCTGTCGGCCCGTAACAACATAAGAATTAGGAGCAGGAGTCGGCCATACGGCCCCTCGAGCCTGCTCCGCCATTCAATAAGATCATGGCTGATCTTCGACCTCAACTCCATTTTCCCGCCCGATCCCCATATCCCTTGATTTCCCTGGAGTCCAAAAATCTATCGATCTCAGCCTTGAATATACTCAATGATTCAGCATCCACAGCCCTTTGGGGCAGAGAATTCCAAAGATTCACAACCCTCTGAGTGAAGAAATTCCTCCTCATCTCAGTCTTAAATGGCCGACTCCTTATCCTGAGACTGTGCTCCCTACTTCTAGACTCTCCAGCCAGGGGAAACAACCTCTCAGCATCCACTAGGAACTAGTTTTCTATGGCCCAAATTAATTTCGCATAAGAACCCTTGCAGACAGAGGAGGCTTTCATCGTATCATTTTGAGCTGGTTTTAAACCCAGGGCCCAGAGACGAACGGGGGCAGCATCTAACCCAATTTCCCTACCCTCAATCGTTTGTTGCAGAGGCAAGCTACTATCACCTGAACCAGTGAACATAAGTGAGCTCAGCAATTAAAATAAATATATAGATGTGCTGGTGTACCAGGAAACACTAATTTGGCACAGTAACCTAATTAGCAGGTGATTTCACCTGATTGTGAGATCAAATACACAATCAACAGGGGCTGGGAAGAGAGGAATTTCTAAAATCCTGTAAAAACAATGGTAGTGTGGATGTTCAATTTTACAATATTTATTATATTCAGAGGCTGGGTATTCTGCGGCAAGTGTCTCACCTCCTGACTCCCCAAAGCCTTTCCACCATCTACAAGGCACAAGTCAGGAGTGTGATGGAATACTCTCCACTTGCCTGGATGAGTGCAGCTCCAACCAGACTCAAGAAGCTCAACACCATCCAGGGCAAAGCAGCCCGCTTGATTGGCACCCCATCCACCACCTTAAACATCCACTCCCTCCACCACCGGCGCACCGTGTCTGCAGTGTGTACCATCTACAAGATGCACTGCAGCAACTCGCCAAGGCTTCTTCGACAGTACCTCCCAAACCCGTGACCTCCTCCACCTAGAAGGACAAGGGCAGCAGGCGCATGGGAACACCATCACCTCCAAGTTCCCCTCCAAGTTACACACCATCCTGACTTGGAAATACATCGCTGTTCCTTCATCGCCACTGGGTCAAAATCCTGGAACTCCCTCCCTAACAGCACTGTGGGAGCACCTTCACCACATGGACTGCAGCGGTTCAAGAAGGCGGCTCACCACCACCTTCTCAAGGGCAACTAGGGATGAGAAATAAATGCTGGCCTTGCCAGCGATGCCCACGTCCCAGGAATGAATACAAATGAAATTCACAGTTCTCATTTTTACCCTCAAGAAATATGCACAAGATTAAAAAAATGCTTTGCTTCTACTCCTCATCTCTGAGCCATACAGACCAGGCAGATCTCGGGTCTGGTCGACTGAGTTAGTTGATCTATGCTAGGGAACTACAAATAGCCCCAGAACTTGTAGGTTCAGGAAAATCTGCCAGGGTTTCCGTTCCTGATAAAGCAAGAAAGAAAGCAAGACAGTGCAGCACTCCCTCAGTAAGTGGAGTGTCAGCCTGGATTTTTTTTTAATTCATTTATGAGATGTGGGCGTCGCTGGCAAGGCCAGCATTTATTGCCCATTCCTAATTGCCCTCGAGAAGGTGGTGGTGAGCCGCCTTCTTGAACCGCTGCAGTCCGCGTGGTGAAGGTGCTCCCACAGTGCTGTTAGGGAGGGAGTTCCAGGATTTTGACCCAGCAACGATGGAGGATCGGCGATATATTTCCAAGTCAGGATGGTGTGTGACTTGGAGGGGAACATTTGATCACTGTACAGCAACCCCTGCTTGGCTGCGACCTCCTCCATATTTGGATAGCACGACCATCGAGGCTTGCACAGGCTAAATGGGGACTTGGTGGGTGACCACTGTCCATGGAACTGTGTTTCAATAAGGGAGGCAACTCCTTCACGTGAGGAGAGGGGTAGGAGGAGAAAACTGGAGTGAATTTTTTTTTAAATTAAAGAACCAGCTTTATATATGAAACAGCTGTTACCATCAGACAGGTTCTCCTCTGAGGCTCTGCAAGGTTTATCATTATTAAATTACAGGCTGTCTCGAGCTCTCTGTCATCTCTGTACACGGGTCCTGTTGATATAAGCCATTGCAGTTGTGCCTGAAAACCTTCTTACTCTTAAATACAGCCTGTCACAACTCAACTGCTTACTGGGCTTGGACTTTGCTGCCACTATCGCCTCAGCTCCTGTCACCTCTTTACCATAGTCTATGATCACTGCTGATTATTTATAGTTGCGCACAATGTTCCCTGGTTTTATTTTTGGGCCACGCGGCCCCTTTAACGGGCTATGCAACCCATTCAAAATTTCCGCGCCCGCGCGGTTTCTTCAGTTTAAAAGCCGGCTCACCGGCCGCGCAGCTTAAAGGGACCATTGGTTGCACAGCGTTTGAACAAATAAAGCGAGGTTTTCACTCTCAAGCAGGTGTTGCCACGACAGGAGTTAACATTTTTCAAAATCAAAGCTTTTTTTTCTACATTTAAAAGTAACGCCTTTGATCTTTAAGTTATTGGACTGAACAATTCCTTAAAAGAAATATAGCAAGTCTGTACGAGGCAGACCATAAGTCCTTGCCATTTGAGGATGAGGACATTTCATTATACAAAAATTTAAAGTAATTGGTACAAGGATTAGAGGGGAGTTGAAAAAGAAAGAAAGACTTGCATTTATATAGCGCCTTTCATGACCACCGGACGTCCCAAAGCGCTTTACAGCCAATGAAGTACTTTTTGACGTGTAGTCACTGTTGTAATATGGGAAACACAACAGCCAATTTGCGCACAGCAAGCTCCCACAAACAACAATGTGATAGTGACCAGATAATCTGTTTTTTTGTTATGTTGGTTGAGGTATAAATATTGGCCAGGACACCGAGGATAACTCACCTGCTCTTCGTCGAAATAGTGCCATGGGATCTTTTATGCCCACCTGAGAGAGCAGACGGGGCCTCGGTTTAACAATTCATCCGAAAGACGGCACCTCCGACAGTGCAGCACTCCCTCAGTACTGCACTGGAGTGTCAGCCTAGCTTTATGTGCTCAAGTCCCTGGAGTGGGACTCTGAACCCACAACCTTCTGACTCAGAGGCGAGTGTGCTGCCCACTGAGCCACAGCTGACACAGGAGAACTTTTTTCACCCAGAGGGTGGTGAGGGTCTGGAACTCACTGCCTGAAAGGGTGGTAGAGGCAGAAACACTCATCACATTTAAAAAGTACTTGGATATACACTTGAAGTGCCGTAACCTACAGGGCTACGGACCAAGAGCTGGAAAGTGGGATTAGGCTGGAGAGCTCTTCTTCAGCCGGCGCGGACACGATGGGCCAAATGGCCTCCTTCTGTGCCGTAAATTTCTATGAAAAATATCCAAATTTATACACAAAGGTATAGCTCAGTGAGATTATATTAATACATGACAATTTTGCTTATGTAACTGTGTGAGAGCAAAGTCAGATTTTCCCCAATTAAATAACAAGGAATTATGCTTGTTCTGAATCCGTGCTCCCATTTTTTTTTAAATGTCCAAAGCCCGACGCGCTGTGCCTTTGATTTGAGGCGATTATGGCATGGCCTTTGATAGTTGCAGCATTGGCGCGCTGGACTGAAATCATTTCAGCTTTAAGAGTAGACAAGGGGCGGAGCTGCCCGAGACTGCACACCGGCTGCTGAGTCAGACACACACAGCGGGGGGAGCAGCGTGTGGTCCGCCTCCTGGGCTGCTCCACTCTGGGGCCGTGCAGGGAGACACCAGCCATGAATATTCTGTTCAGATTGGAGCTGCGTGCATGCCATTAGGCAAGAAGAAAGCTTTTACTGCGCAGATCTTCAACTGCCACAAGTATAAGCCTCATTAATGTATAAATGAATGTATAATGCTGCAAATGAGGCAAATACAGAGCATTTGCATAATCTCCACTCCCGCTGGAAAGAGATAAATGATGTCATGTTGCAGGACCTACATATGTGTAACAATTTGGAAGAAACATTTCCAAATTATCTCCATAACCAGAAGCGTTGGGATTTATAAATGGCCATTTCAAGTTGTATTTATGGGGACAGTCCCGATGGCTGAGTGGGTAAACGCACTGCCCAGTATAATACTGAATCACCAGATCTAAAGGTCTGAGGTTCCAGTTCTGTGTCTGTGGTGCTTCATCTCAACCACGGCAGTGACTGCAGTGTGGCAATTTGCCTCAGCATGCCGAGGCCAGGGAAAGGATAATCAGTCAGCTTTCCCGCTCCTGATCACTACCCAGTGACTCCTGCTGAAAAAATGAATGCTTCGGCAACTTCAGTTCCTGAAAGAAGTGAGGAGGGGAGAAATTGGAAAACATGCATTTAAAAGAGAAAGACTTGCATTTCTATAGCGCCTTTCACGACCTCCGGACGTCCCAAAGCGCTTCACAGCCAATGAAGCACTTTTTGAAGTGTAGTCACTGTTGTAATGTGGGAAACGCAACAGCCAATTTGCGCACAGCAAGCTCCCACAAACAGCAATGTGATAATGGTCAGATCATCTGGTTTAGTGATATCAAAATACTGCGGATGCTGGAAATCCGAAATAACAACAGAAAACGCTGGAAAAACTCAGCAGGCCAGGCAGCATCCGTGGAGAGAGAAACAGAGTTAACGTTTCAGGTCGAAGACCTTTTGTCAGAACTGGAAATAGCAGGAAATGAAATAGATTTAAGGCAAGGATAAAGCTGGGAAAAGGGGGAGGGGATGAAAGAACAAAAGGAGAGATTAAGAGACATTAAGAGATGATCAAGGCAAGAGGAGGTGTTAATGTGACAGGTTGAGGCTAAAAGAAGTGTGAAATGCACTGGCAGAATGAAGGACAGCTGCCAGCTTCTAGGAGGGGAAAAAAGGGGAGGGGGGGGGCAAACAAAAGGGTGGATGAAAAAATAAAATATAAATGTGATAGGGGCTGAGGTTATGATCTAAAATTGTTGAACTCGATATTGAGTCCACAGGGCTGTAGCGTGCCTAAACGAAAGATGAGGTGCTGTTCCTCGAGCTTACGCTGCGCTTCCGTGGAACAGTGTAATAGGCCGAGGACGGTGAGGTCAGAGTGGGAGTGGAGCGGAGGCCTGTCACTTTAATTCTCCGCTCCACTCCCACTCTGACCTCACCGTCCTCGGCCTATTACACTGTTCCACGGAAGCACAGCGTAAGCTCGAGGAACAGCACCTCATCTTTCGTTTAGGCACCCTACAGCCCTGTGGACTCAATATCGAGTTCAACAATTTTAGATCATAACCTCAGCCCCTATCACATTTATATTTTATTTTTTCATCCACCCTTTTGTTTGCCCCCCCCCTCCCCTTTTTTTCCCCTCCTAGAAGCTGGCAGCTGTCCTTCATTCTGCCAGTGCATTTCACACTTCTTTCAGCCTCAACCTGTCACATTAACACCACCTCTTGCCTTGATTATCTCTTAATGTCTCTTAATCTCTCCTTTTGTTCTTTCATCCCCTCCCCCTTTTCCCAGCTTTATCCTTGCCTTAAATCTATTTCATTTCCTGCTATTTCCAGTTCTGACAAAAGGTCTTCGACCTGAAACGTTAACTCTGTTTCTCTCTCCACGGATGCTGCCTGGCCTGCTGAGTTTTTCCAGCGTTTTCTGTTGTTATATCTGGTTTAGTGATGTTGATTGAGGGGTAAATATTGGCCCCAGGACACCGGGGAGAACTCCACTGCTCTTCTTCGAAATAGTGTCATGAGATCTTTTACATCCACCTGAGAGGGCAGACGAGGCCTCGGTTTAACGTCTCATCCGAAAGACGGCACCTCTGACAGTGCAGCATTCCCTCAGCACTGCACTGGAGTGTCAGCCTAGATTTTTGTGCTCAAGTCTCTGGAGTGGGACTTGAACCCACAACCACAACTCAGAGGCGAGAGTGCTACCCACTGAGCCACAGTTGATACTTCAAATGATGATTTAGGATGTATATATTTTTTAAATATATGTTTTTTAGTTTGTTATACCATTTCTGTATCCTGTTGAACAGGAACGGCACAAGGAGAGCCCCAGTTATACCAGACTTCAGGAAATACAAAGGAGTTGTTTCTGTGTTATTTCCACCCACCCCCCCCCCCCCCCCCCCCACCCCCCGCCCAACCCCATGGCTTGATTCCAGAACAAAAACTAACTGGATCCAGCAGTAAAAACAGTTAAAGCATTGCATTACAAAGCACAAATGTCTTTTGTAAGGGAAAAAAAAGAGATACATGAATCATTTGTTACCCACAGATTAACAAAGAAGGAAACATTCTTTTATCTCAAGTAGCATGGTAAATGGCTTAGTCCTGGAGACTGGAGCCAAACATACACAATGTATGGGATTTCTGTCAAGAGCAATTTTTATTTTGCTCAGGAGCTAGCTTTGTAAGCAGCTGATTCTAATGAAACCGGGCACCACCAGTCCTGCAGTTTGATGTTTGATGCCCATAATGGACGCCAATTTAAATCAAATGGCCCGATTGCGTTTCCTTACTATTTAAAAAGTTCGATCACAGCCTGGGAGTATAGATGTGTGGGAATCAGCTCTTCCTGATGTGTGTGGTGAGCGACCCACATTACGAAAGACAGCTCTTCCTATTTTCTATGCATTCTTAATTACGGACTAGTCACGGAAAGTCAGGACAAAGCACATTTCCCTCAGAGCGCATTAGCGATGCTGTCGAGATATGACGGAGTTCAGCAGCTTCGGGAACTTATGAAGCTCCATCTAGTGGTACAAGTCTGCAGTGGCAGGTGTGACTGTATCAGAGACTGGTGATGAAAGACAGACTTGCATTTCTATAGCGCCTTTCACGACCACCGGACGCCCAAAGCGCTTTACAGCCAATGAAGTACTTTTTGAAGTGTAGTCACTGTTGTAATGTAGGAAACGCGGCAGCCAATTTGTGCACAGCAAGCTCCCGCAAACAGCAATGTGATAATGACCAGATAATCTGTTTTTGTTACGTTGATTGAGGAATAAATATTGGCCCCAGGACACCAGGGAGAACTCCCCTGCTCTTCTTCGAAATAGTGCCATGGGATCTTTTACGCCCACCTGAGAGGGCTGACGGGGCCTTGGTTTAACGTCTCATCCGAAAGACTGCACCTCCGACAGTGCGGCACTCCCTCAGTAGTGCCCCTCCGACAGTGCGGCACTCCCTCAGTACTGTCCCTCCGACAGTGCAGCACTCCCTCAGTACTGTCCCTCCGACAGTGCGGCACTCCCTCAGTACTGTCCCTCTGACAATGCGGCGCTCCCTCAGTACTGCCCCTCCGACAGTGCGGCACTGCCTCAGTACTGCCCCTCCGACAGTGCGGCGCTCCCTCAGTACTGCCCCTCCGACAATGCGGCGCTCCCTCAGTACTGTCCCTCCGACAGTGCGGCACTCCCTCAGTACTGCCCCTCTGACAGTGCAGCACTCCCTCAGTACTGCCCCTCCGACAGTGCAGCACTCCCTCAGTACTGCCCTTCTGACAGTGCAGCACTCCCTCAGTACTGCCCCTCCGACAGTGCAGCACTCCCTCAGTACTGCACTGGAGTGTCAGCCTAGATTTTTCTGCTGAAGTCTCTGGAGTGGGACTTGAACCCACAACCTCCTGACTCGGAGGCGAGGGTGCTACCCACTGAGCCACGGCTGACACCCAAATAAGGAGTGTGTGCCATGCATAACAAATTTATTATAGATATCTCTTTCCATTAGTTTCTTCCTGGAATATTTGTCATCAATAGCAACAAATTCAATTGTTTATTGTGCATAAGGTTCAATGCAATATATAAACTACCGTAAATCTTAGAATATAATACACCACTGTGTATAATATGAAACCCCTTCCCGCTCCCGCCTATCATTTTGGGTCACAAATTTGAGCAAAAATGTAGTATGAACTTGAAACTATTAACATAAAGTATCCAGTCATATGCCTTCGCAAGAGATTGCAATAAAAAGGTACGGATGGCAGAGATTATGGTGTTCTGTGAAAGGGAGAGGAAAATCAACCAATGCTGATGAAGACAATATTTACTAAATGACATGAGCACAGTGTAACACTGCTTTGTTCAATTAATCTGCTGATGATTCTGGAAATGAAGGTTTCTCAAAGTCATTTTTTTTTAAATGCACCATATTTTGCAAATCCTATTGTGGTTGGATTACGCATATGCTGCGCAAGCAGTTCCATATAGGTTCATTTCACCATCCTTAAGTCTTTCGCAAATTTGTTTTCATTTTAGTATCTAATATGCACCCTCCCCCTCCCCCCACACATTTGGAATTTTAGGGGAGAAAAGAAGTATCTTCTACTCAAGGATTTACGGTACTCTATCTTCCAGCTTGTGCATAAACATACTGGAATATTTAAATTATCCGTGTCTGTGGGCAGGCTTTTCCTGTTGGTAGGAAGAATATAACCACCATCGATTTTCCATCTTTTAGCAGTAATGAGAATGGAGATACCAGCATATTTCTCATTTTCCTCTATTTCTAAGCTCATCCACTGTTAACCCCAATCTTGGTGTTTTTGCTTCGCTTCAGCTGCCAGTGAGACAAACCTGCTGTTCCCTGGATTACTGCTGCGGCTGCTACAGTCTGAAGTCCGGATCCAGTCTGAATGGAGGACATTTTGGGGGTTTTTTTTCCCAAAAAAGAAAGTAATGATTACCCACAAACAGAATGAGTGCCTTTCACTCCGTGGGGCTCAGTCAGCAGAAATGGCCGTTCCGCCCTGCAAAGTCTGTGGACACTCATTTTCACATTTAAAATTTTCTTTCCATCATTGCCACCCCTTTCAAATTGAGGCCCGTGTCACAGAAAGCGTCTTTTTTAAGTTGAGATTTAATTGAGGTGTATAAAATTATGAGGGGCCGAGATAGAGTGGATAGGAAGGACCTATTTCCCTTAGCAGAGAAATCAATCAATAACCAGGGGGCATAGATTTAAAGTAATTAATAGAAGGATTAGAGGGGAGTTGAGGAGAACTTTTTTCACCCAGAGGGTGGTGGGGGTCTGGAACTCACTGCCTGAAAGGGTGGTAGAGGCAGAAACCCTCATCACATTTAAAAAGTACTTGGATATGCCCTTGAAGTGCTGTAACCTACAGGGCTACGGACCAAAAGTTGGAAAGTGGGATTAGGCTGGAGAGCTCTTTTTCGGCCGGCGCAGACACGATGGGCTGAATGGCCTCCTTCTGTGCCGTAAATTTCTATGATTCTGTGATTACCCCATTAATAATGCCCACCTTTCCTGAGGAGACTTTGATAATACCCGTTTGAATCACATTCCTTCTACCCCTCTTCAATTATCATTTCACAGGACTCACATCATTTCCCATACACTTTATTCTGAAGGGCCTTGGTGAGACCACACCTAGAGTATTGTGTACAGTTTTGGTCTCCTTACCTAAGGAAGGATATACTTGCCATAGAGGGAGTGCAACGAAGGTTCACCAGACTGATTCCTAGGATGGGGGGATTGTCCTATGAGGACAGATTGAGTAGACTAGGCCTATATTCCCTAGAGTTTAGGAGAATGAGAGGTGATCTCATTGAAACATATAAAAATTTTAATGGGCTTGATAGGGTAGATGCTGGGAGGTTGGTTCCCCTGGCTGGGGAGTCCAGAACCAGGGGTCACAGTCTCAGAATAAGGGGCCAGCCATTTAGGACTGAGATAAGGAGAAATTTCTTCACTCAGAGGGTGGTGAATCTTTGGAATTCTCTACCACAGAGAGCTGTGGAGGCTCAGTCGTTAGTATATTCAAGACAGAGATCGATAGATTTTTGAATATTAAGGGAATCAAGGGATATGAGGATAGTGCAGGAAAGTGGAGTTGAGGTAGAAGATCAGCCATGATCTTATTGAATGGGGGAGCAGGCTCGAGGGGCCAAATAACCTACTCCTGTTCCTAATTCTTATGTTCTTATGTCTCAACTGCAAATGGAATAGACCACAAATTTATGTGACAGTGAACATGCATACAATTTATGATATAAAATGATACCTCTGCATAACAATACTCAATACAATTTCACAATATGGTTAGCATTCACTCTCAAAGGCTTGACACCATCACCAGGCTAATAGCACTATTGTACTGCAGTAACAGTTTAAAAAACACGCCTGTTTTTTTTAAGAGTAAGGTGAGCCAGTATCACTGAATTATAGTATTTTTGAGCAAAGTGGAGCTCTGTACATAGGTACTTAACTCCACTCAAGACATGTGGCTGCATTTTTAAAGTTAGTGAAGATCTGACTGTCTTGCTATTTTTTTATTAAAATGTGAAGGGCAAAAGGAAGAGCGTGCATTTCTATAGCGCCTTTCATGACCTCAGGACCTCCCAAAGCGCTTTACAGCCAATGAAGTACTTTTGAAGTGTAGTCACTGTGCTAATCATAGAATAGAATCATAGAAATTTACAGCACAGAAGGAGGCCATTCGGCCCATCGTGTCTGTGCCGACCGAAAAAGAGCTATCCAGCCTAATCCCACTTTCCAGCTCTTGGTCCGTAGCCCTGTAGGTTACGGCACTTCAAGGGCATATCCAAGTACGTTTTAAATATGATGAGGGTTTCTGCCTCGACCACCCTTTCAGGCAGTGAGTCCCCACCACCCTCTGGGTGAAAAAAGTTCTCCTCGACTCCCCTCTAATCCTTCTACTAATTACTTTAAATCTATGCCCCTGGTTCTTGACCTCTCTGCTAAGGGAAATCGGTCCTTCCTATCCACTCTATCTAGGCCCCTCATAATTGTATACACCTCAATCAAGTCTCCCCTCATTCATGTAGGAAAGGCGGCAGCCAATTTATGCACAGCAAGGTCCCACAAACAGCAATGAAATAAATGACCAGATAATCTGTTTTCAGGTGTTGGTTGAGGGATAAATATTGGCCAGGATACCGGGAGAACTCCCCTGCTCTTCCTCGAATAGTGCCATGGGATCTTTAATGCCCACTTAATGGGGCCTCGGTTTTAACGCCTCATCTGAAAGGCGGCACTGAAGTGCCGGCCTAGATTATGTGCTCAAGTCTCTGGAGTGGGACCTGAACTCGAGACTTTCTGACTCAGAGGCGAAGGTGCTACCACTGAGCCACAGTTTAAAAATATGACTTTTCACCTGTTGGGATTATACATACTACATTCAAGAATCTACTGTGTTGTTAGATCAGCAATTTCGCTGCTTAGTTCTACTGCAGGGTTTTCAAGGCAGGCGATGCCGTGCACAAACTGCAGTATAACTAGGCTGTAAGTATGGAACTGCAGGTTTCATGATGTCACTCTGAAAGCAGAACTGAAGCCTCACAAGGATTTACATGTGTATTTTTAACACCAGTATTAATCCACTGGCCTGTAATTTCCGATCAGAGGCTTCCTGCCTGTGGATGCCTCCTATCGGGAAAAAATCTACGCCCTTACCTGAGGGCTCCCGAGGTCCGGCCATTTCCGCTCCTGGGCCTCTCCACAGTCGAAATGCGCAGAGGCCCAGGTATCCCTGGGGACGCAGGCGGTTCGCAAGCGTCCCTGGGATCACGTGGGCCAGGCGAGCCAATAGGAGAAGGGAATCTCTCTTCATACTTTTGACAGATAGACCTGTCAAAAGTATGAATGGGGATCACTGAAAAAAGACACTAATACATTAAATAAATTTTTTTAAAACCATCACGTTTTTAAAATGAGTTAAAATTACATTAAATTAAATATTTTAAACAAAAATTTTAATTTTTTGAAAAAAATAATTAAGGTTTTTTAAGGGGCTAAAAATAAACTTACCTTTTTAAAAGTATTTTTAAATTATAAATGAGTGAAAAATTTTTTTTTAACTTTTTAAAACTCTTATGCTGGTAAAAGCAGGCCTTACGCTTTTCGGTACCTTCGCGCCTCCCATTAGTGCCTCCAGGGGGGCAATAACGGGGCACTACCGGCTTTGCGACCGGGCGCGGCGATAGTACCGCTGCCCGCGAAATTGAGGTGGAGTTTTGCGACGGCGGTAACCACTAGCGTCACGCTCTCCTGCGCCCGGAGATCGTGACGTCATCTGGCTGCGCAGCGCCCCGGCTCAGAAATTCACTCTTGCCCCCCCCCCCTGCCTGAGCGCCTGCCGTTAGCAACGACAGGTAGAGGAGGCGGTCTGCAGTCGGAGGAGCGCTGGAGGAGCGTGATATAAAGGCGTCAACTTCCGGTTTAATTTTAGTCGGCAAAGAATGCGGCCTTGTCAGTTTGACAAAAGCAAACAGGCGTTTTCAGCGATTTCAGCGTTTTCCACTTGAAGGAGTCTTCTGCCTCAGAAAATTATTCCGTTTCAGTTAGGTGAGATTTTAAAGTGCAACATTTCCAAACTTCAATGGGGGCTGTACTGGCACTGGACCTCGCCCTCCAGCGTCAACGTCAAAGGCAGAGAGACAGATCGCAAAATGTGGCCAGAGAGAGGAGGGCCAACAGGGCTCTCAACAGGAGGCCGTACCCTCCCAGGGTATTCCGGCAGCATTTCTCCTACATCAATCTCATTGAGGAAACAGTATCTTAGAAGGTTCCGCTTCACCAAGGACGTGGTCACAGAGCTCTGCCACCTCCTGCAGCCAGACCTCGAACCTCACATCAGGAGCACCAGGTCTCTCTCAGTGGTCGCCCTCAATTTCTACGCCAGCGGATCCTTCCAGTGTGCAACAGGAGATATAGCGAACATATCGCAGGCCGCCGACCATTGCTGCATCCGCGAGGTCACAGATGCTTTGTACAGAAGGAGAAGGGAGTACATTTCCTTCCCATGACTAGAGAGAAGCAGTGCGAGTGTGCATGTGGCTTTGCCAGGATAGCGGGCTTCCCCATGGTGCAGGGCGCCATTGACTGCACCCACGTCGCTTTGTGGGCACCACATAACAATCCTGAGGTATTCCGTAACCGCAAAGGCTACCACTCACTTAATGTACAGTTGGTGTGCGACCACACACAGCGCATCCTCACCGTCAATGCCCGTTATCCTGGCAGCAGCCACGATACCTTCATCCTGCGCCAGACCAGTGTGCCAGCACTCTTCCAGTCACCACATCAAGCTCGTGGATGGCTGCTGGGAGACGGGCTATCCGCTCTCCACCTGGCTCATGACTCCCCTCCGCAACCCCAACACTCGTGCCCCACACTCATACAATGAGAGCCTTGCTGTCACCAGGAACATCATCGAGCAGACCATCGGGGTGCTCAAGCAATGGTTCCACTGCCTTGACCACTCGGGAGGAGCCCTCCAGTACTCGGCTGAGCAGGTGTCACTTTTTGTCATCGTCTGCTGCACGCTGCACAACTTGGCCATCATGAGGGCGCAGCCATTGTCACCAGGCATCGCTGCACCACCTCAGGAGGAGGAAGAGGGCGACAAGGAGGAGGAGGACGAGGAGGAGGACAAGGAGGAGGAGGAGGAACAGGAGCACGAACAGCAGTGACGGAAGAGCCAGCCACTCCATCGGCCTTGTGGAAGGGCGGTCCGTGACCGCCTCATCAGACTTCGGTTCCAATGATTTCGAGGCCACTTCCCAGTTGCTCAGCCCGTCCCCAGCAATCCATCAATTTCTCATTCCATGCCACAACCCAAAGCTGAAATGAGACACATCACCATTTCTGCAACATTCCAATAATAAATTTATCCAAAATCAGTAACCACATATATACAACAAAATGAACTAATCACCCTTGTGCAAACCCTTACTTGCCCTCTTTACAGTGCCTTTTCCTAATCTGCTGCTCCTACGTAGTGTCTCCCCAGTGGCTGAAGCAGGGCTGGTGGAAGGCTGCTGAGTGTCGGTGCCAGAGACTGTAGATGGCCATACAGGACGCCCTCGACCAGCTCTGGGCCTGGAAGGCCCGGCTGTACACTGCACCACCTCAGGCTGGGCGGCAGCAGTCTGGCCTGGCTGGATGACAGGCAGCGGCAAAGGCAATGCCGGAGTGACAGTGGTGGGAGCAGGAATGCTGTCATCCTGAGAGAGCAGGTTCTTGCTCCACTGACCCACTGCTGCTCCCCCAGGGCAGCACCTCAGCATTCCTACCAATCTGCTGGAGCACAGATTGGTGGCCTGCTGCGACACCGTGAGATCCCCGGTGGACTGTGGTGGACCCAGCGACGATGGCAGCAGTCAGAGCTTCTGTGGCATCAAGCTGAGACTGCATGAGAGCAGTCTGAGATTCGATGCAACCATTGTCTGCATTACAGCACTAAGACGTTGCGTCGCTTCCGCCTGTGCTGCAAAGGAAGCTGCCACATCGCCCATGACATGCATCATGAGGTCTGGATCTGCACAGTCACTCTGGGAGCCCACCATCCTCTGCAGAGTGGAAATGATGGGCTCCATGGTGTGCGTAGAGCTCTGTGCAATGTTGGAGGCGGACTCCTCCACGCTCCTTACCATTGCCGACAGGCTCTCGGGCACCATTGCCATTGCACCTATCATCTCGGAGTGCATGATAATCACCCTTCTTGTGAACGCCTCCCCATCAAGGTCCTCATCTGAGACCTGTGCAGCAGAACACGCGCGCGAACTCGCTCTCCGGGGAGCTGGCTCCCGAGCTACCCTTTCCCCCTGGCCTTGCTGCCCGCTTGTTCCTGATGCATCACCCAGTGCAGACCCCTCTACTAAACTTGCCTCCAAATATCGCATAGTGCCAGTATCTGAGGTGGTGTCTACGGGTGAGAGATGCAGTGACGCGGTGCTTTGCTCCTCCTCTTCTTCTCCCGCCTCATTCTCAGTGCGGGGCTCAGGGACAGGCTGGTCATCTGGTTGCTGATTCTCTGAAAGCATAAAGGAACAAGACTCGCGTTAAGGTGAGGGAAGGGGGGCAGGAAGGGAGCAAGGAATGAGACAGTATTAGGAGCTGGAAAGTGGGAAAGGTTGTGGTGTGAGGGGGAAGTGGGATGAGAGAAGGAGAGGGGATGAAGATACCGTTGTTGCCCCCAAGGGGGTCGACATTGCCGATGGCCACGCCGCCCACCACCTGCTGCCCAATGAGTCGCAGCACTCGCTCCTCCAGGTCTGAGAGCTGCTGGAGCTGCGCATCACCCCCGCCTGTTCTCAGCTGCTCCCTCCTATTGTGAGCCATCTTGGCCTGCAAGAGAAACGAATGTGTGTGAGTCAGAGTCCAGCTATGTGTTTGGGAGATATGCCTGCTGTAGTTGAATAGCTGTGATTGTAGGCAAGGCATGAGATGTGGATGTGAGTTTGAGTAGGTGGAGATGATTGGTGGGTGAGTGGTGGGGGTGTGGTGGTTTGTGCAGTGTGTACAGACTGAGGTTCAGATGCTGGCACGTAGGACCTGTTGAAGCATGTACTCACCTTGACCACCCGAGTGAGATCGTTGAATTTCTTCCGTCACTGTGTCAGGCTGCGTACGCCCACACTACTGGCCGTGACCTCCTGGGCCACTTCCCTCCACATTGCCCTGGAGACCTGGGGCAATGGCTTTCTTCCAGTGTCCGGGAACAGCACTGCCCTCCTTTGCTCCACTCCCGCGACCAATGCCTCCAATGCCTCGTCCGTGAAACGACGAGTTCAATCCCTGGGAGTGGGATCAGCCATCACGATCAGGGGATTGAGTTGGTTGCAGGTTTCCTTCACAGCCAGCACTGCTGATAATGAGGATCTGTACAATGATGCAACCTCCTCTTTAAGAGCTGGAAGGAGCCAGTGTGAAAGATCATTCCCGATTGCACCTGAAATTCATTATCGCTCTGCTGGTAGCGCCCCTGTAGCGCCCTAATAAGGTCATTAGCGCTTGATTTAATGCTCCAGGAGGCAAAAATTGGCTATCACCCATTTTGGGGCGCTAATATCGGCCGGGCGCAAAGTTTAGCACCCGACGCTAATTATCGCCTCCGACTGCAAAATTCGCCTCTATCGCCCCTGGAGGTGATTTGAGCACTAAATCAGGCGCTACACACCTCTCTTAAGGCGCTAACGTCAGGGAGCGAGGCGCTACCTCAGAACGCTACCGAAGCTCAGGCGATGTCAGTAACCATGGAAGCCAGACAGACTGGCGCTGTCCAGTTCTTAAAGGGGCGGGGCCGTCTTGCTGGCCAGCCACTCCCTGCTCATTGCAGCCTTGAATCTCGGCCTGGAGAGACCTCAAAAGCAATTGTGTTGGAAGCACTAATGGATCGACCCAGGGAAAGAGCTGGGCGCTTAGGAATCTCAAAAATGGTGCTGAGGGCCAAAACTCCTGAGGACAGTGTTAAATCTCTTCAGACGTCTCTCTCCCTCTCAACCTGCGTGTTCCAAAAATTTCGCTGACAAGAAAAGACAGGAAACGCCCGCCTTCAAATAGCGCTCCCCCAACCCCTTCCCAACTTGAAAACGTTCCCCTCTACCTGTCGTTCCTAGCGGCAGGCACTAAGGCAGGAGGCGCGACTCAATATCCGGTCCGGGGCGCTACCGGGGCGTTGCACGCTCGACTGACGTCACGATCTGCGGGCGCAGGAGATCGTGGCATTAGTGTTTAGCGCCGCCACAAAACGACTGGTCAATTTCGCGAGCAGTGCTAAAATCGCCGCGCTCGGGCGCTAAGTTCCTAGCGCCCTGTTAGCACCACCCCCCCCCCCCCCACCCCCCACCAGCAGCGCAAACCAACCGAATTTTTCCCCCCAGGTCTTTCCTGGAGCGCTAACAGCCAGTTTAGGAGAAGCTCAGAGGCATTAACGCCGGCCGCTACTCTTCCATCATTTCAAAAATTAGCGCCCCAAACGGGGCGATACCAAATTTCTCCACCTCTTCATGATTTGACTCGTGAAGCATTCTGTTTTAACTGGAAAAAAAAACGGTTCTTTGGATTCACATAATTTTTCGGAGCAATAGATAAGTCACTTTTGTTTTAATCTGCCACAAATAGACGAAAGTATTGAACACTAATCTTCTGCATTAATAAATATTGCATAAAGGTAATAGATTCTCATCCTTTTGAAAGGAAAGCTCCAGTTATTCAGTCACGGTTGATTAATAAATGATAAGAGACAGACTGATAAATGTTATAAAAAAGGTCAGACTCTTCAGAACAAGTAGTTCAATTGCGAGGAGCATCAGCTTGAGGTCACCTCACCCTGATTTAAATTAATGCAGCACAGTTTGGAGGGCGCTCCTTCAACTTATGTTGCTACAATGACAGTGCTAACATGCAGAAAAATGCTGAATTTCATGAACTGTTGAACCAGCACATTATGATTACATGAACGTGTTCAGCGCAGAATCTTCGTGCTGCCTGGTGTGAAGTTGTGTTTGAAGTTCACTCCTGCACTCGAATTCTTTTAAACGGGAAGGATAATTTACAGTCTGGTGCTAGGATAATGCATAGGCCTAGTGCTTTCCGATAGACAAGTATGGGTTTAGCCATATACTTCATCAATAATTTTCCTACTCGTTAAAATTAATTGCGACCAGTGCCATACCTCAGTGGCACAATATTTCAGGTGTGGTGAACATAACAGTCAGAATAAGGGGTCGCCCATTTAAGACGGAGATGAGGAAGAATTTCTTCTCTCAGAGAGTCGTGAATCTTTGGAATTCTCTACCCCAGAGAGCTGTGGAGGCGGAGTCATTGAATATATTCAAGGCGGAGATTGACAGACATTTGAACTACAAGGGAGTCAAGGGGTATGGGGAGAGAGCGGGAAAGTGGTATTGAGGCCAAGATTGGATCAGCCATGATCTTATTGAATGGCGGAGCAGGCTCGGGGGGCCGATTGGCCTACTCCTGCTCCTGTTTCTTATGTTCTTCTTAAGAGCTGACATCAGCCATAGGCTCTGCTCATGAGCTGTGTCTCAGTGGGCAGCACTCTCGCCTCTGATGTCAGAAGGTTGTGGGTTCAAGTCCCACTCCAGAGACTTGAGCACAAAAATCTAGGCCGACACTCCCAGTGCAGTGCTGAGGGAGCGCTGCACTGTCAGAGGTGCCGTCTTTCAGATGAGACATTAAACCGAGGCGCCATCTGCTCTCTCAGGTGGACGTAAAAGATCCCATGGCACTATTTCAAAGAAGAGATGGGGAGTTAGCCCTGGTGTCCTGGCCAACAGTGACTACACTTCAAAAAGTACTTCATTGGCTATAAAGCGCTTTGGGACAACCAGTGGCTGTGAAAGGCGCTATAGAAATGCAGGTCTTTCTTTTTTGTAAGAAAGCCTGAACTGTAACAAGTATTTCCATTGATTCAATGAGCGTTGGGATCCATTTTGCCCTTGGTACTAATCTGAGGGTGCATACTGAAGACGCAGAGATACTTAACAAATATGTCGTCCTTCAAACAATATAATCTCTGTATTATCTTTTCATACGAAATTTTTAGTAGGCTGAGTCTTGTGAATTTAAAATGGAAGCTGGTTCACTGCTTCCGAAAGGAATTCTTTTGTCCTTGTCATTTGTCATCGGGCCTGAGTTTAAGCAATGCACGCGACTATGTAGAGAGCAGTTCCCAGCTCAAGAAGAGGCAATTTTCATCTGCTCAGG
Source organism: Squalus acanthias (assembly GCA_030390025.1). NCBI lineage: Eukaryota > Metazoa > Chordata > Chondrichthyes > Squaliformes > Squalidae > Squalus > Squalus acanthias. Next base: position 53,023,560 of record CM059440.1, on the reverse strand, counting down.
TTATTGGCTGTAAGAAAAGTCTAATCGGGTCTAGGTTGTCTGGGTGGTATGTCAGATTTGGGAAATGATCATTTATTCTAGTTTGGCACTGTGAGAAGAAACAGGGCTTGTTGTTAGGATGGTTGTCCACACCATTAAGGGAATGTCATGCCAGACTAGGCCTGATCTAGCAGACCTCTCTCCAGGCAATAATGGGCTGTTATCCACATCTCCATCCACTTGGGTGAATAGAAAAAATTAACATTGGAATTTTAAGCCTATTGGGGGAGAAAATGGCAACTTCCTCAAAGAAACAGACTGAATGTGAAAGGTCTCCTGTCTAGATCGTAAAATTATGACCAACCCTCCCTGTTCTGTAGTTCAGGGGGGAATTTTCCCAGCCCTGAGGAGGCGGGTTTGGAGGTGGGACTGCCGGGAAAATGGCAGAAACTGGGAGCAGGTACCGACCCCGCTCCCAACCCGCCTCCATGCCATATTCCCGGGAGGCGGGTCCCCGAGTCGCACGGGGACCCGTGTCCTCGAGGCAGGAAGGGGAGTTAACGGGCAGTTTTGAGGCTTTTCCCCATTTTACGCCTGCAATTGCGGGCTTCCCGACGGCTGCGAACCTCGCCAGGGTCAGCGAGGCGAGCAGTGGGTCTGCGGGGGTGAGCGGGGTCGAAATGACAGATGTAGAGGTGAGTGATGGGTGCAAGTGTGGAGAGGTAAGTATGAGAGGTGAGTGTAAAGTGTTGGAAAAAGTTTCCTTACCTTTGCTTCTTTCTGCAGGCTTCAACCATTGAGGATCCGGAGGTGCCTCATCTCAACGGCAGAGATGACAGAATGGCTGCTGCATTCTCAGATGCTGAAGCCATCTGCTTTCTGCTGAGGAGAGAGGTATTGGTGAGCCTTTGTGCAAGGGCTCACCTTAGAACAGAGATTGTCAGTGTTTGACAGCTTCTCAAAGTTGTTGAGCATTGGGATCCATTTTGCCCTTGATACTAATCTAAGGGTGCATCCTGAAGACGCAGAGATACGTAACAAATATTGAGTTTTTTTTAATGAGGAACTGTTTGAGATTGGGGTCCAGGGCTGCAAGTTATGCCAATCCCCATTCATTTACTGTAGGGTCTGGTTGCTTGCGCATATCAACTAAGCATGTCCTGTGTAAATCAATGGCAGAAAAAGTAAGTAGAATGATTCGCTTAGAGCATGAAGCATATCACATTCCAGAGCAACCAATAAATAAATAAAACATCGCAGCACAGACCATGCTTTAGAGCAGTTCTTTCACTTGTTCCTCCCCCTTTCTATTGCAACATTACTGCTGTCAACAGCCTGGATTCGTCAACTGTACTGTATTATAAATGAGGTGACACTAATGCTTCTGGTGGCATGGAGTTCCACTTCAAGAGATAAAAGAAAGAACTTGCATTTATATAGAGTCTTTCATGATCTCAGGACGTCCCAAAGCACTTTACAGCCAATGAAGTACTTTTTGAAGTGTGGTCACTGTTGTAATGTAGGAATCGCGGCAGTTAATGGGCTGGATTTTCATTGACCCATGGAGACGGGTTTGGAGACGTGTGGGGGGTTAAAATTGCGAAAACTGGCGGGCGGGCACAAGTCCGCCTCCATCCCGCCTCCACGCAATTTTCATTAAATCGTGTCTGCTGGTCCCGACTCCGTCCCGCCTTTAAGAGGTGGGATAGGCTGTTAAGGCCCTTAACAAGCACTAAATTGCCTCTATAATGCCATTTTGAAAGGCCTTTGTGATTTTAACCCTTTTTCTACGTGAAGCACGCCTGTTCTGAACCACGAATGTGAAACCTGGCGGCAATACATTTCGAAAGCTGACTATCAGCTGCAGGTCCACTATTACAACAGAGTAGTAGTAGGAGGAGGAAAAATATCTGGGAGCAGACCTAGGGCTGGTGCTGCTCATTTTGCCTCTCTCTCTCTCTCTCTCTCTGGGCTGCTGCTGCTCATTTTGCATCCAGGTCCTCTCACAGCAAAGGCCAGGCAGTCTCTGAAGACCTTCAATGCAGCAGCAATGATGACATCATCAGAGGCGACTTTCAGACTGAAAACACTAATTGGTTCATGGGTTCCCACATGCTGGAACTCAATTGCCCAATTAGGTGAAAATCGCATCAATCTCCCACATCCAATTGCAGTCAGGTGGATAACACGAAAAGTGAATGACACGACCCCAACCCGCCCCAGTATCAAAATCCAGCCCAATTTGCGCACAGCAAGCTCCCACGAACAGCAATGTGATGATGACCAGATAATCTGTTTTTTGTTATGTTGATTGAGGGATAAGTATTGGCCAGGACACCGGGGATAAAAATAAATCTGGAATGAAAAGCTAGTATCAGTAATGGCGACCATGAAACTATCAGATTGTCATAGAAACCCATCTAGTTCACTAATGTCCTTTTAGGGAAGGCAATCTGCCATCCTTACCTGGTCTGACCTATATGTGACTCCAGACCCACAGCAATGTGGTTGACTCTTAACTGACCTCTGAAATGGCTCACCACCACCTTCTCAAGGGCAATTAGGGATGGGCAATAAATGCTGGCCCTGACAGCGATGTCCACATCTCAGGAATAAATAAAAGAAAGATTAACTCCCCTGCTCTCCTTCAAAATAGTGCCATGGGATATTTTACACCCACCGGAGACAGCAGACGGGGCATCAGTTTAACGTCTCATCCGAAAGATGGCACCTCCAACAGTGCAGCACTCCCTCAGCACTGCACTGCACTTTTCCCCTCACCGCAAGAGACACAGCAACATTAACAAACATATATAGCTGCCTCTGGTGCTGCAAGCTACCACAGATCACTGTTTATTCTGTGCAGGCGGGTTGACCCTATCCTAAGTAATTGAATTTTGACATTATTGGATGAATGGATTTCCTTCAGGCAGTAAGGAAGGTCCAAGGTGAGAAAATGAGTCATAATTGTGAGTTTTAAACAAATGTGCACAAACAAGATTTTACTGGTGCCGTGCTCTCTGAAACCATAAGATAAATTGAATGGATTCAGGAGCATTGTGAGCCTTAGTACAATTGCAGACTAGAACAACAATAACAATTTGCATTTATATAGCGCCCTTAACTTCTTTGACAGCACCTCCCAAACCCGTGACCTCTACCACCTAGAAGGACAAGGGCAGCAGGTGCATGGGAACACCACCACCTCCAAGTTCCCCTCCAAGTCACACACCATCCTGACTTAGAAATATATCAGCCATTCCTTCAGTGTCGCTGGGTCAAAATCCTGGAACTCCCTCCGTAACAACACTGTGGGAGCACCTTCACCACACGGACTGCAGCGGTTCAAGAAGGTGGCTCACCACCACCTTCTCAAGGGCAATCAGGGATGGGCAATAAATGCTGGCCATGCCAGCGACGTCCACATCCCATAAACAAATAATTTTAAAAGAAGTAGTAAAACGTCCCAAGGTGCTTCAACAGAAATGATTTGTCAGCATAAACAATATCCTCTTCAAGAAGAAAAACTAGAATGGGAGGATTGTAGATCCACTATCTGTATACGTAAACCTGGAGGCATTAATCTTCTGTTCTGAACACAGCAACATTTACAATTATGTACCTGAGGGCCTGAAAATCAACAGATACTTCAAATTGTCACAGCACTTCTGACCAACCAGGGGTATTGTTAAATGATTTTAAACCCTACACTTTAGACTCCAGAGGCATTGGTGAGGTTCCCCAGGCGATGGTCACCCTCCTGTTCCTTATCTGTTTATAGATGTGTAAACTTGGACAGTGCCTGAAGGCGGATTATTCAACAAGGGAGCATCATTGATGAGATCAACAGTATCCTGTCCTCACCCAACACCCACAACTAAACACTTCTAGTAGGGGTGGGAGTCACTGGAGAGCAATCAAAAGTAGGAACCCTGGCTGAATTTTCCATCCCTAATCAAGGAGTGCTTAAGCCAACTGTAGCACCTCTGCTGCCATAATGGCTAAGAGTGAGAAGTCGCACAACACCAGGTTATAGTCCAACAGCTTTATTTGAAATCACAAGCTTTCGGAGCGCTGCTCCTTCGTCAGGTGAAGTGAAGAACACGCGTAATGGCTCCGCATAATGGCTAAGATCAGCGAACTCAGCAAAGAGCAATGGTTGGACCGGGGAAATACCTAGACTGTATGGCTCAGGTAACCACTCAATAAACTTACTGAGCTATTGAGTGCATTTTGTTAATTACCTTGCAGTTGTGCACAGGGTTGGAAGGAAGAACATGAAATCACTCTCAACATCAGGTGGGTGCCTCTGACATAAAATTATAAATGCCAGAGGCAGAAAGAAGACGTGTTGTGCTTCAGATGACACAAAAAACAGTTTTGTTGGCCCCAATTTTAACTGTAGGTGGATTCCCAGCTCAGGCCTGAGTTAAAATTATATGTAAAGAAGGATCCTGTTGGCTCCGGGCGTGTGTCCTTGCCGCCTGCTCGGGAGGGCAGGTTAAAATTGCAGATGTTGGGATCATGGCGGCTTTCGGACAGGTAAGAGCCCAGGTGATTTGAACTGCCCACCCGCCAGGTTTCTGCTGACCGGGTAAGGTTACAATCGCTTCCTACAATTAACTAAACAGCAAACTCCACGTACTCCTGTTTTAGAGAACAAATCAGAGTTCCTAATCAGCATCTACGGACAATGGGCCAGAAATTCGGGTCGGAGGCTTCCCACGGGTGCAAGCTCCCAACCTGCACTTACCTAGCGCGCCTACCATTGTGCTCTGGGCCCGCGTGGAATTCCGATCCTGGGCCTCCTCCAGCTGCAGTGCTTGCGTATCCCAGGGGTGCAGTTAGTTCGAAGCGTCCCCTGGGATCACGTGGGCCATGGAGAGCCAATCAGAGCAGGGAATCTCCATTCATAGATTTGACAGGAAGACCTGTCAAATCTATGAATAGAGATCGGCCCCAAAACCTCACTAAAACTACAAATAATTTTTTTTTTAATCACATTTTTAAAATAACTATAAATTACATAAATTAACTATTTTAAACAAAAGTTAAAATTTTTGAAAAAATTAATTACAGTTTTTAATGGGGCTAAAAATAAACTTACCTTTCTTTAAAGTATTTAAAAATAATAAACCTGTGGAAAAAATGTTTTAATTTAACTTAATTCACCACTTACCTTGTTAAAAGTAAGCCTTGCGCCTGCTTTTCCCCGCACAGCTGCTGGGGACTTACCCTCACTCCAAAACCTGTAAAAAAAACGGAAGTTCGCTGCGTGCGCGCTGCCTCTCCCGCGCACGCGGTTGACCCTCGAACCCCTTCCTTCACGAGACCAGAAGTTCCGGTTTCCTGTGCATGCGCAGTGCATGCGCGAAACAGACACTTCCGGTAGCCCTACGGGTGAGTACACAGCGCGTGGAGACCCGAATTTCTGCCCCATAATATCTGTGTAATTCAAGAACCTCAACTGAAATGTTAGCCTATCTTTCGTAAGCTCGAGGAACAGCACCTCATCTTTCGATTAGGCACTTTACAGCCTTCTGGACTTAACATTGAGTTCAACAATTTCAGACCATAACCTCGACCCCTATATTTTTTTTCCCCCCCTTGTTTTCTCACATGGTAGCTGTTGATGATTCTGCCATCCCCATTCACACCTCATCTAGAGTCATCTTTTGTGTCTTAACTTGTCCCATTACCTTCTCCTTTTGCCTTGCACCATCATCCCTTTTGTCAGTCAATCTCTCCTGCCTTCCAGCCTATCACAGACCTTCCCTTTGTTCGTTCCTCCCCTCCTCCCTGCCCCTGCTTAAAAATTTCTCTTCTCTAACCTTTTCCCGTTTTGACGAAGGGTCCTCGACCCGAAACGTTAACTTTGTTTCTCTCTCTCTCCTCGGTGCTGCCTGACCTGCTGAGTGTTTCCAGCATTCTCTGTTTCTTTTTCAGATTTCCAGCACTTGCAATTTTCTCTTGTTACTTCAACCTCCAGCTAACCATAGCGGACTGACAAGATCTGTGGCCGACGTCAATAAAGCACACCCAGTCTGCTAGGGGGGCTGCAGAGCAGTTTTTAAGTAAACGTTTATTCTTCACCAGCAAACGTTAGTTAAGATCTGTAACCACTGGGAGGCACAAGGGAGTAAGGAGTTTAAATTGAAAGTATTTCCCTCCCACGGGCGTTTCCTTCTTTAATTGGGGTACAATTACAGAGGAATAGATTGCACTATGATTTAAATTATTTTTAATTCCATATTTCTAGCTGATAAAATGAGCGTCGACTCCATCTGATTCACAAGTGAAATTGATTCAGTTTACACTATTTCAATTTGCAAAACCCAGTTCTTCTCAATTCAAACACAGGGCAATGGAGCAATTGAATCTCTAAATTATTTATTATTAATGTCAAATTAAAGCACATTTTCAAAAGAACAGTATAATTAAAGACAGTGAAGAGTATACAATGTACTAAGAGGCAGTGACTTCAGGGAAAAGTATTCAGAGAACATTTTTGTTTAATTTCAAAAGGCCAAGAGCTTGAAAGCTAGGTCTTATTTTTGTCACGAATGCATCACTTGCAAATGGTGTAATAATGCACTTCAATGCAATTGACATAATTTCTAATCGAATAATAAATAGGTTCTTTGGAACAGAGGAGGCTGAGGGGAGACTTAATTGAGGTGTATAAAATTATGAGGGGCCTAGATAGAGTGGACAGGAAGGACCTATTTCCCTTGGCAGAGGGGTCAATAACCAGGGGGCACAGATTTAAAGTAATTGGTAGAAGGATTAGAGGGGAGTTGAGGAGAACTTTTGTCACCCAGAGGGTGCTGGGGGTCTGGAACTCACTGCCTGAAAGGGTGGTAGAGGCAGAAACCCTCATCGCATTTAAAAAGTACTTGGATGTGCACTTGAAGTGCCATAACATACAGGGCTACGGACCAAGAGCTGAAAAGTGGGATTAGGCTGGAGAGCTCTTTTTCGGCCAGCGCGGACATAATGGGCTGGATTTTCTGAATGGGAAGCTTTTGGAGGCGGGACTGCTGCTTGCTGGGTTTCAGTCCCGCCTCCATCAGTTTCTGGCCAACCAGCGGGAATTTCCCCTGATTGACCTTGTTAAGCCCGCCCGGCGGGCTCAGCAGGCCAATTAGGGGGAAGTCAGTGACAGAGCACATCAACGTATGACATGTCATCTGTCAAGAACTTTTGAAAGAAGAAATGTCATCATTTGATGGCTCTGTGAAGCTGTCAAACACTGACATTCTGTGTAGTTTGATGAGTCCTTGTGTTCAGGACTCATCAAACCTTTCAACTTTCAGCTGGCTGTTGGATCGGAGGATGCAACAGCCAATCTGTGATCTCTACAATGGAGATGTCGGGGACTCTGGCTCCACAGTGGCTGAAGGCTGTAGGTCAAAACAAAGGTAAGTTAACATTTTCTAACACTTTACAGTCACCTCACATACTTACCACTCCACACTTGCACCCATCACTCACCTCTACATCGCACTTTCAGACCCCTCCGACTTCTGCAGACCTCCTACTTGACTCCTACACCCCGGCAGAGTTCCCCCAGGTCGGGAAACCCGCAGTTCAGCACGAAAAATGGGGATAATCCTATTTTCTGCCTGTTAACTACCTGTTAACAGGCAGTTAATAGGCTTTAATCCCTTCCCGCCTCCAAGGAGTCGGGACCCGGGGCAGGACAGCTTCCCACCTCCTGGCAAGAGGGCACAAAGGCGGGTTGGGGGCGGGTTTGCCACCTGCCCCCAAATTCTGCAACTTTCCCGGCAGTCCAACCTCCATACCCACCTCCTCGGGGCTGAGAAAATCCAGCCCAATGGGCCAAATGGCCTCCTTCTGTGCCGTAAATTTCTATGATTCTATGATTCCCCAAAGCTCTGCCAATGGCCTACAATAACAACATGAATTTATACCACACCTTCATCATAGAAATACATCCTAAGGTGTTTCAGTGAGAAAGATAGAGGAAGACTGACCATGTGCATTATCCTTCCTTGTCCTCCTCGTCCATTCATCCTCCTCCAACACCTCTTCTCAGTGGGACAGCCCTCCCTTGGTCCACTCTTACCCATCCAATCATAGCCACAGCATCTCCAGCAATGGCTTCCCTTCCTGCCGCAACACTGTTACCTCTGGAGTCTCTCAAGAATCTATCCTGCACCCCCTCATGCTGCCCCTTGGCAACATCATCCAAAGATGTGAGATCATATTCCACATGTGCGCTGACGGCACCCAGCTCTACATCTCCAGCACCTCTCCGGGCCCCTCCACTGCCTCTGTGTTGTCAGACTGCGAGAAGGTATATACAAGCTGAAGTTACAGAACTGCACAGACATTTCTATCAAGTACAAACATAATAAAACCTGAAGTGTGATTGTGTGTGTTCTTCTTTTCTTGGGTGGCCACAATTTCCTCCAGGTAAACAGTAGTGAGACTGAAACCATTGCTTTCAGCCCCCACCACAAACTCGATCTTTGTCAACGATTCCATTTTCCTCCCGGGCCACTGTCTCAGATTGGGCCAGACCATTTGTAACCTCGGCATGCTATTTGACCCAGAGCTGAGCTTCAGGCCCCATAACCTCTCCATCACAAAGGCTGCCTACTTCCACCTCCCAACTTCCATCACCCAACTCCACCCCACCTCAACCCTCCTGCATGCCTTAGTCTCCTTCAAACTCATTCCAAAGTTCTCCTGACTGACTTCCCATCCTCCATGCACTGTAAGCTTCAACTCATCCCAAACTCTGCTGCCCATATCCTATCCCACACCGATTCTTGTTCACCCATCACTCCTGTCCTTGCTGATCTACATTGGATCTTGGTCATTCAACGGCCTCCAACTTGAAATTCTCATCCCCGTGTTTAAATCCTTTCAGGGCTTGCTCCTCCCCAACTCTCTAATCTTCTCCATTGCTACAGCCCACCCCCAAACTCTCTAATCTTCTCCATCGCTACAGCCCACCCCCAAACTCTCTAATCTTCTCCATCGCTACAGCCCACCCCCAAACTCTCTATTCCGTCGAATCAAGTTTCTTGTGCATCCCGCCCATTGGTGGCCGTGACTTCAGCTGTCTAGGCCCCATGCACTGGAACACCTCCGTCTCTCCACCTACTTCTCTTCCTTTAATAACTTCAATGGCCAAGATCCTATCCGAATATCTCCTTCTTTGGTTCGGTATCCATATTTGTCTGATTATATCTCTTTGAAGTGCCTTGAGATGTTTTTCTACATTAAAGACGCTATGTAAAGCAAGTGGTTGTTGATAGGAACTGATTCCAAGCCTTTGTGGGGGAGTTAAGATGGGTGACAGAAAGTTTGATCAGAGAGATGGGTTTTCAAGAGACTTTTAAAAGGTGAACAGAGAAGTGGAGGAGAAAGGGGTTTAGGGAGGAAGATTAAGGTGAAGGAAGATAGCAGAGATTATGGCCATAATCTCAGTCCTCTGAAAAGGGGAAATTGTACCATGGAATTGGAGAGTAGCCAATGCAACACATTTGTTCAAAAAGGGAGAAAAAGATAAAGATATACCAGTGTATCATTAGTTAGTCTAATGTCAGTTCTTGGCAGCCCTCTCTTGGTCCACTCTTACCTATCCAATCATAGCCACAGCATCTCCAGCAATGGCTTCCCTTCCTGCCGCAACACCTCTGAAATCTCCCAAGAATCTATCCTTCACCCCCTCATCTATATGCTACCCCTTGGCAACATCACCCAAAGATGTGAGATCATATTCCACATGTATTTGAATCCGTAACTCTAGATAAAATTAGTGAACATTTAGAAATGTGTGGGTTAGTCAAGGACAGCCAGCATGAATTTGTTAAATGCGTGTTTGACAAACAATTTTTGAATAAGTGACCAATTGGACAGACAAAAAGAATCCAGTAGATGTAGTGCATATGGATTTTCAGAAGGCACTTAATAAGGTGTCTCACAAGAGGCTTTGGTTTGAAAATTTCACACGTATGGTATACGATAAAATGAATAGAATAGCATGGATGGAAAGTGATTGATGATCAGGAAACAAAGAGTTAGGGTAAATGGGTGTAGCTCAGATTGGGGAAGAGTTGGAAGTGGTGTGTCCCGGGGTCAGTGTGATGTCTATTTTTGTTCTTGGTATATATAGATGATTTAGACTTGGGCACAGGGAGATCAAAACTGGCTAATAACACAAAGATAGGGGGTTTGGTAATCGGCAAGTAAGACTGTAAAAGACGCCAGGAAGGCACAGACAGGTTAGTGGAATGGGCAGACAGATGGAAGATACAATTTAATCTGGATACAAGTACATTTTGGTACAAAAATGTAGGAAATGGGGGTAGAGAAATCAAGAGTCGAGGTGACAAAAGAATGGGTAAAGATTTCAGCGGGAGAAATAGAGGTGGAGATGGACCTAGTGGGTAAAAGGTACTAAACCATACAGGTTTTAAGATTCAATCCCTAGTCTATGCTGAGGGAGCTGATCTCAGTTGGGATACTAAAATTGAATTTAGCGATCCTGGACCAGGTAGAAGATTTCTGCTCCTGATTGAGATCCAGTGACCCCTGTTCATGCGCAGATGTCAAATGAGAACAAGATTAGGCTCAACCTTGGTGCCCTCAACTGGAGATTCAGTTCCAAGAGTGTTGGCAGCCTTCCATACCTCACCCCACTGGCCATACTTTATATCTGAGCACTGAAGGTGAGTGCCAGCAGATTATTCAACCATCGAGGGCGTGACAACTGAGCCGGATTCTGTTCTTACGCAGCATCCATGTACATACAGCATCAAACAGGAAGCCCCCTCACCTCCCTATAGACCAGGAACACCAGGGCCATTTGCTCCCCCAACTGAGAACAGTTAATGGAAGTGACCAGTATTTGACCTTAGTACCCTTGGCTATGTAGGAAATCTAAGTTTTTTATTGACATTTCGGAGACATATGGGCTGGATTTTCATTGACCCGTGGAGGTTGGTTTGGAGGCGTGTGGGGGGTTAAAATTGCGAAAACTGGCGGGCGGGCACAAGCCCGCCTCCACGCAATTTTCATTAAATCATGTCTGCTCGTCCCGCCTCTAAGAGGCGGGATAGGCCATTAAGGTCCTTAACAAGCACTAAATTGCCTCTATAATGCCATTTTGAAAGGCCTTTGTGATTTTAACCCTTTTTCACGCCTGTTCTGAACCACGAATGTGAAACCTGGCGGGAGCACATTTGGCTGGCTGGCTGGCTGGCTGGCTGGCGATCTGATCTGATCTGATCTGATCTGGGAGTGGTGGTGGATGGGAGACATATCTGGGAGTGGTGGTGCAAAAATATCTGGGAGCAGAATTAGGACTGCTGCTGCTCATTTTGCATCCAGGTCCTCTCACAGCAAAGGCCAGACAGTCTTTGCAGACCTTCAATGCAGCAGCAATGATGACATCATCAGGGGCGACTTTCAGACTGAAAACACTAATTGGGTCATGGGTTCCCACATGCTGGAACTCAATTGCCCAATTAGGTGAAAATCACATCAATCTCCCACATCCAATTGCAGTCGGGTGGATAACACGAAAAGTGGATGACACGACCCCAACCCGCCCCAGTATCAAAATCCAGCCCATATTTTCCCATCCTGTTGTTGGGAAAGAATAGAACAGGGTAAATTTTAGAAGGCTCCTCTGGTGATACATTCAGTTCCATTCGCAACTCCTCAGATAATGAAGCAGTCCATGCTTGCATGCAGCAAGACCTGGACGACATTCAGGCTTGGACTGATAAGTGGCAAGTAACATTCACGCCACACAAGTGCCAGGCAATGACTGTCTCCAACAAGAGAGAGTCTAACCACTGCCCCTTGACATTCAACGGCATTACCGTTGCCGAATCCCCCACCATCAACATCCTGGGGGAAACCATTGACCAAAAACTTAACTGGACCAGTCACATAAATACTGTGGCAACAAGAGCAGGTCAGAGGCTGGGTATTCTGTGGCGAGTGGCTCACCTCCTGACTCCCCAAAGCCTTTTCACCATCTACAAGGCACAAGTCAGGAGTGTGATGGAATACTCTCCACTTGCCTGGATAAGTGTGGCTCCAACAACACTCAAGAAGCTCGACACCATCCAGGAGAAAGCAGCCCGCTTGATTGGCACCCCATCCACCACCTTAAACATTCACTCCATCCACCACCTTAAATATTACCGTTTCCTTATCGTCACTGGGTCAAAATCCTGGAACTCCCTCCCTAACAGCACTGTGGGAGTACCTTCACCACACGGACTGCAGCAATTCAAGAATGCGGCTCACCACCACCTTCTCAAGGGCAACTAGGGATGGGCAATAAATACTGGCCTTGCCAGCGACGCCCACATCCCATAAACGAATAAAAACAAATACATGTACACAACGCATCGTTTTTGGAGCCTGTAGGAGGCCATACTGCCACAAATCAAACCTCACAATGAATTATAAAAGAAAGACTTGCGTTTCTATAGCGCCTTTCACGACCACCAGGTGTCCCAAAGCACTTTACAGCCAATGAAGTATTTTTGAAGTGTAGTCACTGTTGTAATGTGGGAAACGCAGCAGCCATTTTGTGCATAGCAAGCTCCCACAAACAGCAATGTGATAATGACCAGATAATCTGTTTTTGTTATGTTGGTTGAGGGATAAACATTGGCCCAGGACACCGGGGATAACTCCCCTGCTCTTCTTCAAAATAGTGCCATGGGAACTTTTACATCCACCCGAGAGAGCAGATGGGGCCTCTATTTAACATCTCATCCAAAAGACGGCACCTCCGACAGTGCAGCACTCCCGCAGCACTGCACTGGAGTGTCAGCCTAGATTTTTGTGCTTAAGTCTCTGGAGTGGAACTTGAACCCACAACCTTCTGCCTTAGACGTGGGAGTGTTACCCACTGAGCCACCGACTGACACTATTTAACTTAAGATGGGCCTCCATCCTAGCCTGCACCCCATCCATATAAAATGGGCAAATGACAGGGAAATGGGTCCAACCTGCTCTGGAGCAATTGCTAACGCAATGTTGCTGATGTTTCACCGAACTTCCAAGTCTAATTATTTTTTGGCTGTCAGCATTTTTTTTTACTTCGGCTTTGAATATCTCGCATACTTTGTCTTCCCTGTCAATTTCTGCCTTTTTGCCAAAGCCGTCAGTCTGCTAGCCAACGTTTTTCTGAAGCCTGGCCAGATTGCTGCTGCATTACAAGCTGCAGCTCGCAGAGTTGGGAGACTGGGGAGTCCATTGTGTGGCTGTTTCCATAGCGCTGCATGAATTGGGTGAGAAGGACCGATTCATAGTGACCTCCGCCACCCCCCCCCGCACCGCCCCCCAACCCCTGCTCCAGAGTCAGTCAGGCAGTGCACTTCTCACAAGCGTCCAACTTAACCTCAGTTGAACCTGGCCACGTTTCCAAGTTCAGCTATCTTGAATATCCGTGGCAGATGCAGGATGGAATTGTGCCTCAAAGCTGGCACTCATTCCAAATCAGGAAGTTAAAGGCCAGTAGCAGCATAAATTCAAATTGGTACTTTGACCTGCTGGTTTCAATCCCAAACTACAGCCCTGCTGCACTGAACACTACAAAGTGTACCTGGCTGAGGCAAGAGGAAGTTTGTGGATCCTCCACTGTAAGGGCAGCTGCGAAACTCCATACACAGTCCATGTACAGTCTTCGGGGCAAGTGTCTGACCAGTGCAATCCCTGGAAACTGACACGGGAGTCTCTATTCCTTTTTCCTCTCACTAATGCCCCAGGAACTGGTTGCATATTGGGGCATTAGGCAGATGAAAATTGGCACAAATCTTCAGGTGGTGTATTTGTTGCCATCAACACCCAAGGACCCACGGTTTCAAGCCATACCACTTGTACCGGAGTTTGTCAGAAGAGACCAGTTTGCGCCAACACTACTTCACTGAAGAAAAAAAGGAAGGAAGGAAGGAAAGTCTTGCATTTATATAGCACCTTTCACGGCCTCAGGACATCCCAAAGTGCTTTACAGCTAACTTTTCTTTTGAACTGTAGTCACTGTTGTAATATAGAAAACGCAGCAGCCAATTTGCACACAGCATGCTCCCACAAACAGCGATATGATAATTACCAGTTAATCTGTTTTTTTAGTGATGGTGATTGAAGGATAAATATTGGTCGAGGACACCAGGGATAACTCCCTTGCTCTTGGTCGAAATAGTGCCATGGGATCTTTTACATCCACCTGCGAGAGCAGACGGGGCCTCGGTTTAACGTCTCATCTGAAAGACGGCACCTCCGACAGTGCAGCACTCCCTCAGTACTGCCCTCCGACAGTGCAGCACTCCCTCAGTACTGCACTCGAGCGTCAGCCTAGATTTTTGTGCTCAAGTCTCCTGGAGTGGGACTTGAACCCACAATCCAGAGGCAAGAGAGTTACCCACTGAGCCACGGCTGACCAAGGCAGTTACCAAGGTATGCCATTTGCTGTGAGATGATTTTTTTAGACAGCTTCAAGCACTGGGACAGCTCTTTCAGTGACCGTGAAGGAATAAGGGGTAGAGACTCCTACGTCATTTTCCAGTGCTCTCCTAATTGTATACATGATGTTGAGACTTTGCTGCTCCCTTTAGCCTCTCCAGCAGAATAATTGCGGACAACTCCTCTTTTTAAGAGCAAGCAGCAGCCCTTTAACACCTGCTGGCCAGGCCAATCCTGCAATTTGCAGCCAACCAGCTTTCACGCTAAACTTTCTGTGCACAATTTGCATGTGCAGAGAGCTGATTGAAGTGAAGGACAGGGTCTTGCCTTGCAACATTCAGTGAAGCCAACACCCCAGGCAAGCATACTGCAAAATTAGGGCTTATATACCAGGCATTATCGGTGTGATAAAATACACTGAAACATCAGACCACACACTAGAATCATTTATGAAATAAGCAACAAAATCATGAACCATTATACATACACGCATTCGTCCAGTGCAGTAATTAGATATTCCTATTCCATTTCAAAATCAACTTGATGCTGTCAGGGCTACAAAGCCCTGGTTAGACCACACCTGGAGTACTGTGAGCAGTTCTGGGCACCGCACCTTAGGAAGGATATACTGGCCTTGGAGGGAGTGCAGCGTAGATTTACCAGAATGATACCCGGACTTCAAGGGTTAAATTATGAGGAGCGATTACACAAACTAGGATTGTATTCACTGGAATTTAGAAGGTTAAGGGGCGATTTGATCAAAGTTTTCAGGATATTAATGGGAACAGATAGGATAGATAGAGAGAAACTATTTCCGCTGGTTGGGGATTCTAGGACTAGGGGCATAGTCTAAAAATTAAAGCCAGACCTTTCAGGAGTGAAGTTAGGAAACACTTTTACACACAAAGGGTATTAGAAGTTTGGAACTCTCTTCCACAAATGGCAATTGATGCTAGATCAATTGTTAATTTTAAATCGGAGATTGATAGCTTTTTGTTAACCAAAGGTATTAAGGGATATGGGGCAAAGGCGGGTATACGGAGTTAGGTCGCAGATCAGCCACGATCTCATTGAATGGCGGAACAGGCTCGAGGGGCTGAATGGCCTCTTCCTGTTCCTATAAGAACATAACAAATAGGAGCAGGAATAGGCCACTTGGCCCCTCGAGCCTGCTCCGCCATTCAATAAGATCATGGTTGGTCTTGGGCTCAAAGCCACTTCCCTGCCCGCTCCCCATAACCCTTCACTTCCTTATCTTGCAAAAATCTGTCTATCTCCACCTTAAATGTATTTAATGACCCAGCCTCCACGGCTCTCTGGGGCAGAGAATTCCACAGATTTACGACCCTCTGAGAGAAGAAATTCCTCCTCATCTCAGTTCTAAAAGGGCGACCCTTTATTCTGAAACTATGCCCCCGAGTTCTAGATTTCCCCACGAGGGGAAACATCCTCTCTGCATCTACCTTGTCGAGCCCCCTCAGTATGTTATATGTTATATGTTTCAATAAGATCACCTCTCATTCTTCTAAATTCCAATGAGTATAGGCCCAACCTGCTCAACCTTTCCTCATAAGTCAACCCCCTCATCTCTGGAATTAACCTAGTGAATCGTCTCTGAACTGCCTCCAATACAATGATAAAATAATTTGTCAGATTTGCCTGAGTGTCTTTCAATGGGCCACCAGCATGGTGAATAGATACTCAAGAGCTGAGAAGACATCGTTGCACAGGTCCATGAAGCAGCTCCTGCCCAACATTAAATTATTGCAACTGCAGCACTATAGCCCAGGCATCACACGGTGTCAATATTATTGTATGAACACTTAGTGCATTCTTATTAAATTCCTGTGTAAGCTAATTCAACAGAGACATTTAAAATAAATGGGTTTATAACCTCAATTAAAATAGTGGACTTAGGAATTTGATACAAAGCGAATATCACAGTGGAACCTTTGGGTTTATATGACATCTAACTGGAACATTCAATCATTTACAAATGATTATCTATCAATTTGTCTATCTATCTACAGTACCCGTCTAAATAAATAAATGTACTGCACCGCTGAAATATATCTAACTTGATGAGCTGATGGCTTTTTCTTGTAACACAGATTTTTATATGGTCGCCATAATTTTTCTCTGTACTAAATACCTATAAACACAAAGAAAAATTGTCAGGATGTGTTACTCATGGTAATATGCATCTGTGAGCCAATATAAAGGCATCCCTGAAGGGAGGAATGGGAGGGAATCCTTTCCAGAAAAATGACTAATTGTTTTTTTGCGAATATTGCAATAAAACTGTCTAAGTAATATATTTACATATTGCTGTCTTTTATTTTCCAGCAGTTGATTTAACAAATTAAGGGTAATTTCAATTTTAAAAAACTAATCAAATATAAATACTGATGGTCCATCTATCTCATCCTTCTACAGAAACCCACGATCCCTGATATACTGATAAATAAACAGCAACAACAACTTGTATTTAAACAGTGCCTTTAACATAGTAAAATGTCCCAAGGCGCTTCACGAGGAGCGATTATCAAACAAAAATTTGACACCGAGCCACATAATTAGGGCAGGTGACCAAAAGCTTGGTCAAAGAGGTAGGTTTTAAGGAGCATCTTAAAGGAGGAGAGAGAGGTAGCGAGGCGGAGAGGTTTAGGCAGGGAATTCCAGAGCTTAGGGCCCAGGCAACAGAAGGCACGGCCACCAACAGTGGAGCGATTAAAATGGGGGATGCGCAAGAGACCAGAAAAGTAAAATGTAAGTAACTTTTTATTCCCATTGTTGTCGACACTGCAAGAGAGTTTTATTGTTTTGTAATCATGACTTCTTTTTAATGTTTATTTTGAATCTAATCTATTAATAATTTCTAATGAAACCAATTCATAATTAAATTTGATTCTTTTCATGCCGGCTCCTAATATGCTCAACTCCCATTGTTAATGAGGTGAAGGAACAAATAATTTGATGAAAAAGTGGTTCCTTGGACCTTACAAAAAATGTTTAATGATGTCAGTAATACTTGTTTAGAAAAGGCCAGTGGAAATAGATATCGCAAGTTTAAACTGGGTTCAATAGGTTTAATTTCTAAAGAGCAAGGATCCTGTCATGTTGGAGTAGACAGAGTGACACATTCTGGCAGTTATAGAATTCACTTCCCATTCTGCACCGCACAAACACGACTGCCACAGTCATTAATCTTTCCATTGAGAAGGACGCTGACAGCTGTCCAGATATCAGGAGAGTTCCACAGACTAAACAGGCTGTCATGGTCTCAAATTGCCAGCTGGCCGGTGAGGGCTACCTTAATTTCGTCATTACAACTCGTGGCTTCAGAAGCAAAATTACTGAAGTCTGCAAGGAAAGGCTTTTAATACGATTGTAAGTTGTAAAGTGAAGTACAGATTAAAGACTGAATTATATAATTACACTAAGGTCTGATACACTGGGCTCAATTTTTCCCATGCAGCAACATTCTTTTGTGGCAATATAATGCTATATCTTACAATAGCAAAATACTGCGGATGCAGGAAATCTGAAACAACAGAAAATGCTGGAAATACTCAGCAGGTCAGGCAGCATCTGTGGAGAGAGAAACAAGAGTCAACGTTTCAGGTCGATGACCCTTAGTGGATTTTACTGAGTCTTGCCTTTGCAGCACGGTTTGTGGGGACCCAGTGTTCAAGATAACCTTCCATGCTTTGCACTAACACTAAACAATACCTGCTGTCACTAATTAAGGCTAGGAACATATAAACTAGGAGAACGTTATGAACAGCACTGAATTTTGTTTAATTTGTATTAAAACCCAGCTTTACCTGCCTCTTGTTACTTGCTAAAAGCAGGTAAGTGCGCACAACCACCTGCTTCCCCAGGATGGCCAACGGACGCGCGTGGTATTTTTCTTTCAAAAATGATTTTGTTTAACTGAGATTACGATATGTTCATTTAGATGCTTCCATGTGAGGGTACAGTAGAAAATAGAAAGACCTGCATTTATATAGCGCCTTTCACAACCACTGGATGTCCCAAAGCGCTTTACAGCCATTGAAGTACTTTTTGAAGTGTAGTCGCTGTTGTAATGTAGGAAACACGACAGCCAATTTACGCACAGCAAGCTCCCATAAACAGCAATGTGACAATGACCCGATAATCAGTTTTAGTGTTGATTGAGGGAGAAATATTGGTCTAGGACACCAGGGAGAATCAAAGGATATGGAGATCGGGCGGGAAAGTGGAGTTGAGGTCGATGGTCAGCCATGATCTTATTGAATGGTGGGGCCCAGTTATGCCCTTCTGGAGGCTGGTATGCCTCATCACTCTCTGCATACCAGTCTACAGTCTTACACCAGGTGCCTTGTAAGCTGGGGAACCGGGAACTCCAATCATAGGGGACCCATTGGTGTCATGGAGCTTAAAAGGAGTGGGTGGAGATTTCGTCCCTTACAAAGCGGATCAGAAAGTTCCAGATCAATGGGGACCAGGCATACCTGGGTCCTTGTCTGTGTCTATAACATTCTGCCAGAAATACTGTGGGACTCTGGTGAAATTTACAAGGGAATTCAGGGCCATGTTGTTCAGTTCCAAATGCTTGTGCAGTTCTTTAAATTGTAGGGATTTTGGCCCTATTCAGTCAATAGTCAATCTCAAAGCTTGGAATTGGTATTGTGTATTTATTTGTAAATAAGTAGTATATTTGATTGGCAGCAATCAGCTACGTATATCTCCTTGCTGCATGAATGATCTCTCCCTTTCCATAGTTGCCAATGCCCTTGGGCAAGTTTACATTGGTGATAGGAGCAGACTGTGTGGTCTGGTCTCACACTTGTTTATCGGCTGATTCAGTCTGGCAACGCACTTCCTCAATTCTGTAAATCCAGACTGGTTCAATCCCTCCAAAAACTCAAACTCAATCATGATCTGTCACAACAGTGCAAATACGCTAAGGCGGTCTTCTGTCTGGAACTTCTCCCTGAAAGTCCCTCGGTAAAATAATGCTCCTTCTTTGTTTGCCCTTGCACAGAATTGAGAGCAATTTAAAGCATGTTATCGGTAGGGAGAAATATAGGTAATTCATCAATTCATCAAAGTGAGAGTGGGATTAGATGAGTGGAGGGCAATTTAACCTATTCCTAGAACCAATACCTCTACACATCCGGTATTCACCAACATCATTGGAGTGCCTGAGGCACACAGACACCTAAACCTATTGATCAATGTGTGTTATTAACATCTGACTCAAATACATTTCCCTAAAGCATGCCTTTATTGATTTGCAAATATTATGAGCACCATTAATAATATCAAGGATCGGAGAAAGGCGAGTGTGTGCCAATACTAGGGAAGCAGAACATCAAAGCTGACTGTAGCGAGCAGCTTGCAGGATTTTAACATCTTGAATATACTTTCCAAACTAGAATCTAGCTGTAATGGCTGAGCTGGTCGCACGATGTGAAATAGTTAAAACAATGGATTCCTGATTCTTTGGAGAGTGCTTTTTTCTTTTAAGATGTTAATCTGTGGGCTGACACGTGAGTGGACACCAGCCGGGCTCACCACTGGATTGCCCCTTGAATCGAGCTCAGCGCACATTCAGCCATCAGCCTGATTCTTCCCAAACAGGCCTTGAGCTCGAACCATTTCACCCTCGGGTCTTGTATAAACCTGCAGCTACAAAAAAAAACTATCTGTAAAACCCCCTCCAAAAGATGCTCTTGGTCATCAGTGTGACCTTTACAAACTGGCCATTCTCAGCAAGTAAAGCATCTCCCGCCAACCCGTATGAGTTCTAAATAAGTGAGTGCAAAGTACTTTAACCAGGGGAATAAGTAAAGGCTGGAAAATGTAAATGGAGAAAAGAATAAACACAGAGAAAAAAAATTACTTTTCATTCCCATTTACTCGTCACCAGAGAGAGTAGATTTCCACCCTTTTTGTGCTTGATTTGAACTGAGGTCTCAGAAATGATTGTTAGTGCTTGAAATAGTGCTCTAACTGTGTGCCATCTCACCCTCTAGGCCACTATTATACTCATTAGATACAGTACGTCCATGAAAAGTCTTAACAAAACACTGACAGCTCTGGGTAATGGAGAGTATAGATCTGAGCGTAGTAAACTACCGTTTTGAAACCTTGCAAGGAAGCTCAGTTCTCAGGCTCTATGCTGTCAGACCCAATCGAGTTCTGGTTAATGTTTCTTCACAGAACTTGACAGGTGACAGAGATCAGCTATAATACAGTATCTTTATAAAGTGCAGTAATTGCCATTACAATTTTAGACCCCCTCAAATGCACTTTAAAAAAAAATGTTGAGATGACCTCTTTGGCAAAAGTAATGTTGCTGGGCAGTTAGTGGCAGATGCGAGATGTAGGAGCAGGTTTTTCTAAACACGTCCTTAAATTCTCAGCAATAATTGAATTTATACTGGATTTGGATTTGGATGCATAGGTGTACAAGTATGCCATTTCTAACAAATTAGACCGCTGATTGTAGAAGTACCACAGCAAAGGTGAAAGTGTTCATGTGTACGGAACCTAAATGACAAAAAAGTATTGAAGAGTATAGAATTTACATCAATGTATAGCCAGAAATGCGCGTTGGAAAATGTTGCAACTTGTAAAAGTCATCCGGAAAATTCGGCAAAAATTTCTTGACTGACAGGGGTCTCACACTATAATAGTAAACATTTACATTTATTTTGTCTTCTTTCTTTTAAAATACGTGATACCCCCTTGCATCAGGGTCCAACTGTCAAGAGGTAATTGATGGAAGTCAGAACAATGTGGCGCTGAAGGGGATTGCTGTTAGTTTTTCCTCAGCCTATCCCTGATTCTGGTAGGTTCACACGCCCCTTGTGGCCCCCACAGATCCATATGTTAAAAGATCAGTCTGAGTGGGGGAACAACCCTGCTGGGTTGTTTTGTAAGGAAACTGTGTTTCACAAATGGCATTACGGAGTCTCAAACACTTCGACAATCAGTCTTTGCGAAAGTTTAACTCTTTAAGGCCTGGTACGCCACGTTGCTTCGTACAATTCTGACTTAATCATAGAATCATACAGCACAGAAGGAGGCCGTTCGGCCCATCCTCTCTGTGCCAGCTCTTTGAAAGAGCTCTCCAATTAGTCACACTCCAGTCAATGTTCTCATTTTGTTTTGGCCCGCACGGCCCCTTTAACAGGCTGCGTGGGCCATTCGAAATTCCGCGCATGCGCGGTTTTCCTATTTAAAAGCCGGCTCACCGGCTGCGCAGGACCTGCGGAGCGCCGCGCTGCGCAGCCGTGCAGCTCAAAGGGAACGTTGACTCCTGTGCTCTTTCCCCATCCCCCTGCCGATATCTCCTTTTCAAGTGTGTATCCAATTCCCCTTTGGAATAGTGGCTATTTTTGACCAGCAGGAATTCAGCAAACAGGGGCCAGGAAATTGGACGTTAAGCTCTTCCACATACGTGCCCAAGGACGATTTCCTTTTGGGATTTCCGGCATTGTTCACTCCTGGTTGTTCTCAGCTGAAGCCTAATTACACATGCATCCAGCATGCTAATGAGTTCCTTTAGCGAATCTGCTCACACTTCCAATGATGTGGAAGAACTCTCGCCCAACAACACTCCCTCCCATTAAAAGGAAATCTTAAAAGGGTGCCAGTTAAAATGGACAGAAAAAAACTATTCAGTTTTGTTTTACTTTTCAGCTAATATTTATGTAGATTTAATAGATTCCTTATGTTTCAGCTAATGTTTAGAGTATTCATGTATTTTTACAGACAGTGTTTAAAGTATAGTTCCTGTGTTTTCCGGATCAAGCCATGGAGGGAATGTTTATGAAATAACAGGAGCAGCTGAATTATTGTTATCAATATCACAGAGAAAGTGATTGTACAGGAACTCTTTCTATTAAGGAATATCTGAAAGGAGACAGGATCTGTAAAGTGTCTATCACAATACTAGCCTCATGGCAAGTCACAGCATTTAATTGGAAGCTACACCAAGTACAATGTCTTTACTTGGAGTATTTCATGCTTTAAGTATTCCTACATGAAAAAAGGCAGGACAGGGAGATCAATAAGCACCAGAGCCAATTGAAGTCTCATGGCTTCAGGTCAAACAAGGCCATGGAAACCGCCTACTGATCACCAACTACTGCCTCTCTCAACTGTTGGATCAGTACTCGGATCAAGAAAAACCCCAAGGCCTTTTACTCTTATGTGAGAAATAAAAGAATGACCAGGGTGAGGGTAGGGCCGGTCAAGGACAGTAGTGGGAACTTGTGCATGGAGTCAGAAGAGATAGGAGAGGTGATGAATGAATACTTTTCATCAGTGTTCACCGAGGAGAGGGGCCATGTTCTTGAGGATGAGAGTGTGATAAAGGTGGATAGGCTGGAGGTGGTAGATGTTCTGAGGGAAGATGTTTTAGCAATTTTGAAGAACCTGAGGGTCGATAAGTCCCCTGGGCCAGATGGGATATATCCTAGGATTCTTTGGGAGGCAAGGGAGGAGATTGCAGAGCCTCTGGCTTTGATCTTTGGGTCCTCACTGTCCACGGGAATGGTGCCAGAGGACTGGAGAGTGGCGAATGTTGTTCCTCTCTTCAAGAAAGGAAATAGGAATGACCCTGGTAATTATAGGCCGGTTAGTCTTACTTCGGTGGTTGGTAAGATAATGGAAAAGGTCCTGAGGGATAGGATTTATGACCATTTGGAAAGGGGCAACTTAATCAGGGATAGTCAACACGGATTCGTGAAGGGTAAGTCTTGCCTAACAAATTTGATTGAATTCTTTGAGGAGGTAACTAAGTGTGTAGATGAAGGTAGAGCAGTTGATGTCGTATACATGGATTTTAGTAAGGCGTTTGATAAGGTTCCCCATGGTCGGCTCATGAAGAAAGTAAGGAGTTGTGGGATAGAGGGAAATTTGGCCGATTGGATAAGTAACTGGCTATCTCATAGAAGGCAGAGGGTGGTGGTGGATGGAACATTTTCGGACTGGAGACCAGTTACCAGCAGTGTGCCACAGGGGTCGGTGCTGGGTCCTCTGCTGTTTGTGATTTTTATCAATGACTTGGAGGAGGGGACTGAAGGGTGGATCAGTAAATTTGCTGATGACACCAAGATTGGTGGAGCAGTGGATGAGGTGGAGGGCTGTTGTAGGCTGCAAAGAGACATTGATAGGATGCAGAACTGGGCCAAAAAATGGCAGATGGAATTTAACCCTGATAAATGCGAGGTGATTCATTTTGGTAGGGCAAATTTGAATAAGGATTACAGGGTCAACGGCAGGGTTCTGAGGAACGTGGAGGAGCAGAGGGATCTGGGGGTTCATATCCACAGATCTCTGAATGTTGCCACTCAAGTGGATAGAGCAGTAAAGAAGGCCTATGGTGTGTTGGCGTTTATTAACAGAGGGTTTGAGTTTAAGAACCGTGAGGTTATGCTGCAACTGTACAGGACCTTGGTGAGACCACATTTGGAATATTGTGTGCAGTTCTGGTCACCTCACTATAGGAAGGACGTGGAAGCATTGGAAAGAGTGCAAAGGAGATTTACCAGGATGCTGCCTGGTTTGGGGGGGAGGTCTTATGAGGAAAGATTGAGGGAGTTGGGGCTTTTCTCTTTAGAGCGGAGGAGGATGAGAGGCGACTTAATAGAGGTTTATAAGATGATGAGGGGGATAGATAGAGTGGATGTTCAGAGACTATTTCCTCGGGTAGAGGCAGCTGTTACAAGGGGGCATAACTATAAGGTGCATGGGGGGAGATATAGAAGGGATGTCCGAGGTAGATTCTTTACTCAGAGAGTGGTTGGGGTGTGGAATGGACTGCCTGCTGTGATAGTGGAGTCGGACACTTTAGGAAATTTCAAGCGGTTATTGGATAAGCACATGGAGCACACCAGAGTGATAGGGAGTGTGATAGCTTGATCTTGGTCTCGGACAATGCTCGGCACAACATCGAGGGCCGAAGGGCCTGTACTGTGCTGTACTGTTCTATGTTATGTTCTATGTAGTACTCCTTCATGTTGAACATCACTTGGAGGATGCTTTGAAGAAAGAAAGAGCATAGAGTGTATCCTGGATAGGTAGACCTCGATGCCTGCCATCAAGAGTGGCTCAGTAGTACCACTGATTGAGCTGGCCAAGTCCCAATGGACATAGCTGGCAGACTGAGTCCACCTCAGTTGGTGAGAGAACCAGTGTGTGACATTAACCTACTTAACCTCGTCCTCACTGACCTACCTGTCACAGACCATCTATCAATGATAGCATTGGTATGAGAGACCACCACACAGTCCTTGTGAAGACAAAGGGGGTTATTTTGGTGAAAACAGGCGCTAAGTGGGTGCTGTGCTAATAAGACATGCCTGTTTGAAAGTCTGGTTTTAGCACGCAAAGTCCTCTTCAAACCTCCAGCAGCAAGTGAACAGTAGAAGGTGATATGCCTTTAGGTGGCGTTGAAATCCCCAGCAACAACGTGTTTACTCCCAATCAGCTGGTCGCTGTTAGGAGAGGGAGTTAGGTCAAGCACTATCCACCAAAAATGCCATGCAGCCTCTTTAATGGGCTCTAGCAGGCAATTTAAGTGGCAATCAGCCCCTTAACGATCCTCCGGGTGGCCGTTCCTAGCGCAAGCTTCAACTCCTTTACCAAGATGGCGTCTTGCACTAAACCAGTGTTTCAGCTCAAGACCCCATCTTGGCCACCTCTGAAGTTCTTTAGCGCCTGAAGGAGCCGTTGAAAATCAACCCCATTGAATAGCATGGCACTACCGCCATGCTAAGTGGGACAGACCTAGTAGCACTGAACTGGGCATCTGTAAGGCACTATGAGCCATCAGTACCAGTAGAATTCTATACCACCATAATCTATAGCTCGGCCGTTCTTTACTCCTCGATCACCATCAAGTCAGAAGACCAATTCTGGTTCAATAGGGAATGTAGAAGGACCTCCCTGGAGCAACACCAGGCATAGACTAGAATGGAGGCATCAACCTAGTGAAGCTACTACATGCTAAACACCAAATGCAGCAGGTTATAGACAGAGACCTACAGATCAGAGAAAAGGGGGGGAAAAATTCGGTTGTTTTGCGCCTCCCGTTAGCGCCCTAAGAGGGCGCTAATGGGGCGCAAAGCAACTAGCGCCCGGGCGCGGCGATGTTTGCGCCGCTCGCGAAATTGACCAGACGTTTTGCGGCGCCGCTAAACACTACCACCACGATCTCCTGAGCCCGCAGATCATGACATCAGTCGAGCGTGCAACACCCTGGTAGCGCCCCGGAGCGGATATTGAGTGGCGCCCCCTGCCTTACCGCCTGCCGTTAGCAACGACAGGTTGAGGGGCGCGTTTTGCAGTTGGGAAGGGACTGGGGGAGCGCTATGTAAAGGCGACCGCTTCCTGCCTTTTTATGTTGGCGACATTTTTGCACCACGCATTCTGAGAGAGAGAGAGAGAGACTTCTGGAGAGATTCAATGCTGTGTGATGGAGTTTTGGGTACTGAGCAGCACTTTGCAGGTTCATTTTGATTTGCCATTCCTTGCATCATTTTAGAAGAGACTTTGGGGGCTGCACTCTGAGCTCTTTCCCTGGGCCTCTCCATTGTTCTTTCCAGCAGATTTGATGTACAGGTCTCTCCAGGCCGAGAGTCAAGGCTGCAATGAGCAGGGTGTGGATGGAGAGCAAGATCGACTCTCCCCTTTAAGAACTGGCCGGCGCCAGTGTGTCTGTGTGCCATTGCTGACTGACATCACATGAGCTTCGCCAGCGCTCTGAGGTAGCGCCTCGCTCCTAGGCCTTTGCGCCTTAAGAGAGGTGTATAGCGCCTGATTTAGCGCTCCAATCACCTCCAGGGGCGATAAAAGCCAAGTTTGACGTCGGAGGCGATAATTAGCACCAGGCGCTAAACTTTGCGCCCGGCCGATAATTGCGCCCCAAACGGGGCGATACCGAATTTCTCCCCCAAGGTCTCTAGCCCTATCACATCCAGTCAAGAATGGTGGTGGACAACCAGGCAACAGGAGGAGGAAACTCCATGATCTGTTCCATCTGCTACAAGGTCATCTGCCATCAAGCTGAACCGTAAGGATGGCAGTGTCGTGGCAGACAAGGTTACCAGTGCACTGAGCTTTTTTGCCTCCCCTGCCTTCCAGTACAGCACAGGTATCAGTCTGTACTATTGGTCAATGTGCTGCCCACAAGTCAAACTGATGCGTCTGTAAGCATGCCCAGCTATTTCATCTCTTTTGCTACAGACCAGTACCAGGAGCATGACATGGCTGTCCAATGTCGGTGCCCTGTCGCAATTTAGGCCAGGATTAAATGCGCAACAGTGTTGCCTGGCAACTCTTTAGTGACATGTGTAATTGGGAAACGGTACAGTTGGATAGGCTTACCGTGGCA
Organism: Squalus acanthias; assembly: GCA_030390025.1. NCBI lineage: Eukaryota > Metazoa > Chordata > Chondrichthyes > Squaliformes > Squalidae > Squalus > Squalus acanthias. The sequence continues at coordinate 52,996,721 of CM059440.1, read as the reverse complement.
GCTTCCTTAAGGTTTGCCACCTTCTCCTGCATCTGTTACCAGGTCTTGCAGGTATTGCACACAGTGCTGAACCTGGCTGCGACTTGCTGCCAGCTATGCAGCAACGCTGGCCTTTGGAGAGAGTGCACTGCTGTGCCAGGTGGGGCAACTCTCTTCACACCCACCTCATGCAGCCAGCTCACCGCTACATGTATATTTTTCTGCCACTGTTTTTAGGCTGACAATATTTTGCCCCATACAACAACAACAACAACAACTTGTATTTATATAGCACCTTTAACGTAGTAAAACGTCCCAAGGTGCTTCACAGGAGTATTGAAAGACAAAAAAATTTGACACTGGGCCACATAAGGAGAAATTAGGGCAGGTGACCAAAAGCCTGGTCTAAGAGGTAGGTTTTAAGGAGCGTCTTAAAGGAGGAAAGAGAGGTAGAGAGGCGGAGAGGTTTAGGGAGGGAACTCCAGAGCTTAGGGCCTAGGCAACAGAAGGCACGGCCACCAATGGTGGAGCGATTATAATCAGGGACACTCAAGAGGGCAGAATTAGAGGAGCGCATATATCTCGGGGGGTTGTGGGGCTGAAGGAGATTACAGAGATAGGGAGGGGCGACGCCATGGAGGGATTTGAAAACAAGGATGAGAATTTTGAAATCAAGGCGTTGCTTAACCGGGAGCCAATGTAGGTCAGCGAGCACAGGGGCAATGGGCGAACGGGACTTGGTGCGGGTTAGGACACGGGTAGCCGAGTTTTGGATGACCTCAAGTTTACGTAGGGTAGAAAGTGGGAGGCCAGCCAGAAGTGCGTTGGAATAGTCAAGTCTAGAGGTAACAAAGGCGTGGATGAGGGTTTCAGCAGCGGATGAGCTGAGGTAAGGGCGGAGACGGGCGATGTTACAGAGGTGGAAATAGATGGTCTTAGTTATGCCGCGGATATGTGGTCGGAAGCTCATTTCAGGGTCAAATGTGACACCAAGGTTGCGAACAGTGTGGTTCAGCCTCAGACAGATGTTAGGGAGAGGGATGGAGTCAGTGGCTGGGGAACGGAGTTTGTGGCGGAGACCGAAAACAATATACAGTCTTTATACAGGCTTTTAAAGATTGCTTTCATCAGTGGAGCCTGTATAAAGGCTGCCCAGGTTTCTGTGTCCATAGTTGCGACCGCCTGCCTTTAAGTGGCTGCATCCTTTTTCATTTTCCCACAATACCATGTGATTTCTTGCCTTTTCCCCGCCCCCTTTGGCTAGCTTACAGCATCGGGTCCAAGATAGGCTGGGACTTCGCCTGTATAACTGCACAGCGTGATCAGGGCCAGAGTGATCTCCTGGACTAGGTTCAACCGCCTACAGAGGTCGGAGAGGAATTTCCCAGATTTTTGTTCCCCCTCAAATTGGCCGTGGGTTTTTAATCCCGGTTTCTCGCCCCGCCCAGGAGGTCACAGGGTTCTGGGTGGGGTGCAGAGTCTATATACTGCGATGCACAAGTTTGTATAAATCTGCACGTATTAAACGAGCCAACCACAAGAAATCCTGTGGAATTGTCTGTGGCAAAAGGGCTGGCCTAAAGCCAGGCTCCAGTCCCACCATGTTGGCCCCAGGACCTGAAAATTACCCCCTGCTGTTATCCTTTATTCAGAAAGAAAGTTGTTAATTAATAACTTGCTGACCGCATAGTATAGGTTTTGTAGATGAATGTATACAAGGGTATAGAGGAGAGACAAGCAGCAGAAATTATAAACACTAAAGTTAGTTTTACTGTCTGATCATTAAAAAAAAAAGGGACCAGTCAGTCGGGAGTGTGTCACACATCTGGCACTCTTGTGATATCCTAGTCTGATTACAAGCCAACGCCATTGTGGTTTCTTCAGTTTCTAAGACATCCAACGCTGCAGATCTCATACAGCTCGACCCCTGTTAAGCGCACTTTAAAAAAAGGACATGCAATGTCAAATTAGGTTCTTTTACAATTATACGAAAAAGGTGGAGGCTGATAACAAGAGTAACAGTTCATCTTTTTAGTCTGAATGACCTTTGTAGCATTCAAAATATGAAGCTTCTTTCATTCTGCAAAGAAGTGATTTTCTGGCCATTTCCACGGCGGGCTGGTAGGACTCGAATCTCTGCCAGCTGTAAGGGTCCTATATATGCAACAACAAAAAATGTATGTAGTGCCATCCCATTTGCTCATAAGCATGAGCCCACAGCTCGAAATTTCCTGCTGAATTGGCAATCTCACTGAAAGAAAGCATAAAGCAGGCTTGTGAATAAAGCTGGATTGTGGGAGAGGTGGGGGGTAAGAAGGAATCATACCGACGCTGTACAGAGTGCTTTTCTAAGGTTTGGGTCGAGGTACATTTGTTGGGGGCAGAGGGACCTTTACTCTGCATCTGATCGCTGCTCTTACCTGGCCCTAGAATGTTTGATACAATTGCGCGCATAGAAAAATCTGAATTGGAGCATAAGCTGCTCCTGAATCTATTCTGAGCAAAAAAAGGGAGACATATGGTTTACAGTTTGGATGCTTTATTAAAATAAATTACGTTCTTATGTGTTTAAGACTGTAGTGCACTCTGGAGATTTGGTGGAGGTCATGGATCATTCAAGCCTCAGTCTCACATTATCACACCCTTAAATGAGTTACAGCCCTGTAGCACATTACCATTCAACATTTATTTTATATATTATACAAAATTGGAATAATGTGAAACAGCACTAACTATTGATTAGCTGTTCTCCATCCCCAAGCCCATCCTGATCCTCCATAGATTCCTCATTGAACATGTGGCCAGATGCTCTCTGCAATATAGACTGTACTTATTATTTGCCCAATAGAGTTTGCTAAAGGGCCTTGTTTATTTTGCAAGAAAATTCATATCTCTCTCCATATTTTCCCCTATTTTGTCCTCTCTTGAACACGTTGAATTGCGCTGGGCTTCAGTTGCACAGGTACAAGTAGCACATCACTACCTTGCCCAAGTGGACATTCTTTATGTGAACGTAGGCGGTGAGTGCAGGCAGGCTATTCCACTATGGGCAGCTGCACACCCAAGCCAAATGCTGTTCTAATCAAAAGCCCACACAACATACTTTGTAACAGGAGCCACTGGATCATGATCAAGAGCAGGAATTGTGATGATTTTTTTTGCCCTCCATAGCCCAGGGGTTCTTGGCCAATTCTAATGTCCATGGTTCTGTTCTGGCTCTGCTCAGCTAACTCAACACAGAACCAGAATCAAACCTGGAATGTTTTAGTCTGTAGGGTTTGGTGCAATGCCAACACAGTGTCAGCTGTGGTTCAGTGTGGTAGCACTCTTGTCTCTGAGTCAGAAGGTTGTGGGTTCAAGTCCCACTCCAGAGACGGCGAGCTCAAGAAATCTAGGCTGACACTCCAGTGCAGTGCTGAGGGAGTGCTGCACTGTCAGAAGTGCCGTCTTTTGGATGAGACGTTAAACCGAGGCCCCGTCTGCTCTCCCAGGTGGACGTAAAAGATCCCATGGCACTATTTTGAAGAAGAGCAGGGGAGTTGTCCCCGGTGTCCTGGCCAATATTTATCGCTCATTCAACATCTAAAACTGATTATCTGGTCATTATTACATTGCTGTCTGTGGCTACAGTGACTACAGTTCAAAAGTACTTTATTGGCTGTAAAGCGCTTTGGGGCGTCCGGTCGTTGTGAAAGGCGCTATAGAAATGCAAGTCTTTCTTTAATGCCAGGTGCTGAGTTTTTACCCCATTACGGGAACTTATTAAAGAATTCCATAAACACATCACTTCACATGAATGTCAGCTCGATTTTGTTTTCTTCATTAATTTAACCATGGGTGGGGGAAGGTGGTTGAAAGTGCTCTGTAGAGGTAATGCACACTCTATAGGGGGTCATTTTAACCTAATCTGCCTGGCGGGAAGAGGGCGGGTTCGGGTCTGATGGCCATTTTACACTCCGCCCAATTTTTACTTTCTATCAAAGTCAATGGAGCGTAAAATCAGGCGGGGTGTAAAACAGACGTTTGCCCTGAAACTGTCCCATTCCTGCCGGGTGGATTAGGTTAAAATTACCCCCTTAAGTGTGTGCAGTAATTTGGTGTGTCAGCATTAATGGCGCTTCAGTGCGTTTCTGTTCACAGGCCAAAAATTCAACTTTGGGCCAAAACAATTCAACACAAGGGGCGCAATTTTCATTGACCCGTGGAGGCGGGTTTGGAGGCGTGTGGGGGGTTAAAGTTGCAGATTCGGGGGTCCCGAACCCATCCCGCCCCCAACCCGCCTCCATGCCAGTTTCGCTGGAGGCAGGTACCCGACCTGTGCTGGGACCCGCCTCCCCGAGGTGGGAAGGGGATTAGTGACAATTAACTGCCTGTTAACAGGTAGTTAACAGGCAGTTTTTTGCCTAATCCCTATTTTAAAAGCTGAAATGTGGGCTTCCTGACAGGTCCCAACCACGCCAAGTTAGCGAGGTGGACCATGGGTCTGCAGGGGTTGGAGGGGTCGATATGTCCGGTGGGCAGGTGAGTGATGAGTGCATGTGTGCAGAGGTAAGTGTGTAAGGTAAGTGTAAAGTGTGGAAAAAAGTTTTACTTACCTTAACTTCCTCCTGCAGGTGTCAGCCCTTCAGTTCTCGGGAGTCAGAAATCTCACCGGCACAGAAAGCACAATGGCCGTTGATTTGTCAAAAACTGCAGCCTCTGTTTTCTGTGCTGGAATGATTTCTAACTCAGCCTGAGAGGAAGGACTCAAGTTAGAAGACAGATTGTCAGTGTTTGACAGCTTCACAGAGCTGTCAAACGCTGATATTTCATCTGTCAAAAGCTCTTGACAGATGAAATGTCAATCTGTGACGTCACCTGTTGCCGGGTGGCCCTTGATTGGCCTGCTGAGCCCACTGCTGGGCTCAACAAGGTCAATCAAGTGAAAATACAGTAGGTTGGTCACAAGTCGATGGAGGCGGTACTACAACCCAAAAGCTGGGAGTCCCGCCTCCATCCCATCCCCAGTATCAAAATCCAGCCCACGGGGCGCGATCTTGCCAGCCCTGGGGAGGCAGGTTTGGAGGCGGGACTGCCGGGAAAATAGCAGAATCTGGGGGCGGGTGCCCACCCCGCCCGCCCCGCCCCCAACCCACCTCTGTGCCATCTTCCCAGGAGGCGGGTAGCCGACCCGCGGCGGGTCCCGTCTCCTGGAGGCGGGAAGGGGATTAGTGCCACTTAACTGCTTGTTAACAGGTAGTTAACAGGCATATAAAAGGATTATCCCCATTTTACCCACACAAGTGCGGGCTTCCCGAAGGCTGCGAACCCCGCCAGGGTCACCGAGGCGAGCAGTGGGTCTGCGGGGGTCTGTGGGGTGCAAAAGTGCGCTGCGAAGGTAAGTGATGGGTGCAAGTGTGGAGAGGTAAGTATCTGAGGTAAGTGGAAAGTGATAGAAAAAGTTTACTTACCTTTGTTTCTTCCTGCAGGCTTCAAACGTTGGGTATGCGGAGAGTCTCGCACCTCCACGGCAAAGATGACAGATGGCCGTTGCATTCTCCAATGCAACAACCATCTAATTTCTGCTAAAGAAAGAATTTTTGACAGATGAAACGTCATACGCTGACGTTCTCTGTAACCGGCTTCCCCTTAATTGGCCTGCTAAGCCCACTGGGCGGGCTTAACAAGGTCAATCAAGGGAAAATAGCGAGGGTTGGCCAGAAGTCAATGGAGGCGGGACTAAAAGCCGACAAGTGGGAGTTCCGCCTCCAAAAGCTTCCCATTGGCAAAATCCAGCCCAAGGTTTGAGGGTAACTTTTTTTGGCTTATTAAGAATTTCTGAAGCATCAGTTAAAGGCAACATGCAAATTTGCTCATGATTGCCTTTCAGCCCAGATTGGATTAATGATGCTTGCTATACAAGGTGGAGAGAGAGAGCAGAGGTCCAGTGTGGAGCAGTGCTGGAGACTTTGTAATGAGACACTCAACTGTTTCATTCACAGGATGTGGGCATCGGGCAGGCCAGCATTTATTGTCCATCCCTAATTGCCCTTGAGAAGAGGGTGGTGAGCCCCCTTCTTGAACCGCTGCAGTCCGTGTGATGAAGGTGCTCCCACAGTGCTGTTAGGGAGGGAGTTCCAGGATTTTGACCCAGCAATGATGCAGAAACGGCAATATATTTCCAAGTCAGGATGGTGTGTGACTTGGAGGGGAACTTGGAAGTGGTGGTGTTCCCATGCGCCTGCTGCCCTTGGCCTTCTAGGTGGAAGAGGTCGCAGGTTTGGGAGGTGCTGCCGAAGAAGCCTTGGGGAGTTGCTGCAGTGCATCTTGTAGATGGTACACACTGCCAAGTCTTACTTTGCCAGACATGTTGTTGTTAGAAGAGGATGAGGACAAGGTGCAAAGTAGGACTAGGGAGTTATTGGAGGACAACCATTAAGATCCATTATTACCCCAGGAATCTATCTACTGCTAGCTATACAACTATCTCAACTTCACCAAGAAAGCTGTGGATGAATTTTCCCACATCCTGGAACTAGACTTGCAACCCAGGAACAACATTAGCATTGCATTGTCAGACAACAGCAGGACACTTGCAAGGATCAATCAGTTTGCGATTCACCATTGCATTTGCCAGGTCACAGAAGCCATGTCATGATGTGATGGTGAACGCATTAAAATCAGCACCAGCATGCAGCCGCAGGAGAGTGAGCAAGTTTTTTTTGAAAGATATGGGATTCCAAGGTAGAATACTCCACTGACTGTATCTATGCAGTCAGTCAATCATCTGTGCAACGTCTCATAGCATCCATGAACAGAAAAGGATACCATTTGATGAATGTCCAAATGATGCATGCACAAAGATGCTTTCCAAAAAGTACCCAGACAGCAATATTTAAAGAAAATCATGGGTCCCACTTATTACAGGGTGAAGACTAGTCGATTAGTTGGCTGATTGGAAAGAAAGACTTGCATTTCTATAGCGCCTTTCCTGGCCACCAGACGTCCAAAAGCGCTTTACAGCCAATGAAGTACTTTTTGAAGTGTGGTCACTGTTGTAATGTGGGAAACACAGCAACCAATTTGCGCACAGCAAGCTCCCACAAACAACAATGTAATAATGACCAGATAATGTGCTGTTGATTGAGGGATAAATATTGGCCAGGACACCGGGAATAACGCCCCTGCTCTTCTTCGAAATAGTGCTATAGGATCATTTTACATCCACCTGAGAGAGGTTTAATGCCCCAGCCGAAAGACGGCACCTCCGACAGTGCAGCGCTCCCTCAGCACTGCACTGGGAGTGTCAGCCTAGATTTTCGTGCTCAAGTCTCTGGAGTGGGACTTGAACCCACAGCCTTCTAGGCTCAGAGGCGAGAGAGAGTGCTACCCACTGAGCCACAGCTGACACTAATTGGAGGGATGGGTTACTGCTCAAAACGCGGTTCATAACAGCACAACAAATCCCCCATGCTCCACAAACAGCATGCAATAAAAACACATTTGAGAGGCAGGAATATCACAGAGCAGATATTTGGCAAACTAAAATCCTTCTGATGTTTGGATCACATGAGCGGGGGAAGGAAGGTGCTCTACAAAGTCTCCTGGAGAGAGTTGGCAGAATGGGATGGTGTTCTGCCTGCTGCACAACGTAACCATGCACAAAGAATGCTCCTGTTTATGGAGAATCAGCAATAATAATTCGCTGTACGGGAGAAACCAGCAGAAGTTCAGAGCCACTGCAGGAAGCACCGCTGGTGTGTCAAACTCTGATTCAGTTGTTCTTTCCTTGAGACCTGCCTTTCTGGTTAAATGGAAAATTATTTTCTTTATACACATTCCACTGTGGTCTGCTGATCTTGATCTGCAAATCTTGAATTGGGTGTTTTGTGCTGTCTTTCCCCAAAGCTTCATTGCACTATTTCTACTGGTTGCATTATTTCGACTGGGTAAGTGACTGTTCACCAGCATTCTTGTAGGTTCTCTCTGATTGTCCACTCAGTTGTCCATTACTTTTAGTGCATCCCAACACTCCAGAACTTCCAGAAAGCGCACAGAGTAAAGTTGCATATTCCTACAAGTGTAATAAAAAAGGCCAAAAAAAGTTAACTTCTATTCAATTTAAAGAGTAATTTCACCCCTACATTATATTTAGAGAGTCAGCCATGGTTCAGTGGGTAGCACTCTCGCCTCTGGGTCAGAAGGTTGTGGGTTCAAGTCCCACTCCAGAGACTTGAGCACAAAAATCTAGGCTGACACTCCAGTGCAGTGCTGAGGGAGTGCTGCACTGTCGGAGGTGCCGTCTTTCGGATGAGACGTTAAATCTGCTCTTTCAGGTGGCTGTAAAAGATCCCACGGCACTATTTCGAAGAAGAGCAGGGGAGTTATCCCCGGTGTCCTGGCCAATATTTATCCCTCAACCAACATCACTAAAACAGATTATCTGGTCATTATCACACTGCTGTTTATGGGAGCTTGCTGTGCGCAAATTGGCTGCCGCATTTCCCACATTACAACAGTGACTCCACTTCAAAAAGTACTTCATTGGCTGTAAAGTGCTTTGGGACGTCCTGAGGTTGTGAAAGTTGCTATATAAATGCAAGTTCTTTCTTTTTAATCATGAAAACCACTTGAGAAAAGTCTGTCGTACAGTTACTACAGCAAGACCGTATTAACAGATTCTCGGCAAGAAGTCATTTAACTTTGTAACACTGCTGAAGAAAATTGGCGCGGCAGTGCAGGGAGCTGAGGTTATGGGCGGGTTTATAGGAAATAGCAAATTTCAAAGTCTGCACTGGTGGTGTCTCTGGATTTTCACAGTGCTGCAGATGGACAAACATTTCAGCATCCAGGTAGCCTGACACGCCCCAGAAACACCATTTCATCATTGTTCAGCTCATCGTGGGCGTCTTCCTCATTAGCAGCTCAATGCAACGCCAATGCTGACATTCGAATATTCCAGCCCCAGCAACAAAATGTACACCCGACTCGAACGAAGGATTCCAAAGTGACCTTTCT